>JAHRHZ010000249.1:13809739-13896114 GCA_024137785.1 Ginglymostoma cirratum
GAGGAGAGGATAGGTGGAGAGGAGGCAGACAAGTCAAAGAGGCGGGGATGGAGCCAGTAAAGGTGGGTGTAAGTGGGGGGGTAGGGAGGAGATAGGTCAGTCCAGGGAGGACGGACAGGTCAAGGGGGCGGGATGAGGTTAGTAGATGTGAGATGGGGGTGGGGCTTGAGGTGGGAGGAGGGGATAGGTGAGAGGAAGAACAGGTTAGGGAGGCGGGGACGAGCTGGGCTAGTTTTGGGATGCGGTTGGGGGAGGGGAGATTTTGAAGCTTGTGAAATCCACATTGATACCATTGGGCTGCAGGGTTCCCAGGCTGAATATGATTTGCTGTTCTTGCAGCCTTTGGGTGGCATCATTGTGGCATTGCAGGAGGCCCAGGATGGACATGTCGTCTGAGGAATGGGAGAGGGAGTTGAAATGGTTCGCGACTGGGAGGTGCAGTTGTTTGTTGCGAACTGAGCGCAGGGGTTCCGCAAAGCGGTCCCCAAGCCTCCGCTTGGTTTACCCAATGTAGAGGAGGCCACAACGGGTACAGCGGATGCAGTATACCACATTGGCAGATGGGCAGGTGAACATCTGCTTGATGTGGAAAGTCTTCTTGGGGCCTGGGATTGGGGTGAGGGAGGAGGTGTGGGGGCACATGTAGCACTCCTTGTGGTTGCAGGGAAAAGTGCCGGGTGTGGTGGGGCTGGAGGGGAGTGTGGAGCGGACAAGGGAGTCACGGAGAGAGTGGTCCCTCCGGAAAGCAGACAAGCGTGGGGAGGGAAAAATGTCTTTGGTGGTGGGGTCTGATTGCAGATGACGGAAGTGTCGGAGGATGATGCGTTGGATCCGAAGGTTGGTGGGGTGGTACGTGAGGACGAGGGGGATTCTTTTTTGGTTGTTATTGCGGGGACGGGGTGTGAGGGATGAGTTGCGGGAAATGTGGGAGACATGGTCGAGGGCGTTCTCGACCACTCCGGTGGGGAAGTTGCGGTCCTTGAAGGATGAGGACATCTGAGATGTGCGGGAGTGGAATGCCTCATCCTGGGAGCGGATGCGGTGAAGGCGAAGGAATTGGGAATCGGGGATGGCATTTTTACAGGAAGGTGGGTGGGAGGAGGTGTATTCCAGATAGCTGTGGGAGTCAGTGGGCTTGAAATGGACATCGGTTTCTAGGTGGTTACCTGAGATGGAGACAGAGAGATCCAGGAAGGAGAGAGAAGTGTTGGAGATGGTCCAGGTGAACTTCAGGTTGGGGTGGAAGGTGTTGGTGAAGTGGATGAACTGTTCGACCTCCTCGTGGGAGCACGAGGCGGCGCCGATGCAGTCATCAATGTAACAGAGGAAGAGGTGGGGTTTAGGGCCAGTGTAGGTACGGAAGAGGGATTGTTCCACATAACCTACAAAGAGGCAGGCATAGCTTGGGCCCATGCGGGTACACATGGCCACCCCCTTTTTCTGTAGGAAGTGGGAGGAATTGAAAGAGAAGTTGTTGAGGGTGAGGACGAGTTCGGCTAAGCGGATGAGGGTGTCAGTGGATGGAGTTTGGTCAGTTCTGCGGGACAGGAAGAAGAGGAGGGCCTTTCGGCCATCTGCATGGGGAATACAGGTGTACAGGGGCTGGACGTCCATAGTGAAAATGAGGTGTTGGGGACCGGGGAATTGGAAGTTCTGGAGGAGGTGGAGGGCGTGGGTGGTCTCATGGACGTGGATAGGGAGTTCCTGGCCCAAGGGGGTGAAAATGGAGTCTAGGTAGGTGGAGATGAGTTTGGGGGGGCAGGAACAGGTGGAGACAATGGTCGACCAGGGCATTCAGGTTTGTGGATTTTGGGAAGGAGATAGAAGCGGGCGGTGCTGGCCTGGGGAACGATGAAGTTGGAGGCGGTGGGTGGGAGGTCACCTGAGGTGTCCGCTCCACACTCCCCTCCAGCCCCACCACACCCGCCACTTTTCCCTGCAACCGCAGGAAGTGCTACACCTGCCCCCACATCTCCTCCCTCACCCCAATCCCAGGCCCCAAGAAGACTTTCCACATCAAGCAGATGTTCACCTGCCCATCTGCCAATGTGGTATACTGCATCCGCTGTACCCGTTGTGGCCTCCTCTACATCGGGGAAACCAAGCGGAGGCTTGGGGACCGCTTTGCAGAACACCTGCGCTCAGTTCGCAACAAACAACTGCACCTCCCAGTCGCGAACCATTTCAACTCCCTCTCCCATTCCTCAGACGACATGTCCATCCTGGGCCTCCTGCAATGCCACAATGATGCCACCCGAAGGCTGCAGGAACAGCAAATCATATTCAGCCTGGGAACCCTGCAGCCCAATGGTATCAATGTGGATTTCACAAGCTTCAAAATCTCCCCTCCCCCAACCGCATCCCAAAACTAGCCCAGCTCGTCCCCGCCTCCCTAACCTGTTCTTCCTCTCACCTATCCCCTCCTCCTACCTCAAGCCCCACCCCCATCTCCTATCTATTTACCTCATCCCGCCCCCTTGACCTGTCCATCCTCCCTGGACTGACCTATCTCCTCCCTACCTCCCCACCTACACTCACCTTTACTGGCTCCATCCCTGCCTCTTTGACTTGTCTGCCTCCTCTCCACCTATCCTCTCCTCGATCCATCTTCTATCCGCCTCCCCCTCTCTCCCTATTTATTTCAGAACCCTCTTCCCCTCCCCCATTTCTGATGAAGGGTCTCGGCCCAAAACGTCAAGCTTTCCTGCTCCTATGATGCTGCTTGGCCTGCTGTGTTCATCCAGCTCCACACCTTGTTATCTCGGATTCTCCAGCATCTGCAGTACCTAGTATCTCAGAACCTCATGACACTTGTGGGTATGTTACTGGTGATTTTGACGTACTACTTCAGATATCTTAGCTTGGAAAAGAAATGCCACTGACCAGGTCAACTCACACTAGAATAGCTTATTTGATCTACGAACAACAGCACGTAGATACTGATGTTGCTGTCTAGCGTTTCTTGTGGTTGTCTTGCTGTTCTATTATAGTTAACTCAAAAGTTAGGTTGTAAGAGGCTGCCTCATACATAATTTAACAGGGTCATTGTAAGGATCTTTCCTGTGAATGAGTCAAAACATTTTCCCTGATAGCTTCTGCATATATTTTTGGTTCTTTTATGCTTCCAAATGCTGACTCTGTTAACATCCGTGATGTTCTTTTGAAGTATAATGCTGTGCTAGATAATCTTAAAGGTAACATTAATTTTATTAACCTGACATCTGTGATGGGGGAATTGTTGGAATCTACACTTGAGAACTGGGTAACTGATTGTGGAAGTCCATTAATTTGAGGGTAAATTACTGACATGGATAGGAGATTGTTTCCTGCCACTCAACCAGAGTTGGAATAATGGGTAAGTAATCAATTTGGCAGGATATGACTAGTAGTGTCCTGCAGGGATCTGTGTTGGGACATCAATTATTGACAATGTTCATTAGCGACTTGGATAATGGCATAAGTCAAATATCCACATTTGCTGACAACACAATATTGGGCAGTATTGTAGACACGTGGACAACATCATAAAATTACAAAAGGATACAAAAATAGATTAGGTGAATGGGCAAAGTTATGGCAGATGGATTTTAATATAAGCAAATGTGAGGTTATCCATTTTGAACTGAAAAAGAATAGATCAGGGTATTTTTAGTTGAATGCCAAGTTAAATACAGTGAATGTCCAATGATTTTTGGAGGTTCAGGTACATAACCATTTAAAATGCCACAAATCGGTGCAGAAAATAGTCAAGAAGGGTAATGGAATGCTGGACATCTCGTCTAAATGGCTGGAGTCGAAGGATGCAGATGTTATGCTGCAGTTATACAAACACTCTAGTTAGACACCACTTAGAGTACTGTGAGAAAATCTGAGTACCACACCGTAAGGAGGATGTTTTGACCCTAGAGAGAGTTCAACAAAGAATTAGAAGGTTAATACCTGGATTTATCAAGGTTTTCAGGATATGAACAGGGAAAGACAGATTAGATAAAGATAAACCATAGGCTGAAGATTCTAGAACCAAAGGTGTAATCTAAGAATTTGGGCCTGGCCATTCCGTAGAGATGTTAGAAAGCACTTCTACATGCAAGGGATAGTGGAGGTTTGGAACTCTCTTCTTCAAATGGTATTCAACGTTAATTCAATTCTTAAATTTAAATCTGCGATAGACAAATTTTTCTTAAGCAAGGATATCAAGAGATATGGCCCAAGGCAGGCAGGTGGAGTTAGGCTTGGATCAACCATGGTCTTATTAATAGTGAAGCAGGCTCAAAGGGCTGGATGGCCTACTCCTATTCATGTGTTCCTAATGATCTCTGTACTGTTACACAATCAAATATTGGCTGCATATGAATGCAGAATGCTGTTTGGTCTGTGGACTTTGTTTCATTTGGTTCATTTTAATTGTCTATAACATCTCTTCAGTTGAAAGAATGAAAGAGTAGGGCTTTCCTTCTCAGCTAATTTCCAAATTTGATGGAAAGAGTCTGGTGAGATATAAAAGCCTCTTTTGAGAAGTTTGACAAAGTGCTCATGTTGCCTTCCCAATGCAGATGCCTTTATCGGTCATTGGTCAATTTCCAATAGCTGTTAGGATAGGTTCAAAGGTTGTGGTGGATGGACCAAATTCATCTTCAACACATTGTAAAAGCACATGCTTCTCAGCTGGATATTGCAGATCAGTTCTGAAGAAAGGTCACTGGACCCGAAAGTTAACTCTGCTTTTTCTCCACAGATGCTGTCACACCAGCTGAGCTTTTACAGAAATTTCTGACTTTATTGAAAATCAGCAGCTTTTGCATTCTACCAGACATTCTACATTCCTCTTATAACATGCTACTGCTTGTGTTCACCATTTTTTTTTATCAGTTTGAAGTAAAGATTTTGACTGTGAGCCTGCTTGCAAACTTGTATGTGTGAGCTGTTTCTGTTTGTGGAAAGGTGAGATGTTTTCATCATTCACATCAAACCCACGTTGATGCTTTCTGTCTGCCAGGACATTTACCAAAGTCTTGAAGATCAGATCATGGTGCTGTTTCTATTCATTCGCTATGTAATATGAGAAAGGGAGATTAAATTGCAGATTAGTGTTAAATTGTGTAGAAAGCCTAAGACAACAGTTTGTCTCCTTGAAGAGTTTGACATCAAGCTTTGGCCAGCTTGGCAATTTGATTTATGATGTTTTGGCTGGATCTTAAAAATCTTTAAATTCAGCTTGTCTGAATTTTTCTTGTCATCAGCTTCTCGCATGGCATGAAATATTATGATGTCAGCTTTCTTTTCTGTCTGAAAAACACAAAGTCAAAGAGATCAATTGTAGTAAGATCAGCATAATGTAAGGTAGATTTTTGTTATTGGGTTTTCAGGTAAGATTTTGTTAAAGGTCCAATCTTATTCCCTGTGTTTAGTGTGGGAGAGTAGGTGACAGTTCTGCTTTCCCTAATTGGATCTGGGATATTGCAGTTTAGTAATATTTCTCTCTTAACTTGTTTCACTAGGTTGGGAAGGGATAGCACAATTGGGCTGTCACCTAATATATAATTCCAATTTGACTGTGCTCGTAAAGCCATTTGCACAAAGATGCAAAGGGAATATCACAGTCACATATCATAATTAATGGACAGCAATCTCACAGAGACAACCTATTAAACCTGGAAAGGTCAAAATCTTTTAACTCTGATTCTTGTGCCTTCCTAGTTAAGTGATATGCGTCGAAAAGCCAGAAGAATTATTCTAATGTGCCAGCATTGCTTTCCATTCTTTATTCTACCCGAGTGCAAGACATCTTTTAGACTTTCACATGACTGCTGCATTTTCGAATAGTTTTTTTGTCCTATGAGTACTGAATACATTTGTATGAGCTCATTTCACTTGCAATGCTAATATCCTTCAAAGATTCCATCTGTCTCCTGAACTAGTTTATTACTCTATTTCAACTTGTAAAACATGCTTGAGATCAGTGTTCTGATATAAGTCGCATGAGCAACGTTATAGTATTCATTTTCCATCACAACATGAACATAAATTCGACGCCAAAAGGACAAAACAATCAACTTGATTGAAAATCCATCTGCCATCTTGATATTCTCTCCATCCACCTCGGGTGCTTCATGGCTACAGTGAGCACCAACCACAAGATGTTGTCCCAAACCCTTGGCATGAACTACTTACTAGAAGAAGGTAAGCTAGTGCATAGGTACAACCCCTTTTCCAGGTTGGCATCCACATTCTACACCATTCTGACTTAGAAATTTATCAACACCATGCTCTCATTATTTTCAGGTGAAAATCCTGGAACACCATAGCTAAGAACACAGTTGAAATAACTTCATCACGTGGACAACAGGATTCAAGAAGGTGGCTCATTGATATCTTTTCAAGGGCAGTTGGGAATAAACGCAGAACTTTGCCAGCAATGTCCCATCCTGTGAATGATAAATATAAACAAATGGCAAAGTACACACCTTTTGTTTCCACTTTATTCATTGTGTGAGGAAAATCTAATAACTTATGAGTGATGTGATGTACAAAAGTGTAACTCGTGAGTAAAATATATTGACTTGTCTCTTTTCCTGGCACCTAAAATATATTTTCAGGTCCTTGTTTGCTTCTACTCATACACAAAGGAATTAAGACAAGACTTGTATGGTACAATTGAATCCTTATCAATTCTTATCCAGCCTCGAAGTAGAGATTTG
Organism: Ginglymostoma cirratum; assembly: GCA_024137785.1. Lineage (NCBI taxonomy): Eukaryota > Metazoa > Chordata > Chondrichthyes > Orectolobiformes > Ginglymostomatidae > Ginglymostoma > Ginglymostoma cirratum. The sequence goes on from JAHRHZ010000249.1 coordinate 13,816,438, forward strand.
CTTTTTTTTCTTCCACGGCGCTGTGCAAGTACAGAACTATATTTTTCTTTATTCATTCACGGGATGAGGGCGTCGCTGGCTAGGCATCATTTATTGCCCATCCCTAATTGCCCAGAAGGCAGTTAAGAGTCAACCACATTGCTGTGGGGCTGGAGTCACATGTAGGCCAGACCAGGTAAGGACGGCAGTTTCCTTCCCTAAAGGACATTAGTGAGCCAGATGGATTTTTCCGACAATCGGCAATGGCTTCATGGTCATCATTAGATTGTTAATTCCAGATGTTTATTGAATATACCCTTCGCTAAAGCAATTAATGTCACAATTAATTGCTTAAAGCAACAGTTGCATTCTACTCATTATTAGGATTGAGGAGTACAAAATTCAGCAAAAAAAGGATGCAGAATATTAAATATTGTGTAGTAGGACCATGGTCAAGTCATATAGAAAAAGAAAATCAGTCCATTATTCAACTTCTCAACCATTTATTTGGCCATTATCACATTGTTGCTTGTGAGAGCATGCAGTACACAAATTGATTGCAGTTTTTCCGATATCAGGCTCTAGTATTTTCTGCTCATCAGTGATTCTCCTTTATTCTGAATCACTTGCTAGGCCATTTTAGAGTCAACCACATCACTGTGAATGATTCACATATAGGCTAAATTGGGTAAAGGCAACAGATTTCCTCTAGCTGTAATAGTGAGATTTGAATGGATGTTCCCAGAGCATTAGCATGGCCCTGTAAAGAACTAGCTCAGTGACATTTCTACTATTCCATTGTTGCCCCAGCTGAAGTACTGGATCAGCATTCATGTTATGTAAGTTGCAGACAATGCTTAACTCTAATAAGACAGTGTCTAACCAATTCCACTTGACATTCAACAACATGACTATCACTGAATCTCCCACCACCATATCCATTGGGATTACAATTGACAAGACATTAACTAGATCAGTCACATAAATACTTTAGCACAAGAATGGGTCAGTGACTAATAATTCTCTGGAGGACAACTCATGTCCTTGTCAGAAACAGTAGAAAAATTGGAGTAATTTGCACTCGGTCAAACCATGCTGGATTTTGATGGTATCCTTTGTTCAGAACTGGCTGAGGTGAGTGTCTTGCCTATTGTTCCTTTCTTTTGGCTTGGCTGCAATATTCATATAATGCAAGGAGTTTGTCATTTTGAAATGGTGCTGTAATCTCTTGCCCCTGGTTATTACCGGTCAGAATTTGTGGTTAATTGGCATCATGTTACACCCTGACTAGCAGTCGAGTAAAGTGCTTATTTTTAGGAAAATTTAAGCAAGAAAATATAATTTTAAGGAGTACAATTTAGGATCTTTCTCTTCTTGCCTCTGACCATTACATTCCTCCAATCAGAAACAAAATGAGGCCCAAAGCGTCAGCTTTCCTGCTCCTCTGATGCTGCTTGGCCTGCTGTGTTCATCCAGCTCTATACTTTGTTATCACAAAATGAAGTCTGTTTTGTTTCTAATATGTCTAATGAATACATTCATTCCACTCCCTCTCAAAAGACAAACACGGGTAGAAGGAGAAAGGTCAGTTTTCTGCTGCACTCTCAGGGCACATGGGCTGGGCACAGGAGATTTCCCAGTATCCATAACCTCATTTTTGGTGAGGTAAGCTGTGTATCCCATTTGCCTGCAGATTCCTCAACTTGTGGACTGGGACTAGGATCTGTCCTGGTTGCAGGGTTTACTTCTCAGTCAGTAACGTGTCTTTTGCACCTCCTGGAATCAGTCAGTGGATTGGGTGTCTGAGAAGCTGCACTATTTTGGGGAGCATCATGGGCTGGATTTCCTGCCTGACCCATTGGCACTCAGCTGGGACGCCTTTTGATTTATTAGTTGGTGGGGGGGGAAGGGTGTTCTCCCATGACCATGTTGAAGGGTTTTCATTTTAATCCAAGGTTTTTGCCATTGGAATGTCCCAGTTCTGGATAAAACTTGTTTCAAATGCAGGCTATGGTCCCAACTCCAGAAAAGACAAAGCCTTTTTTCCACTTTTGGGACATGGATGTCATCTGCCGGCCAGCATTCATTGAGAAGTGGTGGTGAGCTGCCTTCTTGAACCACTGCAGTCCATTTACTGTATGTAGATGCACAATTCCCTTAAGGACAGAATTCCAGGATTTTGACTCGATGACAGCGAAGGAACAGCAATATATTTACAAATTAAGATGGCGTATGGCTTGGATGGGATCTTACAGGGAAGGTGCTGTCCAACGAGGTTTAGTGAATTTCTGCAGTGCATCTTGTAGATAGTACACATTGTTACCATTGAATGTCAGGGGTTGAGGGAGTGGATGCTTGTGGATGTGGTGCCAGTCAAGTGGGCTGTTTTGTCCTGGCTGGTTTTGAGCTTCTTGAGTATTACTGGAGCTGTACCCAGCCAGGCAAGTGGGGAGTATTCCATCACACTCCTGACTTGTGCCTTGTAGGTAGTGGACAGGCTTTGGGCAGTCAGAAGGTGAGTCATTAGCTGCAATATTCTTAGCCTCTGACTTGCTGTTTTAACCACTGTATTTATAGGCTGAATCCAGTTGAATTTTTGGATAATAGTTTAACCTTAAAAGCAGGATGTTCTGAAGAAGGGTCAGTAGACTAGACGTGTTAACTCTGTTTTCTTTCCATAGATCCACCATACCTATTGAGTTTCTCCAGCAATTTATGGTTTTGTTTGTTTCATGTTCACCAAAGTTTTCTGTCCAGGGAACCAATCGTAGCCTTTTTTGTTTGTTTTTTGCCATCTGAGTTGGTCAGTCAGAAAATCATATAACTGGGGCAGGCTCAAAAAGGAAGAGGTCAAATGTGGGAAAAGAGGGAAAAGGCATTTTTTTGGGGAGGCAATGGCTGAGTGGTATTATCACTAGACTATTAATGTAGAAACTCAGCTAATGTTCTGGGGACATGTGTTTAATTCCCACCATGGTAGATGGTGGAATTTGAATTCAATAAAGAATCTGGAATTAAGGGTTTAATGATTACCATAAAACCATTGTTGATTATTGGAAAAACTCATCTGGTTCCCTAATATCCTTCAGAGAAGGAAATCTGTCACCCTCACTTGGCCTGGCATACATGTGACTCCAGACTCCCAACAATATGGTTAACTCTTAACTGTGACCTAGGTAATTGGGGATGGGCACTAAATGCTGACATTGGTGGAGACTCCAACACCTTGTCAGTAAAGTTAAAAAAAACACAAGTCACAACACGTCTACAAGATTGATACATTGGGGCAGCATCTCTCTCTCTCTCTCTCTCGCCTCCAAACGGGACTGAGGGGATTTGCATACCCCAAGAAACAGTTATAATCCCAAGGATTTCCACCAGAGAAGATTCAGAAACCCAAATCAACAGGTGAACACTTCATCTGTAGCCTTCAGAATACCGAACCCATTGCTGGGTAGAGAATCATGCGGAAAGTCCAAACCAAACCATAAGTAACTCTGGGAATTTAAGAACAATGAATAAGAGAACCCAGAAGGGCTTAGCTGAATGTAATCCAAGGGGAAATAACCTATTTTGTCAGTAGTTGTATAAGAATATATACAATCAATGTGCCAAATTGAGATTTTCTGTATATATCAAACATACTCTTACTCAAAATCTGAAACCTGTCAATTGCTAGCCAACTAGTATTGTTATTATTAGGATAAGGGCAGAACAACTGTAATTAAGTGAGTTTGGTTGTGACCAGCAAGACTGAATGACTATCACACCGCTAAAAAAGTGAAGCACTTCAAAACTTAACTGAAGTTAGATAACGGAACACATGCATCAAATGTCCTTGTCTATTCATTTGTGCAGTTCATTCCCTTTCCAAAGTCCTTTGATGCTGTCAAAGGACTGACAAAAGCTCTTAGACTGGAGCTGTGGAAGACAAAATTCCACAAGTACCAACAGCCTTTGGTCTTCATTTGGAGCAGCAACAGCTTCAAGCCTAATAAAATAAAAGCCCACCAAAGAGAGGGAACAAGCAGAAAATGCCAGTTTGAAGTGCTGGTGTTGAGATGCAAGGGAGCATTGCAAGCAATAGATATCCAATGCCTTCATTGCAGCAGTTTTAACCATGTTCAGCAGTTTTGCAACACAAGGACTGCTTTCACAACCAGATCAAATGGATTCAGGAATTACTACCACTGTGCTGCTTGACAATTTAGAATGATTTCACACTGTAAATGTCTGGTCATGTGAATTCAAGATCCACAGTTTGGGACATCATATTAATTCAGTTAAAGGTTGTTTTGAAGCAGCCATTGCTGAAAATGGTAAAGGTGTTAAGGATGCTATTACATCCTACAGAATCAAAACATATTCTTTTTGTATTGAAATATGTCCATGTAGGTTTTTTACAGTGGCTATTCAAAGTTCTAGCCCAGATAAAAGACATTTCATGCGAAGATGATGGTTTCATCCCATTCTGTGAGGAATCACCATTCCCAGATGATGATTACATTCAGTTTTGGGGAGGCGATGGCCTAGTAGTATTACCGCGAGACTATTCATCCAGAAACTCAGCTAATGTTCAAATTGCGCCATGGCAGATGGTGAATTTGAACTCAATAAAAAAAACTGGAATTAAGAACCTACTGATGGCTGTGTCAATTGTTGGAAAAAACCATCAGGTTCACTCATATACTTCAGGGAAGAAAATTTGCCACCCTCACCTGGTTTGACTTACATGTGATTCCAAACCCACAGCAATGTGATTGACTCTCAACTGCCCTCTGAAATGGCCTAACAAGCTAATCAGCTGCATCAATCACTATGGTATCTCAATGAACAACTGAAACCAGACATTGCCTTTACAGTCACTGGGTCAAAATCCGCAAAATCCCTCCCAAAGGACATAGTGGGTCAACCTACAAAACGTGTACTGCTGTAGTTTAAGACAGCAGCTCAACACCACCTTCTCAAGGACAACCAGGGATGGGCAATAAATGCTAGACAACCAGCAATGCCCATGTCCCACGCATGAATCTGGAAAGAAAATTTTTAATTACAGAAGATTGGATGACAAGAGGACTGGATGACAATTTGTGAAGACTTTTTTCCAAATCCACTTAAGTCTCATGCCAAGAAGATTGGATAATATTTTGTGAAGAATGTTCATAGTTTTTCCAAAAACGTAATTAGCCTTATGACCCTCCTCCAATGTGTTGAAGAAGATGCAGCTCTTCTTCAGAGATTCTGAATCAGAAGACATACCCAGGGGGTGAACTTGATCGTTATCAAGCTCGGTTTTGTCAATTCAGGAAGAAATTCCTGTGGTAGCATACTCTTTTGTTGTTAATGCAGTCCAGGAAGACCTCTCTGACATTCTTCCAGATCAGAGTGACCAGAATTCTTCACCTAAACCTGTTGTAAGGCAAATTTGTGTGACCAATATTGTTAACAAAGAACATTGTGCATCTGTTGAAGTTGTGATGGAAGTTGTAATATTTTCTTCTTTGCAAGTTGGTCACTATCATCTTTTAACTAACATTATATAGGGTGTGATGAGATTGTTCAAGGCGGGGCAGGGGGACAGAAAATTTTGCATATGCAGCAATATTTTTCAGCAATACCGAAACATGAAAATGATTTTCTATTCTTGAATAAGAGCCCAGAAAACTCTTCATCTTTTTCTAGTGTGCTGAAGATTTTGTTTGCAGGTGAGACTGAAACAACATGGTTTCAAGTACTCCCTCCCCAGCATACTCCTATCAAATGTCCAAGCCATTGAGAACAAAATGAATGAACTTAAAGCGAGACTTACCTTCCAGAGGGAAATGAGAGACACTGTACACAGTATAGGAAGGCAACCCACACTGACCAAATCCTCAATTTCTATAGCAATCACCACAACGTCCACAAACAAAGCTGTGTTTGGACACTGTTCAAACGGGCCGCAACCCACTGCAACACACCGGAACTGTGCAAGAAGGAGGAAGAGCACATATACAAGGTCTTTGCTATCAATGGATACCCCACCAACTTCATCTGCAGATACCTACCAGATAGAAAACATCAAGAGGACACATTATGACCTAATACACTGGCCAAACTACTATATGTCAAGAATATATTGGACCTGATAACGTCAGCGGTGGGAAAATTATTGGAAAGGGCTCTGAGAGATAGGATTTATGATCACTTGGATAGGCACAGTTTGATTCGAGATAGTCAGCATGGATTTGTGAGGGGTAGATCATGCCTCACAAACCTTATTGAATTCTTTGAAGAGGTGACCAAACACATGGATGAAGGTAAAGCAGTGAATGTGGTATACACGGATTTAAGTAAGGCGTTTGATAAGGTTCCCCATGGTAGGTTTGTGCAGAAAGTAAGGAGGCATGGGATAGGGGGAAATGTGGCAGATTGGATTCAGAATTGGCTGACCCTTAGAAAACAAAGGGTAGTAGTGGATGGAAAATATTTAACATGGTACTCAGTTACGAGTGGTGTACCACAAGGATCTCTTCTGGGCCTTCTTCTATTTCTGATTTTTGTAAATAATTTGAATGTCGGAGTAGATGGGTGGATTAGTAAGTTCATGAACGATACGAAGGTGGGTCAAGTTGTGGATAGTGCGGAGGGTTGTTCTAAGTTAGTAAGGGACATTGATAGGATGCAGAGCTGGGCTGAGAAGTGGCAGATGGAGTTTAACTCTGAAAAATGTGAGGTGATTCATTTTGGAAGGACAAACTTGAAAGCATAATACAGGGTTAAGGGAAAGATTCTTGGCAGTGTGGAGGAGCAGAGGGATCTTGGGGTTCATGTCCACAGTTCCCTGAAATCTGCCACCCAGGTGGATAGAGTTGTTAAGAAGGCGTATTGTGTGTTAGCTTTCATCAATAGAGGGATTGAGTTCAAGAGCCGTGAAGTTATGCTCCAGCGATACAAAAGCCTGGTTCAGCCACATCTGGAGTATTGTGTCCAGTTCTGGTTGCCTCATTACAGGATAGACGTGGAAGCGTTGGGAAAGGTGCAGAGGAGAGTTACCAGGATATTGCCTGGAATGGAGGGAAGGTCTTACGAGGAAAGGTTGAGAGAGCGAGGGCTTTTCTCTTTAGAATGACGAAGGATGAGAGGTGACTTGATAGAGGTGTACAAAATGATCAGAGGTATAGATAGAGTGGACAACCAGAGACTTTTTCCTAGGGTGGAGGTAGTTATTACGAGGGGGCATAGTTTTAAAGTGAGTGGAGGTAGGTATATGGGAGACGTCAGAGGAAGGTTCTTTACTCAGAGAGTGGTCGGGGCATTGTGGAATGCATTGCCGGAGAGGGTAGTGGAGTCAGCCTCATTAGGGGCATTTAAGCAGCAATTAGGTAGGCATATGGATGATAGTATAAGGTAGGGATGGAGGTTAGATAGACCTTAAGTTTAGGGTAAAAGTTCGGCACAACATCGTGGGCCGAAGAGCCTGTACTGTGCTGTACTGTTCTATGTTCTATGTTCTATGACTCCTACGACCACTGGGAATCAGGATAGCACACAAACCCACAGCCACACTGTGACAAACACTCACAAGGACGAAAGACCCCATACCCCACAGCATGCAGGACCAACGTAATGTACAAAATTCCGTGCAAGCACCGCCAAAAACATTACATCGGCCAGACATGAAGGAAACTAGCCTTCAGGATACACGAACACCAGCTACCAGCAAAACGGCACAATGAACTTTCCCTCATTTCAGTACACTCAGACAAGGAAGGCCATCTATTTAAATGGGACGATGTGACCATCCTAGCTCAAGCCAACCATAGACACGCATGGGAATTCCTAGAGGCCTGGTTCTCCACCCATGATGCAATCAATAAACATGTGGAATTAGACACCATGTACACACCCTTGCAAAAAAAATGCAGAAATGACACAAAACACCTCAACAGACCCGATCATATTAATACTAAGTGGAGTAGAACTAATTTAGCAATGGAAAGGGATAGGTATATACCGCAGGGCAAGAGTTATAGCTGGCGGAAAGGCAATTATGAGGTGATTAGGCAAGTCTTAAGATGCATAGCATGGGGAAGGAAACTGCAGGGGCTGGGCACAATTGGAATGTGGAGCTTGTTCAAGGAACGGCTACTGCGTGTCCTTGATAAGTATGTACCTGTCAGGCAGGGAGGAAGTGGTCGAGGGAGGGAACTGTGGTTTACTAAAGAAGTTGAATCTCTTATCAAGAGGAAGAAGGAGGCTTATGTAAAGATGAGGCGCAAAGGCTTAGTTAGGGCGCTTGAGAATTACAAGTTAGCCAGGAAGGACCTAAAGAGAGAGCTAAGAAGTGCCAGGAGGGGACATGAGAAGTCTTTGGCAGGTAGGATCAAGGAAAACCCTAAAGCTTTCTATAGGTATGTGAGGAATAAAAGAATGACTCGAGTAAGATTAGGGCCAGTCAAGGACAGTAATGGGAATTTGTGCGTTGAGTCGGAAGAGATAGGAGAGGCGCTAAATGAGTATTTTTCATCAGAATTAACACATGAAAAAGACAATGTTGTCGAGGAGAAAACATGAGATACAGGCTATTAGACTAGACGGGATTGAGGTTCATAAGGAGGAGGTGTTAGCAATCCTGGAAAGTCTGAGAATAGATAAGTCCCCTGGGCCGGATGGGATCTATCCTAGGATTCTCTGGGAAGCTAGGGAGGAGATTGCAGAGCCTTTGGCTTTGATCTTTATGTCGTCATTGTCTACAGGAATAGTGCCAGAAGACTGGAGGATAGCAAATGTTGTCCCCTTGTTCAAGAAGGGGAGTAGAGACAACCCTGGTAATTATAGACCAGGGAGCCTTACTTCGGTTGTGGATAAAGTGTTGGAAAGGATTATAAGAGATAGGATTTATAATCATCTAGAAAGGAATAATTTGATTAGGGATAGTCAACACAGTTTTGTGAAGGGTAGGTCGTGCCTCACAACCCTTGTTGAGTTCTTTGAGAAGGTGACTAAACAGGTGGATGAGGGTAAAGCGGTTGATGTGGAGTATATGGATTTCAGTAAAGCGTTTGATAAGGTTCCCCACGGTCGGCTATTGCAGAAAATTCGGAGTCATGGGATTGAGGGTGATTTAGCGGTTTGGATCAGAAATTAGCTAGCTGTAAGAAGACAGAGGGTGGTGGTTGATGGGAAATGTTCATCCTGGAGTTCAGTTCCTAGTGGTGTACCGCAATGATCTGTTTTGGGGCCACTGCTGTTTGTCATTTTTATAAATGACGTGGATGAAGGTGTAGAAGGATGGATTAGTAAATTTGCAGATGACACTAAAGTCGGTGGAGTTGTGGATAGTGCGGAAGGATGTTGCAGGTTACAGAGGGACAGAGATAAGCTGCAGAAGTTGGGCTGAGAGGTGGCAAATGGAGTTTAATGCAGAAAAGTGTGAGGTGATTCACTTTGGAAGGAGTAACAGGATACGGAGTACTGGGCTAATGGTAAGATTCTTGGTCGTGTGGACGAGCAGAGAGATCTCGGTGTCCATGTGCACAGATCCCTGAAAGTTGCCACTCAGGTTGATAGGGTTGTTAAGAAGGCGTACAGTGTGTTATGTTTTATTGGTAGAGGGACTGAGTTTCAGAGCCATGAGGTCATGCTGCAGCTGTACAAAACTCTGGTGCAGCCACACTTGGAGTATTGCGTACAGTTCTGGTCACCGCATTATAGGAAGGATGTGGAAGCATTGGAAAGGGTGCAGAGGAGATTTACCAGGATGTTACCTGGTATGGAGGGAAGGTCTTATGAGGAAAGGCTGATTGACTTGCGGCTGTTTTAGTTAGAGAGGAGAAGGTTAAGAGGTGACTTATTAGAGACATACAAGATGATCAGAGGATTAGATAGGGTGGACTGTGAGAGCCTTTTTCCTTGGATGGTGATGGCTAGCACGAGGGGACATAGCTTTAAATTGAGGGGTGATACATATGTCAGAGGTAGATTCTTTCTCAGAGAGTCGTAAGGGCATGGAATGCCTTGCCTGCAGCAGTTGTGGACTCGCCAACTTTAAGGGCATTTAAATGGTCGTTGGATAAGCATATTGATGATAAGGGAATAGTGTAGGTTCGAAGGGCTTCAGATTAATTTTACAGGTGGACGCAACATCGAGGGCCGAAGGGCCTGTACTGAGCTGTAATGTTCTATGTTCTATGTTCTACGTTTTACATCGCTTCGTCGGAGGCTGCACTGATGATGTTACCTGGCATGGTGATGAAACGTCCGAACTACAACCAGCCAGCTCAGCGAGCAAATCAACAACCTCACCCACAACCCGAGCTCCAAATTTTCCCAAGAACCTAAAAGGTTAGTCATGGCTCATATCAACTGCCTCGATCCCTTGCAATTTGCTCCCTGGCGCAACAGGTCGATGACAGATGTCTATCTCAATAGCCTATGCTCATCCTTGGAACATCTGGATAGTCAGGATACCTACATCAGGCTTCTACTTTTTGTCGACAGCTTCATCTTCAACACTGTAATCCCAAACAAACTAATGTCCAATCTCTGAGATCTAGTTCTCTCCTGCTCCCTCTGCAACTGGATCCTCAACTTCCTGACTCACAGACCACAATCAGTGGAGATAGACAACAGCACCTCTGCCACAACAATTCTCAACACCGGTGCCCCACAAGGATGGGTACTCAGCCCCCTACTGTACTCTCTGTACACTCATGGCTGTGTGGCCAAATTTCATCTGAACTCCACCGACAAGTTTGCTGATGACACCAGATAGGCCAGATATCAAACAATGCCAAGACTGAGTACAGGAAAGAGATTGAGTGCTTGGTGAAGTGATGTCTCTCCATTGATATTCGCAAAACTATAGAGCTGATCATCAATTTCAGGAAGCAAGGTTGAGGACATGTCCCTATCTACATCAATGGAGCTGAGATGGAGATGTTCGAGAGCGTTAAGTTCCTAGGAGTGACAATCATCTACAATCTGTCCAGGACCATCCACATTGATACAACAGTCAAGAAGGCACAACAATGCCTCGTCTTCCTCGGGAGGCTACAGAAATTCGGCATGTCCACAAGGACTGTAACCAACCTTGACAGATGCACAACTTTTATAGGTGTACATGATGATGAGAGGCATAGATAGAGTGGATAGTCAGAGACATTTCCCCATGGTGGCAATGACTATTACAAGGGGGAATAATTTTAAGGTGATTGGAGGAAGGTGTGGGGAGATGTCAGAGGTAGGTTCTTTAAACAGACAGTGGTAGGTATGTGGAATGCGCTGCCTGCAGTGGTAGTGGAGTCAGATACATAAGGGACATTTAAGCGACTCTTGGATAGGCACATGGAGGATAGTAAAACATAGGGTATGCATGGTAGATTGATCTCAGTAGGTCAGCACAACATTGTGGGCTGAAGGGCCTGTGTTGTGCTTTACTGTTCGACGCTCTATGTTCTGTGTTATGCACCACAGAAAGCATTCTATGTAGATGCATCATGACTTGGTACAGCAACTGCTCTGCTCAGGAACATTAGAAACTACAGAAAGTTGTGAACACAGCTCAAACAATCACGTAAGCCAACCTTCTATCCATTGACTCCATCGATACTTCTCGATGCATGGAAAGGCAGCCAACATCATAGAAGACCCCCCTCACCCCAGTTATAATCTGTTCCAACCTCTTCATCAGGCAGAAGATAAAAAATGCTTAAACATACATACTAACAGGTTCACGAACAGCTTCTTCCCCATTGTTATTAGAATTCTGAATAGCCCTCTCAAATTTCAAATCTAATGTTGATCTTGTTTTTTGTGTACTTTCTTTGAACCGCAACTTTTTATTTCTCACGCTGCTCAATCAAAGAACAAAGAACAAAGAAAATTACAGCCCAGGAACAGGCCCTTCGGCCCTCCAAGCCTGCACCGATCCAAATCCTCTCTCTAAACCTGTCACCTATTTTCCAAGGATCTGTATCCCTCTGCTCCCTGCCCATTCATGTATCTGTCTAGACACATCTTAAATGACGCTATTGTGCCCACTTCTACCACCTCTGCTGCAATGCATTCCAGGCATCCACCACCCTCTGCATAAAGAACTTTCCATGCATATCTCCCTTAAACTTTTCCCCTCTCACCTTGAAATCATGACCCCTAGTAATTGAGTCCCCCATTCTGGTAAAAAGCTTCTTGCTATCTACCATGTCTATACCCCTCATGATTTTGTAGACCTCAATCAGGTCCCCCCTCAACCTCCATCTTTCTAATGTAAATAATCCTAATCTACTCGACCTCTCTTCATAGCTAGTGCCCTCCATACCAGGCAACATCCCGGTGAACCTCCTCTGCATTCTCTCCAAAGCATCCACATTCTTTTGGTAATGTGGCGACCAGAACTGTACACAGTATTCCAAATGTGGTTAAACCAAAGTCCTATACAACTATAACATGACCTGCCAACCCTCGTACCCAATACCCCGTCTGATGAATGAAAGCATGCCGTATGCCTTCTTGACCGCTCTATCGACCTGTGTTGTCACCTTCAGGGTACAATGGACCTGCACACCCAGATCTCTCTGTGCATCAATTTTCCCCAGAGCTTTTCCATTTACCGTATAGTTTGTTCTTGAATTGGATCTTCCAAAATGCATCATCTCGCATTTGCTTATTGAACTCCATCTGCCATTTCTCCGCCCAACTCTCCAATCTATCTATATTCTGCTGCATTCTCTGACAGTCCCCTTCACTATCTGCTACTCCACCAATCTTAGTGTCGTCTGCAAACTTGCTAATCAGACCATCTATACCTTCCTCCAGATCATTAATGTATATCACAAACAACAGTGGTCCCAACATGGCTCCCTGTGGAACACCACTGGTCACAGTTCCCCATTTTGAGAAACTCCCTTCCACTACAACTCTCTGTCTCCTGTTGCCCAGCCAGTTCTCTATCCATCTACCTCGTACACCCTGGAACCCATGCGACTTCATTTTCTCCATCAGCCTACCATGGGGAACCTTATCAAAGGCCTGACTGAAGTCCATGTATATGACATCTACAGCCCTTCCCTCATCTGTCAACTTTGTCACTTCCTCAAAGAATTCTATCAAGTTGGTAAGACATGACCTTCCCTGCACAAAACCATGCTGCCTATCATTAATAAGCCCATTTTCTTCCAAATGTAAATAGATCCTATCCCTCAGTATCTTCTCCAGCAGCTTCCCCACCACTGACGCCAGGCTCACCGGTCAAGAATTACCTGGATTATCCTTGCTACCCTTCTTAAACAAGGGAACAAAATTAACAATTCTCCAGTCTTCTGGGACCTCACCCTTGCTCAAGGATGCTGCAAAGATATCTGTTCAGGCTCCAGCTATTTCCTTTCTTACTTCCGACAGTAATTTGGGATAGATCCCATCCGGACCTGGGACTTGTCCACCCTAATGCCTTTTAGAATACCCAACACTTCCCCCCTTCTTATGCCAACTTGACCTAGAGTAATCAAACATCTATCCTTAACCTCAACATCCGTCATGTCCCTCTCCTCAGTGAATACTGATGCAAAGTACTCATTAAGAACCTCACTCATTTTCTCTGACTCCTCTCTTAACTTCCCTCCTTTGTCCTTGAGTGGGCCAACCCTTTCTGTAGTTACCCTTTTGCTCCTTATGTACAAATAAAAGGCTTTGGAATTTTTCTTAACCCTGTTTGCTAAAGCCATGACCCCTTTTAGCCCTCTTAATTCCTCATTTCAGATTGGTCCTACTTTCCTGATATTCTTCCAAAGCTTGGTCTGTTTTCATTTGCCTAGACCGTATGTATGCTTCCTTTGTCCTCTTTGCTCATCTCACAATTTCACCTGTCATCCATGGTTCCCTAATCTTGACCTTTCTATCCCTCATTTTCACAGGGACTGTCTGTCCTGCACTCCAATCAACCTCTCTTTAAAAGCTTCCCACATGTCAAGTGTGGATTTACCCTCAAACAGCTGCTCCCAATCCACATTCCCCAGCTCCTGTCGAATCTTGCGATAGTTGGCCTTCCCCAGTTTAGCACTCTTCCTTTAGGACCACTCTCATCTTTGTCCATGAGTATTTGAAAACTTACAGAATTGTGATCACTATTCCCAAAGTAATCCCCTACTGAGACTTTAAGCACCTGGCTGGGCTCATTCTCCAATACCAGGTCCAGTATGGCCCCTTCCCAAGTTGGACTATTTGCATACTGCTCCATAAAACCCTTCTGGATGCTCCTTACAAATTCTGCTCCATTTAAACCCCTAACACTGAGTGAATCCCAGTCAATGTTGGGAAAATTAAAATCTCCCATCACCACCACCCTGTTGCTCCTACATCTTTCCATAATCTGTTTACATATTTGTACCTCTATCTCACACTCACTGTTGTGCGGCCTGTAGTACAGCCCCAACGTTGTTACCGCACCCTTCCTATTTCTGACCTCTACCCATATTGCCTCACTGCTCGAGTCCTCCACAGTGCCCTCCTTCAGCACAGCTGTGATATCCTCTTCGACCAGTAATGCAACTCCTCCACCCCTTTTACCTCCCTCTCTATCCCGCCTGAAGCATCTATATCCTGGGATCTTTCGTTGCTAATCTTGCCCTTCCCTCAACCAAGCCTCAGTAATAACAATAACATCATATTCCCAGGTACAAATCCAAGCCGTAAGTTCATCTGCCTTATCTACTACACTTTGCGCATTAAAACAAATGCACCTCAGACCACTCTTTGCATTCATTATCTACTCCCTGCCTACTCTTCCCTTCAGTCACACTGACTTCATTATCTAGTTCCTTACGGGCTTTACTTACTACCTCCTAACTATCCACTAACCTCCTCATCTGGTTCCCATCCCCCTGCCACATTAGTTTAAGCCCTCCCCAACAGCATTAGCAAAAGCAGCCCCTAGGACATTGGTTCCGGTCCTCCTCAGGTGTAGACCATCCGATTTTTAATAGTCCCACCTCCCCCAGAACCGGTCCTAATGTTCCAAAAATCTGAAACCCTTCCTCCTGCACCATCTCTCAAGCCACTCATTTATCCTGTCTATTCTTTCATTTCTACTCTGACTAGCATGTGGCACTGGTGGCAATCCTGAGATAACTACCTCTGAGGTCCTACTTTTTAACTTGTCTCCTAACTCCCTAAATTCTGCTTATAGGACCTCATCCCGTTTTTTACCTATATCATTGGTGCCTATGTGCACCACGACAGTTGCCTGTTCACCCTCCCACCTCAGATCGTCCTGCAGATGATCTGAGACATCCCTGACCCGTGCATCTGGGAGGCAACATACCATTCGTGAATCTCATTTTCAACCACAGAACTGCCTATCTACTCCCCATACATTCAAATCCCCTATGACTATAGCCCTTCCACTCTTTTTCCCACCCTTCTGTACAGCAGAGCCAGCCACAGTGCCATGAACCTGGCTACTGCTGCCTTCCCCTGGTGAGCCATCTCCTCCAACAGTGTCCAAAATGGTATACCTGTTTTGGAGGGAGATGACCGCAGGGGACACCTGCACTGCCTTCCTGTTTTTTTTCTGCTTTTTGGTCACCCATTCCCTTTCTCCCTTAGCAATCCTAATCTGCGGTGTGACCAATTTGCTAAATGTGCTATCCATGACTTCCTCAGCATCGTGGATGCTCCAAAGTGAGTCCATCCGCAGCTCCAGAGCCGTCATGCAATCTAACAAGAGCTGCAGCTGGACACACTTCCTGCACGTGTCGGAGTCAGGGACATCAGCCGTGTCCCTGAGCTCCCAAATTGAGCAAGAGGAGCATAACAAAGGTCTGGGATCTCCTGCCATTTTTACTCTTAAGCTTAACTTAGTCCTCCTACAATATCAAATAATCGATAAATGAAATGAAAACTTTATTACCAATCACTCTACTTACCAGCACATGATAAAAAAAAGAAAAACCTTACCTTCTCAACACACCACAGAGTCTTTTTTGTTGGAGGAGGAGTAGGGCGGCTGGGAGCCCCTACACGTGTAGTGTCTTGGGTTTAGCCACTGCCCAAATATATCAGTTCACTCACCTTCCCAGAGCACAATTCAACCGGTCCCACTCAGCTCTGCTGCCGAAAAGGAGGACTTACCTTCCCGGCAGCCCCCTGGTCCTCGCCGTGATTGCTCCCGCTCCCACTGCGAAAATGGAGGCTGCTGATCCCATGCGATAAGTTTTTAATGTGAAGGACTTACCATCCTGGCAGCCCCCTGCTCCTCACCGTCACCGCTCCCATTGCAAAAATGGAGGCTGCTGATCCCACGCGGTAAGTATTTGAAGTGAAGTACTTACCGTCCCGGCAGACCCCGGTCCTCGCCGTCACCCCTCCCACTGCTGCTGCGAAAATGGATCACCCTATAATCTTTGTATATTATGATCTGCCTATACTGCACTAAAAACAAAACTTTTCACTGTACTTAGAACATAGAATACAGAACAATGCGGCACAGGAATGGGCTGTTTGTCCCACAATATTGTGCTGAAAGTGAAGCAAAAATTCAACAAATGCCTTCGGCTTGGTCTTGGTCCATATCCCTCCATTCCTTGCATATTCTGTGCTTACCTGAAAGTCTCTTAAATGCCTCTAACGTATCTGCTTCTACCACCATCCCTGTCAGCACGGTCCAGACTCCTATTACTCTCTGTGTAAAAAACGTGCTCTTCACACCTCCTTTGAACTTTCCCTCTCTCAAGTTAAGTGCATGCCCCCTACTTTTAGACATTTCAATTCTGGGAAAAAGGTTCTGACCAGCGAACCCTATTTATGCATCTCATAATTTTATACACTTCTATCAAGTCTCCCCTCAGCCTCTGTCGCTCCAGAGCAAACAACCCAAGTTTTTCTAGCCTCTCCCTGGAGCTCATACCCTCTATGGGTCCGACTTCGGAGGAAGGTCACCGGACTCGAAATGTTAACTCTGTTTTTTCCTTCACATAAGATGCCAGACATGCTGAGCTTTTCCAGCAACTCTGTTTTTGTTCCTGATTTACAGTGTCTGCAGTTCTTTTGGTTTGTTTTTACATTTTCATCCAAGTCATTTACATATATCACAACCATCAGAGGTCCCAGTACAAATTCCTGCAGAACATCGCTGGTCACAGACCTCCAGCCTGAAAAGCACCCTTCCACCACCACCCTTTGCCTTCTATGGGCAAGCCAGTTCTGAATCCATGTGGCTAAGTCACCGTGGATCCCATGCATTTTAATCTTCTGGATGAATCTACCATAACGGACCTTGTTGAAAGCCTTATTAAAATCCATGTAGACAACATGCACGGCTCGATCCTCATCGGTTACCTTTATCATCTCCTCGGAAAACTCAATCAAATTGGTAAAACATGACCTACCCTGCACAAAGACATGCTGACTGTCCCTAATTAGGCCATGCTTTTCCAGATGACTGTAAATCCTTTCCCTAGGAATTCTCTCGAATAGCTTCCCAAAATGCCTACAGTGCGTGGAAGCAGGCCATGCGGCCCTTCAGGTCCACCCCGACCCTCTGAAGACCATTTCATTCAGACCCATTCCTATCCCTGTAACCCTTCAATTCCCATGGCTAATTCACCTAGACTGCACATACATCCCTGGCCACTATGGGCAGTTGACCATGGCCAATCCACCTAACCTGCACATCTTTGGACCATGGGAGGAAACCGGAACACTCAGAGGAAATCGACATAGACATGGGGAGACCGTGCAAACTCCACACAGATGATTGCGCAAGGCTGGAATCAAACCCAGGTCCTTGGCGCTGTGAGGCAGCAATGCTAACCACTGAGCCACCATGCCACCCTACATGTGATAATAAGAAACCAAATCAAATCAAAATTGTCAGATGTCATAGCAATCAATGCTGAAGCTAATTCCATTCTGTATTTTCATCCAGAAGGTTTTGTAATAACTGACAGATAATGTCCCAGACATCAACATTACCATCAGAGCTAACATTTTGGGTCGAGTGACCCTTCCTCAGAACTGGAAGTTCTGAGGAAGGGTCCCCAGACCCGAAATGTTAACTCTGTTTTCTCCTTCACAGATGCTGTCAGACCTGCTGAGCTTTTCCAGCAACTTTGCTTTTGTTCCCGATTTATAGCATCTGCAATTCTTTTGGTTTTTATCAACATCACCATCCCTGGGTGTATCCTGTCCCATCAACAGAGCAGACCCATCAGAGGCAGCAGAAGAGTGGTATAAATTCAGGAGACGGTTGTCCTGGAAGTGCCCCCGACCTTACCCCATGAAGTCTAAAGGCACTAGGTCAAATTTTCAGCTGCTTCATCAATGACCTTTCCTCAATCATAAGGTCAGAAATGGGGATGTTCACTGACAATTGCACAATATTCAGCACCATTCATGACTCCTCCGATACTGAAGCAGGAAATGTTCACATGCGACAAGATCTGGACAACATGCAGGCTTGGACTGACAAGTGGCAAGCGACATTAATGCCACACAAATGCCAGGCTATGACCATCACTAATAAGGGACAATCTAATCACTGTCACTTGACATTCAATGGTGTTACCAAAACTGAATACACCAGTATCAACATCCAGGGGGTTACCATTGACCAGAAACTCAATTGTACTCACCACATTAACACAGTGGCTACAAGAGCAGGCCAGAAGCTAGGAATACTGCAGCGAGTAACTCACCCCTTGACTGCTCAAAGCCTGTCCGCCATTTACATGGCGCAAGTCAGGAGCGTGATGAAATACTCGACACTTGTCTGGATGAGTGCAGCCCCAACAACACTCAAGGAGCTTGACACGATCCAGGACAAAGCAGCCCACTTGATTGCATTACATCCACAAGAATTCACTCCCTCCACCACCACCGCTCAGTAGCAGCAGTATGTACTACCTACAAGATGCACTGCAGAAATTCACCAAAGATCCTCAGACAGCACCTTCCAAACCCACGACCACTTCCATCTAGAAGGACAAGGGCATCAGACATATGGGAACACCATCACCTCCAAGTTCCTCTCCAAGACACTCACCATCCTGACTTGGAACTATATCACCGTTCCTTCACTGTCACTGGGTCAAAATCCTGGAATTCCCTCCGTAATAGCATTGTGGGTCAAACCACAGCAGGCGAACTGCAGCAGTTCAAAAAGGCAGCTCACCACCACCTTCTCAAGGGCAACTAGGGATGTGCAAGAAATGCTGGCCAGTCAGCGATGGCCACATACCACAAGTGAATAGAATAAAAAATGGTCAAGCAAACCTCCTACTGATCATCACCTACCGAAAATGTATTCACTTAAAGGAGGCCAATTTTCATGACATGCTTCAGTCAAGAATGGTATGAATTGCTTTGACCTAGTTGTATTGAAAACTGAGCAAGTATTTAAGAGATGAAGAGATGGGATTTAGAGAATATGCAGCCGAGCTTTCATAGTAAGCTGTGATGTAATTCTGACCTTGGTAATCACATACTGGTACTTCGCTAGGAGATTAGAACTTGTACAGCATACAGCAAGCCTTAAGATGGACAGAATCCTCCAATTATTCTTCCTCTCTGCATTTTATCCAATAACCAGGCACCAATTGAGCTTTAATCTCTTGCACCAGCCTGTTATATTACATTATTGATTCCCTTCTAAGAATCCAAACAGTCTATATTTACAGCTTTCTTTTTGTCAATAGTACTATTCACAAACTCAAAAATTTTCCAATAGATATGTCAAAAGGAATCTTCTGGCTGTCTGACCACATTGAATCTGTCCAACCATGTGGTTTTTCAATTGTCTGCTCACTATACATATTGATAATAGATTTTCAAAAAAATCCATGCTGCAAATGAAAGACTAAATGCATTATAGTTCCTTGCTCACTCTTTTCCTCCTTTCTTAAAGACTGGGTTTGGATTACTGTCTTTAATTCCATGGAGTATTTGAAAATCCATGCAACTTGGGAACATGAAAACCAAAGCTTCCACTAACTCTGAAGCCAGGTATATCATAAGACTATAAGATGTAGAAGCAGAAGTAGACAATTCAGCCCATTAAGTCTGCTCCACCATTCAATGAGATCATGGCATATATAATAATCCTCAACTCTCTTTTCCTGCCGATTCCTCATAAATCTGCCTATCCCAGCCTTGAATATACTTAATAATTCAGCCTCAACAGCTCTCTGTGGTAAAGAATTCCACAGATTCATCATCCCCAAAGGAAAGTAATTCCTCCTTATCTTTGTCCTAATGTTAGACCCCTTATTCTAAATGTATTTTTAGGCCCTAGACTCTCTGTCAAAGAGAAAACCTTTCTGAATCTACTCTGACAAGTCCTTAAGGAATCTTGTATGTTTCATAATGTCACCTGTTATTCATCTATATTCCAAGTGGTAGAGGCCCAATCTACTCAACACCTATTCACAAGATAGTCCCTCCATAGGTCGTCTAGATGGACTACATCTCAAGGTTGTGATGGAGATATATAAGGAGATTATAAGACCATAAGACCCTAAGACATTGCATGAGAAATTAGGCCATTCTGCCCATTGATTCTGCTCCGCCATTCAATCATGGCTGATAAGTTCCTCAACCCCATTCTCTGACTTTCTCCCCATAACCCTTGATCCCCTTGATAATCAAGAATGTATCCATGTCAGTCTTAAATGTACTGAATGACCTGGACTCCACAGTCTTCTGTGGCAGTGAATTCCATTGATTCACCGCTCTCTGGCTGAAAAAGTTTCTCCTTAAATCTGTTCTAAAAGGGCTTCCCTTTACTCTAAGACTGTGCCCTCGGGTCCTAGTCTCTCCTACCAATGGAAGCATCTTCCCAACATCTACTCTGTCCAGACCATTCAGTATTCTGTAAGTTTCAATTAGATCCCCCCTCATCCTTCGAAACTCCAATGAGTACAATCCCAGTGTCCTCAAACATTGCTCAAAACTCCTCACAATATTACAAATGCAATCTTACCAGAGCATTATACAGCCTCTGCAACACATCCCTGTTCTTGTATTCTAGCCCTTTCGAAATTTATGCTAACAGTACATTTCTGAAGAAGGGTCCAGACCTGAAACGTCAGTTTTCCTGCTCCTCTGATGCTGCTTGGCCTGCTGTGTTCATCCAGCTCTACACCTTGTTATAACAGTACATTTGCCTTCTTAACTGTCAATGAAACCTGCATGTTAACCTCAAGATAATCCTGAACTAAGGCTCCCAAGTCTCTTTGGGCTTCAGACTTCTGCAGCATTCTTAGAGGTATTGGTGGTGCTCTTTCAGGAATCACTGGAGTAAGGAGGGGGGTGCGCGCGGTGTCCCACAGGACTGGAAAGTAGTGAAGGTAACACCCTTGTTTAAGAAGGGAGTGAGGCAGAAGACTGGAAACAATAGGCCAGTTAGCCTAACCTTGTTTTTAGTGTCCATCATTAAGGATGAGATTGCAGAGTACTTGGAAGTGTGTAGCAAAATAGTGTTGAGTCAGCGCAGCTTGATCAAGAGGATATTATGCCTGTGAAATCTGTTGGAATACTTTGAGTAGATGATGGGAATGATGGACAAAGGAGAGATAGGAGATATGATCTATTTAGATTTCCAGAAGGCCTTCGACCAGGTGCTGCACAGGAGGCTGCTAAATAAGATAAGAGCCCAGGGTGTTAGTGGCTAGGTACTGGCATGGATAGAGGATCAGCTAACTGGCAGAAGGCAGAGACGGGTGGACAAAGGGATCTTTTTCAGAATGCAGCCAATATTGCTTGGAGGGGTCAATGTTGGCACAACTATTTATATTATATGTTAATGATCTGGACGAAGGAACTGAGGGCATTGTTGCTAAATTTGCAGACGACTCAACAGTGGAGTGACATATAGTGTTGAAGTGGCGAGTAGGCAAAGAAATGGCAAATGGAACACAATAGGGGAAAGTGTGAGGTTATGCATTTTGCCAAGAAGAATAGAGGCATAGATTATTTTCTAAATAGGGAAATGTTTCAGAAATCTGAAGCACAAAGAGACTTGGGAGTCTTAGTGCAGGGTGATCTTGAGGTTAACATGCAGGTTCCATTGACAGTTAAGAAGGCAAATGTACTGTTAGCATACATTTCGAGAGGGCTAGAATACAAGAACAGTGATGCGTTGCTGAGGCTGCATAATGCTCTGGTCAGATTGCATTTGCAATATTGCGAGGAGTTTTGGGCCTCTTATCCAAAGAAGGATGTGCAGGCTTTGTAGGGGTCCAGAGGAGGCTCACAAGAATGATCCAGGGACTGAAGGGCTTGAGATCTGAAGAGAGGTTGAGGACTTTGGGTCTGTACCCAGTGGATGAGGAGAAGGTGTTTCTACCAGTGGGAGAGTTTAGGATGCAAGGGCATAGCCTCAGAGTGAATGGACAACCCTTTAGGATTTGAATGTGGATGAATTCCATCAGTCAGACGGTGGTGAATCTGTGGAACTCATTGCTCTAGAGGGTTGTGGAGGACAAGTCATTGAGTGCCTTTAAGACAGGAATAGATAGGTTCTTGATTAGAAATGTGTTCAAGGGTTCACAGGAGAAGGCAGGAAAATTGGGTTGAGAAACATATCAGCCATGATCAAATGGCAGAGTAAACTCAATTGGCCAGATGGTCTAATTTTGTTCCAAATCTTATGGTTTTATAATATCAGCGCACCAAACCTTCCCAGGACTGCCTCCAATGCCAGTATATCTTTCTTTAGACAAGGGGCCCAAAACTGTTCATTGTATTTTAGCGATGGTCTGACTCGTGCCTTGTACAGTTTTAGCAAAGTTTCCCTAATTTTATATTCCATTTCCTTTGAAGTAAAAGTTTGCTTTTTCTATTACCTGGTAAATTTGGATACTGGCTTTTTGTGATTCATGGACGAGGACTCCCAAATCCCTTGATTCATTCCTTTCTGCATTCTTTCTCCATTTAAACAATATGTAGCTCCTTTTATTCTTCCAGTCAAAGTTCATAATCTCATATTTTCCCACATTATGTTTCATCTGCCAAATTTTTTTCCCACTCACTATGTCCTGCTGCAGACTCTTTGTGTCATCCTCACCTTTTTCCATCCCACTTTTTTTGTCGCCTGGCTAGAGTCCATTCACTTTCTTCATCCAAGTCATTTATTTTGTAAAAGATTGTGCCTAGCACTTATTCCTGTAGCAAACAATTAGTTACAGATTGCCACCCTGAAAATCCCCTCCTTATCCCAGCTTTCTTCTCTTTCTTCTTTAGTTAGCAAATTCTCTAACCATGCTAATATACTACCTCCAACACCATGGGCTTTTATCTTATTATGTAGGCTAATGTGTGACACCTTATCAATAACTTCCTGAAAATCAAAATACATTCCATCCACTACTTCCCCTTTGTCAATCCTGCTTGTTACCTCCTAAAAGAATTGTTGTAAATTTTCAGACATGGTTTCCCCTTCATGAAGCCATGTCGACTTGGCTAGATCATGTTATGCATTTCTTAATGCTCTGCTACTACACCCTTTATAACAGACTCCAATATTTTTCCAATAACAGGCCTCAAACTCAATTTTCTTTTAAAATCGGAGTGCGTGGGTCTTCAGGTCTAGGACATTTGGGAGCTATTCATTCTTTTAATTTTTCCAGCACTTTGTCATTACAGATACTATTTACTTAAGTTTCTCACTCTTTTTGTCCCCCGGCCCCCCAATATTTCTCTATGCTGTTTGAGTCTTCTACTATGAAACCAGAAATGCTTAAGATATCTGATTCAAAGAGATTCACATTTACTTTCATTAGTCTCTCCATTTTAAAATATTTGCCCACATATTTCTATTTTCAGCTGATTTAACATAGGAACAGGAGTAAGCCATTCAGCCCCATGAACCTGTTCAATGAGATCATGATTGATCTGTGACCTAACTTCATGTACCTGCTTTAGGCCCATACCTCAATACCTTCTCCTTTATAAAAATTTATCTGACTTCAGAACTCAGTTCTGAAGAAGGGTCACTGGACCTGAAACATTAACTTTGATTTCACTCTAGAGATGCTGCCAGACTGCTGAGATTTTCCAGCAATTTCTGCTTTTGTTTCTGATTTCCAGCTTCCAGAGTGCTTCCTGTTATTTTTCAAAAAAATGTCTGTTTCAGATTTAAAACTAACAACTGATTATCATCAACTGCTGTTTGTAGAAGAGAGTTCCAAACTTCTACTACGTTAATATGTAAAAGTGCTTCTTAACAGCTCTCCTGAATGGTAGTTTAAGAATCTTCAAGCAGTGGAAACAGGTTATCTTAATCTACCCTGTGTTTTTCCTGTTGATATCTTTAAGACTTTGATCAGATCACCCTTAACCTTCTAAATTCTAGAGAAACAGGCCTAATTTGTATAATCTCTCCTCTTAGCTTTGTCTCCTAAGTCTAGCTGTATTCCTGTAAACCTATGTTGTATGCCTCCAAGGTCAGTACAGTCCATCATTTCAAGTTGTGGTACCCACATTTGCTCAATGTACTCCAAGTGAGATCCATTCAAAGATTTGTGTAGCTATAGTATAACTTCTGCATCCTTATACTCCAGCCCTTTAGATATAAAAGCCAGCATTCCATTGACCTTGATTATTTTCTGCAGCAATTTAATGGCTATCCATTGACTTAAAAACACTGCAATCCTCAAATTTACTTTGATTATGTGCTTTTCTTATAATTTCATCAAGTTTTTAGGGGCTAGCAAATGTCAGATGCCAATGTCTATGGATATGGTGTATGCAGCTAGTGCTCATGGAGTATGCCCTGAGATAGATCATACATCATAGAATCCCTACAGTGTGGAAACAGGCCCTTCAGCGCAACAAGTCCACAGGAACCTTCAGAGTATACCACCCAACCCATCCCCCTATAACTCACCGAATCTGCACATCCCTGAACACTACAGGCAACTTAGCATGGCCAATTCACCTAGCCTGCACACCTTTGGACTGTGGGAGGAAACCGGAGCACCCGGAGGAAACTCACACAGACACAGGGAGAATGTGCAAACTCCACTCAGATAGTCACCTGAGGGTGGAATTGTACCCAGGTCCCTGGTGTTGTAAGGCAGCAGTGCTAACCACTGTGCTACTGTGCCCAATGTCCAGCATGGGATCCTTTGGAACAGAAGGAGAGCTGATGTCACCAGGTACCCCACACTCAACGTGTAGCTTGTTTGCCATATTTGGTAACATGGAAAGTTGAATATTAATTAGGCAAGTTGGGTCATATTAAAGCACATAAAGAGGTATAATTCTCCTTACTTGGTAAATTATCACCACCTAGTGAGAAACAGGCCTTGCGCTCAGCAAAAATATTAAAGATGCAATGAACAGATCCAGACATAGAAGTGGGATTCAATGGAATTCTTGTCCAATTCTGCCAAAAATTCCACCATATCTCATTATACCCCATGTTACCGAGACCGCTGTAAGGATGTGCACTATGTTACTGTTAAGTTGGCTTACCTTCTTTATACCGTCTTTCCAGTGGAATTATTAATTCCTCGAGGGAATGTATACCCTTTAAGCACAATGAATTAGCAGATGGAGATGATATCTCTTTGAAAATTAAGCTCTCTTTTAGAAGGATGCCATGTTGAAAATATTCTGGTTCAACCTGAAGCAATGGCAAAAGAGAGGTATGGAGCTGATGGCAAGCTAAACATAATTGTGGCATGGAGTTTGATCTTTCCTGGTGTTCATTTGGACAAATTTAGGACTCATCCAATGTCTGATTGGGAAGAAGCAATGGGGAAGGGGGAGTTGTGACTTTGGTGCGTGGAAGTATCGGTGGACTTTCTTGCCCAGGGCTTAAATTGGTATTGAGGCAGGAAGGTGATGGAGTCAGGCTGAAATGCACCTTGCCACGGAATTCACCAAGGGGCAGATTTTTCCTTAATTTGTGGGAACAGATTGCAAATGGTAGGATACATCACTCCGTTGTAGCTTACAAAAACCTCTTCAACTTACATTTGCAAACTTGATATTTATATTTGTTGATTCAAACATCTGTGGACTATTCATTAAAGATTTATTCATGAAACGCAGAAGAGTAATAAATTCAAATGTCTTTTCAGGAGGCATTTTCAGATTGTCATAAAACTAGTTACATTTTAATCCAACCAATTTGTAGCAATCTTTCCCATTCTCCCTCTGGTCATATATTTGATGAAAAGCATTTTTTCATATATATTAAATTCTGTAAGATTTCTTGTGATGTACTGGAAATCCGGACTTCATCTGTGGGCAGACATGTTTGGAAAATAAATGATGTAATTTTCACTGTTTCTCAGCCTGCTAACAGAAAGGCAGTATTTGTAACAGGTATTCGGATTGGATATTTGTAATTTATGAATTAGAGTCTATCAGGAAAAAATTACCAACGGTAAAAGTGCTTCCACTCACTATTAAGTTAATCTGGACTTATTAACTACAATGCAATGTCGCCATAAAGAAAAAAGTTAATTCAGTTAACTATCTACCTCTTTACATAGCAGCATAAGAAAGCAAGAAAACATTTTTTTCTCATGGGATCTATTCGTTTCTGCAACATAATTACAATTTACACTGTAATGAACTTACTGCACATATGTAAGTTTCCAAAGGAGATAGATAAATTTCTAGGAAGATGAAATTGAGAAATATCTTATAGGCGTTTTATCCTATCATGGTCTCTGTGTGATTTGATCTTCTGAGGAGATTGCCTTTCTCCTTGCAAAGGTATCTGAGAAAAGTGATAGGGTGCCTGTATAATAATATTATGAAATTTGGAATGCAGAACTTTATAAAACGGTGATGTGTAGAAATATACCTTACACTCAAAGTAAAATTGGTTGCAAGCCAATGTTATTGGGGTGCTGCAGTGAGAGAAATTCAAATAGAAATAGGTGGAATGATAGTTTTAACACCTTTTCTCAGTACATCATAGAAAAAGAACGTCTAATATTGGAGATGCAAAGCAAGAAAAGGCCATATCTTGTGCTAGATATTTTCTAATCAATCTGTTCAGATATTTCATTATACACCTCTAGAGCAGGTGCGTTTGTTTCTGTGCTGTACAACCCTACAATTATGACTGTATGACCTGCCTACATTGCTGGTGCCTGCATAAACCCAGGACAACAGGATCCTCCCCTTCCTGCTGGAAGTTCCTCTCCTGCTTTCAGCATTATTCCCAAATCCTGGCACCAATCAGAAAAATCTGGACTCTCACTGTTTACTGCAACTATTTACTACAGTTTATCATCTCATTTGTTTGTTGTAACTCCATTAATCTTTCAGAACTAAACACCTCTGCCTGATCCTGTACCTGCCTAGGCTTTTCTTTTATCATTTTATCAAACAGAGTGTCAGCTAACTGGACCTCAATTCCTTCATCTTTCTCTTTGTTTTCCCTTGTTTTAACTTATCACTGTTGGATCTTGTCACCAGATGGTCCGGAAAAATTCCAGGTTATTTTTCTTTTAACTCTTCAGTTCCCTGGTTTTTTGTCAACTTCTCCATTACAATGGGCATTACTCCTACCTTTGATCTCGTTATATCATTTCCTAGAACAAATTGTAGTCCTGGAATAGCCAATCTTTTAATCATTCCCACTATCACTTCCCCAGTCTTGATTGGACTTTCTAGCCTTACCTTACGCAGGAAAACACTAATTCTCCCTCCATTTATTCCACAGATTATCACTCTCTCGGGCAATATTTCAGAAGGAGTGCAAATATTTTCATCTCTTACTATTAGAGACTGACCAGCTCCTGTATCTTTCAATTTTTTAGTTTCTTTATTTACTCACCCTGTTCTACGTGAAGCCTTTGAAACGATCGGGCACTATTTTACTTTCCAGCCCGTTACCAAGCTTTACACTCCCCTGCAGCTCCTCAACTGCTCTTGGGATTTTCTTCATTACCTCAAGTAATCCCACTGGTTTAGCCTCTTTACCACATTCTTTTTTCCAGTGCCTTTCTTAACCCACCAGCACTGTGACTTTGTGTGTGAAAACACCTGAGATCTTTCACCTCTTTTCCACCCTTTTGGGTTTAACTGCTCCCTGTGTGATCTACTTTTGTTTTTCATTGAAAGATCTCCATCTTTCCCAATTTCTATCTCTCATGGAATGAAATTGCTGTCAGAAGATAGATTTCGATTTATGCACTAATATGTATTCATCAGCCATCTCAGCAGCTTTTCTCACTGTTTTAACTTTCTGTTCCTAAACATGAGTTCTTACCATTTACGGACGTGAGTTTTTAAACTCCTCCAGCAGAATAACATCTCTAAGATCCTTATGTGTCTTTTCTATCTTTGATGCTCCGATCCATCTATTGAAGTTGCTCTGTTTAATTCTTTCAAACTCAACATACGTTTGACCTGGTTCCTTTCTTGCATTCCTGATCCATTGTCTATATATTTCTGGTACCAATTCATAGGCACTCAAAATAGCTTGTTTTACTCCTCAAACTAACTAACTGAGGATTTTCTGATTCCTGCCTTCTCCCTTCTTGAATAGAGGAATTATATTTGTCAGTTTCCTGTCTGTTAGAACCTAACCAGAATGGAATGAATTTTGGAAAATTAACACCAACAGACTGATTACCTCAATAGCCATCTCCTTCAATTTTCTAGGATGAAGTCCATCTGAACTCAAAGACTTATCAGGCTGCAGGGCCATGAGTTTGCTTTGTACTGCTTCCCTGGCGATTGTAATTTCACTCTGTTATCCTCCTTCTTCTACCTCCTCATTTGTAGCTATCACTAAGTTTTATTTTGCATCCTCCAAGTCAAAGACAGAAGCAACATTTGGTTCATTTCATCCACTATTTCTTATTATCCACTATTATCAACATTTTTTGTGTAGGTTCTCATTCTCAATCTCTAGAGAACCAGCACTCACTTTATTTCATCAATTCCTTTTTATTCCTTGCTGTCTATTTTTACATTTCCACCTAACTTTCTCTCAACCTCTAATGTATTTGTCCTTTTTATCCTTTTCGTCATTCTCTGCTGTTATTTGTATTCTGACCAGTCAACTGACCTGTCACTCATCTTCACAGAATTATTTCATTTGATTTGATTTATTGTAGTCATGTACCTAAATACAGTGAAAAGCTTTGTTTTCTGAGCAGTGCAGGCAGATCAAAGCAAACAAAGACATACGTGTCATTGGGTGCTTAGACAGAGCAAAGCATACAAGATAACGGCTATACAGGTGGTGCACAAAGCAAGATCAACATCATTTGAAGCTAGACAGGCCCATTTAGCAGTCTAACAATATCAGGGAAGAAGCTGTACTTGAGGCTGTTGGTGCATGTGTTCAAACTTCTGCCTGAAGGAACAGGTTGGAAGAGAGTATTATTGGGGTGGAAAGGGTCTTTGTTGATGTTGGCCACCTTTCTGCGGCAACGAGAAGTGTAAATGGAGTCCATGGATGGGAGGTTGGCTTTAATGATGGTCTGGGCTGTGCACACCACCTTCTGTAGTTTCTTGTTGTCCTGGGCAAAGCATATATCAGGCTGTCAGACACCCGGATAGAATGCTTTTCATGGTGCATCAGTAAAAGTTGGTGAAGGTCATTATGGACATGCTGAATTTCCTAAACTGTCTGAGGAAGAAGAGGTGTTGTTGTGCCTTCTGCAGTGTCGTATCCACGTGAGAGGTCCAGGACAGTTTGTTGGTTATCATCACTCCTAGTGACTTGACGCTCTCAACCTTCTCTATCTCAACTCTGCTGATGTAGCTGGGGGCATTTCCTCCTCCTTTCTTCCTGAAGTCAATGATTAGTTTTTGTTTTGCCAACATTGACAGAGAGGTTGTTATCACTGCATCATGGCACCAAACACTCCTTCCTGTATTCTGACTCATCATTGTTTGATATTTGTCCTGCCACCAGTGGTGTCATCAGCAAACTTGTAGATGACTTTCGTACAGAATTTGACTACACAGTTGTGGGTGTACAGGGAGTACAGTAGGAGGCTGAGAATGCTTCCTTGTAGGGCGCCAGTGATGAGGATTATCGTGGAGGAGGTACTGTTGTCTAATCTTCACTGATTGTGGTCTGTGGGTCAGGAAGCTGAGGATCCATTGCAGAGGATGGAGCTGAGGTCTACTTCTCGAAGTTTTGAGATTAGTCTGTTAGGGATTATGGTTTTGAAGGCGGGGCTGAAGTCAATGAGTAGGAGTTTGATGTAGTTGTTATCTAGATGTTCCAGGGATGAGTGTAGGATGAGGGAATATGGTTTTTCCTTATGATTGATATTTTCCTTATCTCCTTCAGTTAACCACAGATGGAGGATGTTTCGGTTGTTATTTTCGTTTTATGAAGGAGTGTACTTCTTCTAAGTATACTGAAATACCCTTTTGAATGTCTGTCATTGCTTTTTTTTATATTTTTCCTCATTAAACTATTCAGAAATGTTATTGTACCTCTGGAGCAGGTTGGACTTGAACCCAGAACTTTTGGCTTAGAGGTAGGGATATACCACTTCACCAAAGGAACATCTTCTACCAATGCTTCTTTACTGATTAATCTCCTAGTTTAAGATTCTTAATGAATTTGATGTACCCCTCAGTGGGGGTCAGGACATGAGCCTTGTTATCATTCAGAAGCTTTAAAGTAATGGTGATCAAATCATATTTGTTTCCTTCAGTATGTACGGTCAATTTGTGCACTTTGTTATGAATGGTGAGTGCATTCAGATCAGAGACTTTAGCTTGTCTTTTTGTTACCTTTGTGACATCTGGTCTTGACTGCTGTATTCTTAGGTTTATTTTCTCTGTTTCTACTTGCCATTCTCTGGCCTTCATTTCCTGTTTTACTATTGTTACATCGACACAAGCTTGCATCCTCACGCCCACTGTTTAGTTTAAAGTCGCCTCTAAATAATCACAACACATCAACTGCTCTGCCATCTTTATTGTCTTAATTACGAAATTAAATGCTGCTTACTGCACAAGCTTAATCCATAGAATCCAATCAGCTTTACCACTCAACATTGAGATAAATAATGAAATCATTAGCTTCTTAGTTCCTTCCTGCTGTAGTCTCAAATAATTATAAGTCAACCGCAGGTTTTTGAGAAAACATGTTTTTCTCAATTTCAACACTTTCTGCATTGTCCTTAATAATATTTAGTCATCAACTAAGCATTTTTTCTGCAATATCACTGCTTCTTTTTACAAACCCAATATATTTATCTTCCCCTTTGCTCTGTGTAGTTCCTGCAGGTCTACATCTGTCTGCTCCACTCTCAATTACCTCAGAGCTTTCTTGAGATGTGACTGTGTTCTCCATTTCTTTTGAAATGTCTGCGCTTCATATCTTTGACTTGCTAGTTCCTCTAGGTGCTGCTCAAAGCTCTTTTGAAATCCTGCACTTAGCTGCTCCTCCAGGTGCTACTGTTTGCCTGTCTCAAGATTGTCCCTCACCGTGTCGTTGACAGCCTTTTTTGGCACCCTTTGGTCCTTTATGCTCAGTCCTTTCCAAGCTTTAACTTATCTCAAAGGCGTTAAGAGACAATTAAATACTTACAATGTAAATCACTGTTGGAATGAGGAAATGTGGCAGCTTATTTGTGCACAATCTCCCACAAACAGTAAAATGATAATGATCATATTGCTATTTTTAACAATGTTGTTTGAGGAATAAATATTGAAATGTGCAACAGTGATGTCACCCCTTCCTTCATGATAGGGCAATGGAGTTCTTAATGCTTACCATAAAGTCTCTCAGCAATTGAAAGCGTTTGTGATTTAAGCTGAAGAGCCCCTTATTAAAATATTTATGCAATATAAATACATTACATTATGACTTAAGTTTAATGTAAGTGGTGGAAGTGATGCTAAAATATTTCAAAATATATTCATTTCAGGATTTCTTTGGTGGCGTGGTATAAGAATGAAAGTCTTAGAATTACATAAATTACTGGACTAACCTTAACCCTATCAACTTCAGACAAAATCCCTCAAGGCTTTCAGATGAGAAACAGACTGTAGTAGTAGGTGATGAATCTCCTGAAGTTTTAGTGACTAGTCAATCAATCAATAACAATCTCCTTAGAATGTGAAGGACAGAAGGCTTCTCAGTGACTTTTTATTCCTCTGAAATCACGTTGCTTTCAGAATGCAAGTAACCTTTGCTTGGCAAATAACTGCATGAAAACAAAAGTGGAAATGCTTCACACTTCTATTGAAGTGCTCGTTAATATTGATAGCTTTTCATCCAGTTATCCTAAGTGATTGTTAATTCTTATCTTTTGTCAATAAGGTATATTTTTGTTCTGACGAAGGGTCACCAGACCTGAAACGTTAACTCTGATTTTTTTCTTCACGGATGCTGCTAGACTAGCTGAGCTTTTCCAGCAACTTCTGTTATTGTTCTTGATTTACAGCAACTGCAGTTCTTTTATTAGGCATATTTTTGATTATGGAATGGAACAATAAATATGAGACCGGTCAAAATCAAAACATGGAGCAGATGGGGAAAATTTTAATAGACAGACCAAATTACTACTTTATTAAAGTTTATCGAGGCACAACGAAAAGGTGTTCTTAAATTTCATAACAAAGATGATAACACTTCAAAAGTAATTCTTTTGAAGTACTTTGGGATATACAAAGGACCTCATGTAAATGTCAATTCTTTCTTCCTTCTTTCCTTCTTTCCTTTTGTCATGGTGTAATGAAAGAATGTTTTCATTTGAAGTCTTTGATTTTTTGCAATAACTACAATAGTGGGAATTGGTAGGTGAATTTTCACTCCCCTGTTATATGGCCTCAGATGAGACAAAGTGTAGGATTATGCAGAGTTCAGGCATTAAAGCTGTTGGACTTTTAACTTGGGATATTAATAAATAAACATTGGTATGTGTGATTCACTATTTTTACAAATACAGCTGTCGAACTTGAGTTAAGTGCAGGTACAAAATAGGAAATGTGACAAAATCATTCAATTTGATTGGGTTTAAAACCAGCATCATGCATCTTTAATGTAGGTAATAATCGAATGCTTATTCACATGAGTAATTGAAAAAGATCTTGCTAGAAGTGCAGACTCCACTGTAATGTTGGAAACATAGAACATAGACATAGGACATAGAACATTACAACACAGTACAGGCCCTTTGGCCCTCAATGTTGCGCCGACCTGTGAAACCAATCCGAAGCCCATCTAATCTACACTATT
Organism: Ginglymostoma cirratum; assembly: GCA_024137785.1. Taxonomy (NCBI): domain Eukaryota; kingdom Metazoa; phylum Chordata; class Chondrichthyes; order Orectolobiformes; family Ginglymostomatidae; genus Ginglymostoma; species Ginglymostoma cirratum. The sequence goes on from JAHRHZ010000249.1 coordinate 13,849,577, forward strand.
CCATTATCATCCATTTGTTTATCCAATGACCATTTAAATGCCCCTAAAGTTGACGAGTCTACAACTGTTGCAGGCAGGGCATTCTTACTACTCTCTGAGTAAAGAACCTACCTCTGACATCTGTTCTATATCTATCACCCCTCAATTTAAAGCTATGTCCCCTCGTGATAGCCATCACCATCCGAGGAAAAAGGCTCTCACTGTCCACCCTATCTAATCCTCTGATCATCTTGTATGTCTCTAATAAGTCACCTCTTAACCTTCTCCTCTTTGATGAAAACAGCCTCAAGTCCCTCAGCCTTTCCTCATAAGACCTTCCCTCCATACCAGGCAACATCCTGGTAAATCTCCTCTGCACCCTTTCCAATGCTTCCACATCCTTCCGATAATGCAGTGACCAGAACTGTACGCAATACTCCAAGTGCGGCCGCACCAGAGTTTTGTACAGCTGCAACATGACCTCATGGCTCCGAAACTCAATCCCTCTACCAATAAAACATAACATACCGTACACCTTCTTAACAACCCTATCAACCTGAGTGGCAACTTTCAGGGATCTGTGCACATGGACACCGAGGTCTTTCTGCTCGTCCACACTACCAAGAATCTTACCATTAGCCCAGTACTCTGTATTCCTGTTACTCCTTCCAAAGTGAATCACCTCAAACTTTTCCACATTGAACTCCATTTGCCACCTCTCGGCCCAACTCTGCAGCTTATCTATGTCCCTCTTTAACCTGCAACATCCTTCCGCGCGATCCACAACTCCACCGACTTTAGTGTCATCCGCAAATTTACTAACCCATCCTTCTACGCCCTCATCCAGGTCATTTATGAAAATGACAAACAGCAGTGGCCCCAAAACAGATCCTTGCAGTACACCATAGCAATCAAATTGTGCACAGCAAGCTTCCATAGACAGCAATGAGATAAATGGTCAGATAATATACTTTAGGAATGTTGATTGAAGGATAAATATTGGTCAAAACACAATGGTATCTTTTACAACTAGGAGGAAACAGGACTCTCTGAACCATGCATTAACACCAAATGGACATAGTGAAAGAGAGGAAATGTTGGTCGTAATAATCATAAGGAGTGTTCAAGGCTGTGCAAAGTATCTCAATTGGCTAAAAAGAGCTACGAAAAATTTAGGAATTTTCTTTGTGCAGTGTTGTAGCAAAATATTTTAAATTGGTTCATGATTTTATCATAATTAAGAAATCCCTTATGGGTTAGATTGTAAAACCATAGTCATTCTTAATTGATTTTGAAATATACAAGTCTGAGAAAAAGACCTGATATTATATTGTATTATTTTACCATAATTTTTTATTATTTGCTGAAATGTATCTAGACATAAGATTTCTCCAGAATCTATATTTGGACCAAAATAGCAAGCATCAATGTAGAAGATGGACAAAAAAATGTGCCTCAAGTGAACAGCCGAATATGACAAGGATTTGTATTGTTGCCAAAATTGTTCAATCTGTACAAAGAGCAAATATTCGGAGAATTAGACAGACTTCCAGGGGTAAAAGTTGGAGACCGGAACCTATAAAATCCTGCGGCATGCTGATGATACAGCAGTCTTTTCAGTCTCTGAACGTCCCAAATCAGATGATAGAATTTTAAAGTCAATTGTCCATATTAAACCCCACTGCAACAGGAATTAGAAGAAGCAGAGTGCAGTGATCAATAATCCTTTCATCTGTAATTGCTGTACCCCTCCCTACTAATCTGAGGATGTTTTCTGAAATGGACAAATTGCCCATGGAAGTAAAAAGTGTCCAGACGTGTATCTATCCCACAGTGCAACGCTCGTCTGTAAAGATTTTGGTAGCACTGAAAGTCAAGTTTAAATGCAAGTTATTTAATAAACAGTAGCCACAGGTTGCTGAAAATGCTATGCTTCTTTGACAAGAGATAACAAGGTGTAGAGCTGGATGAACACAGCAGGCCAAGCAGCATCAGAGGAGCAGGAAAGTTGACGTTTCGGGCCTAGACCCTTCTTCAGAAATGGGGGAGGGGAAGGGGATTCTGGGATAAATAGGGAGAGAGGGGGAGGCAGATAGAAGATGGATAAAGGAGAAAATAGGTGGAGAGGAGACGGACCGGTCAAAGAGGTGGGGGTGGAGCCAGTAAGGTGTGTGTAGGTGGGGAGTTAGAGAGGGGATAGGTCAGTCCAGGGAGGACAGACAGGTCAAGGGGTGGGGGGAGCGGAATGAGGCTAGTAGGCAGGAGATGGGGATGGGGCTTGAGGTGGAGGAGGGGATAGGTGGGAGGAAGGACAGGTTAAGGAGGTGGGGACGAGCTAGGCTGGTTTTGGGATGCGGTTGGGGGAGGGGAGATTTTGAAGCTTATGAAGTCCACATTGATACCACTGGGCTGCAGGGTTTCCAAGCGAAATATGAGGCACTATTCCTGCAACCTTCGGGCGGCATCGTTGTGGCACTGCAGGAGGCCAGGATGGACATGTCGTCTGTGGAGTGGGAGGGGGAGTTGAAATGGTTTGCGACTGGGAGGTGCAGTTGTTTGTTGTGAACAGAACATAGATGTTCCGCAAAGCAGTTTGACTACTGGCTAAGTATTAATTTGTTTTGGAGATCTAAATGATTGGACATGACTGACCTTACACTCATTAATGAGTTAATTTATTTGACCTCTTATTTAGATCATTACAACTACTTTAATGTATTTTTAAATGAGATTGCCATGAATATCAAAAACAACTTTGCAAAGTTAAGCAGTACTTGTAATGTGACAGCTTCTAATTTTACTGTCAAAATATTGGTACAGAACAAGCATAGATAACTCATATTAAAACAGAAAGATTAAATACTATTGTGTACGGTAGCACTCTAACCTCAGTGTCAGAATATTGTGGGCTCAAGTTTCGCACCAGTGATTGAGCACAATCTAGGCTGGAATTAAAACAAAAAGTGCTGGGAATAGTCAATGGGTGGCAGCATCTGTGGAAACTGTGAAGCTAACATTTTGAGTTGAACGACTCTTCATCAGATGTCAACAAAGGTAGATATGTAATGGATTATTTGCTGTTAGAAGGAGGAAGGCTAAAAAAAAAAATCTGGGAGGGCAAATAGAAGCCAGGAGACATTAAGTGACAAAGGTATATCATAGAACATTTCATAAGGGTAACAGTTGTAATAAAGAAACAAAGCACAGAATATAATAGCAGAATAATGAACATACCTGTCTAAAAACAGAATGATGGAAAACACAATTCAGACTAGCACATGGCAAAAAGAAATCGAATGGGAGACAGAATTCATGGTCTTAAATTGTTGAACTCAATGCTGAGTACAGAAACTTGTGAAGTGCTTAACTGGAATATGAGGTGCTGTTCCTTAAGCTCGTGTTGAGCTTCAATAGAATACTTCAGTAGCCTGAGGACAGAAATATCAGATACCACAGACCAAATAAGATGTAAGGGCAGAGGTAGACCATCCAGTCCATTGAGCCTGCTCCCTCACTTAATGAGTTCTTGGCTGATCTGATAATCCTCAACTTCACTTTCCTACCTTTTCCCCGTAACCCTTGATTCCCTTGAGTTAAAAACATGTCTATCTCAACTTTTAATAGACTTAATGACCCAGCTTCTTCAGCCCTTGTAGTAAAGTATTCCACAGATTCACTAGACTCCTGAGAATCGGAATAAAAATGGCAAGCAATCAGAAGCTCAGGATGATGCTTGCAGCCTGAATGGAGATCCTCCACAAAGTGGTCACCCAATCCATATCAGGTCTGCCCAATGTAAAATACATTGTGAGCAGTGAGTATAGTATTCAAAACTGAAAGAAGTACAAGCAAATCATTCTCTCAGCTGCTGGAGGCCTTGCATAGTAAGGAGACAGGTGTTACACTTGCATGAGAAGAGGATAGAATGTTGGGACTTACTGAGGAGTTCAGCAGAGTCTCACTACTCCTGTGACATCCTGGAGTGGAGATCTCTAACAGCTTCAACCACCTTCTTTCACTCAAGGTATGACTCCAAAAAGTAGAAAGTTTGCCCTCTCATCCCCAATTACTCTAGTTTTGCTAGGGCATCTTGATGCCACTCTTGGTCAAATGTGGTTTTGATGTCAAGAACAATTACTCTTGCCTCACCTAGTGGATGTTTTCTGTTGTGAGAAAATCTAGAACTATGTGTCACTGTTTAGAAATAGATTTCACCCTTTTGAGACAGAGATGTGAATTTTCTTTCCTACTGAGGATGACAACATCTTTGAATTCTCTTTTCCTCAAAAAGTCTTCAGGTATTTTTATAGCAGGGATAGATAGATTTTGATAAGTAAGAGCATTAAGTACAATCAGTAGTAGGAGGAAATGTAGATCAGCCATTATCCTAAATGGCAGAGAACTGGCTGTCCAATAGAAGACAGAGGGTGGTAGTAGATGGAAAGTATTCAGCCTGGAGCTCAGTGACCAGTGGTGTGCTGCAGGAATCTGTTCTGGGACCTCTGCTGTTTGTGATCTTTAGAAATGACTTGGATGAGGAAGTGGAAGGGTGGGTTAGTAAGTTTGCCGATGACACGAAGGTTGGTGGCATTGTGGACAGCGTGGAGGGCTGTTGTAGATTGCAGTGGGACATTGACAGGATGCAGAGCTGGGCAAAGAAGTGGCAGATGAAATTCAACCCAGAAAAGTGTGAAGTGATTCATTTTGGAAGGTTGAATTTGAATGCAGAATACCGGGTTAATGGCAGGATTCTCAGCAGTGTGGAGGAGCAGAGGGATCTTGGGGTCCATGTCCGTAGATCCCTCAAAGTTGCTACCCAAGTTGATAGGGTTGTAAAGAAGGCGTATGGTGTGTTGGCTTTCATTGGAAGGGGAATTGAGTTTATGAGCCATGAGGATATGCTGCAGCTCTATAAAGCTCTGGGTTAGACCACACTTGGAATATTGTCTTCAGTTCTGGTCACCTCATTACAGGAAAGATGTGGAAGCTTTAGAGAGGGTGCAGAGGAGATTTACCAGGATGCTGCCTGACCTGGAGGGCAGGTCTTATGAGGAAAGATTGAGGGAGCTAGGGTTTTTCTCATTGGAGCGAAGACGGATGAGAGGTGACTTGATAGAGGTTTACAAGATGATGAGAGGTATAGAGTGGATAGTCAGAGACTTTTTCCCAGGGTGGAAATGACTATTACAAGGGAGCATAATTTTAAGGTGATTGGAGGAAGGTGTGGGGAGATGTCAGAGGTAGGTTCTTCACACAGAGTGGCAGGAAAGTCGACGTTTCGGGTCGGGACCTTTCATCAGGAGTCTGGATGGGGAAAGAATGAATCTTCTCCTTGTCCTCTGTGCAAAGCACTGTGAGCATTCACAAACTAGCCAAAGAATTTAGACCTGCACAAACATAAAGGAATTGAAGGTGGTGCAATTGGTTACAGTGTGGAAAATTATCACCATTTCATCCTACCCGTGAATGTTCCATTGTAAAAATCCTCCCCGTCAAATGTGAGGGTGTATATCATTGGTACTGCCTGCAAGCTCTTAGTATTATTGACCCTACAATAAGCAGAATTAATTAAGAGAACTGGTAGATAGGCTGCATTTGAATTTTCAGAAGGCAATTGATAAGGTGCCACAAGAAAGGTTATTGTACAAAGTAGGGAAAGGTAAAGTCACCATAGAGAAACCAGAACATAGGGCTGCTCTTTCATTACAGGGAGATGACTGGTTGTAATTTAATCTGAGGATCACCATACCTCAGGCAAGAGGAGAAGTTGAGAAGGAGAGAACTTCACGATAACCTCAGGTGGTGTGGGGATTGAACCCATGTTGTTGGCATTACTCTGCAAACTAGGACTTCATGTTATTGGCTGTAATGTATTTGCAAAGTTAGCACACAAGGCTGAAAGTAAGGATGAATAGATCTTTAAGATATGAAGCTGGAGGAACACAGCAGGTCAGGCAGCATCAGAGGAGCAGGAAAGTTAACATTTCGGATCATCCTGATGAAGGATCCAGACCCGAAATGTCGACTTTCCTGCTCCTCTGAAGCTGCCTGACCTGCCGTACTCCTCCAGTTCCATAGTTTATTGACTTTGACTTCCAGCATCTGCAGTTTTCACGATCTCCTATTCATAGTTCTTTTTCATATTTGAAATATGTAGTTAGTGGAGTACCATAAGGGTGCAGCCTGAGGCCTCAATTATTTACTTTCACATTGATGACTTGAATGAGGGAGCAGGGTGTAAAGTATCCAAATTTGCTGATAATACAAAAGTAGGAGGGCATGTTGTGACGAGGACATAAAGATTCTGCCAGAGGTTATAGATTGTTTGAATGAATCAGCAAAAAGTTGGCGATGGCATTTAGTGTAGGGAAATGTGAGGTTGTGCATTTTGGCGGGAAGATTCAAAAGACAGATTATTTAAATAGCGAACAACTCCAATAAGATGTGCAGTTCAGGGGTATCTGGTTATTCTTGTGCATGAACTCAAATGCTAGTATGCAGGTGCACTGAGCAATTAAAAAGGTAAATGGAATTTTGGTCCTTATTGCTAGGGGTTTGAATTTAAAAGCAGGAACATTTTATTACAACTGTACAGTGTGTTTGTGAGGCCTACATGGAGAATGCTATACAGTTTTGATCCCCATATTTAACAAAGGATATACCGGCTTTGAAGGCTATTCAAAAGCCATTCACTAAGCTGATTCATGGGATGAAGGATTGATATATCAAAAGCACTAAACACCTTAGGCCTTTATTCTTTAGAATTTAGAAAAAAATCAGGGGCTATCTCATTGAAATGCACAAGATTATATGAGGGCTTGACAGAGTAGATATTGAGAAGATGGAAACCAAAAGAACTGCGGATGCTGTAAATCAGGAACAGAAACAAAGTTGCTGGAAAAGCTCAGCAGGTCTGGCAGCTTCTGTGGAGGAGGAAACAGAATTAATGTTTCGGGTCTGGTGACCCTCCCTCAGAACTTTGAGAAGATGGAGACCAGACCAAACCCCCTTAAAATATATTAAGAAGGTAGCCTTGACCCTGACTTTTTCTAATTTTAAAGGTAAGAATAAAGCATTGTGTTCCAGATGCAACTCGATTAGCCAAACTACCCAACTTTAAGCAAAACACACTTTAGTTTTACAAATAAAATAAAAATAAAAATGAAAGAATTGACTCAACTGTAACTGTATTGAAATGCTTAACAAAATAATAGATATCTTAACGGCTACTAATTAACTGTTCCAAAATAGTAACATCCCATAAACACATCCTTGACAAAGGCAAATTCAGTAAAATAGATTATCTCACATGCAATTCCAGCAGCAGGAAGAGAACCACAGCTCTTAACTGTAACAGACAGAGGAATAATAGCTTCAATATTCAGCTTCAAGAGCCCAGCAACTGTAGAAAGCTAAAACTATAAATCTTGGATCCGTAAAGCTTGGCCCCAATCAGTTAGGCTCTTTCTATTGTTTCAATTTTTAAAAAAAACCAAGGCCTCACAAGCAGTTTACTTTATTGGCTTTGAGCATACCACTCACCACCTCTGCCTCAACGTTTCTTCATTTAAAAAAAAGGACAAAATACACCTCTTAAAGCCATAGCATCATCATAATTATGAACATTAATCACATTGGGAAGATCCAAATTATTGTATAGATCACTCAGTCCATCAAGCCTTCTAGAACAAAGAACATAGAACAATACAGCACAGTACAGGCCCTTTGGCCCACGATGTTGTGCCCACCATTTATCCTACTAAGATCAATCTACCCTGCATACCTTCCATTTTACTATCCTCCATGTGCCTATCCAAGAGTCGTTTAAGAGTCTCTAAAGTATCTGACTCCACTTACAACTGCTGGAAGTGCATTCAGCCCAACAAGTCCACACAAACCCTCCAAAGATCATCCCACCCAGACTCACTCCCCTACCCTTTCCCTGTAACCCTGCATTTCCCATAGCTAACGTACCTAACCTACACATCCCTGGACACTATGGGTAATTTAGCAAAGCCAATCCACCTAACTTGCACATCTTTGGACTGTGGGAGGAAACCGGAGCACCCGGTGGAAACCCACACAGCCACAGGGAGAAGGTGCAAACTCCACATGGACAGTCACCTGCGGCTGGAATCAAAGCCCAGTCCCTAGTGCTGCGAGGCAGCAGTGCTAATTACTGAGCCACCATGCTGAGTTATAATAGGTAACTTGTGTGACTTCAATTCTGCTTCCCATTCCACTAATGTCTTGCATTGAGAGTTTTGATCTTTTTGCTGAAATTCACTAATCAAATCATCTCTCTCTATCTGCTTCAAATCCTTACATTCAACTCTCCAACTCTGCATCCGTCTCATGCATTGCCCATTTCCTTCACCCACCATTAACCACTGGCCCTTCAACTGTTTAAGGGTTAAGGTCTGGAAAATACCCTTACAAAACTTCTTCAGCTTTCCACTCCTCTCTGTTTAAAACTTAGCTCTTTAAGCAAATATTTGATAATCTATCCTCACATACATTAAATGGTGACATTTGGTGAGATCACAATTGCAAAAGTGAGTGAGTGTACAGAGATGTACGACTCACAAAATTGCGTGCATGTTGATATCAGGACTTACTTTTCATTTAGTTACTGTTTTTTCCATTGGGATATAATACATTAACCGCTGAGAATATAATCTGTTTGTTGAGCAATAGATAATGGTCACGGACATGGGGCCTTGGTTTGATACCTCATTTGAAAGATGAGTATCAAAAAAATGACCAGAAAAGACAACGCAATTTATCTCCTTAATCCCAAAACATATGTCTTTCAATTAGCCATTCCCTAAAACAGTTACATTCTATCGACCTTCACTGTCGTTCTGATCAGTACTTACCCCACAACCAGCGTCACTAGAATAAATGTCATGACCATAAACAAATTTGTGTTTGTGGGATCTTTCTGTGCACCAAAGGCTGCCCATTTCTCACATTACAGTGAGGAATTTTCAACATTTTAACTTTGAAATGGTGCTCTGCAACATTTTTCAACATCTCCAACATTTGAGCAAGTCAGATGTGTTGCCACCTTTGTATTTACCAACAGTTGCTGACCCAGGCAGAAATTCTGATTGTTAGCCTCATTTTACATGAGGCCTGAATGTCTGGCTTGAAATCAAGGTCAACCACAGAGAGCTTGCCGAAGATGGGTGGTGCGGGGAGGATTGCAGAATATCTGGCATATTAATCTTTGTCAAAGGCTGCCAAAGGTTCCATATGCGGTGGATTTGAAGAGTTGAAGAGAGAGGAAATGCCGGCTCCACTGCTTTTCATCATTCACATAAATGGTTTGCTTGTGAATATTGCAGGAAAGATTAGTAAGTTTGCAGATGATACCAAAATTGGTGGTGTTGTGAACAATGAAGAAGCTTACCTCAGAGGACAATGGGACCTTGATCTGATGGGCAAATGGGTCGAGGAGTGGCAGATGGAGTTTAATTTAGATAAATGTGAGGTGTTGCAGTTTGGTAAGTCAAATCAGGGCAGGACGCATATACTATAATGGTAGGGCCAAACAAAGATCTAGGGGTGCAGGTGCATAGTTTTTTGAAAGTGGAATCACAGGTAGACAGGATAGTGAAAAGGTGTTTGGCATGCTCGCTTTCATTGGTCAGTGTATTGAGTAAAGGAGCGGGGGTGTCATGTTGTGACCGTGCAGGACATTGGTTAGGCCACTTTTAAAATACTGTGTTCAATTCTGGTCTCCCTGCTATAAGAAAATTGTTGTTAAACTTGAAAGGATTCAGAAAAATTTTACAAGGATGTTGCTGGGACTGGAGCGTTTGAGTTATAAGGAGAGGCTGGAGAGGCTGGGATCTTTTTCATTGGAGATTGAGGGGTGACCACATAGAGATTTATAAAATCTTGAGGAGGTTGGATAAGGTAAACAGCAAAGGTCTTTTCCCCAAGGTAGGGGAGTTCAAAACTAGAGGGCATATTTTTAAGGTGAGAAGAGAATGATTGAAAAGGGATCTGAGGGGCAACATTTTCACCAAGAGAGTGGTTTATATGTGGAATGAACTGCCAGGGGAAATGGTAGATGCAGTGGTAGTTACAACATTTAAAAGACATTTGGACAGGAAATGATCAGAAAGGTTTACATATATATGGGCTAAACATAGACAAGTGGGGCTAGTTTAGTTTGGAAAACTTGGTTGGCACGTATGAGTTGGACCGAAGCTTCTGTTTCCATGATGTATGACCCTATTACTCTAGAAGTTAGATTTTATTTGACACATCTTTTGCATATTTGATCTCTTGTTCCAAGTGCGGCATTTCCCTTGGACCTACCAAGATAACTTTTATGGTGATATTGTACTATCTGGAAAATTAAAGGGAATTGAGCAGATTGACATGCAGCTTCTTGTTATAAAAGTGATCCATTGGAAGTTAAACTCAATACCTTTGTTTACACGGTGTAAGCTTTGCAGGACAAAGGCATAGACTTGTGAAAACCTATCCTATAGTTTATAGCAATAGTTCATCTCATTATCAATGACTCTCTTGGCCACTGAAGATGAAAATTTTTGATAAACAACATATGCCTGTAGTATGAGAGATAAAAGGTACTGCAGATGCTGGAGAATCCGAGATAACAAGCATGGGGCTGGATGAGCACAGCAGGTCAAGCAGCATCATAGGAGCAGGAAAACTTGATGAGCACAGCAGGTCAAGCAGCATCATAGGAGCAGGAAAACTAAGCCCCATGCTTGTTATCTATGCCTGTAGTATGCTTAATTTCAATCCAAAAGTGAGATATACAACCTTGCAGATTTCTCTTTCTGAACCTATTAAAATAATTTTTCTACATAAAACGCTTTTGAGTCTTGTGTTAGAATTTAAATAAGCAGTCTTCAGAAGCAGCTGTAGATTGGAAAATTCAAATGTCTGCCCATTGACAGTATCTTTTTTTGAAGTGTGCAAACAGGGCACTCATCACAGACTTGTTAATCAAATAATGGTTAGAGAGGTGGGTGAGTGACAAATGCTGCATTGTGCCTTGTAAAAATTCCCTCCTGTTCTCAAACAGTGACAGGCAATGGGAAATTACCAACACAAAAAATTAATGGACTAATCCACAATAATGAAACTTTCTTGCAGAGTATATTAAGGCATAGATTTGTCTGACAACAAAACTTCAACATTTGACTCTTATGCCCCTTAACTCTGTAATACCTCTAATTCCATGTTGTAAATTAATTTCATAAACCTTTCCCATATTCACTGGTCAATTGACACCAGCCATAAATCACATGGATGATGTTTTCACAGTGGGTGACATTCAATCTTCCACTGTCATTTCTCTCTTTTTGTTCAGTTGCCAATCTTCCTGGGCACAGAAAATTTCTTGTCTTTACTCTTTCATAAGAAGTAAGCTTTGCTGGCAAAGCCAGCATTTGTTGCCCATACTTAATCGCTTGCTCAACCATTTCAGAGAATATTTAACAGTTAAGCACATTGCTGTGGGTTTGGGTCACATGTATCACAACATTCTTACAGTGCAGAAGAAGACCATCCAGCTCGTCATGTCTGCACCTACTTTCAGAGAATTATAACTCAGTGCCAATGTCTTACCCTCTCTCCATAACCTTGCACTTCCATTGTTTCACAATTGTTTCCATTTAAATAATCACAGAATGCCCTCTTGAATGCCTCAATTGAACTTGCCATCACTATACTTCCAGATAGTGCAGTCGGGACCCTAAATTTTCACAGTGTCAAAAAGAATTTTCTTACCTTGCATTTGCTTATTTTGTAAAACACTTTAAAACTGAGCCACTGTTTCTTGAACCTTTTACAAGAGGGCAAAAAAAAGTTTCCTATCCACTCTATCCAGGCCCTCACGATTTTGAAAACCCTTACATCTCCTCTTAGTCTTCTCTCCAAGGCAAACCGTCCCACCTTCTCCAATCTTTCCTCATAACTGAAATGTTTTATTGTGGAACCATTCTCAAAACTCTTCTGCATTCTCACCAATGCATCCACAACCTTCCCATAGTGTACACAATTCTCTGTTTGAAGGTGAACCAATATCTTACAGATACCTGGATAATCGGAGCTCATTCTGGGGTAGGTGGGACATCTACAAATTGGATGGTCTGCACCTGAACCAGAGGGGTACCAATATCCTGGGGGGGAAATTTGCTAATGCACTTTGGGAGGGTTTAAACTTATTCAGCTGGGGGATGGGAACCTGACTTGTAGCTCCAGTGTACAGGAAGTTGAGAGTAGTAAAGTCATGAATAAGGTTTCAAGGTTGCAGGAGTGTACCGGCAGGCAGGAAGGTGGTTTGAAGTGTGTCTACTTCAACGCCAGGAGCATCCGGAATAAGGTGGGTGAACTTGCAGCATGGGTTCGTACCTGGGACTTTGAAGTTGTGGCCATTTCAGAGACATGGATAGAGCAGGGACAGGATCTCGGGTAACCACTGAGAAACCGATGTCCATTTCAAGCCCACTGACTCCCACAGCTACCTGGAATACACCTCCTCCCAACCACCTTCCTGTAAAAATGCCATCCCCTATTCCCAATTTCTTCGCATCTCCGCCGCATCTGCTCCCAGGATGAGGCATTCCACTCCCGCACATCTCAGATGTCCTCATTCTTCAAGGACCGCAACTTCCCCCCCGCAGTGGTCAAGAATGCCCTTGACCGTGTCTCCCGCACTTCCCGCAACTCATCCCTCACACCCCATCCCTGCAATAACAACCAAAAAAGAATTCCCCTCATCCTCACGTACCACCCCACCAACCTCCGGATCCAACGCATCATCCTCCGACACTTCCGTCGTCTGCAATCTGACCCCACCACCAAAGACATTTTTCCCTCCCCACCCTTATCTGCTTTCCGGAGGGACCACTCCATCTGTGACTCCCTTGTCCACTCCACACTCGCCTCCAGCCCCACCACACCCGGCACTTTTTCCTGCAACCGCAGGAAGTGCTACACCTGCCCCCACACCCCCTCCCTCACCCCAATCCCAGGCCCCAAAAAGACTTTCCACATCAAGCAGATGTTCACCTGCACATCTGCCAATGTGGTACACTGCATCCGCTGTACCCATTGTGGCCTCCTCTACATTGAGGAAACCAAGTGGAGGCTTGGGGACCACTTTGCAGAACACCTGCGCTCCATTTGCAACAAACAACTGCACCTCCCAGTCACGAACCATTTCAACTCCCCCTCCCATTCCTCAGACGACATGTCCATCCTGGGCCTCCTGCAATGCCACAATGATGCCACCCGAAGGCTGCAGGAACAGCAAATCATATTCAGCCTGGGAACCCTGCAGCCCAATGGTATCAATGTGGATTTCACAAGCTTCAAAATCTCCCCTCCCCCAACCGCATCCCAAAACCAGCCCAGCTCATCTCCACCTCCTTAACCTGTTTTTCCTCTCACCTCAAGCCACACCCCCATCTCCTATCTACTAACCTCATCCTGCCCCGTTGACCTGTCCGTCCTCCCTGAACTGACCTATCTCCTCCCTACCCCCCCACCTACACTCATCTTTACTGGCTCCATCCCCGCTTCTTTGACTTGTCTGCCTCCTCTCCACCTATCCTCTCCTCTATCCATCTTCTATCCGCCTCCCCCTCTCTCCCTATTTATTTCAGAACCCTCTTCCCCTCCCCCATTTCTGATGAAGGGTCTCGGCCCGAAACATCAAGCTTTCCTGCTCCTATGATGCTGCTTGGCCTGCTGTGTTCATCCAGCCTCACACCTTGTTACAGGAATGGTTGTTGCAGGTTCTGGGGTTTAGATGTTTCAGTAAGATCAGGGAAGGTGGTAAAAGAGGGGGAGGTGTGGCATTGTTACTCAAGGACAGTATTACGGTGGTAGAAACGACGTTTGATGAGGACTCGTCTACTGAGGTAGTATGGGCTGAGGTAAGAAACAGGAAAGGAGAGGTCACCCAGGTGGGAGTTTTCTACAGGCCTCCGAATAGTTCCAGAGATGTAGAGGAAAGGTAGGCAAAGATGATTCTGGATAGGACCGAAAGGAACAGGGTAGTTGTTATCGGGGACTTCAACTTTCCAAATATTGACTGGAAATGCTATAGTTCAAGTACTTTAGATGGGTCAGTTTTTGTCCAATGTGTACAGGAGGGTTTCCAGACACAGTATGTAGATAGGCCAACAAGAGGCGATGCCACATTGGATTTGGTACTGGGTAATGAAGCAGGCCAGGTGTTAGATTTGGAGGTAGGTGAGCACTTTGGTGATAGTGACCACAATTTGGTTACGTTTACTTTCGCAATGGAAAGGGATAGGTATATACCGCAGGGCAAGAGTTATAGCTGGGGGAAAGGCAATTATGAGGCGATTAGGCAAGACTTAGGATGCATAGGATGGGGAAGGAAACTGCAGGGGCTGGGCACAATTGGAATGTGGAGCTTGTTCACGGAACGGCTACTGCATGTCCTTGATAAGTATGTACCTGTCAGGCAGGGAGGAAGTGGTCGAGCGAGGGAATCGTGATTTAATAAAGAAGTTGAATCTCTTGTCAAGAGGAAGAAGGAGGCTTATGTAAAGATGAGGCGCGAAGGCTCAGTTAGGGCGCTTGAGAATTACAAGTTCGCCAGGAAGGACCTAAAGAGAGAGCTAAGAAGAGCCAGGAGGGGACATGAGAAGTCTTTGGCAGGTAGGATCAAGGAAAACCCTAAAGCTTTCTATAGGTATGTCAGGAATAAAAGAATGACTCGAGTAAGATTAGGGCCAGTCAAGGACAGTAATGGGAAGTTGTGCATGGAGTCCAAAGAGATAGGAGAGGCGCTAAGTGAATATTTTTCATCAGAATTAACACATGAAAAAGACAATGTTGTCAAGGAGAATACTGAGATACAAGCTATTAGACTAGACAGAATTGAGGTTCATAAGGAGGAGGTGTTAGCAATCCTGGAAAGTCTGAGAATAGATAAGTCCCCTGGGCCGGATGGGATCTGTCCTAGGATTCTCTGGGACGTCAGGGAGGAGATTGCAGAGCCTTTGGCTTTGATCTTTATATCGTCATTGTCTACAGGAATAGTGCCAGAAGACTGGAGGATAGCAAATGTTGTCCCCTTATTCAAGAAGGGGAGTAGAGACAACCCTGGTAATTATAGACCAGGGAGCCTTACTTCGGTTGTGGGTAAAGTGTTGGAAAGGATTATAAGAGATAGGATTTATAATCATCTAGAAATGAATAATTTGATTAGGAATAGTCAACACAGTTTTGTGAAGAGTAGGTCGTGCCTCACAAACCTTATTGAGTTCTTTGAGAAGGTGACTAAACAGGTGGATGAGGGTAAAGCGGTTGATGTGGTGTATATGGATTTCAGTAAAGCGTTTGATAAGGTTCCCCACGGTAGGCTATTGCAGAAAATTCGGAGGCATGGGATTGAGGGTGATTTACCGGTTTGGATCAGCAATTGGCTAGCTGTAAGAAGACAGAGGGTGGTGGTTGATGGGAAATATTCATCCTGGAGTTCAGTTCCTAGTGGTGTACCGCAATGATCTGTTTTGGGGCCACTGCTGTTTGTCATTTTTATAAATGACGTGGATGAGGGTGTAGAAGGATGGGTTAGTAAATTTGCGGATGACGCTAAAATCAGTGGAGTTGTGGATAGTGCGGAAGAATGTTGCAGGTTACAGAGGGACAGAGATAAGCTGCAGAGTTGGGCTGAGAGGTGGCAAATGGAGTTTAATGCAGAAAAATGTGAGGTGATTCACTTTGGAAGGAGTAACAGGAATACAGAGTACTGGGCTAATGGTAAGATTCTTGGTAGTGTGGATGAGCAGAGAGATCTCGGTGTCCATGTGCATAGATCCCTGAAAGTTGCCACCCAGGTTGATAGGATTGTTAAGAAGGCGTACAGCGTGTTATGTTTTATTGGTAGAGGGATTGAGTTTCGGAGCCATGAGGTCATGTTGCAGCTGTGCAAAACTCTGGTGCGGCCGCACTTGGAGTATTGCGTACAGTTCTGGTCACTGCATTATCGGAAGGATGTGGAAGCATTGGAAAGGGTGCAGAGGAGATTTACCAGGATGTTGCCTGGTATAGTGGGAAGGTCTTATGAGGAAAGGCTGATAGACTTGCGGCTGTTTTCGTTAGAGAGAAGAAGGTTAAGAGGTGACTTAATGGAGACATACAAGATGATCAGAGGATTAGATAGGGTGGACTGTGAGAGCCTTTTTCCTTGGATGGTGATGGCTAGCACGAGGGGACATAGCTTTAAATTGAGGGGTGATAGATATAGGACAGATGTCAGAGGTAGATTCTTTACTCAGAGAGTAGTCAGGGCATGGAATACCTTGTCTGTAGCAGTTGTAGACTCGCCAACTTTAAGGGCATTTAAATGGTCATTGGATAAACATATGGATGATAATGGAATAGTGTAGGTTAGATGGGCTTCAGATTGGTTTCACAGGTCGGCGCAACATCAAGGGCCTGTACTGCGCTGTAATGTTCTATGTTCTGTGTATCATAACCTCCCTGATCTTATACTTTATGAAGCCTAGAATACTGCATGCTTTATTAACAGCTCTTCTGATCTGTTTTGTTACTTTTAGTTATTTATGTACACACATATCCATATCTCTCTGCCCCTGCACATCCTTTAGAATGCTACTCTTTATTTTGTGCAGTCTCTCTATGTTCCTACTATCTCACACTTCTCAGCATTGAACTTCATCTGCTACCAGGCCAGATTGGGTTAGGATGACAGGTTTCCCTCCAAAAATTAGTGAATAATGGAAATGATATGATGAACAAATGGCAATTTTCTTCCTGAGTAGATGCCAAAAAATAGTGAAGCATGTGGGAACTTGGTGGAAAAATTACATTTGCAAGAAGAAATTTAAAAGTAGGAAGAGCTGGAAAGTCATGGAGGAATTTAGCAAAGAAATTAGGAAGTGTGGCCAGCACAGCAGAACAAAGGCCTAAGACATCTCACAGAGGTGAAATCATGAAAATAAAATGGATGCCAAGCTGAAGGACTCGTATGGAGGAATTTCAGTATCATAAAGACTATTTTTTATGAAGGTTGGTACAGCATTATAAATCTCATCTGACATCCAATTCGGGATAAAAGTTAACTGCTGTAAACAGGGTCTTGACTTACCCCCATCTCTATGCAGTTTATGACTACTGAGATCAAATGTGCTGGAGAATTTAGATGACTTTCTAGTCTGTATGACAAAATTATCAACTAAATTTGCAACAGGTAATAACGATCTGTTGTGATTTATTTTTGTTGCAAAGAAGCACTGAAGACAACATAACAAACTGAAAGATCTGATCATTGTCAATGGTATTTTGCATTTTGAAATGATTTCAAAAGGGCAACCAATTTGACAATATTTCATGATATGTAGTTGCAAGATTTTCACTTTTGAAGGAGCAATCATATTGAAGCCATTGGGTAGACTATTAGGTGCATTATGTTAATAGCTTTTGCTAATTACAAAGGAATTATATCATTCAGTCTTAAAGAGAGACAATAAGTGCCACCGGTATCACCAAAAGATTTATTCTCCTGAAACTTCTTTCTCGAATATCTAACTTCTTTTTAACCATTACTAAGCTTCCATCGATCCAAATTTGTCGGAGATGTATCAACACAGCTTTGATTGACATGCTTTCAAATAATTCTAGTAATTGTCTGGAGCATTCTTGCCTTCCTTTGGTGCCTCCAGCTAACATGGATCAGAAATTTTCTTATGTTAAGTAGTCTGACCACAAAGTTGCATCTGACTGCTCACATAACACAATGATTAGTTGAGGACGAAGATCAAAAATTTAATTTACAACTGTTTAAATTCTGCACCATCAGTTTTTTGATGCAGTTGGTGCATATTAGACTTGCCCAGAAGGCCAAACATGTAGATTGAAAAGTGTCAGCAGTCTGTAGATGTATGCCAATGCACAGACAAAGACAGCATTAAAGCGTCATTGTTACCACACTGGAAAGTTTCCAGAACAGGCAAGGTTCCAGGAGCAGTGAACAATAGGTTGTTCTCTCACATTGACTGCCAGGAGAAACTTGCTGTATTAGCTTCTACTATGAGTTTTTTTCCTAAAATGTTACTTTGTTTTTTTGATGCTCGAAGGCAGCTATCAATAATCCTGCAGTGATACCATGTTACAAACTGCATCATTGAATATCTTTTTTACAACTGAGAAGTAATGAGATGTTCCACGCCAAAGCACTTTCAATTTTATGAATAGTTTAATGCTTTACTCTCAGACATCCCAGATTTTCATGACTCCTTTAATGGTACCTCAGCTTCTAGCTGTTTTATCCCTTACTTCATGGTGCTCTCTGCCTCTTCATCCCTTTTTCCTCCTATGGCAGTCTTTGAAAGCTCATCTCTGACTAAGATTTTTGTTACTTGTTCCAGCATATCTTTAGGTGGTTTAATGCGAATTTTTTTCTGATAATGTTACTGTTGAGCATCACTATGCAAAAGGTGATGAGCAAAAGGTGCTGCTAAATATAAACTGTCAGGTTTCAAAAGTCTAGGTTGAATGGAAGTATTGCGCAATTAAAAATGGAAACAGTCTAATTCATAGAAACAGAAAATAGGACCAGGAGTAGGCCATTTTACCCCTCAAACCTGCCCCACTGTTTATTATTTTCACATCCAACTCAACAGCATATTCCTGAGTTTCCCCCATATTCTTTGATCGCTTTAGCCTTGAGTGTTATATCGAATTCTTTGAAATCATAAAATATTTTAGCCTCAACTGCTTTCTATGGTAGCAAATTCCACAGACTCACCACTCTCTGAGTGAAGGAACTTCTCTTCAACTCAGTCCTTAACAGTTTATCCTGTATCCTTGGACTGTGACCCCTGGTTCTGAATTCCTCTACCATTGGGAAAGTCTTTTCGAATGCTTCAATTGAACCTGCCTCCGTCACACTCTCTGATAGTGAATTTGAAACCTTAACCATTTGTTGCTTTAACTTCTTTTATTCATTGCTTTAAATCTGTGGCATCTTGTTCTTGATCCTACCGTGATTGTACGCAATTTGTCCCTGTCTCATCTGTCGAGACTGATCATAAGTTTGAATATTTCTACCAGATCTTCTCTTCACCTTCACTTTTCCAGAGCAAACAGTTCCAACTTCTCCATTCATTTACATGACTGAAGTTTCTCATCACAGGCACCATTTATGTGAATCATTCCTATACCTTGTCCAATGTAGTGTAGTCACTTTCTTTCTAAAGTATGGTGTTCATAATTAGATGCAAAAGTTGAGACTGAACTAATAACTTATACAAGTTTAACATAACCTCCTTGATCTTGTACTCTATACCTCGATTCAAAGCATGACAAGGTATATTTTATTAATTGCACTCTCAACCTGTCTTGCCACCTTTAGAGCCTTATGCACACGTATACACAGGCTCCTCTGCTCCTGAGTCCTCTTTAGAGTTGTGCCCTTCATGTTATATTGTCTGTCCATGTTCTTTGTACCAAAATTAATCACTTCACATTTCTCCATATTGAACTCATTTTCTCAATCCATTAACTTGTCTATTTGCTTTTGAAGTTCTATACTGTCTTCCTCACAGTGCACAATGCTTCCAATGTTTTGTAATATCTGAAAACTTGTAGACATGTTTTGCACACCTAGTTCTAGGTCATTAATATATATCAAGAAGAACACTTCTCATAACCACTGTAGGTCTGAAAGCTCTTTACAGCTAATTAAAACATTTGAAACATTGACACTGTTAACAATGTGCCAAGCAAATGCCATAATAGCAATAAATCAGTTTTTGTGACGTTAGTAAAATCTTATTGTAGATAAATCTCCTGCTTTTCTTTGAAATAGCATCGTCAGACCTAAGAGGGCAAATGTGATGTGGCTTATCATTGCACCTGAAAAACATCTCCTGCAGCGCTGCAGTCCCTCAGTACTGTGCTGGAGCGGACTTAACTTGTGGAATGGGGCTTGAACTAACAATATTTTGACTTGGAGACAAGAGTGCTACAAAAACTGAGCTGATACTTGCTGTTAGATGATGACCCACTTGTCGGACAGACTATCCGCGGTCTTTGTCATTGATAGAGGTTTTTAAAACTGTAACTTCAGTTATGAGGATAAATTGATGAAGTTGGGACTGTCCTCCTTTGGCAGAAGATGGCTGAGAGGAGATTTGATACAGGTTTTCAATATCATGAGCTGGCTGGATAGAATAGATAAGGAGAAGCTATTCCTGCTGGTAAAAGGAAAAAAGAATGGGCTTGGATGTAAAGTGATGTCCAAACGAAGCAAAAGTGATGTGAGAAAGAATTTGCTTCACACAGCAAGTGATTAGGCTATGGAATAGAAATGTGGCGGAGACTGGTTTAATTGAGGCACTCAAGAGGGTATTGGATGATTACTTGGATAAAAAATAAAAAATGCAGTGATGTAGAATAGAACAACAATTAATTATCACATGTATTCTTACAAAACAAAATACAGTGAAAAGTTTTATCAGTCACCATACCACGACGCTGAAATTAATGATAAAAGTTGTAAATAAGAAGTAAAAATTCATTGCATTCAATTCACTACTCCTGGGTTTGGGGTATGCTGGAAAACCGAGCCAAAACCCCCATGCAGGTCCAGGCTGAAACTGCATCGCTAGGCTGAGACCACCACGCAAAGATGAGATCTCCAAACTAGACCGTTGGAAGACCTAGATGCTGCCTCTGAAGGATGAGACCTCCAAGCCAAGACAAGACCCCCTGTGCCAGGACTTGATCTTCATGCTCGGCTGCTGGAAAACTGGAAGCTGCCAAAGAAGACCTACACTCTAGCCTGAGACCACCCCTCCTGGATGAGACTGCCACACCAGTAGACCACCAAATCAGGAGACTGCCCTACCAGACCTATATCATTAATCTGGGCCATTGGAAGCCATGTTGCCATTGGGTCCGAGCCAGGAGAAAATGCCTTCTGCCAAAGTTGTTAAAAGAAGGTAAGGTCCCATAATAAATGGAAGCATAAAAAGAAATACATAGAAAGAGAAAAAAGAAAATATATGGAGTAGACGAACTCTGGGCTCCTAGGCTGAGGAGTCCACATATTGTGCTGCTACTCCGCCACGATCTTATTGGCAGTAGATAATAGAATCAGTGCAGACACAGTGGGTCAAATAGCATCCTTCTGAGCTGTAACAATTCTGTGATTCTATGTGGAGTCTGTTTAGCATAGGAAGGGAGAAAAAGCTCATATTCGCGATAGGATCAAGAATGAGGAAACACAAATTTAAAGCAATGAGTCAAAGAAAAAAGAGCAACATGTGGTAAAGTGTTCAAATTCCCTGCTGGAAAGTTTGGTGGAGGAAGGGTCAAGTGAGGCATGCAAAAGGGAATTAATTTGTTTGCAATCATAAATGAGGGTTCTTTCCAATCAACTGCAGTCTGTTGACACCTCAAGATTTATATGCAATGTCACTCTGTTAAACATGGAAATGGAAACCATCATGTTAACTTTCCAGTTTTATTGGTTTACTGCTGTTAAAAATGGCTCAAGAAAGGATCTCCAGGTTGCCCTTCCTGTCTGTGTGAATGAATCATTTGCCAAAGAGAATGGTAAAGCAGGTTTGGTCTTAATTATCATTGAACCCCAGCATGTCACAAATGTGACTTGTATCTGTGACGTTGGTGCAAGACAACATGCAAAGGTAAGATACTTTCCCAAACGTAAAGAAAAAGTAAGAGAACGATAGCAGACATGATGAGCTGAATGGCTCCTTTCTAATGCCGTAACAGCTCTGTGATTATCTGTAAGGCACTTTCCCAAACAGATGAGAAAAAGTAGAAGAGCTGAAGCAGATGTGATGTGCTGAATTGACTCATTCTGCGCTGTAAAATGTCACTGATTAGATGTAAGACATTTCCGAAAACAGAAGAGAGAAAATAGGACAGCCAGTCAACTGAGAGCATCCTTGCAGATCCAGAGTAACACTGGCAGACATCAGTGAATAATAGGTCTGTCAATTAGTTGGTTAAAGCAGGCAGGAAAAGACTGAAAAAATGTTGGAACACTGCATTTTTTCCTCTGGGAATTGATTTTGAGTCTTGCCTTAATTTATGGATGAATGTTACCTCTGACAACTGAAAGGTCCTAACTGTCTTTAACTTGGTTTCTGATGGTCATGGGCCAACAGGACAAGAACAACCATACTTCAGTGCAAAATGAGATGAAATTATTTAATTAGTTAAAAAGAAAAGTGTTGAAAACTTGACAAAATCAACAATCAGGCTGGAATTTAGAAATAACATTACTCTCCATTTTGCCATGTTACATGTGAAGTAACCATAGTCCACTCTCTCATTAGCCAGAGACAACTGGTAGTGAGTTTAAGCTGAGGGTCACCACACCTCAGGTGAGGGACAAGGTTAAGAACAAACAAAGAACAGAGAAAATTACAGAACAGGAACAGGCCCTTCGGCCCTCCAAGCCTGCGCCGATCCAGATCCTCTATCTAAACCTGTCACCTATTTTCCAAGGATCTGTATCCCTCTGCTCCCTGCCCATTCATGTATCTGTCTAGGTACGTCTTAAATGATGCTATCATGCCTGCCTCTACCACCTCTGCTGGCAACGCGTTCTAGGCGCCCACCACCCTCTGTGCAAAAACCTTTCCAAGCATATCTCCCTTAAACTTTTCCCCTTTTACCTTGAAATCGTGACCCCTACTAATTGAGTCCCCCATTCTGGGAAAAAGACAGTGAGAATTTTATGGCAACCCCAGCAGGTATGGGAAGTGAACCTAAGCTGTTGGCATCACTCTGCATTGCAAACCCGCTGTACAGCCAATTGAGCTAACTATTGTTGTTCAATGTAAGTAGAATGTTTAGGACATTTTACAACAGCTGTACAGGACACTGGTGAGAACTCACTGAGAGCACTGCAGTTTTAGGCTCATTCAATGAAGAGAATAACTGCAAGAGAAGCCATCAGAGAACATTCTTTTGACTGATTCCTGGGATGGCAGGATTATATTATGACGGAAGCTTGCCCAGGTTTGGTTTGTGTCCATTGGAATTTAGAAGAATGCAAAGCGATAATAGTGAAGCATGCAACGTTCTCAGGAGACTTGACAGGATGAAAGGATGTTTCCTTTTTCAGGATAACTATAATTAGGCAACACAGTGTAAAAATAATTGAACTCTCATTTAAGACGGAGATTATGAGAACTCATTCCCTTGACCACTGTTACACAGTTGCGCTTCCAAGATGCAATGTAGAAACAATCAAGGAATGGTGATGTAGTTCCAAGTCAAATGATGTGATGAATATGCTGGTGATAGTTGGGTCTGAAATACTTTCCCTTTTAGCAGTCAATTTTCTTTGGAATATATACTTTAGAGTGAAGCTGAGCTTGTCGACAATACATAGGGCAAATTACTGCTGATAATTATTAGCAGTTTCGTTGGTGGGATAGAAAACAATTTTTCCATATATATTCCATTGGACAAATGAAGAATTGGCTGAAATTGCAATAGAAGGAACTTCAGAAAATGACATCCAGAAAAGAAAATATTAGTGTTTCATGATCAGAGCTGAAAAGCTGCAGAAATTTCTTCCAAGAGGTCAAAGTAGAAGGCAGAAGGAAGAATTACCGACCTAGATGGAGTTAAATGTTTGAGTCACAGAGTATTTGCAAGTGACAAAGTTAAGCTCTGATCTTATTGAATGGCAGATCAAGTTTGAAGCGCTGACTAAAGAGCAAGATCCTGATCATGCACCCATTTCACAAATGATCAAATTAATGGCAACAATGGTATTTTCTTTTATTTCCTGCATTAAATTTTAGATTTCAACTCTTTGCTTTCTCAGCTCACAAACAAACTGTGCAATTTTATTAATTGGTTTATTTTCAATTTTTCTGTTACAGAGAAAAGAAAGTCAACAAATTTCAGTCTTTCAAAGATTATTGGGATCTGAACATAATGCAAGTGACAATATAAGCCTTCCAACACAGCCTAAGAAGCAACAAAAACAAAAATTAGACATGGCTCCAGCAGCTTTACTGCACATTTACTATTATAATTAGCCTGCATGTAATGAGGACCTAAGGTTCAGTCTCTGAGACAACTGACAAATTCATTGGTCCCTAAAGGATTAATTCAGAATTGGCATCAGAAATAGTATACTTTCCAAAATACTTTAACATATGCAATGAGCAGCGTAAGTACTTGTCCGTCGAGTTGCTGAGGATAATAAACCAGAGCTATGTGTCTTTCTAAGAAGTCTGATGCTGCAATTGTGTGACTTTATGTGCTGCTGCTGTTTATTGTCTTCCATAGATTCACATATCCAATACAATAATGAAGAAGTACAATGTTGATGATTGATAAAGTACATGAAAAGTAAAGGCATTATTTAAATTCTCTCAGTGTCCTGGTTTATTGTCCAATACTGTTACAACATCGGGGTAGCAAGCCAAACCAAATCAGCCTCACTATCACTGTATTTGCAACACCGTGAACTAAAAACATTTAATGACCCTAAAAATTGCTCAATTGTTCCCAACCAGACTTTACAAATAGCAGATCTTGGACACCAAGTTTATAACTTAAACAAATATTAACAAATTATTATTAAAAAATAACTTCAGTCGAACAAAGAGTATAAGGCAGTCTAAGTAATACCTATGACCTGAACCAATCTTCTTTGAATATAAATAAAAACCAAAAGAACTGTGGATGCTGTAAATCAGGAACAAAAACAAATTTGCTGGAAAAGCTCAGCAGCTCAGAACTGAGAACTGGACCTGAAACGTTAACTCTGTTTTTTCCTTCACAGATGCTGCCAGACCTGCTGAGCTTTTCCAGCAACTTTGTTTTAATTCTTTGAATATAAACCCTTACTCTCACTGATATCACAGGAAAAGCCATAAATCCATTTGTTTGCAAATAATACTCTTGTCTAGGTTAAAGATTCTACTGGGACTGGGTTCAGATTAAAGGAAATCAGAGAAATATTTTACAGATTAAAAATGACAGACGAGTAGGAAATTTAAAAATACAGATGAAAAAATAATCAAATAATTTAAAGTTATATGATCAGATAGTGTGTTATAACTGCATCATGTGGGAGTTGGTGTACCCCATTTTGGTTCATAGAGACCACATAGCAAGTGTTGGTTGCTCAGAGTTGATGATCTGGAATTTGAGCTGTGAACACTTTGACACATCAAGGAGGGACAGAGTTAGCCGGATGCTATGTTTCAGTAGTTAAGTACTTCAAATGTGGTGAGGGATTGGAACGTGTGGTTACAAGTGAGACAGATGCTCAATTTAGCATTAGAGGATCCTGAGCTCTTGACCTTGTCTAGCAGGTATGAGGTATTTGCTCCCTGCGTGGATAAGGAAAAGGACTAAAGACAGGATGGACAAACTGATCATTGCACTACATGGAAGGCCATTCAAGTGGGGGTAAAGAAAAAAAGTGGTTGTGGTAGGAGAATCTATAATTAGAGTTGCAGATAGCATCCTTTGTGAGCAGGATTGAGATTCCTGCATGATGTGTTGCCTGCCTGGTGCCAAGTAAGGGAATATCTTGAAAGAATATTGGGAAAGGGTTCAGTTGTTTTGATTCATGTTGAGACTAAAAATACAAGCCAGATTAGGCAAGAGATCCTGTTTAGGGAATAACCGGAATCAGGAACAAAT
The DNA here is from genome assembly GCA_024137785.1 of Ginglymostoma cirratum. NCBI lineage: Eukaryota > Metazoa > Chordata > Chondrichthyes > Orectolobiformes > Ginglymostomatidae > Ginglymostoma > Ginglymostoma cirratum. Next base: position 13,875,263 of record JAHRHZ010000249.1, read on the forward strand.
TTGAAAAAAGGACCTCACGGGTTCCAATCCCTCATGAGCCATGTGCAAATTTGTATCATGATAAGAAAATTAAAGAAGTAAATGCGTGACTAAAGGACTGGTATGGGAAAGAGGAGTCCCATTTCATGGGTCACTAGGATCATTATTGGGTCAGAAAAGAACTGTACCATTGGGATGGACTCCACCTGATCTGCTCTGGGACCAATGTCCCAGTAGAAAGGCTAGTTGGGCTGGTTACAAGGATTTTCAACAAGTAATTGTGGGGGCGGAGGGTTCTGAGGAAGTCAATACAGTCTCAAAATCAAATTAAAAGGCAGAGTAAAGAAACAATCAGGAAGTCCACTTCAGGTATGGCTGGCAATACCAAGACCATGAGGAGTACATTGATTCAACTGAAAGAGAGAAAGAATGAACAGGTGAATAAAGCATCAGTGCTGAGAGACAGGTTAGAGTATGGTCCAAATAAGAATTCTATGTACGAATGCATGGAGCATAAAGAACAAATTAAATCACAGTGGGCACAAATTCAAATTGGAGATTATTGATATAGTACCCATTACTGAGACATGGCTGCAGGATGAGCAGGATTGGTAACAAAATATACCAGGTTATAAGGTTTACAGAAAGTACAGCGAAAATATCAGAGGAGATAGCGTAGTCTTATTGATTAAAAACAAAATTACTTCAATGATGAGGGTGGATATCAGGGGGAGGAGATGGCCTAGTGATATTATCGTTGGACTGTTAATTCAGAAACTCAGGTGATGTTCTGGGGAGCCAGATTTGAATCTGGAATTAAGAGTCTACCAATGACTGTGAAACCATTGCCACATGGTTCACTAATGTCCTTTAGGGAAGAAAACTGCCATCCTTACCTGGTCTGGCCTACATGTGACTCTCCACCTACAGCAATGTGGTTGATTCTCAACTGCTGTCTAGGCAGTTAGGGATGGGCAATAAATGCTAGCCTAGCCAGCAATGCCCTCATTCTGTAAGTGAAAAAAATGTAGCACAAGCACTCAGTGGAGACTATGTGGTAGAACTGAAGAACAGTAAAGGATCTAAAACTGTAATAGATATTGTGTACAGTCTCCCTGGTAGCAGCTCTGAAGTGCTAGATTGTATAAATACAGAAATTAGGCAAGTGTATAGTAAAGCCAGAATAATATTAATGGGGGATTTTAACATTAACGTAAATTGGGGGAGGCAGATGAGTACTTGCCAGAAAGTTAGTGAATTTCTGGAGTATGTCCAGGCTAGTTTTGTGCAGCAATATGTGCTGGATGTAACAAGGTATTAAGCAATATTGGATATAGTAATGACCAGTGAGTCAGATTTAATTAATCACCTAATTATGCTTGAGTGTTTATCAAATAGTGATCATAACATGATTAAGTTCATCGAGCGTTTGAAAGCAAAAAGGGTGCATTTAATGAGATGGGACAGCGACTGCCTACAGTGACTGGGAACATCTGCTAATGGGTAAATCAAGAAAAATGGTGGAGGATGTTTAAAGAAACATTTAACACAACACAAGTACACAATACAAGGTTTATATCCCTGAGAGGGAAAAGTTTCACTTCACAGAAAAAAAATCCGTGGACAATAAAAGAGCCAAGGGACAACATAAACCCAAAAACTGACAAAAGTGCAAAAAGAAACAAAGCCTGCTGAATGGGAAAGATACAAAGACAAGCAAAGAACCACAAAGCAGTTTATAAGAGATACCAAAAGAGATTATAAAAGGAAACTCACAAGGGAGATCAAAATCAAGAAGAAATGTTTTTGTTACATATGGAGAAAGTGGGTGGTCAGGAGCAATGTTGGCCTACAAGGACTGAAAATGGGGATGCTGTCAATGACTATGGAGAAATGGCAGACATGTTGACTGACTTTGCTTCACTATTTACTGTGGAAAAGGAGGTTAGCATGCCAGAAGTCCCAAGGAAACTCATAGAGAATCGGAACAGGGACGGAAGAAAATTAATGCAAATGGAAAGTTGGCAATGAGTAAATTAATGATTTTCATTTGATTTGATTTCTTATTGTCACGTGTATGAACTTCCTTAGTCTTCTGAGGTGTAGCGGTATTGGTGTACTTTCTTGACTGTCATGTTAACGTGGATGGACCAGGCTAGATCTTTGGTGATATTTACTCCTAGGGACTTGAAGGTCTCGACCACCCCCACCTCAGCACCACTGATACAGACAGGGGCCTGTCCTCTACTTCGATTCCTGTAGTCAATTACTAGCTCCTTTGTTTTGCTGATATTGAGGTAGAGATAATTGTCTTTACACCATACCACTGAGCTGTCTGTCTCTTTCATTGTCATTGTTTGAGATCTGACCCACTACGGTGGTGTCATCAGCAAATTTGCAAATGGAGTTAGAGCTGAATTTGTTCACACTGTCATGAGTGTATATGGGGTAAAGTAAGGGACTGAGTATGCAGACTTGCGGGCCATCAGTTTTGAGGATTATGGTGGAGGAGGTGTTGTCACCTATCCTTACTGATTGCTGTCTGCAGGTCAGGAAGTCAAGGATCCAGTTGCAGAGGTGTGAGCAGAGTCCTAGGTCTCAGAGTTTGGAGATGAGCTTTGTTGGAATTATGGTGTTGAAGGCGGAGCTAAAGTCAATAAATAGGAGTATGACACAGGTGTTCTTGTTATCTAAATGTTCTAGTGATGAGTGAAGGGTCAGAGAGGTGGCATCTACCCTGGAACTATTATGATGGTAGGTGAATTCCTGCTGATCAAGGCAATCTGGGAGGCTGGAGTTGATGTATATCATTACAAACCTCTCAAAGCACTTCATAATGATGGATGTCAGAGCCACCAGGTGGTAGTCATTAAGACATGTTGCCTGATGTTTCTTTGGCACCAGGATGATGTGATCTTCTTGAATTTGGTGGGAACTTCACATTGTAGTAAGGAGAGGTTAAAGATGTCTGCAAATACACCCGCCTGCTGGATCTGACTGTACAGCCCAAGACTCCATCTGGGCCAATCACTTTCACTGGGTTTACCCTCAAGAAGTTGGACTATTACATATTGCTTCAAGACCCCCTCCTGGATGCAGCTGACAAACTCCCCCCCAATCCAGGCCCCTGGTACTACGAGTGTTCCAGTCAATATAGACAAAGTTAGAATCACCTCAACAACCCTGTTATTTTTGCATTTTTCCAAAATCTAAGCACATAACTGTTCCTCTATCTCCTGCTAGCTCTTGGGAGGCCTGTAGTACATTCCCAAAGAGATTGCACCTTTCCCATTCATGAGCTGTACCCATATGGCCTCACTGGATGAACCCTCCCACGTGTCTTTCCTCAGTACAGCTGTGATTTTCTCCCTAATCAGTAACACAATGCCCTTACCTCTTTTACATCCCTCTCTATCTCTCCTGAAACATCTAAATCCTGCAAAGTTAAGCTGTCCGCCTCGTTCCTGTTTCAACCAAGTCTCTGTAAGAACTATAACATCATACTTGTATGCCCTAATCCAAGCTCCAAGTTCATCTGCCTGGGATTCTAATCATGCTCAGTCACCCCTCACTGTCTGCTTTTCCTCTGATCCTAACTAGTCATTTCACTTGCTGACCTTTTGCTCTGGTTCCCAGTCCTCTGTCACACAAGTTTAAATACTCCTGAGTGACACTAGCAAACTTCCTTGCCAGGATATTAATGCCCGTCCAGTTTAGGTGCAAACCATCCTTCTTGTACAGGTCCCACCTTTCTGGAAGACGTCCCAATGATCCATATATCTGAAGCCCTTGCTCCCAAACCAGCTCTTTAGCCACGTATTTAACTGTGCTATCTCCCTATTCCTAACCTCACTGACATGTGGCACAGAGAGTAATCCTCTATAAAATTGTTACAAGACTTCCTTGTTCCTACATCCAACAACCTGGCTAAAGAGGGCAACCACGCTATATGCGGAGTCAATAAATGTGGAACTAGGAAAGCACAGCAGGTCAGAAAGCATCTGAGGAGCAGGGAAGTCAACGTTTTGGGCCGAAACCCTTCGTCTGGACCAAAACGTTGACTTTCCTGCTCCTCAGATGCTTTCTGACCTGCTGTGCTTTTCCAGCTCCAAATTTATTGAATCTAGCTTCCAGCATCTGCAGTCCTTACTATCTCCAACAATGTTATATGTCTTCTTCAACACCCTGTCTACCTGTGCTAAAACCTGCACGGATCTACACAGCAAGATCCTTGTACACCAAGGTCCCTTTATTTCTCAGTCCTTCCTAGGCATCTACCTTTCATTATATAAATCTTTCCCTTATTTGACATCTCAAAATGCACTACCTCACATTAATCAGGATTGAATTCTGTCTGTCACTGCTCCGGCAAATTTACCAGCTAATCAATATCAGACTGTGGCCTGAAACCATCCCCCTCATTATCACCAACACTCTCAATTTTTGTGTCACCTGCAAACTTACTAATTATACTTCTACTTTCACATCCAAGTTGTTAATATGCATAATGTAATGTTCTTTGAGGAGGCAATGAGCAATTTATACAAAAGAGAGCCAGTGGACATGATCTATTTGGATTTCCAGAAGGCCTTAGAAAGGTGCCACAGGAGGCTGCGAAATAAGATGAGAGCCTAGTATTCAGGACAAGATAGTAGCAAGAATAGAGGATTCGCTGACAGCCAGAAGGCAGAGAGTAAGGATATAGGGGTCTTTTACAGGATAGCAGCCGGTGACTAGTGGAGTTCTACAGGGGTCATTGTTTGAACCAGAGCTGTTAACGATCTGGACAAAGTAACTGAGGGAGTTTTTGCTAAGTTTGCAGATGACACACAGATAGGTAGAGGGACAAGTGGCGGAGGAGGCTGCAGAAAAACTTAGAAAGGCTAGCAGGGTGGTCAAAGAATGCAATGTAGGAAAGTGTGAGGTGATCGACTTTGGTAGGAAGAATAAAGGTGGAGACTATTTTGTAAATGGGAAATGGCTTCAGAAATCTGAAGACCAAAATTTAGGAGTCCTAGGTTGGGATTGTCTGAAAGTTAACATGCATGTTCAACTGGCTGTTATGAAGGCCAATACAATGTTTGCATTAATTTTACAAAGACTAGACTACAAGAGACAGGATGCCACATATTCATCAATCCCCCTGATCTCAAACTCCCTGAGGCAGAGTGGTCTGTCCTCAATAAAGGGCTCACCTTCGTGCCCCTCCACCCCCACCTCAATGAGTGGAGCTTTTCTTCCGCCTCCTCTGACTGGATGCCTTCTTCCAAATGAAGGCTCCTAACCACCCTTCCGGGACCACTTTTCCAGCCTCCACCCTTCCTCCTCCTCTTAGACATCGCCTGTCGACCTCTTACCCGCCCTGGACCTCTTCATTGTTAACTGCCAATGTGACATTGACCGCCTCGATTTCACCACGCTATTCACCCACCCGAACCTCTCCCCCTCTGAACGTGCAGTGCTCCATTATCTCCGCACCAACTCTGTTTCACTATCAAACTGGCTGATAAAGGAGGGGTGGTGGTAGTCTGGAGGATGGACCTCTGTATCACAGAGGCTGAAAGCCAACTCTCCGACACCACATCCTACCTCCCCTTGACCATGACACCACCATGGCCCATCAAGACACCGTCTCCCACATGTCCATGACCTCATCGCTTCTGGTGACCTCCCTCCCATCACCTCCAGCCTTACAGTCCCCCAGCCCCGCACTGCCTGGTTCTACCTGCTCACCAAGATCCACAAGCCCAACTACCCCAGATGACCCATTGTGTCCACATGTTCTTGCCCCACAAACTCATTTCATCCTACCTCTACTCCATTCTCTCCCCCTTGGCCCAGGCACTCTCCACCTACCTCTGGGACACAAACCAGGCCCTCCACCTCTTTGGGAATTTCCAGTTCCCTGGCCCCCAGTGTTTCATCTTTATTATAGACATTCAATCCCTTTACACATCCATACCCCACAAGGATGGCCTACAGAACCTCAGTTTTTTCCTCTCCTACAGACCCATCCAGACCGCCTTACCAATATCCTTCTCCACCTCGCCAAACTAGTCCTCACTCTCAATAACTTTTCCTTCGATTCTTCACACTTTCTCCAAATCCAGGGGGTGCCATGGGCACTCACATAGGCCCCAGCTACACCTGCCTGTTTGTCAATTATGCCAAACAGTCCTTCTTCAGTTCCCTGACTTTTCAGCTGTTACATTGATAACAATAATGTCTGCCTTTTTCAAACAGCTTTCTTTCACCCCTCCCCTGTCATCCAGACAGCTCTCATGTCGCATCCTCCAAGCCCTGCTCCACAGCTCTGAACCATACACCCCCTCCAAACAGAATAAAGATAGGATCCCCCTTGTCCTCACTTTCCAACCCACCAGCCTCCGCATCCAACGTATCATACTCAAACACTTCTGACAACTCCGATTAGACCTCACCACCCAGAATATATTCCACTTCCTGCCCTCTCTGCCCTCCACAGGGACCATTTGCTTTGCTACTCCTTCATTCATGCCACACTCTCCAACAACTGCTCCAACATGCCCGTTAACTTACCCTGTAACCGTAACAGGTACAGCACCTGCCCACACACCAACATGCTCACCTCCATTCAGGGCCCTAAACAGTCCTTCCAAGGGAAAGGGAGCTTCACCTGCATCTCCTTCAACCTAATGTATTGCATCCAGCGTTCCCGATATGGTCTTCTCTACTTCAGTGGGACAAAATGTAGACTAGGTGACCATCTCACCAACGATCTTCGCCTGGCCCACAGTGGCCAATCTAACATCCCGGTCTCAGCCCATTTCAACTCCCCACCCCACTCCCCCTCCGACATGTCCGCCCTCAGCCTTCACCAGTGTCACAGTGACTTGGAACGCAAATTTGAAGAACAACACCTTATCTTCCACCTGGGCACCCTCCAACCCGGAGGACTCAACATTGAGTTCTCCAATTTCAAATAACCTTCCCATCTATTCCCCACCTCCCCTTCCAGCCCCACCTCCTCCCTTCCATTCCCCCTTCTAAGCCTCCCTACCAGCCACCAGCTGGATTCATCCCTCCCATCAACCAACCAGGTCATACCTCCTACCTGTGTCCACCTATCACCACCATTCTGCTACCAACCCTACCCCTCCTTTCTCTGCAACCCCCCCTAACCCCACATCCAGTCGTTATGAAGGGTAATACCCAAAATGCTGACTGCTCCTTTCCTCCAGATGTTGCCTGGCCTGCATTGTTCTTCCACCCTCCTGTTTGTCTACTTTGGATTCCAGTATCTGCAGTTTTTTTGTCTCTTAGTATTTACTGCTTGGGCTGTATAACACTCTGATCAGACCACATCTGGAATATTGTGAGCAGTTTTAAGGATAGATGTGCTGACCTTGGATAGAGTCCAGAGGAGATGTAGAAGAATGACCCTGGGAATGAAGGGCTTGTCATATGAGGAGCAGTTGAGGAGTCTGGATATGTACTCATTGGAGATTGGAAGGATGAGGGAGATCTTATTGAAACTTACAGAATACTGAGAGGCTTAGAGTGGACTTGGAGAAGATGTTTTCACTAGTAGGAGAGACGAGAATCCAAGAGCACAGCCCTTGGTGAAGGGACGACACTGTAGAATTGAGATGAGGAGGAATTTCTTCAGTAAGAATGTGGTGAATCTGTGGAACTCATTGCCACAGAGGGCTATGAAGGCCAAATTGTTGAATGCCTTTATGACAGAGATAGATGGGTTCTTGATTAGTCAGGGAATGTAAGCTTGCGGGGAGAAGGCAGGAGAATAGGATTGAGAAATATATCAGCCATGATTGAGTGGCGGAGCAAACTTGATGGGCCAAATAGTCCATTGAAACAACTCTATCTCCTCATACAACAGTATATAATGAAAGCATTCGAACATTTAACTCCCTTGAGCTGGCTCCTTCATTCAATAACATCATGATTGATATTTGATCTAACTCTATCTTTGCCCATTATCCATAAATTATGTTGAATTTACCAATTGAATCATTGGGACAGCTCAGATACATCATTTTAACGAACTCTTTCAGCAGCTTATTAAGTATGAGCAAAATACAGCCAGAGTGTAGGATTCTTTCCCTTAACAAATAATATGCAATAGACACAAGCAATTCTATGATGGAATTGAATGCATTTTGTTTTGCCCTTTAACATGTCAATGTTGAATCTGTCAAATGCAACATTATGTATTTTGGTACAAAGAATTAGTGCCCCTAAATGTGCACATTGATGGATTTGGCTAGTAGAAGTGGAAAGTAATCAGTTATTGATACACATAATGATGTATTATATATAGAGGCATTACTCACGGGTGGAATTCACAGAATCTCAGTGTCCCTGAGCTATTAAATGGTATTTTCAGCATCACTGTGCTTAGCTGTGAAGCTGCATGAACAGACTGCGCACTGATATCTGAATGAAAATATAATGATGAGAATAGTGCGTGAACACTGTTGGCACGATCCTTACTGCCTCAGGGAGCTGCAAAAACAAAGTGACAGTGCCAGATACTCCTACTGATGCTGAACAGTGAAATGTTTCATAACCTTAGAGAGGTAAGAATAAATGCTCTATCTCTCAAGATGCAGAATGAATAGCACCGACATTTGACTCAACTGGTTTGTCCTGAAGGCGCCATCGATATTCCTCTCCATAATCTGCCATTTTTGTTATAGTGCATACTGGTTTGTTTCCCGAAGAAGCCTGAAGATGCAGTGCTTAAGTGGCTATTCTGTGAACTGAGCGTGTGAGTAAACAGTAGCTGAGTCCAGTCCTACAACAGCTGCCGCTTTGTGGTCCATAACAGGATATATTTTCCTTTCTCTCCATGTGTAACCTAAGATATTAATTGTGCTGCCTCATCTGAGATCAACCAAGAATGTAGCTGAGTTTATTTGAAGTTTACAGTTTCATAGTCATTTGTGGTTCTGACTGTTTTGCACCAATTTGCTACATTTTTAGCCTGAATTTTGCCTTTTTTAATATGAAAAAATAAACTTCGTTGGATTGTGCAGCAATGATCCAGGAAGTATAAACGGGATGGAAAGATCATTGGCAAGATTCATTCCTTTAAATGGTCACTGTAATTTCCCCTAATGTGATTGATCCTGATTCCACCCTGAAAGATTCTCCACCGACAAGTGTCTCCTGAGATTTTCCTCTGTTTTCATGCACTCAATGCCCCTGAAAATCGTTTCCAGTGCAAAGATGGCTGTACCAAACATGATACGTGGCATCTGAAGTTTGGGAAGGTAACATGTCACATAATTGGAATAAAATTGTGTGATGTTGCCCTGGCTGGGCTGCCTATTCATTCCATTACTTCAGGTGTCTTTTTGCCTGCGTTATCTGAGTATTTTAAACGACTTGCCTGAACATCAGAAAGTTTGAAGGTCTCTACCAATCTACATCAAATATTTTATCTCTAATAAGTTTTAATTAAGACTCATATTGAAGATCTGGAATATGTTCCTTATTTCCCATATCTTAGAAGCTAGTGATCCTAAGAAGCTGACATTAATGAAAAGGTACATAACAGAATCCAATATATAGATTAGCCCATGGTAAATGATGTACTTAGGTTTTCATTGTTATGACTGGTTGCCAGGCTTCAGTACTCAATTCAGTATGATTGTAGACGTGATCCAAATTGCAATGCTCCTCGGGGAGGAGGAATGAACAGGCTCCACTCCTCAATTTAACCCCTTGCTTGATTTGTCTCAACAAATTTAATTTGAAAACGATCCCTTCCCTTGTAGATATCTTTTCAAAATCCAAATATATTAATGTTTTAAAAGGACTCAAATTAACCAGGTTTTCTTGAGTTAAAGAAAGGGATAGTTTATTATCTACCAAACATAAGAAAAGATGGGGAGGCGATGGCCTGATGGTATTATCACAGGACTGTTAATGCAGAGACCCACATAATGTTCTTGGGACCTGGGTTTGAATCCTCCCATGGCAGATGGTGAAATTTGAACTCAATAAGTATCTGGAACTACGAATCTAATAGTAACCATGAACTGGTTGTTGGGAAAAACCCATCTGGTTCACTAATGTTCTTTAGGGAAGGAAGCTGCCATCCTTATCTGGTCTGACCTACATGTGACTCTAGACCCACAGCAATATGGTTGACCCTGGGCAATTAGGAATTGGCCAATAAATGCTTGCCTAGCCAGCAATGCCCTCATCCTGTTAATGAATAGAAAAAAAGACAATAAAATATGACACACGGATTAAAATGCAAGTTGAGTAAAAAGATATAGGAATCAGCTTTTAGCTTGTATGAAGAGCAGAAGGTGGAAATTTGCAGCTGTTAAGTTGGATAATAGTGGTAACATTGACATTGGCAATGAAGCAGTTATTTTCAAGATTCTTGGCTCTGTATGTTAGTAAACAGCCTTCCACTTCCTTTTTCAACAGTGACTTCAAAGGCTGGCCTCAATTCCAGCTCTCAGGTAAGGAGGGATTTTTTTATCTACCTGCAGGGATGTCTAATGGCTATCTTCAAGTTGTGATGTTCATAGCACGTTAGACCACATCATTACATCAGCTACTAACCTGCATTGACCTGGGTTTATAGTTGGTTTTTAACCACTTTATTTGAAATAATATTCTTGGAAGGATAAAACACAGATATGTCTGTACTTTCAGACATAATCCACAGAAAATGGTTTTCTGATGAGAGGGATAGTCAGCTCTTCGTTATCACTGTAACTGTACAATATCACAGTGTGGGTTGTTTTCAACAGCTTCTCACCCTTCTCTCTGCTTCAAGTTTCCCTGACATTCCACAGTGGGGTATTCTGTGGGTTCACAGAAGAATTTTCAACAGTCCATGTCAGGGTTAAATTATTGGCCATTCTTAGCTTGTAGGTCCTTTATTAAAACAAACCCATCTTGGCTAGCAGTTCAATATTGTCTGAATGTAATTTGGGAATATGATCTGTGGTCTTGACATTGTGAATCAGACTTGAAAAATATCAAATTTGTGGGCAGTTGTTTGCCCTTATAGAATTTAAATTTAGACAATTTATGAAAGCAATCTCAAAACCCTCAAACCAGTTTTTTTCATTCATTCATGAGATAAGGGCTCTCATGGCCAGGCAGCATTTATTGCCCACCCCTAATTGTCCAGAGGGCAGTTAAGAGTCAACCACCTTGCTGTGGGTCTGGAGTCACATATAGGCTAAACGAGGTAACGAGGTGAGGAGGGCAGTTTCCTTCCCTAAAGGACATCAGTGAACCAGATGGTTTTTTTTTCCCCAATAATCAATAATAGATTCATGGTTATTGTTAGGTTCTTAATTCCAGATTTTTGTTGAATTTAACTTCCACCATCCGCTGTGGTAGGATTCAAACCTGGGTCCCCAGGACATTATCTGGGTCTCTGGATTAACTGTCCAGCGATAATACCACTAGGCCTCCCACTGTCAGTAGTGCATCAATAGTGTCTGAAGATGGCTTTGAAATTAACTAGGAGAATGAAAGAACCAAATGAGTGTCCGCCAAGATCCTGATATGCCAAGTATAGATGCCATGTTAATGCTATATTACCTGCAAATAATAGGATATATGATCAGAATGTTCAAGGCTGCACAACAGGTACTCTACTCAAAGCTTTGTTAGGACACTTGCTCAAGCAGAGGTCAAAGAAAACATTTCAATGATGATCTCAACGCCTTGTGAAGGTCTGTTGTATTAACACACTAACACATGGGAACCCCAAGCATGACCAAAATGGTAATAAACCATTAAAAATGGCATCAAGGCTTTCTTACCAACAAAAGAAGCCACTCAGAGAAAGAATGGTAAGAAAGTTAGGAAGAAAGGGTCAATGTTTGAGCCAACAATACACCACATTTATCGGCTGACAACAGATGTGTTCACTGTGGGAGAGATTGCTAATGTTGCTAAGGAGTCTAGGATGGGGCTTATAAACCACTCTGTGACCCACGCTAACACTGACATCTCATTTCCACCCAGTCAGCTACAAGGAAGAATCATTCTTGACAGAGGGATTACTAGTTGATAGCATTTTATGAAACTTGCTGGTTATTTAAATTTGAAAATGAAATTTTGTGAAATTATGCATATTTCTCTTTGGTAAATGCTTTTAAGAAGAGGATATTGAGAGCATGGGGAAGAAAGGTATGAGAAGCAGGAAAGTGCAATATTATTCATGTGAATCACAGGTATAAATGAGGCAGGTTCTCCTGGCTGAGGAAAATCTTTGTGGATGCTTCCTTTAAGTGGTGTCTGTGACACCTTTTGGGAGAAATAGAATGTGACTTGTAACCTCTTTCTACTGAGGACACTGCCATGTTTGTGGCAGTGAACAAAACAAAAAAAACACTTCACTTTGATGCATCCCTTGGCACGCTGTGATAACAGTAGTTGCGTCAGTCAGCAGCTCATGGCTGAATGAGACAGATCTCAGATGCCCCATTCAGGTCTGCTTTTCAATTCATTCAGTTCTATGTAGATGCAGCAAAACCCAGAGCCCCAACTGGTTTAAGGTGGCTGACTTCCTCAGTGCAGTGGTCACGAATGTAACTCATGGTTGAAAAGGCAAATGTCACTCGTGGCTTAAAGTATTGAAAGCCTTTTTACGTTTGTCAACAGGATCGGATTTAATTTCCTCTGCTTACAGATTGTGACTGGCGGTCGAAAAACGTTCCTGGTACTTAATGGCTGTTTGTGGAAGTGTAGCAGTGGCAGTGATAATCAATGGCCCTACCCTCCATCTATCTATAAATACTTTCTCTGGAACGTGGAATCATAGAGCACCGAAAGAATCCATTCAGCCCATGTGATGACAGTTTCAAAAAACCTTACACAACTTTCAGAAAAGAATGCTCCTCGGCTCCCATCATTTCTTTTTAGTCAATCACCTTAAATCTGCATTGCTGTTTACTGACCCCTGTCAGTGGAAAGAGTCACTGCGTAAAAAGTTTTTCATTTCTCTGAACACCCAACATAGACAGTTAGGGTAATCAAAACAACAAAATCTGGCAGAGTCAGCTGGTCTGGCGGTATCTTTGAGAGAACCATGTCTGTGACAGGATTAATGTTTTAAGTTTGATATGACTTTTTTCAGTTCTGGAGAAGACTCGTATCAGATTCAAAATGTTAACTCTGTTTCTTCCTCTGCAGATCTGAGATTCTTCAGCACTTTCCGTTTTCATTTCAGATTTCCAGTAACTTCAGCATTTTGCTTTTTTATAGACACCGAGAGTCTTATCTTTGCTTACATTTTCCTCATTACAGCTTGGGAGTACTTGGGCCTTTGTTCCCAGGAAACATTCTTCATGTTGCTATCAATTTTCAACTCAAGCATGGCTTCAGCTCTTTCTTTCACTCTTTCCAATCCCAGCCCACCTTTCCCACAGCCCGCCACCATTATGTGGGACCTGCTGTGTCTCCAGCCATTTCAAATTTGACAACCCCTTAGTATCAATCTGGTGTTGTGGGTCCTTAAGTGACTCAATAATCTAATAAATGACCCATTAAAGGGTGGGTAGGGGGTGTTTGCTGAAGGAGGGGTACTCAGGTTCTCATGTCCCTTCCAATGTTTTCATTTGGCCTCCATCTGGGCCTGTTGGAGAATGTTTAAACAGTTGGCACCTTCACAGATTGCTTTTCTCCAGTTTGGTTGGCCTTATGCTAAAGATTTCCTCTAGCCTGTGATGATACAACATTGTTTTTCAGGGAGACTTTGAGAACAAGTGTTTTCTCTGCATTCTTGGTAACTGCTTACTATGACAAAGCTTGGGGAAGTGAACTAATTTTGGAAGTATTGTGAATGACGTGTGGATGATGTCTCTCACCCGACAGAGCTGATTGACTGCAACTAAACAGAGGAACATAGTGCCATTAAGCATTGAAACAGACCCTTCAGTCCAACTTGTCCATGCCGACCAGATACCCTATCTTAACCTTGTCCCATTTGCCAGCATTTGGCCCACATCCCTCTAAACCTTTCCTATTCATGTCCTGATCCAGATGCTGTTTAAATGTTGTAATTATACCAGCCTCCACCTGGCAGCTTGCTCTAGCAGTTCATTTCCATACATGCACCACCCTGTGTGTGAAAAGGTTGCCAATTAGGTGCTGTTTACATCTTTCCCCTCCCACCTTAAACCTATGCCCTCTAGCTTTGGACTCCCTACCTTTGGGTAAAGACCTTGGCTATTCACCCTACCTATGACCCTCATGATTTCATAAACCTCTTTAAGGTCACCTCTCAGCCATACAAAGAAAAGACCTGAGTAGGCCATTCGGCCCTTTGCACCTGCTCTGAAATTCAACACCATCAGGGTTGACCTGAATTTAACCTCAACCCTACAGTACTGAATATCCCTGATAATCTTTCATCTGCCCCTGCCTTAAAAGTATTTAAAGATTCTGCATCTGCTGTCTTTTATGGAAGGGAATTCTAAAGACAACCATTTCAATTGTGACAGCCATTTAGATATTTCGGTGCCAATCCCTTTCCTGCCCCAATCATTTACTTTCCTGCAAGAAGCGATTCCAGCTGAGATGAGCAGTGGAATTTTGGAATTTTCCCCACTGTGATCCCAGCTCTGTCCTACAGGAGTTCCCCTCACTTCTTTTCGTGTCAGAGAAGCAGCCAAGGCCCAGAGATGTGCTCACCACCTCCAGAGGCAGAAATAGATTGAGGGAGCCAGATGCTGATGTGGCCTGAATTTTAAAGTATGTCTTGGTGCAAAAAACCATTGGCAGTTCAAAACAATAAAGTGAAACTGAACAAAACTGAAATCAACCACTAGTTGGAGTCATACCTGGTACCTGAGCTCCTGGATGTCTCTGCAGGAGTTCCTCAGGGTACTGTCCGAGGCCAAACCATCTTCAGCTGCTTCATCAATGACCTTACCTCCATCATAAGGTCAAAAGTGGGGATGTTCACCAATGATTTCACGAAGTTCAGCACCATTCATGACTCCTCAGATACTGAAGTAGCCCATGTTCAAATGCAACAAGATCTTGGACAATATCTAGGCTTGGGTTGACAAGTGGTATGTAACATCCACACCACACAAATTCCAGGCTATGAGCATCACCAATAAGAGACAATCTAATTACCTTGACATTCAATCATGTTACCATCGCTAATCTCCCACTGTCAACATCCTGGGGTGTTACCATTGGCCAAGCATTCACCTGGTCTCACCATATAAGCACAGTGGCTAAAAGAGGTCAGGAATACTGTGGCAAGTAACTCATGTCCTGATTCTCCAAAGCCTGTCCTTCATCTGCAAGGCACAAGTCAGGGGTGTGATGGAATACTCCCAACTTGCCTGGATGAGTGCAGCCCCAAAAACACTCAAGAAGTTTGACATCTTCCATTCCTTCCATTGACACATTCTATCCACCTTCATAATCCATGCCTCAAAAGCAACAGGACAAAGCAGCCCGCTTGATTAGCAATACATCCACAAGCACCTATTCCCTCCACCATAAACACTCAGTAGCAGCAGTGTGTGCTATCTACAAGATGCACTGCAGAAGTTCACCAAAGATCCTCAGACGTGACCTTCCAAGACCATGATCATTCCCATCTAGAAGGACAAGGGCAGCAGAAACATAGGAACACCACCACCTGCAAGTTGACCTCCAAACCACTCATCAGCCTGACTTGGGACTATATCACCATTCTTTCACTGTCACTTGGTCAAAATTCTAGAATTCCTTCTCTGATCGCATTATGGGTCAACCCACAGCAGGTGGACTGCAGTGGTTCAAGAAGGCAGTTCACCACCACCTTCTCAAGGGCAACTAGGGATGGGCAAGAAATGGTGGCCAGCCAGTGACGCCCACATCCCACAAGTGATTTTAAAAAATGTCAAAACTAGATAAGCTGAAATTCGTGTTGCAACAAAGTTGTCAGCCATTCCTCCTTTTACCAGATTACACTTTAATGTTTAACAATGAAATAAATAATGGTAGAAAACAAAGTAAGAAATGTGTCCTTGCCCTTGTCTGCACTGACATTAAATCCACAGAAAATCTGTTGCTTCTTATGAGAGAAAAATCTCAGCTGACCTGCTGCTTTGTGAATGTCAAAATGCTATCCATGCAGAATGAGACAAACAAAATTGCCTGGTTAACCTCCAACATTTTCGAGGTATGGATTATGAAGGTGGATAAAATGTGTCGATGGAAGGAATGGAAGATCATCATTCTCATAAATGGACCATCTTCCAAACAGTCCCGGCCACTTTAAAAACCATGTGGCTAGGGGCCACACCCTGACCTCTTTTCAGTGCTGGTGAATGTACCAACTCTGGGAACGTAAGTGAGACTTCCAGATTTGGAATCCAGCTCCCATTTTTTCCCGGGCCTGTTTCCATTTCGTTCCTGAGTGCAACTATGAAAATTTGACTCCTGGTCAGGAACAGAATCTTGCTGAAATCCTAAATAACCCCTTGCAAAATGTGGTCAGGGTACATGTGCAAATACAAACCACATTGCTGTGGGCCAGGAGTCATGTGGACTGGACCGGGTAGGGGCAGCAGATTTCCTTCAGTGAAGGACATTACTGATTCAGATTGGATTACAGCAATCAGTGATGGTGATCATGAAACCCATTTCTGAGAAAAGTTTCACATTCCAGATTTATTAATTGAATTAAATTTAAATTTCAATAGCTGTCATAGTGGTTTTGAACCTGTGTCAGAATATCACCTAGTTCAGTGACATCGCCACCATGCCATTGTCTCTTCCTGAAATACGAAGCTGTTAGTACAAAGCTGCAGCAGGTGCTTGGGGAACATTCAAGAGGGAAAAAATCTACCTGAACTAGTTCTAGCCAACTGACCTGTCAAGGGTGCATTAAGAGATAATAAGAACTGCTGATGCTGGAGTCAGAGATAATGCAGTGTGGAGATGGGGGAACACAGCAGGCCAGGCAGCATCAGAGGAGCAGGAAAGTTGATGTTTTGGGTCAGGACTCTTCGTCCAAAAAGGGTGTATTAATCTGTGGCATGATTGTTAGGATTGACCATTGCATAGTCCAAATGGAGCCAATGTTGCATCTTAAACCCTGCAACATATTGCATGCGAATATTACCATGCTAAATAGTAGATATTTTGAAGAGATCACTGTAACATGGGAGGTGATGGTATGTTAATATTTTCACTAGGTCTGAAGCATTACTTGTACAAGTAATCTTTAGGAATCCTGGTTCAAATCCCACCATGGTAGATGGAATTTAATTTTTTTTTCAAATCTGACATGAAAAGTCTAATGATATGAAAGCAATGCTGATTTGTTTTTTTACATAAATACGAGCAGCATGGGGCTCAGTGGTTAGCACTACTGTGTCACAGTGTCAGGGACCCAGGTTCGATCCCAGCCTTGGGTAACAGTCTGTGGGGATTTGCCTATTCTCTGTCTGCGTGGGTGTCTACCAGGAGCTCCAGTTTCCACCCACAGTCCAAAATTATGGATGTTACGTGGATTGGCTATACTAAATTGTCCCATATTGCCCAGGGTTGTGCAGGCTGGGTGGATTAGCTATGGTCAATGTCGGGTTATGGGGAGAGGGTAGGGGGCTGGGTCTGGGTGGGATGCTCTTCAGAAGGTTAGTGTGGACTTGTTGGGCAAAATGGCCTCTTCCTACACTCTGAGATAATAGGAACTGCAGATGCTGGAGAATCCGAGATAACAAGGTGTGGAGCTGGATGGACACAGCAGGCCAAGCAGGAGCAGGAAAGCTTGATGTTTCAGGCCTAGACCCTTCATCAGAAACGGGGAAGGGGAAGAGGGTTCTGAAATAAATAGGGAGAGAGGGGGAGGCGGATAGAAGACGGATAGAGGAGAGGATAGGTGGAGAGGAGACAGACAAGTCAAAGAAGCAGGGATGGAGCCAGTAAAGGAGAGTGTAGGTGGGGAGGTAGGGAGGAGATAGGTCAGTCCAAGGAGGATGGACAGGTCAAGGGGGCGGGATGAGGTTAGTAGGTAGGAGATGGGGGTGGGGCTTGAGGTGGGAGGAGCGGATAGGTGAGAGGAAGAACAGGTTAGGGAGGCGGGGACGAGCTGGGCTTGTTTTGGGATGCGGTTGGGGGAGGGGAGATTTTGAAGCTTGTGAAATCCACATTGATACCTTTGGGCTGTAGGGTTCCCAAGCTGAATATGAGTTGCAGTTTCTGCAGCCGTTGGGTGGCATCATTGTGGCACTGCAGGAGGCCCAGGATGGACATGTCGTCTGAGGAATGGGAGGGGGAGTTGAAATGGTCCGTGACTGGGAGGTGCAATTGTTTATTGAGAACCGAGCATAGGTGTTCTGCAAAGCGGTCCCCAAGCCTCCGCTTGGTTTCGCGGATGTAGAGGAGACCACAACGGGTACAGCGGATGCAGTATACCACATTGGCAGATGTTCAGGTGACCAACTGCTTGATGTGGAAAGTCTTCTTGGGGCCTGGGATTGGGGTGAGGGAGGAGGTGTGGGGGCCACTCCTCTTGATTATTTACCATTACTACGTATCCATTGAAATGTCTGTCCAAATCTTTCTGCTTTTAAATCAGTTTGAGTTCAACAGAACATGTTCAAATCTTAATGTTTATATGCTGTGTGCTATCATTAGGGTGTAATGATTTGTATTGTTAGAACCTAATGTACTGGCTCCTGTTCAAATGCAATAAAATATTTATTCATGGAATTGTGATGAGTTTTTGAGATAACCCGCCGAACATATTGCTTTAGCAGTGCTCATTGGAACATGCAGCCACATTGGAACCATCATTATTCAGCCTACGTCTAAATTAAGATATTTAAAAGAACCATGTGTCTTTTCCGTTGAATATGCTACTTCTGATCGCGTAGCATAGAACATAGAACATAGAACATTACAGCGCAGTACAGGCCCTTCGTCCCTCGATGTTGCGCCGACATGTGAAACCAATCTGAAGCCCATCTAACCTACGCTGTTCCATTATCATCCATATGTTTATCCAACGACCATTTAAATGCCCTTAAAGTTGGCGAGTCTACAACTGCTGCAGGCAAGGCATTCCATGCCCTTACTACTCTCTGAGTAAAGAATCTACCTCTGACATCAGTCCTATATCTATCACCCCTCAATTTAAAGCTATGTCCCCTTGTGCTAGCTGTCACCATTCGAGGAAAAAAGCTTTCACAGTCCACCCTTTCCAAACCTCTGATCACCTTGTTTGTCTCTATTAAGTCAGCTCTTAACCTTCTTCTCCCGAACGAAAACAGCCTCAAGTCCCTCAGCCTTTCCTCATAAGACCTTCCCTCCATACCAGGCAACATCCTGGTAAATCTCGTCTGCATCCTTTCCAATGCTTCCACATCCTTCTATAATGCGGCAACCAGAACCGTACGTAATACTCCAAGTGCGGCCGCACCAGAGTTTTGTACAGCTGCAACATGACCTCACGGATCCGAAACTCAATCCCTGTACCAATAAAACCTAACACACTGTAAGCCTTCTTAACAACCCTATCAACCTGGGTGGCAACTTTCAGGTATCTATGCACATGGACACCGAGATCTCTCTGCTCGCCCACACTACCAAGAATCTTACCATTAGCCGAGTACTCTGTATTCCTGTTACTCCTTCCAAAGTGAATCACCTCACACTTTTCCGCATTAAACTCCATTTGCCACCTCTCAGCCCAGCTCTGCAGCTTATCTAGGTCCCTCTGTAACCTGCAACATCTTTCCGCACTATCCACAACTCCACCTACTTTAGTGTCATCTGTAAATTTACTAACCCATCCTTCTATGCCCTCATCCAGGTCATTTATAAAAATGACAAACAGCAGTGGCCCCAAAACAGATCGTTGTGGTACACCAGTAGTAACTGAACTCCAGGATGAACATTTCCCATCAACCACTTCCCTCTGTCTTCTTACAGCTAGCCAATTGCTGATCCAAACCGCTAAATCACCCTGAATCCCATGCCTCCGAATTTTCTGCAATAGCCGACCGTGGGGAACCTTATCAAACGCTTTACTGAAATCCATATACACCACATCAACCGCTTTACCCTCATCCACCTGTTTGGTCACCTTCTCAAAGAACTCAATTAAGTTTGTGAGGCACGACCTACCCTTCACAAAACCGTGTTGACTACCCCTAATCAAATTATTCCTTTTTGATATGATTATAAATCCTATCTCTTATAATCCTTTCCAACACTTTACTCACAACCGAAGTAAGGCTCACTGATCTATAATTACCAGGGTTGTCTCTACTCCCCTTCTTGAACAAGGGGACAACATTTGCTATCCTCCAGTCTTCTGGCACTATTCCTGTAGACAATGACGACATAAAGATCAAAGCCAAAGGCTCTGCAATCTCCTCCCTCGCTTCCCAGAGAATCCTAGGATAGATCCCATCCGGCCCAGGGGGACTTATCCATTCTCAGACTTTCCAGGATTGCTAACACCTCCTCCTTATGAACCTCAATCCCGTCTAGCCTAATAGCCTGTATCTCAGTATTCTCCTCGACAACATTGTCTTTTTCTTTTTGTTTTTCTTTAGGAGCAGATTCACGTCCTTTCTGTCATTGTTGTACTGAGGCTGCCATTCTGTGTGGATCTAATGCTAGCACTGTGTTATCAATGATTCCTTTAATTCCTTGGTTTTGGCTGCACATCTTACTTTGTGGTATTCCAATGATAGGTACCATTTCCTTCTATGCTACTTTAGTAGTTGGCATGTTGATGTTGTCCTTATTAGACGAGAGACTTTTGAGACAGGATTTGTTATCTGCTGAACTGCCAATCTATTGCTGGTGTAGTGGTACCTGGCGGCCTCAATCTATTGCTGGTGTAGTGGTATCTAGCGGCCTCAATC
>JAHRHZ010000249.1:13896124-13935763 GCA_024137785.1 Ginglymostoma cirratum
CCTCAATCTATTGCTGGTGTAGTGGTATCTAGCGGCCTCAATCTAATGCTGGTGTCGTGGTATCTAGCGGCCTCAATCTAATGCTGGTGTAGTGGTATCTGGCGGCCTCAATCTAATGCTGGTGTCGTGGTATCTAGCGGCCTCAATCTAATGCTGGTGTAGTGGTACCTGGCGGCCTCAATCTAATGCTGGTGTAGTGGTACCTGGCGGCCTCAATCTAATGCTGGTGTCGTGGTATCTGGCGGCCTCAATCTAATGCTGGTGTAGTGGTACCTGGCGGCTTCAATCTAATGCTGGTGTCGTGGTATCTGGCGGCCTCAATCTAATGCTGGTATAGTGGTCTTACCTCACTGACATGAGCCTCACTTACTTGAAATTTGATTAACATCAAATTTACTTTCTCTTATTCATTCTGATGTTGTGGGCATCAATGGTATGGGTAACAATATTGGTCATCCCTCATTGCCTCAGAAAGGGGGTGGTGGCTAACAATTTAAGGATGAAAATGGAATTAAGCATTTCCACAAAAACAAGATGCTGGAGGACCATTGTTGAAGGAGACTGTGGTTTCAACTTTGTTGATAGCTGGCGACACTTAATTTCAGAAATTATTTCAAGACGTTCAACAAGAGAAACAATTCTAAAATAAAACTTTGAACTTTTTTTAAGCACTGAACCATATAAGAAAACAGAAAGGGCGACCAAATGTTCGAACACAAAAGTCAATGTTTAGGAGCATATCAAGAAGAATCAGAGGTGGAGAGGTGGAATTAGATTTTTAGATCTTAGGAAGAAGGCACAGCTATCATTGGTGGAATGATTAAAATCAAGGCCTCGCTGTTGAAGTGCACCTTTCCCACAATCATCCAGGAATCACTGGTCCAAGACTGTCTAAAGTGGAAGAAGAGTATCTAGAAAGGTGTTGTGCACTTTGAGACTTGCCATCAGAAGAACTTGAAAACAGTGTGAGGAACACGCTGCCACACTGATGTCCCAGGTACTCCTTCCCACAACCACCTTCTGCCCCAAATATCAGAGAACCTGCAGAAGCTGAGTTGGTCTGTACAGCTAACTACAGACTCACTTTGAAAGTGGAAGAAAGTCATTCTCGCCTGCAAGGGACTGCTAATGATAATGATGCTGAATAGATCAGAATTGGGAAAGGCAGAGATCTCAAAGGCTTCAATAGTTTCAAAGGGAACTGAACAATCCCATCCAACCAGAGAATAGTTTTGAAGCAGATTGGTACGGTTGACTGTGCAACTGTGTCAAAAATTGGAAACGAGTTAAGAAGAATGATGAGGGATAATATGTTACTCTCACAGTCACAGACACAAAAATGTCTTTGTGACTTTAACAAGGGTTGTTTCAGTGTTTTGACATAACAAAACCCTGATTTGAGGATTCATGCACGACAATGTTGAATGATGGTACAGATTTATAAAGTGACAACACCTTCAGGGATTTTGGAGAGGAAATGTAAGGCTGTAAGCAGAGCAAAAATGGAAATTTCTGGAAAACCTCAGCAGGTCTGGCAGCATCTGTGGAGGCAAATCAGAGTCACCGTTCTGAAGAAGGGTCACTTGACCCAAAACATTAACTCTGATTTCTCTCCACAAATTTTGTTGAAATTTTCCATCAATTTCTGTTCTTGTTTAAGGTTTCAAGCCTTTCAAACAGAGTAGTCAAGTTTAGTCTTTTTTGAGGAGATAGATAATACCTGCAAGCTTGATCAGAGGGGAAAAGTATGTGATAAAGGAGAGCCAGTCTCAATATTTGATAACATGAGGTGAGTAGGGAAAATTGTGTGGTTAACAATTTGATGAACGGCTGGTTTAACTGGATACAGAGCTTCAGTGCTCAGTTCAGTATTTAGTTGGTTCAGATTCAACTGAGTTTTCTTTCGTACTGAAATAAGCTGCTACAGCTGGCCAGAATTTTGGCGACTTTATCATTTGGTCTCTTTTCCTCTTACGAAAGAATAAAATGGGTTTTGTGATGGGATATGTTGGTAAAGTTAGTTCATACTTAAAAGACAGCAGTTCATTCTCTCTGTATTACTATTCAAATACAGATTAAACCACCAGATGTGTCCCCATGCATGTCCACATTAAAGTACAACTTCCTTTGACAAAAGTAACCATTTTTGGACTTAATCTTAAAACAAACTCACATTGTTTCAGTAGCAAAAGAGTGGCTTGGCATTAATTTTTTAAAAATATATTTAATTAAGTCTTTTTAAAGTCAAAAATCACATGACAATAGATAATAGTCCAACAGGTTTATTTGAAATCACAAGCTTAATGAATGCAGTCCCTTCGTCAGGTGCAGTGAGAGGAGAGCACACAAACACAGACTTTCTAGGCAGAGAGATGCAGGGCAGAGAGATCAAAGGATCATATAACCATTGTGAGTGGAGTGAACAAACCAAAAATTGCTGGCTGATTGACTGCCTCCTGTTGAATCTTTAATCATTCATACATTCCTGGATTTGAGAAATTGCAGAAGCAGGATTTGGAGAATTCTGCTAGTTTCAACTGAGTAAGATGCAAATTCCAGAATCTGTTTCGAGTAACTGCCCCAAGGTAATTAAAGGTTTGCCAGTGTCCGCCTAATTTTCCAAACTTCAAACAGGCAGAGCGATAGGAATATACGATAGGTGACATCTCAGGTCAGACACGGAATTGTAGGTGTGAGGCCTTGCCCAGAGTATGTCTCAGAGTTTTAAACTTGAATCAGGCTGGTTTTGTTCCAAAAGCAGGAACTTATAAACTGCCGTCCTGACTGACTGTGACTATAAATTGTGTGTTTCTTGAACAAAATAGAACGTATCTGCAAATAAATAAACACTTAGATAAAATAATTCACCCCATAGGTTTGTGTGTGTGTTCATGTCATAGAGAGAGTGTGTGTGTGTCTGTGTGCATGTGTGCTTGAGAGAGAGTGTGTGCATGAGAGAGTATATGTGTGAAAGAGTGTGTGTGTGAGGGAGTGTGTGTGAGAGACTGTAATAAGTAATCCAAAACTGTACAAACTAATTAAGGATGAGAAATTGTTACAATTTATAAACGTGATGCTGTCAAAACAGGACAAAGAAAGATTTTACAGATACTGCACAGTGTGGTGGGGTCACTAGCGTGATATGAACACAAAATCACAGTTGAGGCCATCTTCTCTGCTTGGTTATTCTGAGTTGTTGTGTATCTTGAAGTCCGCTTTGGATGATGCTTACTCGAAGATCGGAGGCTGAATGCTTTGACCATTGAAGTGTTCCCCAACTGGGAGGGAACGTTGCTGTCTGGTGATTGTTGCGTGGTGTCCTTTCATCCGTTGTGGTAGAGTCTGCATGGTCTCACCAATATACCATGCCTCGGGGCATCCTTCCCTGCAGCGTATGAGATGGACAACATTGGCTGAGTCGCATGAGTATCTGCCATGTACATGGTGGGATACGATTCTCGACTCACCGATTACCACTTCCGATGTGCCACAATGAAAACCCGCAATGACCCCTTCAGAAGATAGTCTTAGGATACGACCGATAAAATACCCTTCATTGTCCAGTGCTTCCCTCGAGCGGAGAAACTATACCATGTTCTTTGCAGCCTCCAACATGTCATTGATGATGATGAGCATCTTGCAAGATCTTCCCTATACCTCCACTTCTTGCCTTCATACAGCTGCCAAACCTTAAACAGACCATTGTTTGCAACAAATTACTCAGCCTCCAGGACAACACCGACCACAACACAGCTCAACCCTGCCATGGCAACCTCTGCAAAACATGTCAGATCATTGACATGGATACTACCATCACACGTGGGGACACCACCCACCACATACGTGTGACTTGGCCAACGTTGTCTATCTCATACACTGCAGGCAAGGATGCCCCGAGTCATGGTATATTGGTGAGACTATGCAGGCATTATGACAACGGATGAACAGACATCTCACAATAATTGCCATACAGGAGACTTCCCTCCCAGTCGGGGAACATTTCAGCAGTCAAGGGCATTCAGCCTCTGACCTTTGGGTAACGTTATCCACTCCAGTCCCAACACCGGCACCTCCACATTATCTCTTTTTAAAGTGGTATTCCAATTACAGGATGACAGCATGCCACCTGCAGCACCGATGCCTCAATTAAGAAACAAAGTGGTTACTGGGTGAGAGACAGCAGTAGGTACAGTAATGAGAAAATACTTGAAGTGGAAACGAATGCAGGGTAATGAGGCTCGAGTAAGGGAGTGGGACTAATTGAATTGCTCTTTCAAAGGTTCATGACATGAATCCTTTGCTGCACTTTGTTGATTTTATTATCCAACGAGTGCATTGTAAGGATCACCATTCAGCATTGTGAAAACAGAGCTACAGCACAAACCTTTGGGTAGTTTAGTTATTAGAGAGCAGGCTTAGCCAAGATACAGACTCTGACGCAAGGATAACTTCACAGGAATTCTCGCAGGACCCAGTATAAAAAAAAGCTGTGAAATTGAGCACTAAGTACTTTTTGGGTATTTATTGAAGCACAGGTAGGGGGTATCAGTGAGAGGGCCAGCATTTATTGGTCATCCATATCTACCCTTGAGTAGTTGGTGGTGAGCTTTGTCAACTGCTTCAGTCTTTGTGTTGTACAATTCTCACAGCACTGGTTGAGAGAGAAGGTCCCAGGATTTTGACTGAATAATGATGAAAGATGAGTGACATATTTCTAAGTCAGAATGGTGCATGGCTTGGTGTGCTGCCTCACACATCTGCTGTCCTTATCCTTTCTCGTGGAAGAATTTGCAAGCTTGGATTTTTTAAAAAAATTATTCTCTTGTGGACGTTGCTGCCTGCCAACATTTTTGTCCATTCCTAGTTGCCCTTGAGAAGGTGGTGATAAGCAGCTTTCCTGAACCGATGTGGTCAATGGTGGGGTTGAAACTTTGGTGAATTGCTGCAGTGCTGCCCCTGTCCATTGATGGTCGAGGAAGTGAATTTTATGATTGTGGATGGGGTACTGATCAAGTGGGTTGCTTTATACTAAATAATGATGAGCTTTTCCTGTTGTTGGAGCTGTATCCACCCAGAAAAGTGGAAAGTATTCCATCACACCTGACCTGTAACTTGTAGATGCTGGAAAGCCTTTGAGGAGTTAAGGTTTGAGTTACTCATCACGGAATTCCCAGACTCTCACCTTCTCGAGTACTTAAGTTCACTTAGGAATTCCTGCAACAATATACAAGGACTGATATGATTGGCCTCTACCACAACAATCTACCCTCGTGTTGGGTATAACTCCAGTAGGTGGAGAGTTCTGTCCCTGCTCCCCATTAATCTCAAGTTTATTAGGGCTGTTTAAACCACACTTGGTTAAATGCTGCCTTGATAACAGGGCAGTCAATCTTACCTCATCATTGGCAACCAGCTCTATTAAAGGAAAAATGGTTTGTATTTATACAGTGCATTTATGATCGCATGCTCCTCCTCAAAATAAGAGCAGGAGTCGGCCATTCAGCCCTGTGAGCCTGCTCTCCCATCGTGGCTCATCATCCAACTCAGTACTCTGTTCTCGCTTTTTCTGCATACCTTTTGATTTTTTTTTTAGCCTTATCTTCTATTTTGAAAGCATTCAATGTTTTGACCTCTATTGTTTTATGTGGCAGAGAATTCCATATGCTCGCCAATCTCTGGGTGAAGAAACTGCTCCTCTTCTCAGTCTTAAATGGCCTACCCTGCATTCTTAAAACAATGACCTCTGGTTTTGGATTCTTTGGTCATCAGGAACATCCTTCCTATGTTTGCCCTGTCTAGTCCTGTTGGAAGTTTGTAGGTTTCTATGAGATCCTTCCAAACTCCAGTGAATATAGTCCCAACTGATCTAGAACAAAAACAAAGTTGCTGGAAAAGCTCAGCAGGTCTGGCAGCATCTATGAAGGGAAAAACAGAGTTAACATTTTGGGTCTGGTGACCCTTCCTCAGAATTGGCTGATCCGACATTTGCTTTACTTAAAATTCATTCACAGGATGGGGGCGTCAATTTTATTACCCATCCTTAGTTTTCCAGAAGCCAATAAAGTGTCAGCCACTTTGCTGTGGGTCAGAGGTCATGTATAGGCCGGACCAACTAAGGAAGGAAGTTTACTTCCCTGAAAGACATTAATGAACAGGATAGGTTTTTCCTGTCAATCGGTATAGTTTCATGGTTATCATTACACTCGTATTTCCAGATATTTACTGAATTCAAATTCCACCATCTGCCATGGCATGTTTCAAACCAGGTCCCCGGAACACTATCAGGGCCTTTGGATTAACAGTCTAGTGAAAATACCAATAGGCCATCATCTCCTCATGTTGACTTTACTGTACTTTCCCTGTAACCCATGATACCCTGACTGATCAAGAATCTATTTATCTCAAGCTTAATCATACACAAGGTCTCTACCCCTACAGCCCTCTGTGGCAAGGAGGTCCAAAGACTCACTACCCCCTGAAAGAATAAATTCTTCCTCATCTCAGTTTTAAATTCACACCCCTTAATTCTGAGACTGTGCCCTCTGGTCCTTGATTCTCCCATGAGGGGACACATCCTTTCAGCATTTGCCCTGCCAAGTCCCTTAAGAATCCAAATGTTTCAATGAGATTAGTTCCCATTCTTCCAAACTCCAATAAGTAGAGTCCCAATCTGTTTAACCTTTGCTCATGAGATAATCTCTCCATACCAGGAACATTCTCTGAACTGCTTCCAATGAAATGACAGCTTTCCTTAAATAAGGGGACTAAAACTGTTTACAGTACTCCAGATGTAGTCTCACCAGCAGCTTGTACAGTTATAATAAGACTTCCCTCCTCTTCTACCCGGACCCCCTTGAAATAGGGACCAACATTCCATAAGCCTTCCAGACTACCGTCTGTACCTGTATGCTAGATTTCTGTGTATTGTGCACAAGTAACCATGAGTCCCTTTGTGCAGCAGCTTTCTTCAGTTTTTCTCTATTTAAATAGCATTCTGTTGCTTTGTTGTCCCTTTCAAAATGAACAACTTCACAACTCCCACATTATATTCCATTTGCCAACTTTTTGCATACTTATTTAACCTTTATTTGATTTGATTTATTCCTGTCATGTGTTCTGAGGTACAGTGAAGGTCCATTCAAAAGCCTGATATCAGCAGGGAAGAAACTGTTCTTGAATTTGTTTAAACATATATTCAAACTTTTATATCATTTTCCTGATGGAAGAGGGTGGAAGAGAGTATAAATGGGGTGAGGGGGTGGGATGGGTCTTTGGTAATGTTGGTTGCTTTCCTGAAACAGTGGGAAGTGTCGACGAAGTCAATGGATAGGAGGCTGGTTTGCTTGATGGACTTGACTGTGTTCACAACTCCCTGTAGCTTTTTGCAGTCTTGGGAAGAGCAGTTGCCATATCACACAGTGATGCATCAGGATAGGTTGGTTTCTATTGTGTATCTATAAAAAATTGTCAGAGTCTTTAGGGACATGCTGAACTTCCTTAGCCTTCTCAGGAAGTAAAGGCCGTTGTTCTGCTTCTTTGACCATAGTGTCAATATGGGTGGATCAGGACAGATTATTGGTGATCGTCACCCCTTGATGCTGTTGAGCATTTCCACTTCAGCACCATTAATTCAGTCAGGGGTGTGCCCTTCACTCTGTTTCCTGAAGTCTATGACTATCTCTTTCATTTTGCTGATGTTGATGGAGAGAGTGCTGTCTTTACACCATGCCACTAAACGCTCAATCTCTTTTCTAGACTCCGTCACCTTGTTGTTTGAGATCTGACCTACAATGGCGTGTCATGAGCCTACCAATATCTCTTTGCTTGTATCTCTTTCAGATCCTGCCATTCCACCTATTTTTCTGTCCACAGATTTGGCTACAATACATTCATTTCCTTCCTCAAAGTCATTATTGGAAACAGTTGCAGTCCCAGCACTGATTCTTGTGGAACCCCACTGGTCACAGTCAACAACCTGAAAAAGAAACCATTATCCCACTTGCTGTTTCCTGTCCATGAGCCAATTCTTTATCCATTCCAATGTACTACCTTCAACACTATGGGCTTTTATAACTTAAACTGGGGGCCAGGCGTACTAACATCAGTTTCCTTGAATGAGCCAATAATTCCAGCATTGAGGTCATGGTCATTCAAAATCAATTACAATAGGCAGGTCACATGCTTAAGATACTTCAGTTCTGCCCGTCAAAGCAAACCTTTTTCACCCAGGCATGTTTATTCCTATTCTTTGTTTCCTGTTAATCAGCCAGTCTCTATCTATGTCAGAATATTTCCTCCAATCCCACATGTTTTAATTTTTGTTAATCTCTGACATGGGACCTCATTGAAAGCCTTCTGAAAGCTCAAGTAAATCACATTGACTGGCCACTGCTTGTTAACTCTGCTAGTTACATCTTCAAAAAATTCTAGTAGATTTGTTAAGCATAATTTCCAATGCTGACCCAGTCTGATCCTGTCACTGTTTTCCATGTGCTCTGCTATTAAATATTTTACAGCGGGCTCTACAATTTTTCCCATTACCATTGTCAGGGTAGATTCATGGAGGACGTTCCCGATTGTGGGTGTGTCCAGAACCAAGGGTCACAGTTTGAGGATTCGAGGTAGACAAATAGAACGGAGATGAGGAGACATTTCTTCACCCAAAGAATGGTGAGCCTGTAGAATTCATTACCACAGGAAGTAGTTGATGCCAAAACATTGAATGTATTCAGCAGGCGACTAGATATAGCACTTGGGGCGAATGGGATCAAAGGTTATGGGGGGAAAGAAAGATTAGGCTATTGAGTTTGATGATCAGTCATGATTGTGAAGAATGGTGAAGCAGGCTCGAAGGGCCAAATGGCCTCCTCCTGCTCCTATCTTCTATATTTCAAGCTAACTGGTCCAAAATTCCCTATTTATCTTCTACCTCCTTTTCTAAATACTGGGCTTATATTAGCAACCCTCCAATCTATAGGAACTGTTCCTGAATCTGTAGAATCTTAGAAGATGACCACCAATGCATTCATTATTTCTTGGGCTACTTCCTTAAGTACTCTGGGATATATGCTATCAAGCCCTGGGGATTTATCAGCCTTTAATCCCATCAACTTCCCCAACAATCTTTCTCTTCTCATGTTGATTTCCTCTAGTTTCCCTGTATCACTGTGCTCCTCAATATTTTTTGAACATTATTTGTGTTCTCCATTGGGAGAACAGAACAAAAGTGCCAGGTGAGGTGGGGCTGGAGGGAAGTGTGGAGCGGACATGGGAGTCACAGAGAGAGTGGTCCCTCTGGAAAGCAGGTAAGGGTGGGGAGCGAAACACGTCTTTGGTGGTGGGGTCGGATTGCAGATGGCGGAAGTGTCGGAGGATGATGCATTGGATCCGGAGGTTGGTGGGGTGGTAGGTGAGGATGAGGGGGATTCTTTTTTGGTTGTTATTGTGAGTAGTGGGTGTGAGGGATGAGTTGCAGGAAATGCGGGAGATACAGTCGAGGGCATTCTCGACCACTGAGGGGGGAAGTTACAGTCCTTGAAAAACGAGGACATCTGAGATGTTCGGGAGTGGAATGCCTCATCCTGGCAGCAGATGCGGTGGAGGCGAAGGAATTGGGAATAGGGGATGGCATATTTGCAGGAAGGTGGGTGAGAGGAGGTGTATTCTAGGTAGCTGTGGGAGTCGGTGGGCTTGAAATGGATATCGGTTTCTAGGTGGTTGCCGAAGATGGAGACAGAGAGGTCCAGGAAGGAGAGAGAGGTATTAGAGCTGGTCCAGGTGAACTTAAGGTTGTGGTGGAAGGTGTTGGTGAAGTGGATGAACTGTTAGAGATCCTCGTGGGAGCACGAGGCAGCGCCGATACAGTCATCAATGTAACGGAGGAAGAGGTGGGGTTTAGGGCCAGTGTAGGTACGGAAGAGGAATTGTTCCACGTAACCTAAGTAACTCCCCCTCCCATTCCACAGACGACATGCCCATCCTGGGCCTCCTGCAGGGCCACAACGATGCTACCCGAAGGTTGCAGGAAGAGCAACTCATATTGCGCTTGAGGACCCTGCAGCCCAATGGTATCAATGTGGACTTCACAAGCTTCAAAATCTCCCCTCCCCCTACTACATCCCAAAACAAGCCCAGCTCGTCCCCGCCTCCCTAACGTGTCCTTCCTCCCACCTATCCCCTCCTCCCAACTCAAGGCACACCCCCATCTCCTACCTACTAACTTCATCCCGCCTCCTTGACCTGTCCGTCCTCCCTGGACTGACCTATCTCCTCCCTACCTCCCCACCTACACTCACCTTTACTGGCTCCATCCCCGCCAGTTTGACCCGTCTGCCTCCTCTCCACCTATCTTCTCCTCTATCCATCTTCTATCCGCCTCCCCACTCTCCGTATTTATTTCAGAACTCCCTTCCCCTCCCCCATTTCTGAAGAAGGGTCTAGGCCCGAAATGTCTGATGCTGCTTGGCCTGCTGTGTTCATCCACCTCTACACCTTGTTATCTCTTATTTTTGTGCCAGACAGCTCATTGAAGTAGGCAAGACATTATTTGGACCCTTCCGTTTATTAGCTGAGACGTAGAATAAAATAGCTGGGAGATTATGCTGAGCTATATAAAACATTAGTTATGCCACAACTTGAATACTGTGTGCCGTTCTGGTGACTTCACCACAGAAAATCCAAACAGTCAGAGAATCATTGTCATACAGCACGGAAACAGACCTTTCGGTCCAACTCATCCAGGCCGACCAGACATCCCAATCTGACTTAGTCCCGTTTACCTTCCTATTCATCTTCTCATCCAGATGCCTTTTAAATGTTGTAATTGTACACACCTCACCACTTCTTGTGGCAGCTCATTCCATACATGCACTGCCCTTCTCACCTTAAACTTACGCCTTCTAGTTTTGGAATTCCCCACCCTAGGAAAAAGACATAAAGAACATAAGAACATAAGAACTAGGAGCAGGAGTAGGCCGTCCGGTTCTTCGAGCCTGCTCTGCCATTCAATAAGATCATGGCTGATCTTTTTGTGGACTCAGATCCACTTAACCGCGCTCTCACCATATCCCTTAATTCCTTTATTATTCAAAAAAAGGTCTACCTTAGCTTTAAGAATGTTTACTGAAGTAGCGTCAACTACTTCACTGGCAAGAAATTCCATAGATTAACAACCCTCTGGGTGAAGAAGTTCCTTCTCAATTCAGTCCTAAGACCTTGGCTGTTCACCTTATCCATGCCCCTAATGAATTTATAAAACTCTATGAGGTAATTCCCTCAGCAACACTCCAGAGAAAAAA
The DNA here is from genome assembly GCA_024137785.1 of Ginglymostoma cirratum. Taxonomy (NCBI): domain Eukaryota; kingdom Metazoa; phylum Chordata; class Chondrichthyes; order Orectolobiformes; family Ginglymostomatidae; genus Ginglymostoma; species Ginglymostoma cirratum. Next base: position 13,907,422 of record JAHRHZ010000249.1, read on the forward strand.
AAACCCTTGCCTATTCAGCTTCTCCCTGAAGCTCCCTCCAGTTGGGGCAACATTCCGATAAATTTTTTCTGCACCCGCTAAAACTTTTCTGCACCCGCTAAAACTTAACAACATCCTTCCTGTAGAAGGGCAACCACAATTATATGTAGTACTGTAAAAATGGTCTCACCATTGTCCTATCAAGTCACAACATGGCCTCCCAACTCCTATACTCAATGCTCTGACCAATGAAGACAAGTGAGCCAATCAGTTTCTTCTCCACCTTACCTATCTGCGACCCCATTTTCAAGGAACTGTGCACCTGTACTCCTAGGTGTTTTTGTTCGGCAACACTCCCGAGGTATCCCCCATTAATTGTATAATTTTTACCCTGGTTTACCTTACCAAAATACAATACCTCACATTTACCTAAATTAAACTCTATCTGCCAATCCTCAGCCCATTTGGCCCATCTGATCAAGGTCCTGTTGTGCTCTGAGATAACCTTCTTCACTGCCTACTACGCTACCAATTTTGGTGTCATCTGCAAACTAACCATATCTCCTACATTCACATCCAAATCAGTTATATAAAATGACGAAAAGCAGTGAAACCAGCACTGATCCTTGTGGCACACCACTGATCATAGGCCTCCAGTCAGAAAAGCAACCCTGTAGCACCACCCTCTATCTTCTACCTTCAAGCCAGTTTGTATCCAATTGGATAACTCCCCCTCGAATCCATGTGATCAAACCTTACTAACCAGTCTACCATGTGGAACCTAGTCAAACGGTTTGCTGAAGTCATATAGTCAATGTCTACTTTTTTGCCTCCATCTATTTTCTTTGCTATCTCTTCAAAAAAATCAAGCTAGTGAGACATAATTTTCCATACGCAGAGCCATGTTGACTACCCTGATCAGTCCTTGTCTTTCCAAATGCATGTAAATTCTGTCCCTTACCTACCCCTGATGTAGAGCTCACTTGTCTATAGTTCCCTGGCTTCTTCTTACAGACATTCCTAAATAATAACACCACATTACCCTCCACCTACCAGCCTTGCCTTTCACACTAACAGGAACATACTCTGTCTGAACCCTTGTTATCTCATTTTCAAAGGCCTCCCACTTCCCAATCATCCCTTTACTTGTGAATAGCCTCTCCCAATCAACCTTTGAAGCTTCCAAATAAAAACCAAAAGAACTGCAGATGCTGTAAATCAGGAACAAAAACAAAGTTGCTGGAAAAGCTCAGCAGGTTTGGCAGCATCTGTGGAGGAGAAAACAGAGTTAACGTTTCGGGTCCGGTGACCCTTCCTCAGAAGTCCTTTGAAACTTCCAGCCTTAGTCAAATTTAGAACTTTAACTTTCGATCAATTCTATCCTTTTCCATAACTATTTTGAAACTAATGGAATTATGATCACTTGCCCCAAAGTGCACCCCACTGGCACCTCAGTCACTTGCCTTGCCTAATGTCTCAACAGAAGGACAAGTATTGCTCCTTCTCTGGTAGGTACATCCACATATTGAATAAGAAAGTTTTCTTGTACACACTTAACAAATTCCTCTCCATCCAAGCCCTTAACACTATGCCAATCCCAGTCAGCCTTTGGAAAGTTAAAATCCCCCACCATTACAACCCTGTCATTCTTACAGATATTTGAGATCTCCCTGTAAATTTGCTTCCCAGTTTTCTTCTGTATATTGGGAGGCCTATAATACAATCCCAACAATGTGATCAACCTTTTCTTATTTTTCCATTCCACCCATTTGACTTCACTGGATGATCTCCTAGGAATATCCTCCCGATGTAAGCCATAATGCAATCCCTAACCAAAAATGCCACTCCCGTTTGAAATAACTCCGCAGAGGCTGATATCTCATCACTAAACCACCCTTTATGTACATGTGGAAAGTTCTTGACACTGATTTAGCTCCCTCAGAGCCAGCTCTCAGAGTGAACAGAACCTCTGACACTCCTGTTTATATCTGTTAACCTGGACTACAATCTTTACAATCACCCCTCTTCTCTTGCCTCGCTTTCTCTTCTTCCCCTAGCATCTATACCCTGGAATGTGAAGCTGCCAGTCCTGTACGTCCTTGAACCATATTTCTGTAATGGCTAGATATCTCACTCCATGTCGCCAACCATACACTGAGTTAATCTGCCTTACCTGTCAGGCGACGTGCATTGAAGTAAATGCAGTTTAACTTATCAGTCTTACCTTGTTATCTGCCAAAAAGAGAAGGGGGAGGCAATGGCCCGATGGCATTATCACTAGACTGTTATTGCAGATACCCAGGTAACATTCTCACGTCCAGTGCTCGAATCCTACTACTGCAGATGGTGGAATTTGAATTCAATTAAAAATCTGAAATTAAAAGTCTAATCCATTATCTATTGTTCGAAAAGACCGCCTGGCTCATTTATGTCCTTTAGGGAAGGAAACCACCACCCTTGGTCTGGCCGACAAGCAATATGGTTGACTCTTAACTGCCTCCTAGGCAATTAGGAATGGGTAATAAATGCTAGCCTAGTTAGTGATGCCTGCATCCTGTGAATGAATGAAAATAAATTTTGGTCTGCTTTGACTATTTGACTTGCTCCCTTTACCACCATACCAGCCTCAGCCTTTTCTCCTTAATGACCATCGCATAGCTTCCACCCTTCTCCCTGCCCTCTTTACTAGATTAAAACTTGCTGAGTACCGCTAGCAAATCTCTCCACAAGGAAATTAGTTCCCTTCCAATTCATTTAGAACACGTCAGTCTTGTATGGGGGATTTCTACCTCTGCAAGGATTCCAGAAGTCCAAAAATGTGAACCTTGCCCCCTGAACCAGCTCCTCAGCCACACATTCATCTGTTCTATCCACAATTTTATTCCTGGTAGCATGTGACACCAGTAGTGGCCCAGATATTATTACCCTACTTTTTAAGCTCGTGCCTAATTTCCTCTCTTCTCTCTGCAGAACCTCATCCCTTTCCCTACCTATATTATTGATACCAAGGTGCACAATAACCTCATGGTGGTCACTTTCCCCTTTCAAAATGTTTGTAAGCTCTCTGAGACATCCTTGAGCCTGGCGCCAGGGAGGCAACACACCATTCTGATGTCTCGCTGACAGCCACAGAAACATCTGTCTATGCTCAAAGAGACTGGCACTTTACTCAATGGAGTTTAGCAGAATAAGAAGTGATCTAATCAAAACATTTGTGATTTTTATAGAGATTAGATGGCATGGTGGCTCAATGGTTAGCACTGCTGCCTCACAGCACCAGGGACCCAGGTTCGATTACATCCTTGGGTGACTGTGTGGAGTTTGCGCATTCTCCCCGTGTCTGTGTGGGTTTCCTTTGGGTGCTCTGGTTTCTTCCTACAGTCCAAAGATGTGCAAGTTAGGTGGATTGGCCATGCTAAATTGCCCATAGTGTTCAGGGATGTGTAGATTTGGTGGGTTATAGGAGGATGGGTCTGGGTGGGATGCTCTGAGGGTCAGTGTGGACTTGTTGGGCCTGAGGGCCTGTTTCCACACTGTAAGGATTCTATGATCTATGATCTTGACAGGGAGATGATGCTTCCCTTTGTGGGAGAGTCGAGGAACAAAGGGCATAGTTTCACAATTAAGGGTCAGTACACCGTAGGAAGTGCGATACCTGCCCCCACACCTCCTCCCTCACCCCCATCCCAGGCCCCAAGAAGACTTTCCACATCAAGCAGATGTTCACCTGCACATCTGCCAATGTGGTATACTGCATCCGCTGTACCCGTTGTGGCCTCATCTACATCGGGGAAACCAAGCGGAGGCTTGGGGACTGCTTTGCAGAACACCTGCGCTCGGTTCGAAATAAACAACTGCACCTCCCAGTCGCAAACCATTTCAACTCCCCCTCCCATTCCTCAGATGACATGCCCATCCTGGGCCTCCTGCAGTGCCACAACGATGCCACCCGAAGACTGCAGGAACAGCAAATCATATTCAGCTTGGGAACCCTGCAGCCCAATGGTATCAATGTGCATTTCACAAACTTCAAAATCTCCCCTCCCACTACTGCATCCCAAAACCAGCCCAGCTCATCCCCGTCTCCCTAACCTGTTGTTCCTCCCACATATCCCCTCGTCCCAACTCAAGCCCCACCCCCATCTCCTACCTACTAACCTCACCCCGCCCCCTTGACCTGTCCGTCCTCCCTGGACTGACCTATCTCCTCCCTATCTCCCCACCTACACTCACCTTTACGGGCTCCATCCCCGCCAGTTTGACTTGTCTGTCTCCTCTCCACCTATCTTCTCGTCTATCCACATTCTATCCGCCTCCCCCTCTCTCCCTATTTATTTCAGAACCCTCTTCCCCTCCCCCATTTCTGATGAAGGGTCTAGGCCTGAAACGTCATGCTTTCCTGCTCCTATGGTGCTGCTTGGCCTGCTGTGCTCATCCAGCTCTGCACCTTGTTATCTTGTATAGACTGGTGTTGTTCTCCTGGGAAGGAAGAATGAAATATTATGCCCAATGCCCCGACAATTTCTGCTCTGACTTCCCTCAAAATCCATTGGAGCAAACCAGTTGTAAATGATAAAATAATCCATGGTGGCATTGGAAGATCTTTTTTACGCTCTGTTTGGTTATGAGCTGGCATACTATCTGGGTGCATAACAGCCTGGTATGGCAACTGCTGCGCCCAGGACCGTAAGAAACTACCGAAGATTGTGTGCATAGCCCAGGCCATCATGGAAGCCAACCTTCCATACATTGACTCAATTTACATGGCTGTCTGCTGGGGAAAGGCAGTCAACATCAACGAAGACCCATCCCATGCCTCCCACAAACTCTTCTGTCAAGCAGAAGCCTGACAGAAGCCTGAACACAAGCGAGCAGGTTCAGGAACAACATCTTTCAGGCCATTATCAGACTGTTGCATGGACTCTAGCCTCAAATAAGGTTACATAGAACAGAGAACATAGAACATTACAGCGCAGTACAGGCCCTTCAACGCTCGATGTTGCGCTGACATGTGAAACCAATCTGAAGCCCATCTAACCTACAGTATTCCATTATCATCCATATGTTTATCCAACGACCATTTAAATGCCCTTAAAGTTGGCAAGTCTACAACTGCTGCAGGCAAGGCATTCCACACCCTTACTACTGAGTAAAGAATCTACCTCTGACATCTGTCCTATATCCATCACCCCTCAATTTAAAGCTATGTCCCCTAGTGCTAGCCGTCACCATCCGAGGAAAAAGGCTCTCACAGTCCACCCTATCCAATCCTCTGATCATCTTGTATGTCTCTATTAAGTCACCTCTTAACCTTCTTCTCTCTGATGAAAATAGCCTCAAGTCCCTCAGCCTTTCCTCATAAGACCTTCCCTCCATACCAGGCAACATCCTGGTAAATCTCCTCTGCACCCTTTCCAATTCTTCCACATCCTTCCTATAATGCGGCAACCAGAACCGTTCGTAATACTCCAAGTGCGGCCGCACCATAGTTTTGTACAGCTGCAACATGATCTCATGTGTTCAAAACTCAATCCCTCTACCAAGAAAACCTAACACACCGTATGCCTTCTTAACAACCCTATCAACCTAAGTGACAACTTTCAGGGATCTATGCACATGGATACCGAAATCTCTCTGCTCTTCCACACGACCAAGAATCTTACCATTAGCCCAGTACTCTGTATTCCTGTTACTCCTTCCAAAGTGAATCACCTCACACTTTTCCGCATTAAACTCCATTTGCCACCTCTCAGCCCAGCTCTGCAGCTTATCTATGTCCCTCTGTAACCTGCAACATCCTTCCGCACTATCCACAACTCCACCGACTTTAGTGTCATCTGTAAATTTACTAACCCATTCTTCTACGCCCTCATCCAGGTCATTTATGAAAATGACAAACAGCAGTGGCCCCAAAACAGATCCTTGCAATACACCACTAGTAACTGAACTCCAGTATGAACATTTTCCATCAACCACTACCCTCTGTCTTCTTACAGCTAGCCAATTTCTGATCCAAACCGCTAAATCACCCTCAACCCCATGCCTCCGAATTTTCTGCAATAGCCTACTGTGGGGAACCTTATCAAATGCTTTACTGAAATCCATATACACCATATCAACCGCTTTACCCTCATCCACCAGTTTGGTCACCTTCTCAAAGAACTCAATAAGGTTTGTGAGGCACAACCTACCCTTCACAAAACCGTGTTGACTATCCCTAATCAAATTATTCCTTTGTCGATGATTATAAATCCTATCTCTTATAATCCTTTCCAACACTTTACCCACAACCGAAGTAAGTCTCACTGGTCTATAATTACCAGGGTTGTCTCTACGCCCCTTCTTGAATAAGGGGACAACATTTGCTATCCTCCAGTCTTCTGGCACTATTCCTGTAGACAATGACGATATAAAGATCAAAGCCAAAGTCTCTGCAATCTCCTGCCTAGCTTCCCAGAGAATCCTAGGATAGATCCCATCCCGCCCAGGGGACTTATCTTTTTTCACACTTTCCAGAATTGCTAACACCTTGTCCTTATGAACCTCAATCCCGTCTAGTCTAATAGCCTGTATCTCAGTATTTTCCTCGACAATATTGTCTTTTTCCCGTGTGAATACTGATGAAAAATATTCACTTAGCACCTCTCCTATGTCTTCGGACTCCACGCACAACTTGCCACTACTGTCCTTGACTGGCCCTAATCTTACTCGAGTCATTCTTTTAATCCTGACATACCTATAGAAAGCTTTAGGGTTTTCCTTGACCTTACTGGCCAAAGACTTCTCATGTCCCCTCCTGGCTCTTCTTAGCTCTCCCTTTAGGTCCTTCCTGGCTAACTTGTAACTCTCAAGCGCCCTAACTGAGCATTCACGCGTCATCTTTACATAAGCCTCCTTCTTCCTCTTGACAAGAGATTCAACTTCTTTAGTAAATCACGTTTCCCTCGCTCGACCACGTCCTCCCTGCCTGACAGGTACATACTTATCAAGGACACGCAGTAGCTGTTCCTTGAACAAGCTCCACATTTTAATTGTGCCCAGCCCCTGCAGTTTCCTTCCCCATCCTATACATCCTAAATCTTGCTTAATCGCCTCATAATTGCCTTTCCCCCAGCTGTAACTGTTCCCCTGTGGTATATACCTATCCCTTTGGGATGTGGTTGGGCGAGGGGAGATTTTGAAGCTTGTGAACTCCACATTGATGCCATTGGGCTGCAGGGTTCCCAGGCTGAATATGATTTGCTGTCCCTGCAGCCTTCCGGTGGCATCACTGTGGCATTGCAGGTGTCCCAGGATGGACATGTCGTCTGAGGAATGGGAGGGGGAGTTGAAGTGGTTCGCGACTGGGAGGTGCAGTTGTTTGTTGTGAACTAACCGCATCCCAAAACCAGCCCAGCTCATCTCCACCTCCTTAACCTGTTCTTCCTCTCACGTATCCCCTCCTCCCACCTCAAGCCCCACCCCCATCTCCTATCTACTAACATCATCCCGCCCCCTTGACCTGTCCATCCTCCCTGGACTGACCCATCTCCTTCCTACCCCCCCACCTACACTCACCTTTACTGGCTCCATCCCCGCCAGTTTGACTTGTCTGTCTCCTCTCCACCTATCCTCTCCTCTATCCATCCTCTATCCACCTCCCCCTCTCTCCCTATTTATTTCAGAACCCTCTTCCCCTCCCCCATTTCTGATGAAGGGTCTAGGCCCGAAACGTCAAGCTTTCCTGCTCCTATGATGCTGCTTTGCCTGCTGTGTTCATCCAGCCCCACGCATTGTTATCTCGGATTCTCCAGCATCTGCAGTACCTTTTATCTCTGCCCAAATATATTACCTCACTTACTCAGCATCCCTGTGTCCGCTCCTGCTCAGCGTGCGCTCCGCCTATTCACGAGGTAAGTTTTTAAACGATTAACTTACATTCCCGGCAGCCCCCGGTCCTCGGTCTCACTGCTACTGCTGCTGCAGCAAAAATGGAGCTGCCCTCGCGCTTTGTCCCAGACTCCCGCCGCTGAAACAACTGAAAGGCCGCAGTCACGCAAGGTAAGACTTTTACAGATAAAAAACTTACTTTCCCAGACTGCCCTTGCGCTTCCTCCCGGACTCCCGCCACTGAAACAACTGAAATACCTGCAATGTGACCTGTTTGCATCTAAGTCTTTTTGATCTGTACATCCTTTGCTTGCTGTGATCTGCCTGTACTGCTCATAAACGAAGCTTTTCACTGTATTTTGGTACACATGACAATAAATCCATCAATCAATCTGGATAATGCAGCCTGATGGAGATAGATTCAATGCTTTCCAATGCTTCTCATGAAGCTCAAGCTACATCTCAGGGCTATTCAGTTTGCTGTCTTACTCTCTTTGCTTGAGATTCTGATGGGGTCAGATGGTTAATCCCTCACTTGACGGTCTTTGTAATTCCATTTAACCAGCCAAAGTAAAGTGTATCTATTGCTATCATGCAATTAATTGCATCTTTTTGATAAGGCAATGGCCTCCTCTTGATAAGGCTCACCAGTGGTTCACCCCCTCATGCTATTAACCAAATGGACCCAGCTTTGGAAGGAAGATTTGTGTCAGCATTCTACCCCAACCATTTGCAGGTAGAAAAAATAAAAACGGCCAGAACTGCGGATGCTGTAAATCGGGAACAAAAGCAGAGTTGCTGAAAAAGCTCAGCAGGCCCGGCAGCATCTGTGAAGGAAAGAAATAGAGTTAACGTTTCGGGTCAGTTCTGAGGAAGGGTCACAGGACCCAAAGCGTTAACTCTGTTTTTCCCTTCACAGATGCTGTCAGACCTGCTGAGCTTTTCCAGCAACTCTGTACCTGCAGGTAGAGGTTAGTTCTGCAAGCACATGGTGAGTTTCACATCTTGAGTTGAACCCACAATTCCCTGACTCAGAGGCAAAAACAAAACTCCAGCTGACACTTAAAAGAATAATACTCATCATGGTAATAGAGCTAAGCTCAAGGATGGCACCATATAGATTTCTTGTTCAAATGACCACAGATTTGTTAAATAGCCTGCAGTGACATCCAGCCACTGGAGCAATATAAACATCATTGCTGTGGTTCTAGCACATGCAAGAAATGAGCCATATCTGTTTCTGGAGGCTGGACCTTGCGAGCAACAGATGATCACCTGATTTTATACCTTGCTGAGGAAACAGTTAGAAGGAATGTATGTTTTGGAAATAAAAGGCGCACCACATGCCATCATTAAAAAAGAAGCAGCTGAACACAGCATTTCACACTGTTGGACGTAATTGCTGATTTGGGATATAGCAGGATTTGACAATTAAGAAATGCAATTTTATTAATAGGGACTCGTAGAAAACCAGGAAGTGGTGGTGATTTATTTCGTCATGGTGTGAGCTCACCTGCAGCTGGTTTCTGAGGATTGGCGATCTCAGTCAATTATCTGTGTCAGTCAGTCCAAAGATGTGCAGGTTCGGTGGATTGGCCATGCTAAATTGCTACATTGTGTTGAGGGATGTGTAGGTTAGATGAATTACATATTGTAAATGTGAGGTTATGGGTATAGAGTGTGTCTGCATGGGATGCTCTCCAGAAGGTTTGTGCAAACCTGATAGGCTGAATTATCTTTTTCTGCACTGTAGGGATTCTATGATTCTATGAGTTGGGAATGAAATCCTTGGGCTAGTAACACAGATGAAAACATGAAAATGCAACTATTTTCTGCTGTCATACAGTATCAAATCTGACAGAGTGTGTCATTGTCAGGTGCCAGTACTATGGGGCATCTTGGGTCCCTGATTCAGGGACAGATGTGATGTAGCAGTGCCAATGCTGGATTTGCATGGACAAAGTCAGAAGTCACATGACACCAGGTTATAATCCAACAGGTTTATTTAAAATCACAAGCTTTCATAGCACTGTTCATTCGTCAGGTGAGGTCTGTTTGGCGTTCGATGGCTGTTTGAAGGCAAGTAGTGGAGGTGTAGGGATGGCCTTGGCGAGTTGTTTGTCATCATCAATGACATGCTGAAGGCTGTGAAGGACATGGCGTAGTTTCTCTGCTCCAGGGCAGTACTGCACGATGAAGGGCACTCTATCGGCCAATTCTTATGTCTGTCTTCTGAGGAGGTTGCTGCGGTTTTACACTGTGGCACAACAAAATTGTCGATTGATGAGTTGAGCATCGTATCCTGTTCTTATGATGGTGCCTTTCAGAGTGTGTCGGTATCTGTCGCGTTCTTCCTGGTCTGAGCAGATCCTGTGTGTATGGCCTTGTCCATAGGAGATGGCTTCTTTAGTGTGTTTAGGGTGGAAACTAGAAAAGTGAAGCTTTGTGAGGTTATCCGTGGTCTTGCAGTAAAATGAAGTACTGAGGGGTCCATCCTTGTTGGAGATGCATGCGTCCAAGAAAGAAACTGATTCAAAGAACAAAGAACAAAGAAAATTATAGCACAGGAACAGGCCCTTCGAACCTCCAAACCTGCGCCGATCCAGATCCGCTATCTAAACCTGTCGCATATTTTCCAAGGATCTGTATCCCTCTGCTCCCTGCTCATTCATGTATCTGTCTAGATATATCGTAAATGATGCTATTGTGCCTGCCTCTACTACCTTTGCTGGCAACGCGTTCCAGGCACCCACCACCCTCTGCATAAAGAACTTTCCACGCATATCTCTCTTAAACTTTTCCCCTCTCACCTTGAAATCGTGACCCCTAGTAATTGAGTCCCCCACTCTGGGACAAAGCTTCTTACTATCCACCCTGTCTATACCCCTCATGATTTTGTAGGCCTCAATCAAGTCCCCCCTCAACCTCCATCTTTCTAATGTAAATAATCCTAATCTACTCAATCTCTCTTCATAGCAAGCACCCTCCATACCAGACAACATCCTGGTGAACCTCCTCTGCACCCTTTCCTAAGCATCCGTATTCTTTTGGTAATGTGGCGATCAGAACTGTACGCAGTATTCCAAATGTGGTCGAACCAAAGTCCTATACAACCGTAACATGACCTGCCAACTCTTGTACTCAATATCCTGTCTGATGAATGAAAGCATGCCGTATACCTTCTTCACCAGTCTATCGACCTGCATTGCCACCTTCAGGGTACAATGGACCTGAACACCCAGATCTCTCTGCGCATCAATTTTCCCCAGGGCTTTTCCATTTCCCGTATTGTTGGCTCTTGAATTGGATCTTCCAAAATGCATCACCTCGCATTTGCGTGGATTGAATTCCATCTGCCATTTCTCCACCCAACTCTCCAATCTATCTATATTCTGCTGCATTCTCCGACAGATCCCTTCACTATTCAGAAGAATACTCAATGTTATGCCTGGTGGTGAATGAAAGTTTTTGTCGACATTTCAGCGGATCTTCACTGTGAGTCCAAAAGAAGAAAATGTCGTGAATGTATCTGGGGCGTAGCATTGGTTGGAGGTCCTGTGTGATGAAGAAGTCTTGCTCAAACTTGTGCATGAAATTGTTGGTGTATTGGGGTGAAAATTTGGTCCCTATGGTTGTTCCGTGTGTCTGGATAAAAACTGGTTGACAAAGGTGAAGACGTCACGGTTTAGGATTATGCAGATGAGTTGTAGAATGGCATTGTGGGTGGATGACATTCTAGGCTATGTTGTGAGCTTGGCTGATGAATCTGGCATTGACACGCCTCCTGATGGCTTTAGCACATATGTCAAGCCTGGGGCAGCAGCCTTCCAGGGGGGTCCAATTTGACTCTTTCTTCTTCGTTCGCTACACTACCGATCTCTCTAATGACTGTTCCAGTGCATTGGTTGTCTCATTGGCCTCACTGTTGATATCTTGGTGTTAGTGGAAGAATTCCCAGAGTCTCATTCGCCTGATGACTTCCTCTGTGTCTGCTGTGAGACTGATGGGCCCATGTTGATAGTGGGGCAGAAATTGAACCCTTGGCTGAGGACTTTAATTTCTGGTTGAAGGGTGTGATCAGACAAGTTGACGATGGACTTCCTTGTGGTGGTATTGGTTTTAACTATGATAATGGGGGAGGCTTGGTTGCTGCTGGTGGCGATGCCGAGTTTCTTAAGTTTCCTGTTCTTGGTGCACATGTAGGTGATGTCGTTCTGTTGCCTTGTCCGCTTGGCAGTGTCTTGTAGCTGGTCTGCTGTGTCTTGAGAATATAGACCCTATCTTGATTTCAAGGTAGCAGCATCTGCAGTAGAAGGATGGTTGAATAGAAAGCACTGCTGCCTCACAGCACCAGGACCCAGGTTCAATTCCACCCTCGAGCGACTGTCTGTGTGGAGTTTGCTCATTCTCCCCGTGTCTGTGTGGGTTTTCTCTGGGTGCTCCAGTTTCCTCACACAGTCCAAAGATGTGCAGGCTAGGTGGATTGGTAGTGTTCAGGGGTGTGTAGATTAGGTAGGTTTTAGGTGGATGGGTCAGGGTGGGGTACAAGATGGTTGAGGATTGTGCAAGAAGTCCATCACCAGAATCTCTGTGTGGTCTGTGCTGTAGGTCAACTTGAGTGGGTTTGTGATTTGTAGTCCTATCGGGATCTTGTCTGCTTTCTTGCATCTCTGTAGAAACTTGAAGTCTGTGTCGTTATGCACAATCTGCTTGGATATCCTTTCCATCTTAAGAAGGTGCTGTGCTCTTAAAGCTTGTGATTTTTATATAAACCTGTTGAACTATAACATGGTATAGTGTGACTTCTGACTGGAACAGGTTGGTAACCTAATTGTTACAGTCCACTTTGTGGTGTGAGTTGGTGCAGGAGCAGTTTGGTGGGTGGGGAGGTGGAGTGTGGTGTGCAGTGTGGCGATGGTGACGGCAATGTTTTGTGGGACCAAACTGGAAAATAAAAATAGACAACCCATCAACCAATCTTTGCAAGGGAACCAGTAAAATTTCTATCATGTACAATATTTTTGACTTTGGCCACTAATTTTTTTGATATCATAGATCATAAAAATCAAAGAATTCTTACAGTGTGGAAACAGGCCCTTTAGTCCAACACATCCACACCGACCCTCAGAGCATCCCACCCCGACCCATCCACCTAAAACCTACCTAATCTACACATCGCTGAACACTACCAATCCACCTCACCTCACATCTTTGGACTGTGTGAGGAAACTGGAGCACCTGGAGAAAACCCACACAAACACGGGCAGAATGAGCAATCTCCGCACAGACAATCGCTCGAGAGTGGAATTGAACCTGGGTCCTGGTGCTGTGAGGCATCAGTGCTTTCTTTTCAATGCACTGACCACCAGTAAATTCCTTGGCCAACTGCAGTCCAGAGAAAAGAATTCTCCTGGTTTGGGGGTTCCTGTCACCTCTATTTAATAGATTATTTTATGAACTGGTAGAGGTTACAACCCAAAACAGTTGTTGGACTCTGGGAGCATGGGCAAGAAGCCAAATTGTGTTTTTCCTAAACAACTTTGCAGGCATGCTTCTGGCCTCCCACTTGATGAGCAGAGGCAACTCTCTGAGCCCTTATGTATGACTGAGCCTGTTACAATTTATCATAATGCATTTAAAGGACAGGAACAGTTCATTCCACCCAATAGGTTCCTATCAATGCTCATGCTGTAAACAAGCCTTCTCCCACTCCTGTTCATCTAACAAACTAACAGTTCTTTCAGGTTTTGGAGTAAATCTGTAGCTTGGGTTGTGGGTGTTAATGTTGGTTGGCTCGTTGAGCTGGTTTGTTGATCCGTAGATGTTTCGTTACCGTGCTTGGTAACATCCTCAGTGCAGCTTCTGATGAAGCGTCGGTGTGTTTTCCCGCCTGTTTTTTAAATCTGGGGTCCGTTGCGATGGATTGCCTCACTTCTGGGTTTCCTCCGTAGTGGAATGTATATGGGGTCGAGTTCAATGTGTTTATTAATAGCATGCTTCGTGGAGTGCCATGCTTCCAGGAATTCTCGTGCTTGTCTCTGCCTAGCCTGTCCCAGGATCTTGGTGTTGTCCCAGTCAAAGTCATGGTTCTCCTTGTCCATGTGGATTGTCCCCTGCAGAGACTGCGAGAAACACTGCATCGGACAAACGGGAAGGAAATGAACAACAAGAGTACATGAACACCAGCCGGCTACAAAAAGATACGACCAATACTCACTCATCTCTACCCACAAGGACAAGGAGAACCATGACTTTGACTGGGACAACACCAAGATCCTGGGACAGGTTAGGCAGAGACAAGCACGAGAATTCCTGGAGGCATGGCACTCTACAAAGCAGGCTATTAATAAACACATTGAACTCGACCCCATGTACATTCCACTCCGGAGGAAACACGGAAGTGAGGCAATCCATCGCAACGGACCCCAGAGTTTAAAAACCAGGAAGTAATACACACCAATGTTTCATCAGAGGCTGCACTGAGGATGTCACCAAGCACGGTAACGAAATCTCTGCGGCACAACAAACCAGCTCAGCGAGCCAACCAACCTCAACACCTTAACAGTTCTTTTTTTTATCTTGTGCATTTATCTAGCTTTCTGCTGAATGCACCAATACTACTTGCCTCAATGTCTTCCACTGGTAATGAGATTCACATTCTGGTCACTGTCATGGTTAAAGACTTTCTCCATAATTTTCTTATAGACTTATTTATAACTGTCTTTATGTTTATGGCCCCAGCACCAATTTTGACAGCATGAAGAAACATTTCCTGTTTGTCTACCTCACCCAAACCCCTGAATAACTTCATGATGTTAATATGTTCTTATGATTACAGAAAACTTTGATCCAGATCTTCCATTGGGAAAATAATTACTGCTGAAGTGAAGACTGGAGATGCTCATTGGGACAGGGCAGAAGTCCCAACGCAGTTGACTTTGAGGCAGATGCCCAGGAAATTGAAATGTCAGTTGGGAAATTGCCCAGTGTCTGGATCTTTTTGCAAAAGTTAAAGTTAGAGTCAGAGGTTGGAGGATTCCAAATTACTTACTTGAATGCGGAGCTAGAAATGTTAAAGGAATTGAAATCCTCTCCGATTCCAGGTAATTGTAAAACTGACTCTCCTAATGCACCATTGACCCTCCCCCAACACCCCTGACACTTGCTCCACTTCACACTTGCAGCATGCATCCTCTCCACCCTAATGCAAGACACACCTCTAGTTTCTCCTGAGGAAGGGTCACTGGATCTGAAACATTAACTCTGATTTTGCTTCACAGATGCTGCCAGGCCTGCTGAGCTTTTCCAGCCATCTCAATTTTTGCTCCCAGTTTTTCCTAATTCAGTACTCCATAATCTTCAAGAAGCATTCAACACACTCCCAGCCATTCCAGCCTGAATTGTCACCTGGACACAACACCTCCCACCATAAGCTGATGCCAAGCCCCCATGATCTGACCAGCCCTCCCCTGACACCACCCACTAATACTATTCCACCATCCCCTTGGACCCTGTACCACCACTCACCTGATCTGACCCTCACAGACCCGAGCTAACCCAACAGTCCTGCCTCAACTCCTCCTCTTTTTTAATGTCACAATGATCAGATGCAGCACTCTACGTTTTTTTTAATCTAGCTGAAGTTCTGCACAGGTTTAGCATAACCTTTGTTCTTTTTTTAATTCTCGCCCTCTAGAAATAAAATTGGTTTACCTTTTTATGGGTGTGTTAATCTGTGATGCAGCTTTGTGTTGCAGTCTTCCTCAGTATTGAAGAACCCACCAAACTTGGTGCCTTGAGCAAATTGAAAAGTTGTATTTTTGATTCCAATGTCTAAAATATTAATATGTTATGAAGAACAGTACTCGCAGCATGGCCTACGTATATTTTCAAGGCTGAGATAGACTGATTTTTAATCAGGAAAGCAATTCAGGGGTTATGAGGAAAAGACAGGAAATTTGAGTTGACAATTATCAGATCAGCCATTACCTCATTGAATGGTGGAGCAGAGTTAATGGTGCAAATTGTTTAATTCTGTTTCAACGTCTTATGATCTTATGGTCTACCTCAGCTACCCTTTCACTTTAAGTCAGTAAGCAATCCATTCTGCCACTTGTTTCCTTACTCTAAAATACACATATTGCATTACCATCGCTTTCTCTCTGATATCCCCTCAAAAAGTTCTATATGGCTGATGAAGCAGGACTTTTCCTTCTGAAATCTGTGCTGACTACTCATTACTTTACTTTTTGTTTCCACATTGTTTTTTATACAAAAATACATCTCCATTAATGATCAGGACTGATTTATTCTCCACGAGTTTGTCTAATGTATTCAATATATAGCTTTTTAAAATTTAAAATGCACTTACCTCATTACTTCTCATTCAATTTCAAGCCTACTTGTTCTATCACATTGGTAAGTATTGAGGTGAGACAATTGAATATTTCTGTGATCTTTCTACTGTTACTCATTGGAGTGGTACAATGGCTCAGTGGTTAGTACTGCTGCCTCACATCGCCAGAGACCCAGATTCAATTGAAGCCTCAGATGATTGTGTAGAGTTTGTACACTCTCCCTGTGACTGCGAGGGTTTCCTCCAGGTGCTCCAGTTTCCTCTAACATCCCAAAGATGTGCAGGTTAGATGGATTGGCCGTGCTAAATTGCCCATAGTGTCCAGGATATTGCAGGCAAAGTGAATTAACCATAGGAAACACAGGGTAACTGGGATGGGGTGTGTCTTGTTGGGATGCTCTTCATAAGGGAAATGTTGACTTGATGGGGCGAAAGGCCTTCTTCCAGACTGCAGTGATTCTATGAATGATCCCACCTATCTTTAGTGGTCCTATTCCCACCACAGCCTTGCTTTTCTTACTGATATGTCGATAAAATATGATGTATTTTGATTTGATATTTTCGTTGTTTTACTTTGACTTTTTAAATTACTTTTTATTTTTAGCATCATCTTTTTGCATCATCTCATACCAAACAGTGCAGTCTATTTAACTAAATGTAAGCTACAAATGATCTGCCAATCTGGCAAACATCTGTCTGGCATCAACTGAACATCCAATTCTCCTGTTTCATCACCACAACTTGTAGAATACCCATAGTTCCTTTTTAGAAAGGCCACAATTGATTTGATTACCTGTGGGAAACTGGAAAAGATAGCTGATTGGGTAACAGGGTTAAAAACTTTACAGCACCTGGCTTCAGTTTTTACGACCCAGAGAATACATTGCAGAAACTCAGCATGCCTTTCCTTGCTGCAAAAAAGCCTGTCATGTGAATGTATGAGAACACCACCAGGTTCCCCTCCAAATCATACAATATGCTGATCTGAAGTTACATCAATGATTCTTCATTCCTTTCGGTCAAATTCCTAGAGCAACCTACCTAACAGAGCTGGATGAGTAGCCCTACAGTCTGCATCAGTTCAAAGGAAAGCTCATTACCACTTTGTAAAGGGCAATAAATACCACTTCATAATTAATTTTTATAAAAGTCCATTATTTTATTTTGCCCATGCATTCAGTCATTCCATGTCCATCTTTTGAGCTTTTAGTCCAGTATTGGTTCAGTTTTTGATGCGTTTCCCCCCCCCCCGGGGGTTTCTTCTGGTGTCATAAACGGTGGCTTGCATGCAGATCCACATTGACACGACTACAGTATCATACCCAAATGTAATGCCACCTTACAAGAGCCAGCATCTCTTGGAAAACATTTAGGATGCACTTACCTTTTTAAAGAAAAATTAGCCTCTGCCACCTAAAATAAAAATTTGAAAAATTATTGACATTTTTAATCCTAGCCTGAGACTTTCACAAGAAGAATTTTTCTAATTTTCGTAAACCACATCATGTGTTGATGCTACTATGAACTCGGACTTCCAGAGAATAGGAAAATATAATTCCTTGAATATGTATTGTTTCTTTCAGAGAAAGGTGTTTTTCTGGTTTCTTGCGTGCCAGGTACTAGCAGACTCTAACTTTGGACCATGTTCAACTCCACTGCAAGGTGGAAATAAGTATGGAAACTCCTTATTGTCATTAATTTATATTCCTGATAGACATTCACATAAAGTTTTATAGAACTTTGATTCAAAAGTAGTGTCAGAAATGAGAGGTAGAGATACAATTTCTGTTTTACAAATAGCATGAACTTAAGATTGATTGACTGTTTTAAATGAGCTATGAACATTTGACATTTGTGATTGAGGTCATCCAGATGGATTTCATAGATAATGAGTTCCCTGATTTGGGCTGTTAACCTGGTCCAATTAGGGAGTCCTGGCTGATAAGTATGAACTGGAGTATCAGAGGTTCCGTTCGCTCTGAGGGCTGGCTCTGAGGTAGGCGAACCAGGGTCAAGTCTTATTCACATGTAAATAAAGGATGACTTGGTGATGGGATTCTGGTCTCTGTGAAGTTATTTCAGTGGTGACGAGAGAAAAAATTACACTGCTGAAGGAATTTGCTCACAACAGTGGTCTGAATTGGCGTAAGCATTTCTCATATCATGCTGTTATTTGGGAAACTTGACTCATTCAATCCTGCTGTCGAAGACTGTGTCCAGTATGTCAAATGAATGCATTACTTTGTCTAGGCAGATAACACTGGGGCAGATGAAAAGCAACAGGTAATTCTCCTGTGTGTGGAGCTGGAGGAACACAGCAGGTCAGGCAGCATCAGAGGAGCAGGAGAGTTGGCGTTTTGGGTCGGGACCCTGATGAAGGCTCTCCTGAATCCTGATGAATGGTCCTGACCCGAAACATTAACTTTCTGCTCCTTTGATGCTGTCTGACCTGCCATGTTTTTCCAGCTCCACACTGTATTGACTCTAACTCTAGCATCCACAGTTCTTGCTATCTCTGGGTAATTCTCCTGACAGCTTGAGGACTTGCAGCTTTCCTGAGGCACCGGATACTAAAACCTCTCAAGAGTTGATGGACTTAGTTAAAGAATATTATGACCCCAAGCTTCCTCTAATTACAAGTTGCTATCAGTTTTATTCAGCAATTCAGGAACCAGGGGAATCTGCGTCGGAATTTTTGACAAGGTTAAGAAGATTCACAGAGCCGTGTTGTTTTGATTTAACCCTTAATGGGATGCTGAGAGACATAAGCATGTAAATGTGCCTACAAGCTAAACCCCTACTGGACTTCACACAGGCACTACAACTGGCTTTGTCATTGTAAAATGGGGAGAGTGGGGCATATGAGTTACAGGGCATTCTGATAGAAGTGGACACCCTCGCCAGGCCAACTGAGATTAGGGAGCACCAACCGAGTGAAGGCAATTGCATAGCCTCACTCAGGACATATCCTGAACAGGGGGTCTGTAAGGTCAGCCCGCAGCAAAACCTCAGAACAAAGCCAAGCCTCAGCCAATCTGTTAATATTTTCCACTGGATCTGGACTGACAATCCATTATAGTTGCTGCTGGCATGTGAACTTGAGACATCATAGGAGGCTTTCTAGGCCTGAATTGATTAAGAGAACTCATAGGTCAGTATCTAGGAAAGTACCCACCCTAGAAAACCCAATTACATCTGGCTTGACACAGTTAAATTGCTCATCAACATTCAATTCAGAAGCAATCGAAATAAACATCCAGTTAAATGGTCACCTGGTCCTAAAGGACGTTGATACCGGCTCAGCTGTATCAGTAATTGCAGAACCAGTCTTTACCAAATTCATACTGGACTCCAACACTTACGTTTCCATGAGATATCAACTAGGCTAAGAACCTATTCTGGGGAATATTTATAAATTAGGGGTACAACTTCGGCTCCAGCCTTGTATTAGAATCAGCATGTTCAGTTACCACCGATCATAGTAAAAGGCTCAGACCCAACCCTGATGGGGAAAAATTGGTTGAGAAAGATTCACCGCGACTGTCTCAGTATTTTTCAATTAGAAAATTACTGCCTGAGTGAAGTCCTAATAAAATACCTGGAAACTTTTCAGGAAGGTCTAGGGACTATCGAAGGAGACAAGGCCTCCCTTGCACATGGACCAGGAAGCAATTCCATGATTTTGCAAGGCCTGCTCAAAGCCATTTGTCTTACGTGAAAAAGTAGAGGCAGAACTCAAGAGGCTGGAAAGTGAAGGAATGATCAAACTAGTACACTTCGTGCAATGGGCAGCACCAGTTGGACTGATTGTCAGTTCGCCTTTGTGGTGATTTTAAACAAGCGATAAACTGCTTCTTGCAGCTGGATGAATGCCCAATCCCTCGCAGAGAGGATTTATATGCAAAGCTGGCGGGGATGTGACCTTCATGAAGCTGGACATGAAGCATGCGTACCTGCAATTGTGGTTAGATAAGGGTTCCCAGATGTATGCTACAATTAATGCCCAAAAGGATGTGCACCAATATAAGAGACTATCATTTGGAGTTGATACCAGACCGACGTTAGTCAGATTAGCAGATCATTTATGGGCTATGTTAAGTATATAGACAGAGTGCAGTGTAGATAAGATGATGCAAAAAGATGAGACTAAAAAATAGAAATTTGCAAAGTCAAACCATGAAATTAAAATATCAAAACAAAATACACAAGATTTTTTTTCCGACTTATCAATAAGAGTAACAAGGCTGTTGAGGGAATAGGACCATTAAAGATAGATGGAATCATTCATAGAATCACTACAGTCTGGAAGCAGGCCATTCAGCCCATTGAGTCCATGTTGGCCCTTCAAAGAGCATCCCACGCGGACCCACGCTATCCCTGGTTGCCGCCAGACACTGGTTGAACTCATCTGAGTTGTCCAAAAAAAGATGTTGTTGAGAAGTTATGTCTGGTGGCCAGGATTGGATGCAGACATAGCTGTGTTGGTGGTATAGTGTGCAGAGTGCTAACAAGGACTAAAATTTCTGCCATCTCACCCACATTAATAGGAATGATTAGGTAAGTCCGAGAGTCAGTTACACATTGAATATGCCAGTCCTTTCATGGGCTCAGTGTTCTTAGTCATTGTGGAAGCCCACTCAATGTGGTTGGATGTGCATAGAGTTCATTCGTCAAACGCGGGGACAATGAAAGAAAAGCTGCAAGCCTCTTTTGCATTACACAGGCTACCGGAAGTGTTAGTCACAAACAACTGGCCATCATTAACCCAGCAGGGAATTTGAGTATTTGCTGAAGTCAAATGGTAGTCAGCATACAGGCATAACTCCATGCCAATTATCATCCAATAGTCTGGTGGAACAAGCAGTCCAAACTATGAAGTCAAGTTCAAAGAAACAGCCTGCAGCTTCACTCGATATTCCTATTTGATTATTGGACCACTCTAAGGCAATTCCAGGAATAGCTCCAGCAGAATTGTTAATAGGGAGAACATTCTGCACCAGGTTAAGTCTGATCTCCCCTGACCTGGGGGGTTTGGGGTGAAATGGCATCAGGAATGCTAATGCCAAACACAGGACTCCTCTAAGTGTGAAAGACAATTTCCTTCAGGGGGATGAAATTTTGGTGCCAAAACCATGGAAATGATTCTGTATGGATAAGAGGAATGGGTTGACATGAGGCCAGGTCTGTGACATATAAAGTGTGGGTCAGTGAACAGTCCTGAACAAGCACATGGACCACATGAAAGCTGCAAACTCGCAAATGGGGCAGACAGGCTTGGCCCCTCAGAACAGCCAGAAACACTTTTTGAACTCATAGATTCCCCCCCCATCTAGCATCGAAGAAACCTCCGAGAGATGAAATGAACATTGCAGATGTCACAGCCTCAACATTGTTAGCGCCTGAAGCAAAGGATGAATTTCTTCTCAGACGGTCCCACAAGAGGGGGCTACGGTGTGGTACATACTGCCCGTATCTGAATCTGAGTCGAAGGAACTGGGCCTGGTGCGAAAATACCCCAGGATAGGCTACAAGAAAAGAACGGCCTACATCCCCGGACTTAGAAGGGGAGCGATGTAATGATTGCAATGAGGTCAGCCAGGTGGACCTCATAGAATATGGTTAACCTGGTCCAATCCAGGAGCTCTGGCTGACATATAAACAGGCATGTCAGAGGTCCTGCTTGCTCTGAGGAAGTTGGACCAGTGTCAGGTACTATGCATGCGTAAATGAAGAGTGGTATGGTGATAGGATTCTGGCCACTGTGGAGTTATTCAACGATCTTGAACATTTTAATAACCTCAGTTACTTAGTGACGTAGCAGGTGAAGTTCAACTTCATTAAGCTTCTGTGAAGTATGTGATGTTTATCCACAGGTTTTCAGTTCCTTTGTATTGGTTTTCTATTCAGCAAGGCAGTGGATATAAAACCATTGATATATAATTGAATTTTGGAACAGGCCTTCTGTTTCTCAAAGACAGAATCATTCCAGCTTCTTGGTTTAATGTTGGAATTTAGAGCAGTGGTTTAGAAAGATAATTTGAGATTAAATGAGAACAGAATGTGCTGGAAAGTCACAGTAGGTCACTAATTATTTAAAAGACAAAATATGCTGAGGTTGGAGACATATTAATTATACAGCAGCAGGTTTTTAAGTGGTAGATCTTTTCCAGATTTTGAACCATTACATCCTCCTCTGCTGTCAAAGGTGTTGCCTTGTAGATGTGTTAACTCTTGCTTTCATGTGTACTCCTGAAGCAATACTTAACCACAAAAATTATCTCTTCCATGCAATCCAGTCTAATTCTCTGTTAAGGTGTGATCTGTGATCTTAAATCTACTTGGGGATATAACAGCTTTCTCCAGTTTTAATGTATTTAACCGCTGTTACTACTTGTATTTAAATGATTTACTTGAAAGCTGTTGAATATTTTTTCAAGTTTTCATATCAGCCAATAAAATCACAATCATTTCTACGCTTTGATTTTCTGCATGTCTTAGTCAGCAGCCTGAAGCAGGGTGTCAGCACCAACAAAGACAAGTGGAAAGTATCAGGCTTTTTCCTGGCTGCGGTGGTGGTGGGGGAATCAATTACTAGTGGACACAACTTCAAAGTGTGTGGGGGGGATGTTTAAAAGAGATAAGCGAGGCATGTTTTTCTCACAAAGGGTGGTGAGTCCCTCGAACACGTTGCCAGAGGCAGTGGTGGAAGCTGACACAATAGCAGCATTCAAGAAACATCTGGACGAATACATCTATAGGAAAGGAATAGAGAGATACGGATCATGCAAGTGAAGACGGTTTTAGTATAGTAGAGCAAAATGTGGCATGCAGGCTTGAAGGGTCGAAGGACCTGTTCCTGTGCTGTATTTTTCTTGTATCAAGGTTTCAAAATCAATTGACAGCTATTCTCTCTCTAGAAACTACTTGCTATACTATATATTACACTATGTGCATGGGCTGAAAGAAAGGAATCAGTCAGTGCAGATGGAGATTGGTGAAATCTTAAATGAAAAATGAAAGAACTGCGGATGCTGTGAATCAGGAACAAAAACAAATTTTCTGGGAAAGCTCAGCAGGTCTGGCAGCACCTGTGAAGGAAAAAACACAGTTAACATTTCAGGTCCAGTGGCCCTTCCTCAGAACTGATGGTGGCTGGGAAAACATCAGTTCATATGCAGAAAAAAGGGGGAGGGGGATGGGGTAGGGAGTAAACGATAGGATACAGCCTATGTTCAGAAAAGAGCAGTTGGGCAGACAGAGTTGATAATGATCAGGTTAGGAGGGTGAATAGTTGTTAATGGGGACTATTAGTGACCAATAGCAGGTCGTGTGTAATGGCAGGCTATGTGGTAACAAGGCCTGGTGTGTGGGGAGGGGTCTGGGACATAGGAGAGTTCAGGCCCTAAAATTATTGAACTTGATATTGAGTCTGGAGGGCTGTATGGTCCTCAAGCAGAAAATGAGGTGTTGTTCTTCCAGCTTGCATTGAGCTTTGCTGGAACACTGCAGCAAGCCAGAGACAAACATGTTGATTAGGGAACAGGGTAGTGCATTAAAGTGGCAGGCAACGGGTAGCTCAGGGTCATTTTTGCGAGCAGAACATAGACGTTCTGTGAAGTGGTCACCTAGTCTACACTTCGTTTCTCCAATGTAGAGGAGACCATGTGAGCAGCGAATGCAGGAGACTAGATTCTGGGAAGTGCAGGTGAAGTGTTGCTTCATCTGTAAGGTATGTTTGGGTCCTTGTATATTGGGGAGGGAGGAGGTAAATGGGCAGGTGTTGCACTTTTGCCAGTTACAGGGAAGGTGCTGTAGGGCTGTGGGGAGGTTTTGGGGGTGAAGGAAGTGTGGATCAGGGTGTCCTGGAGGGAATGGTTCCTGCGGAAGGGAGGGGAGGGGAATATGTGCCTGGTGGTGGTATCTTGCTGGAGGTGGCGGAAATGGCACCTGATGATCTTCTGGATGTGGGTGCTGGTGGGATGGTAGGTAAGGACAAGGGGAACGCTATCGCTGTTGCTGAACAGAAGAGAAGGGGTGAGGGCCAAAGTGCAGGAGATCGGTCAGACCCGGTTGAGGGCCCTGTCAACCATGGAGCTGGGGAATCCTCGGTTGAGGAAGAAGGTGAACATTTCAGAGGCTCCCTTGTCGAAGTTGGCCGCATCTGAACATATGCGACAGACAGAGGAACTGAGAAAATGGGATGGAGTCTTTGCGGGAAGTGTGTGTGAGGATATATAGTCGAGGTAGCTGTGGGAGTTAGTGGGTTTATAGTGGATATTAGTGGCCAGTCTATGCCCAGAAATGGAAACCGAAATGTCGAGGAAGGGAGGAGTCAGAGATAGACCAGGTGAAAGTGAGGGCAGGGTGGGAATTGGAGGCGAAATTGAAGTTTTCTAAATCCGGACGAGAAAGGGAAGCAACACCGATGATATCATCGATGTAACAGAGAAAGAGTTGTGGGTGGGAGCCGGAATATGACTGGGACAAGGTGAAATCTTTTTGAGTGACATGTATTGCAATAAGTAAAGTTCATTTCATTGAACAGGCTCAAGGTGCTGAATGGCATACTCTGAAACCTATGTTTCTATTATTGAAGAATACACCTTGCAGGAGAACCTGTTGACAAGACCTGCTATCCATGATCTTTTCACATATGTAGAATTTTGTGATTGTCGTGTTTTACAATTAGAACTAATTCAAGCCAGATTTGTCATTGGAATTTCTGATTCATTTCTTTCAGATATGTTACAATTAAGAGGATATCACGCTTGAAAATGTTTTTGATGGGGGAAGCTGAAATCTGACAACAGCACAAGAGAATGTTGAGAACAGAAAATCAGTCAGCTCAAGAATATCATCAGATGTTGTCAACTTTCTAAGGTACAATCAAATCAAAACATTAGATGGTAGACCAACATAAAAATTTTCAAACCTCCTGATATTAGAACTCGTTGTTTCAGATGTGGAGTTCACACAAAAATCATACAAGCAGAAACTATGTCCAGCTTTATCACAGTAATGCAACTTTTGAAGTGGGATATTTCCAGGGGGAATGCAAAATTCAAAAACAATCTTTAAACCACAGAACAAACAATGCTTACTTTGACAAAAAGATGAACACCTTACAGCAAGCACCTTTGGAGGAAATCCCAGATTCCCAAGAATAATTCGATTAGAATGCATGTCCTTACATGATGATATACTACATTTTCTAAGATGCGACTAAAACATCCCTATGAGTAATAGGTGATCCAAATATCTTATTCTCCAGCCATGGCTCAATTATAACACCCTCTCCTCAAAGTCAGAAGGATATCAGTTTAGGTTCCACTCTAGAGAAATGAATATAAGACCCTGGTTGACACAATATTGCAGTTGTGAGTCAGTGCTTCACAGTCAGAGGTGCTGCATTTCAGATGCAATATTCAGTTGGGGTCCCCTCAGATGTGTTTCACAGAAATGTGGTTGACTAATTGCTAGCTGGCATTGCACTCGCCACAGTGTGTTTAGCAAAGGACTGTGAGTCGACTCTTAATAGTAATGTGAAATTATATTTATTGGCTACAATACAATTAATACTATAATAATGATTATGCTACAAACTAGCAATTAATATGGTAAATCTGACAATTAATGCTGTAAATCTCAGTCAGTATCTTGTACTTTAACTGAACTTGGATTGGTCAAACATCATCCCCCACACTAGACCTTGGCCCTGATCCACTTGGTGATGGTCGTCTGGTCTTCCTCTCCTGGTGGTCCAAGGGGCACCTCTTCTTACGGTGAATGGTCTTGGGTTACCACTCCCAGGGGTAACTGTTGCGTTGATTTTTATCCTTGGAAGCTTCTGCACCCCTTTGGGATGTTCTTCGATTCCCACCAATGGATCGATCAGGAATCAATTACCCTCATTGGGTCTGATCAATCAGACAGTGCCATGCAGATGGTGGGGTTGTCTTTGGTCCTTCATTTCTGAAAGTGTCTGGGGCTTGTAAATCAGGTAGGCTGTGGAGCACCTATGCTCGGTTTGCAACAAACAACAACATCTCCCGGTCGTGAACCACTTCAACTCCCCCTCCGACTCCCTAGATGACATGTCCATCCTAGGCCTCCTCCAGTGTCACAATGATGCCACACGGAAAGTGGAGTGGCAGCACCTCACATTCCAGCTTGGAAGCCTACAACCCAATGGTCTCAATGTGGACTTTACTAGCTTCAAGATTTCCCCACCCCGACCTCATCCCAAGACCAGCACCCCCTCTCATCCCCACCTCCTCGACCTGTCAGTCCTCTCTCCCACCCATCTGCTCCTCCCACCTCACTGACCAATCCCCACCCCCACTTCCTACCTACACTCACCTTTACTAGCTTCTTCCCTACCTCCTTGATCTCTCCATCTTCTCTCCCATCCATCTACTCCACTATCTACCTGCTATCACTTCCACCCTCTCTCTATTTAAGTCCCCTTCCCCTCCCCCTTTTCTGAAGAAAGGTCCCATCAGCTTTCCTGGTCCTCTGATGCTGCCTGGCCTGCTGTGTTCGTCCAGCTCCACACCTTGTTATCTCAGACTCCAGCATCAGCAGTTCCTACTATCTCTAAGGACATGGTGTTCCTTTGCTCTGGAAACAGCTCAATGTTTCCTATTGTCCTGGTAAATAGGCTTAGTCAATCATGTATTGTGTTGTCTACAACTGCAGCTTGTTTATTTCAATATCTTTGCACAGATGCTTTGGCCAATGCTTGGCTTGATTTCCCAGCATGCTTGGTGTATTATCTAATTCTGCCATTTTGAGTGGCCTGTCCAGCTACACTGGGCAACTGGGAACAGGCAATAAATACTGGCCTAGCAAGTGATGCCAACGTCCCATAAAAGAATAATAAATAGATGGAGACAACATGACAAGATGATCAACTGAGTTCTCCTTGGTGTCCCAGACAGCATTTGTTCCTTGATCACTATCTTATTGCTGTTTGTGGGAGCTTGCTGTATTCAAATTGGCTGAAGTGTTACCTCAGTTACAACAGTAATTCAGTTAAATGTACCGGATTGACTGCAAAGTTCTTGGGGGTGTCCAGAGGATTGAAAAGCATAAATGCAATCTTTCTTTTACTGCAATCTGGATACCTTCCATACCTATTGCATTTGCTTTTTAAATAGTAGGAACTTTACTCATTGCATTACACTCCACTCAAAAAAGATTTCATTAATCTTTATTTGCTCTGTCTGATTTGTTTCTTCCAGCTCATCCATATGGTATAAGAAGTTTCAAAGCAGGTGGCGTCTCATGAGTGAGAACAGCTGTCAATTGATTTTGAGACCTTAATAGCTTGTCTGTGTTGGTGCTGCCACCCTGCTTGATGCTCCTGACTAAAATATGCAGAAAACTAGAGCACAGAAATAGCTGTGATTTTATGGGCTGAGAGATCAATTTATTCACACTAGATTTGTCTGCCTGCAATGTAAAGAAAATATTGATTTGGTTTATTCAGAAAAGGTCACAAGTTGCATTTCTATACAATGCTTTTAATGCATCAAAATGATCCATGATGCTTTCCAGAGCTTTATGAATACCTATTGGTTAGTCCACTGCTGGAGTATTGTGTGCAGTTCTGATTGCCATCCTCTAGGAAGGATGTGGTTGCACTGAAGAGTGTGCAAAGGAGGTTCACCAGGATGTTGCCTGGGATAGAACAATTTAACTACGAACAAAGTTTTGATAAGCTTGGGCTGTCTTTGTCAGAGAAGACATGGATGAGGGGGGGCCTAATTGTGTGGAGAATGGACTGGGTAGATAGAAAACAACTGTTCCCCTTGTTTGAAGGGTCAAGAAAAAGAGGGCATAATTTTAAGATGAAAGGTAAGAGATTGAGAGGAGATTTGACGAAAAACATTTTCATTCAGAAGGTAGTGGAAATCTGGATTGCACTGGGCGAATAGTTGAGGTGGGAAACCTCACAACCTTCAAAAAGTACTTCACTGAACACTTGAAATGTCATAATGTTCAAGGCCATGGACCAAAAAAGTTAACATGTTAAAGCAAGCACCTTTGGAAGAAAGGGGATAACAAGGTGTGGGGCTGGATGAACACAGCAGGCCAAACAGCATCATAGGAGCAGGAAAACTTGACGTTTCGGGC
>JAHRHZ010000249.1:13936163-13946712 GCA_024137785.1 Ginglymostoma cirratum
TGGCCTGCTGTGTTCATCCAGCCCCACGCTTTGTTATCTCGGATTCTCCAGCACCTGCAGTATCTTTTATCTCTGGTACAATTTTTACCTTTGGAAGAAATCCCACATTCCCAAGAATACCTCCAATGAGATGCTAGAAAGTGGAACTAGTGTAGATTTGGAGTAGATTTTTGGTTCAGACTCAATGGGCCGAAGGGCAACCTTGTTTGTGATTCTATGAAACAAACTATGACATTGAACCATATGAGGAGACATTGGGACAGAAAAACAGAGGATTGTTTTAAGGAGCTCCTTGGAAGAGGAGAGGGATGTAAGTGGTTGAAATATTCAGTGAAGAAATTCCAGGGCTTGGGGCTGAGGCAGCTGTAAAGATGGTCGTTCATGGCGGAATGATGCAGTTTGATGTACAAGATGCCAGATTTGGAAGAATGCAAATTGTAGTGTAGGACTCAACGATGCGGAAGAGTTGGGAATGAGTGACTCTGTGGAAGGATTTGGATATGAAGGTGTAAATGTATAAATCGAGCTTTTGGTGAACCAGGAACTAATGTTGAGATCAGGGAGAAGGCTCAGTGTTGAGTTAGGATACAAGCAACATAGTTATAAATAATGCTATGTCAATGGAAGCTGGTTTTCCTAGGGAAACCAAAGCCACCGAATCACCTCATTAGCAACGACAATAAATAAAACATTAACCTGTACAAAAAAAATTTCCATCCAGGCTATTGCCAAATTTTATCTTTCTTGTACCATTGCCACAGTTCCATTTCCATTCTCCTTAAGATGATCCATGCGGCTTGCTATATTGTTGCCTATCTGCCTTGAGCTGTGATTCCAATCCCATATGCTCTTTATCACAAAGATTCTAATGTTGGTGACTTCCCCCACTTCTCACCGCTCAAGAAAGCCTCATCCATGCCCAAGATCACCACACTTAAATATTCCACTGATCATCATTGCCTCCCATACTTCCAACCATAGACTTTATCTTGTCCAAAGATCTGCTGTTTATTTCCTGTAATGCAACAAGCCCTCGTTCTGGAATTGTTGAACAAAATTGGCTCACAGTTTTCCAGTTTCAAATGCTCATCCTTAGTTTTAAATGGCTTCATTTCCAGATATTCCATAACACTTTGCAATCTCGAAGGGTTCTATTCTCTGATTCTTGACTTCCTGTTTTCAATCTATTTCCAACTTATTAAACTGCTTTACCTCATCGCGCCATCCTCTTCTCTTTTAAGTCCTTCCCGAAAACTCACTCTTTTGCCCCAGATTTATATCAGCTCTACTTTTACTTTTTTCTTTGGCTCAATCTTCATTTCTAACTAACTCAGCCTCTCTGAATTAGGATATAGAGTCACAGTTATCGAGTCATAGAGCACAGAAACAGTCCCTGTAGCCCATCTAGTCCATGCTGAACATAATCCTGAAATAAACCAGTCCCACCTGCCTGCTCCTGGCCCATATCCCTCCAAATCTTTCCTATTCTTCTATTTATCCAAACATCTCTTAAACATTGTAATTGTGTCCACATCCACTGCTTCCTCAGGAAATTCATTTCACATGTGAACTGCCCTCTGTATAAAAGCATTCTCCTCATGTCTTTTTTTAAAATCCCTCCTCTCTCCTTAATGTGCTCCAGTCTTGAAAGTCCCCATCCTGGGGAAAGGACACTTACCATTAACCCTATCAATACCCCTCAACTGGCTATGTTAAGTGTTACACCAAAAGAAGCCATTATTGCTGTAACAAGCTGATAGTGGTAACAAATACTTCCTCTCTTGAGTGTTGCTTGGTTTGAGTTGAAAGTGGGTGAGCTTGAAACTAATGTGATGACTCTCTCTCCATCAGGTTTATCAAGTTGCTGAACAGATGGTACTCTAACAACAACTGGCATCACCAGAATCTTCACCTGGTTTTCTATCATTGTGTCCAAAGCAGATTTCCAGCAACCTGGGAAGTAGCTTAACACAAATAATTCACTGAAGACATTTTTAGTTTATTTTTTCACATGATATGGGCCAGATTAACATTTATTGTCCATTTTCATTGCACTAGAGAAGTTGGGATGTCTCCTTGAACCATAGTGATGTTAGGGAGGGATTTTCAGGATTCATACCCTGTGACACTGAAGGAATGACAATTCTGTTCCAAGTCAGGATGGTGTGTGACTCGGCGTGGTGGAGGTTGGGTAGGGGGTAGAGATAGGGATGTAAGAGCGACCTTGTAGGTGGTGATTTTCCTATGCATTTACTGCAATTTCTCTAAGATGGCAGAGGTCACATGTTTGGAAGACACTTTTTGAAGGAGCCTTGTTGAGTTACTGCAGTGCACCTTCTCAGTGGTATGCTCTGCTGCCCACTGTGCATTAGTGGTGAAAGGTGTGAATAAAGTGATGGATGGTGTGCCAATCAAATGGGATATTTTTTCTTGGAAGGTGTCAAGCATTCCCATGATTGAATAAAAACTTCCTGACTTGCACTTTGTATATGGTGACAGACTGTGACAAGTCAGAAGGTGAGTCTACAAGAGAATATAAACTGGCTGGTCAGATGGACTGATCAGTGGGTAATGGAATTAAATCCCAATAAATGAGGTGATGCACTTGGGTACGACAAACAAGGCAAGGGGATACATGATTGATTGAACCCTGGCAAGATCAAGGATAAGAGGGACCTTGGTATGCATGTACACAGATCCCTTGATGTATCAGGACACGTGATTAAAGTGGCTAAGAGGGCATATAGGATACTTCCCTTAATGAGTTGAGATGTAGAATTTAAGAGCAGGGAGGTTATGCTGGAACTGTATAAAGTGTTGGTTAGGCACAGCTAGAGTATTGTGTGCTCTAGAATCCGCATTGAAGGATGGACGTGATAGCTCTGGAGAGGGTGCAGAGGAGATTTATCAAGATGTTGCCAGAGCTGGAGAATTTCAGTAATGAAGAGAGATTGGACAGACTGATCATAGAATCCCCACAGTGTGGAAACAAGCCATTCAGGCCAACAAGTCCACAGCGCTCCTCCGAAGAGCATCCCACCCAGACCCATTCCCCTACCCCTGCATTTCCCATGTCTAACACACCTAACCTAAACATCCCTGGGCACTATGGGCAATTTAGTGTGGCCAATTGACCTACCATGCACATCTTTGGACTGTGGAGGAAACCGGAGCACCCAGAAGAAACCCACGCAGACATGAAAATGTGCAAACACCACACAGACAGTTGCCTGAGGGTGGAATCGAACCTAGGTCCCTGGCACTGAGACAGCAGTGCTAACCACTGAGTCATCATGTCACCCACAAGATTGGTTTTCTTGGATCTGAGGAGGTTGAGAGGGGACATGACAGCGATGTATAAAATTAGGAAAGGCATAGATAGGGTAGACAGGACTAGAGACCTTTCCCCCATGATAGAGAGATCAGTGATTGGTGGGAGGGGTGGGATCAGGAGTGGGGGGTGCATAGATTTAAGGCAAGGGGCAGAAGGTTTAGAGAAGATGTGAAGAAAAACTTTCACCTAGAGGGTGGCGGTAGTCTGAAACTCACTGCCTGTAAGGGCGATAGAGGCAGAAACCATTATGACATCGAAGAAGTATTTAGATGTGTAGTCAATACAGTGTGGAGCTGGAGGAACACAGCAGGTCAGGCAGCATCAGAGGAGCAGAAAAGTTGACATTTTAGGTCAAGACTGTTCATCGGAGTTCTGACGATGGGTCCCGACGCAAAACGTTGACACTCCTGCTTCTCCGATGCTGCCTGACCGGCTGTGTTCCTACAGCTCCACACTGCATTGACTCCGACTCCAGCATCTGCAGTTCTTGCTGTCTACTTAGATGTGTAATTGCAATCGCAAGGCATACGAGGTTATGGGCCAAGTGTTGGACAATGGGTTTTGGAAAATTAGGTGGTTGTTTTTGACTGGCAATGAGCTGAAGGGTTTTTCTCTCTGCTCTAGAAATCTATGACTGAGTTAGTTGTCACTGTGGATCTGGTGATTTTTAATGTGGCAGATTTAGTGACTGATATTAGAGTGAAAGATCCCCTTGGAAACAGTGACCGTAACAAAGTGCAATTTAACGTGCAGTTTGAGACAGAGTAACTTGTGACCATAAACGAGCCTCAAACCTGCACAATTCCAGTTTCTTCTGAAGCACAAAGATTGTTGAGTGGCCGACCAAGTCAGATTTCCCAATTGATGGGAAACCAGGCTGTTTCATTATCGTGAGGATTTGGGGTGTATCCAGGGGATGACTATTTTGATATCTAATGTGTGGCTCCAAGTGTCTGCATGGAGAGCTTCAGGTCATTGGCCAACTCTCCCACTGTTGCTTCCTGCACTTCCCCAAACACCCCTCAGCATCCTCTAATTCCAACATAGAGCTCTGCTCTTCACCAAACGCCTCTTTCAATATGGCCTGCTCCTTTTTTTTGCAGCAGCAGTGGGAGTGGTGGGAGCAAGCACCAGGGGGCTGCTGGGAAGGTAAGTTCTTCACTTCAGCAGCAGAGCTGAGTGGGAGTGGTTGAATTGTGCTCTGGGAAGGTGAGTGAACTGATATATTTGGGCAGTGGCTAAACCCAAGACACTCCACGTGTTGGGTCTCCCACCTGCCGCCCTCCTCTAACCAAAAAAAAAAGACTGTGGTGTGTTGGTAAGGCAAGGCTTTTCTTTTTACTTATTTTTAATCGTGTGCTGGTAAGTAGAGTGATTGGTAAAAAAAAATTTTCATTTCAGTTATCTATTATTTGACATTATACTAGGACTAAGCTAAGCTTAAGAGTAAAAATGGCTGGAGATTCCAGACCTGTGTAATGCTCCTCTTGCTCAATGTGGGAGCTCAGGGACACGGCTGATGTCCCTGACTCCTACACCTGCAGGAAGTGTGTTCAGCTGCAGCTCTTGTTAGATTGCATGACGGCTCTCGAGCTGCAGATGGACTCACTTTGGAGCATCTGCAATCCTGAGGAATTTGTGGATGCTACGTTCAGTAAATTGGTCACACCGCAGATTAGGATTGAGGGAGAAAGGGAAAGGGTGACCAAAAGGCAAAAAAAACAGGAAGGCAGTGCAGGTGTCCCCTGCGGTCATCTCCCTCCAAAACAGGTATACCATTTTGGATACTGTTGGGGGAGATGGCTCACCGGGGGAAGTCAGCAGTAGCCAGGTTCATGGCACGGTGGCTGGCTCTGCTGTACAGAAAGGTGGGAAAAGGAGTGGAAGGGCTATAGTCATAGGGGATTCGAATGTAAGGTGAGTAGATAGGTGGTTCTGTCATCGAAAATGAGACTCCCGGATGGTATGTTGCCTCCCAGATGCACAGGTCAGGGATGTCTCAGATCATCTGCAGGACATTCTGAGGTGGGAAGGTGAACAGCCAGCTGTTGCAGTCCATATAGGCACCAATGATATAGGTAAAAAATGGGATGAGGTCCGACAAGCAGAATTTAGGGAGTTAGGAGCCAAGTTTAAAAAGTAGGGCCTCAGAGGTAGTTATCTCAGGATTGCTACCAGTGCCATGCGCTAGTCAGAAGAAATGAAAGAATAGGCAGGATAAATGAGTGGCTTGAGAGATGGTGCAGGAGGGAGGGGTTCAGATTTTTGGGACATTGGGACCGGTTCTGGGGGAGGTGGGACTATTACAAATCGAATGGTCTACACCTGAGGAGGACTGGAACTAATGTCCTGGGGGCTGCTTTTCTAACGCTGTTGGGGAGGGTTTAAACTAATGTGGCAGGGGGATGGGAACCACGTGAGGTTAGTGAACAGTAAGGAGGTAGTAACTACATAATGAAGTCAGTGTGACTAAGGGGAAGAGGAGGCAGAGAGCAGATGATGAACGCAAAGGGACAGGTGGTCTGAGCTGCATTTGTTTTAATGGGAGAAGTGTAGTAGGTAAGGCAGATGAACTTAGGGCTTGGATTAGTACCTGGGAGTATGATGTTATTGCTATTACTGAGACTTGGTTGAGGGACGGGCAAGATTGGCAACTAAAGATCCCAGGAAATAGATGCTTCAGGTGGGATAGAGAAGGAGGTGAAAGGGGTGGAGGAGTTACATTACTGGTGAAAGAGGATATCACAGCTGTGCTGAAGGAGGGCACTATGGAGGACTCGAGCAGTGAGGCAATATGGGCAGAGCTCAGAAATAGGAAGGGTGCGGTAACAATTTTGGGGCTGTACTACAGGCCTCCCAACAGCAAGCGTGAGATAGAGATACAAACATGTAGACAGGTTATGGAAATGTGTAGGAGCAACAGGATGGTGGTGATGGGAGATTTTAATTTTCCCAACATTGACTGGGATTCACTCAGTGTTAGGGGTTTGGATGGAGCAGAATTTGTAAGGAGTGTCCAAGGAGGGTTTTATGGAGCAGTATGTAAAAAGTTCAACTCGGCAAGGGGCCATACTGGACCTGGTGTTGGGGAATGAGCTGGCCAGGTGGTTGAAGTTTCAGTAGGGGATTACTTTGGGAATAGTGATCATAATTCTGTCAGTTTTAGAATACTGATGGACAAATACGAGAGTGGTTCTAAAGGAAGAGTGCTCAATTGGGGGAAGGCCAACTGTAGCAAAATTCGGCAGGAGCTGGGGAATGTGGATTGGGAGCAGCTGTTTGATGGTAAATCCACATTTGATATGTGGGAAGCTTTTAAAGAGAGGCTGATTAGAGTGCAGGACAGACATGTCCCTGTGAAAACAAGGTGTGGGGCTGGATGAACACAGCAGGCCAAGCAGGAAAGCTTGACATTTCAGGCCTAGACCCTTCATCAGAAATGGGGGAGGGGAAGGGGGTTCTGAAATAAATAGGGAGAGAGGGGGAGGCGGATAGAAGATGGATAGAGGAGAGGATAGGTGGAGAGGAGGCAGACAAGTCAAAGAGGCGGGGATGGAGCCAGTAAAGGTGAATGTAAGTTGGGGGGGGTAGGGAGGAGATAGGTCAGTCAGATAGGTCGGAGATAGGAAATAGGAGATGGGGGTGGGGCTTGAGGTGGGAGGAGGGGATAGGTGAGAGGAAGGACAGGTTAGGGAGGCAGAGGTGAGCTGAGCTGGTTTTGGGAAGCTTCACAAGCTTCAAACTTCCCAGTCGCGAACCATTTGAACTCCCCCTCCCATTCCTCAGACGACATGTCCATCCTGGGCCTCCTGCAATGCCACAGTGATGCCACCTGAAGGCTGCAGGAACAACAAATCATATTCAGCCTGGGAACCCTCCTATGATGCTGATGTTCCTCTCCACCTATCCTCTCCTCTATCCATCCTCTATCCACCTCCCCCTCTCTCCCTATTTATTTCAGAACCCTCTTCCCCTCCCCCATTTCTGATGAAGGGTTTAGGCCCGAAACGTCAAGTTTTCCTGCTCCTATGATGCTGCTTGGCCTGCTGTGTTTATCCAGCCCCACAACTTGTTATCATAGGAGCAGGAAAGCTTGACGTTTCAGGCCTAGACCCTTCGTCAGAAATGGGGGAGGGGAAGAAGGTTCTGAAATAAATGGGGAGAGAGGGGGAGGCGGATAGAGGATGGATAGGTGGAGAGGAGGCAGACCAGTTGAAGAGGAGGGGATGGAGCCAGTAATGGGGCCTGTAGGGGTGGGCGGGTAGGGAGGGGAGAGGTCAAGGGGGCGGGATGATGTTAGTAGATAGGAGATGGGGGTGGGGCCTGAGGTGGGAGGAGGGGATAGGTGAGAGGAAAAACAGGTTAGGGAGGTGGAGATGAGCTGGGCAGGGCTCCTATGATGCTGCTTGGCCTGCTGTGTTCATCCAGCCCCACACTTTGTGTCCCCAGAACATTAGAGAATACAAGTTTGAATCCCACCGTGACAGATGGTGGAATTTGAATTCAATAAAAAACAGGAATAAAGAATCTAATGATAACCATGAATTTGTTGTTGATTGTTGGAGAAAACTCATCTGGTTCACTCATGTCCTTTATGGAAGGAAACTGCCATCCTTACCTGACTTGGCATGCATGTAACTCCAGACCCACAGCAATGTGGCTGTCTGTCAACTGTTCTCTTTGTTATTAAGGATGGGCAATAAATGCTGGCCCAGCCAATGACACTCTCGTCCCCGTAAATTTAAAAAAAAAGTTGCTCCGTTTGAGTTCCAGTGTTGGTTGCTTCATTTGAATCTGTTCAGCAACAAAGGTGGGTCTTGTTGCGAAGTTGTCAGTTGGTCACACAAAGCAGTTCAGTGAGCAAAGAACAAAGAATGATACAGCATCATCGGAGCAGGAAAGCTCAGCCTGCTGTGTTCATCCAGCTCTACACCTTGTTATCTCGGATTCTCCAGCATCTGCAGTACCTATTGTCTCTGAAAGAACGATTACAGCACAGGAACAGGCCCTTTGGCTCTCTAAGCTTGTGCTGATGCATTTTGCCCTTCCACACTAAAACTATCTGCACTTACAGGATCCATATCCCTCTCTTCCCTTCTTATTCACAGGTTTGTCCAGGTGCTTCCTGAATGCTGCTATTGTGTCTGCTTCCACCACCTCCTCTGGCAGTATGTTCCAGGCACTCACCACCCTTTGTGTGAAAAACATGCCTTGCGCATTTCTTTTAAACTTCCCCCTTCCATCTTGAACCTGTGTCCCCTAGTAATTGACCCCTTCGCTCTTGGGGGTGGTGGGGGGGTGGGGGGGAAAGCCTCATACTGTCCTCTGTATCCATGCCATTCACGATCTTATCTGAATTACAAGTTCCTAGGTCACAGTTAATTAAAGAAGAAGACAGAGGGAGACAGAAGCAGGCTCCAAGCAACAAAAGAAATTTTAAGCTGTGTCCCTCAGAAGGTGTCTTCAAGTCACTGTCACTGTGCAGTCAGAATTCAGGACGAGGCTCTAGCAGTTCATAGGCCACAAAATGTTAGAGTTATCGCCTGACAGTGTCCTGTGCATAATTCGGTATCATTGAGAATGGAAGTTGAAAGTCCACAAGTAGTAATTATTTGGAGCAATTTACTCACACTGGAGGTAATTAAAGAAACCGAGAGGCTTTCCTGCATTCACGTAATCGTGAGTATACAGACTAACTTCATATCCAGAAAAAAACTCTACAAAACCTAACTTTATCTTCATCAAACAATTAACAGATCTCATACATGGATTACCTTAATGGAAGCCCATAGTCAGTTCAATGTGCCCTAATGAAGTATTTTGCAGTTGCTAGAATGTGGGAAGTCAAATTTGACAAAACCGGGACAACCTTCAGGCTTTGGGTGCCAGGTATCAGGTAACATTCATTCAACACAGATGTTAGCTAATGACATCTCTAAAAAGATAGAATATAACCATTATCACTTCACATTCCGTGGCATTACCATCACTGGTTCTCCCATTATAATATCCCGGGGTTGACCATTGACCAGAAACTGAGTGGATAAGCATTATAAATGTTGTGACTGGAAAAACAGTACAGAGGCTGGAATCCTGCAGTGAGTAACTCATCTCCTGACTTCCTAAGATCAATCCACCATCTGCAAGACACAAGTCAAAAGTGTGAGGAGTACTGCCCACTTTTCCAGGTGAGTACAGCTCGAACAACACTCAAGAGGCTTTTACTTTATCCAGTACAAAGCATCCCGCGTGATGCACTAACATGCACTTCCACCATAATGAACGCATAATAGCAGCAGCTTGGACCATCTACAAGATGCACTGTAGAAATTCACCTTAGACAGCACTTTCTAAATCCATGACCATTACCATCTCGAAGGACAATGACAGCAGATACTTGGAAACATTACGAACTGATGTTCCAATCCAAACCACTCACCAGCCTGACCTAGAAATATATCAGCATTCCTTCACTGTGGCTGGGTCAGAACCACAGAGCAGAACAGTACAGCACAGGAACAGAGCCTACGGGCCACCAAGTCTGTGCCATTCTAAAATAATCCCATCTGTCTTCACATGGTCCATATCCCTCTATTCCCTGGCCATACATGTGTCTGTCTAAATGTCTCTCGTTCTTTGCTATCATATCTGCTTCTACTACCTCCCATTTGGCACATTCCATGCTCCTACCACCCTCTGCATAGAAAAACTTTCCTCGTACATCACATTTAAACTTTCCCCCTCTCACTTTAAACCTATGCCCCTTAGTATTTGACATTTTCACTCTGGGAAAAGGATTCTGACTATCCAACCTGTCCATGTCTCTCATAACTTTATATACTTCTATCCAATCACCTCCGCCTCCTCTGATCTAGTGAAAACAATTCAGTTTGTTCAAAGATAGTAAGAACTACCGATGTTGGAGTCTGAAATAACACAGTGTGGAGCTGGAGGAACACAGCAGGCCAGGCAGCATCAGAGGAGCAGGAAAGCTGACGTTTCGGGTTGGGACCCTTCTTCAGAAAAATCAAGTTTGTCCAACCTCTCCTTATAGCTAATACACTCCAATCCAGGCAACATCCTGGTAAGTAAAAACCGAAAGAACTGCGGATGCTGTAAATCAGGAACAAAAACAAAGTTGCTGGAAAAGCTCAGCAGGTCTCGCAATATCTGCGAAGGAGAAAACAGAGTTAATGTTTCGGGTCTGGTGACCCT
>JAHRHZ010000249.1:13953256-13964534 GCA_024137785.1 Ginglymostoma cirratum
TACACCTCAGACCACAAGTGCTGACATGTTCCGAACAGCCTGGGTGCATAACAGGTGAACAATGGCCTGGTATGGCAACTGCTCTGCCCAGGACGGTAAGAAACTACAGAAGGTGGTGTGCACAGCCCAGACTGTCACAGAAGCCAACCTTCCATCCATGGGCTCTATTTACTTGGCTTGCTGCCATGGATAGATGGCCAACATAATCAGAGACCCATCGCACCCTGGTAATGATCTCCTACAATCTCTTCCGTCAGGCAGAAGATACAGAAGCCTGAACACATGCACAAGCAGGTTCAGGAACAGCTTCTTCTCAGCCATTATTAGACTGATGAATGGACTCTTTAACTTCAAATAATGCTCATCTTGCTCATGTTGATCTTGCCTAGCGCACACCCAGTGCAACGTATACCTCTGTCTAAGTTCTTTTTTCATCCTATGATCCGTTATGTCTTCGCTTACCATGATCTGTCTGTACTGCTTGTAAACAAAACTTTTCACTGCACTTAGGTACACTTGACAATAAATAAATCAAATATCACGTATCAAATGTTCAGTAACCTCTCTCCATCTGTTCTTCCTTATAGTCTTATTGACCTAGCCTCTAACTCCTCATCATTCATTTTACTTGCTGATCTATTGCTCTCATTTCTGACCTCCGCTAGCAGATGAGTTTAAACCCTCTCAAGTGGCACCAGCAAACCTCCCTGCCAGGATATTGCTGCTCCTCCTATCTGAGCAGAAAACTGCAACGTCATCCATGTACAGGGAGGCTTTGGCATGCAGGTCTCTGCTGCCTGGAATAGTCAACCCTCTCAGCCTCACATCTTTCCTGATGGGCTCAGCAAAAGGCTCTAGACAATACACAACCAAGGCAGATAGCTATGTGATATCCTGTCAAAGGTCTGGTCAGTTCTGATGAGGCAGATGTTCATCCACATATCCTGCATATAGGCTTCCTGAGGAGCATGAGGCCATCAGAGATCTCATGCCTGGTACAGCACAGGTTTGGTCGAGGTGAGTCACTGATCCCAGAGCAGACCTGACCGAGTTGGTGATGACCTTAGACAGGATTTTGTAATCTGCATTCAGCAGTCAAATTAATCACCAATTTCTAATTTCCTCCAACTCTCCCTTCCGCTTGTAGATGAGGATGATGATGCCATTCCTCACGGATTCATACATGCTCCCTGCCAGAAGCATACTGTCCTACAACTCCAGCAGGTCCTGGCCAATCAAGTCCAACAGAGCCAAACACAACTCAGCTGGTAAGCTGTTTCTACTGGGAGTTTTATTCTTTTCTAAGGTCTCGGGGGCCTTAGTCAGCTCTTCCAGAGGCAATGCCTGGTCCAGCCTCTGCTGAATGCTGTCAAGTAGGCTCTACGTGTTTGAGGACAGAACAACTGTGAGGCCATGCTGTCTGTAGTCATTCTGTCATTGAATCTGGCCTGAAATGATTTGCGGGCTCTCAGGTTGTAAAATCAAGATGACGTTACTGAGCCATCTTTTACCTACAGGCTGCTGATCATTGATCTCTCCTTGTGCACCTTCCAGAAGAAGAAACATGACCCCATCTCATCTTAACCCTTTCAAGTCTTACCTATACTATGCCACGGTTCCTCTATCATTGAAATTGTGGATATTTGTGGAGTCTCTTCACCTTCTAATTATTAATTGTTCACCATAATTCACCGCCAAATGTGTAAAACTGAGGACCTGATCTGTTGGGTGTGGAATTATTTTATCTCTTCGACCATGCCAATTGTGCCAATGTTTCTCAAAGTAGATGTAAGCTAGTGGTTCCTGCTCTTCAATGGAATATTTGCATTTGGTTTCTGATGAGGGGTGTGATTAGTCAATTTATTCCTTCAATGCATTGTGACTGTACAGCTCCTTTACATTTCCTGATGTATTTGATGTGACATACTTTCCAGTATGTGTGTAGAAATCTGCTAGGAAAGGTTGTCTTCAACCTTGCTTTAACTTGACAAATACTGGTTCATATCTGATTGTCCATTCCTACTCTGCTTTATTTCAGCAACACTAAAAATCAACCCTGATGGTTGCAAATATGTATGTAGCCTTGTTGAGCATTAAATTTTTTAGTGTGAGTTGAGTAAGCACTATTGACAACGATTGATCATGTCCTGCTTTGTCTCTTCCACACAAAAAAATCATCATGCTGGTTGATTGTCCCTTCGGTGCCTGACAGTACTGAAGGAATGATCATCTGGAATGTCTGTAACAAAAAGCTGTAAGATATCAGCATTCTTCATTTGCAATCTCTGGAGAAGATCCATCTCATGTCAAGTTTTTGGAAAACTTTGGTTTCTTGGAGTACCACTGATCATTTTTGAATTGCATGAAGTGGAACCTTGTCAGAAATTTTAGCTTTGTCAATGCTTTAAGAATGATGCATGAACTAAGTCTGCTATTTTTCTGTCATGGAATGTCAACATTCGATATCCAAGGTGATGAGTTGATTTGCTGAATTATGTTGTTTTCTTCAAATCATTTCAACTCTGCAGTCATACTCTGTCACAGATGGCAAATGGCAACTCTTTCAAATCTGGTGGAATTGATGTGTTGGTGCACGGAACATGACCGTATGCTTTGTAAGTCAGTACTCCCTAAATCCAGTAATTGCATGTACAGTCTGCATCATTGATCATGCTAGTATGTGTTCTGGTAAGGTTTGCAAATCTGAAGCCAGGTTTGAAGAAGGGGCTTGCTACCTAAAGGTTTCTGTCTTTGGCTATGCAGAACATGAACCACGAATGATGATTTCCAGCACACTGAAAATGTGATCATTCTCAAAGCTAAAAAACTGAGCTGTTGTAAGCTTGAGTGTCCACAAAACATTGCTGAGGCCACAATTATATACTATATATGTTAATGGCTTGGATGAGGCAAGTGAATCTACTATAGCGAAGTTTGCAGATGACACATAAATAGTTGGGAAGGCAAGTGGTGAGGATGGCACGAAGAGTGTGGGGGGATATGGACAGTCAGCGAGTAAACATAAAAATAACAAATTTAAATGGAGGAAGAGAACTACAGAACAGAGGTATTTGAGACAGCATGGATCACAAAAAGCTAATAGGGAAGGCCAATAGAATGTTAGCCTTTATCTCAAAGGTAATAGAGCATAAAAAGTAGGGAGGCTTTGCAAAAACTGTACAAGGCACAAGTTGAACCACAGCTTGAATTCTGTGAACAGTTTGGGCCCCTTATCTAGGGAAAGATGTGCTGGTGTTAGATGCAGTCCAGAGACTGTTCATTAGGCTGGTATGGGGTATGGCAGGACTGTCTTATGAGGAGAAGTTGACGAAGTTGGGTCCAGGCTTTTTGGAATATAGAAGAATGAAAGGTAACCTTATTAAAACTTACAAGATTCTTAGAGAGATAAGAGGTACTGCAGAATCCGAGATAACAAGGCGTGGGGCTGGATGAACACAGCAGCCAAGCAGCATCATAGGAGCAGGAAAACTTGACGTTTCGGGCCTAGACCCTTCATCAGAAATGGGGGAGGGGAAGACGGTTCTGAAATAAATAGGGAGAGAGGGGGAGGCGGATAGAGGATGGATTGAG
The DNA here is from genome assembly GCA_024137785.1 of Ginglymostoma cirratum. Lineage (NCBI taxonomy): Eukaryota > Metazoa > Chordata > Chondrichthyes > Orectolobiformes > Ginglymostomatidae > Ginglymostoma > Ginglymostoma cirratum. The sequence goes on from JAHRHZ010000249.1 coordinate 13,956,848, forward strand.
GAGAGGATAGGTGGAGAGGAGGCAGACAAGTCGAAGAGGTGGGGATGGAGCCAGTAAAGGTGAGTGTAGGTGGGGGGGTAGGGAGGAGATAGGTCATTCCAGGGAGGATGGACAGGTCAAGGGGGCAGGATGATGTTAGTAGATAGGTGAGAGGAAAAACAGGTTAGGGAGGTGGAGATGAGCTGGGCTGGTTTTGGGATGCGGTTGGGGGAGGGGAGATTTTGAAGCTTGTGAAATCCACATTGATACCATTGGGCTGCCATTGATACCATTTCCTCTCACCTATCCCCTCCTCCCACCTCAAGCCCCACCCCCATCTCCTATCTACTAACATCATCCCGCCCACTTGACCTGTTCGTCCTCCCTGGACTGACCTATCTCCTCCCTACCCCCCTACCTACACTCGCCTTTACTGGCTCCATCCCCGCCTCTTCGACCTGTCTGCATCCTCTCCACCTATCCTCTCCTCTATCCATCCTCTATCCGCCTCCCCCTCTCTCCCTATTTATTTCAGAACCCTCTTCCCCTCCTCCATTTCTGATGATGGATCTAGGCCCGAAATGTCAAGTTTTCCTGCTCCTATGATGCTGCTTGGCCTGCTGTGTTCATCCAGCCCCACGCCTTGTTATCTAAGATTCTTAGAGATTTGGCAGGGTAGATGCAGAAGGATCGTTTGCCCTTGTTGGACAGTCTAGGACCAGAGGACATAATGTCAGAATAAGGGGCACATATTGAATAAAGAAATGAGGAGGAACTTCTTTGCTTAGAGGGTAGTGAATTTGTGGAACTCTTTACCACAACGTGTTGTTGAGATTGGGTCTTTATATGTATTCAAGGCTGAGGTAGACAGATTTTTAAACAGCAGGGAATTTTGAATAGTTATAGGATAAAGGCAGGAAAATGGAGTTGAAGATTATTTGATCACTCATCATCTTAGTGAATTGTAAAATGGCCTACTTTTGCATTTTACGGCCTTGAAGAGTGTGTCACAGGTATGACAGAAAGTTGCAAAAATACCTATGGTTAGGTTTGATACTTCCACATCAAAATGACAAAGTGACATGAAATGCCTGCAAACCCAAGTGAGGATTTGTTAAAATGACAACTTGTTTTACTTCCATAGTGACATGCATGAGCTATGTTTCACTCTCAGAAAGAGACACCTCTATTTATAGAGCCAATGTGCTCCTCTTCTCTGACCTACATATCCCAATTTTAAGTTAGAACAAAGGAACAAAGAAAATTACAGTACAGAAACAGGTTCTTCGGCCCTCCAAGCCTGCACCGACATGCTGCCTGACATGTCTAAAACCCCCTACCCTTCTGGGGACCGTATCCCTCTATTCCCATCCTATTCATGTATTTGTCAAGACGTCCTTTAAATTCACTATAGTATCTGCTTCCACCACCTCCCCTGACAGCGAGTTCCAGGTAACCACCACCCTCTGTGTAAAAAACTTGCCTCATATATCACCTTTAAACCTTGCCCCTCGCATCTTGAGCCTATGGCCCCTGGCAACTGACCCTTCCACGCTGGGAAAAAGCTTCTGACTGTCCACTCTATCCATGCCCTTCATCAACTTGTAGACCTCTATCAGGTTGCCCCTCAACCTTTGTCATTTCAGTGAGAACAACCCAAGTTTCTGCAGTCTCTCCTCATAGCTAATGCCCTCCATACCAGGCAACATCCTGGTAAATCTTTTCTGTACTGTCTCCAAAGCCACCACATCCGTCTGGTAGTGTGGCGGCCAGAATTGAACACAATATTCCAAGTGTGGCCTAACTAAGGTTCTATAAAGCTGCAACATCATCTGCCAGAGATAAAAGGTACTGCAGATGCTGGAGAATCTGAGATAAAAGGTACTGCAGATGCTGGAGAATCCGAGATTGGAGAATCTCAACATCATCTGTCAATTTTTCAACTCAATGCCCTGGCCGATGAAGACAAGTATGCCATATGCTTTGTTGACTACCTTTTCCACCTACGTTGCCACTTTCAGTGACCTGTGTACCTGTACACCCAGATCTCTCTACCTGTCAGTACTCTTAAGGGTTCTGCCAGTTACTATATATTTTCCATCTGAAGTAGACCTTCCAACAGGCATTAACTCACATTTTTCTGGATTATACTCCATCTGCCATCTCTCTGCCCAAGTCACCAACCGATCTATATCCTGCTGTATCCTTTGACGGTCCTCATCACTATCCGCAATTCCACCAATCTTTGTGTCATCGGTAAACTTACTAATCAAACCAGTTACATTCTCCTCCAAATCACTTACATATATTACATATATATAATATATATTTGGGGCAGCACGGTGGCACAGTGGTTAGCTGTCTCACAGCAACAGGGACCTGAGTTTGATTCCAGCCTCAGGCGATTGAGAGGAATTTGTACATTCTCCCTATGTTTGCATGGGTTTCCTCCGGGTGCTCTGGTTTCCTCCCACAGTCCAAAGCTGTGCAGACTAGGTGGATTGGCCATGCTAAATTGCCCATAGTGTTCAGGGATGTGTAGATGAGGTGGTTTTATAGGGGGATGGCTCTGGGTGGAATGCTCTGAGGGTCAGTGTGAACATGTTGAGCTGAAGGGCCTGCTTCCACACTGTAGGGATTCTATGAAGTACAAATAGCAAAGGTCCCAACACTGATCCCTGAGGAACGCCACTTGTCACAGCCCTCCATTCAGAAACATACACTCCCACTGCTACTCTCTGTTTTCTATGACCCAGCCAGTTTTTTTTATCCATCTTGCAAGTTTACCTCTTACCCTAATTTACACTTTTACCCATCAGCTGGAAATGGATTGTGAATTTATGAACACTTACACAACTGGGTACATGTTTTAATGTGCCTCAACACATTTGATTGCTAAGGTCTCTGTCTGAAACGTTTCTACGTGAGCTGAGCTAAATCTGTAATCGTAAATCAGAATTTCTGTGTAACCTCTTTCAATTTAACATGGCAAATTTGATTTGGACTGCCAAGTCATCCGTTTTTTCCAAGGTTAAATTGTCATCCTCCATGCGGAGGTATTCCCTAATTTATGGAATTGAAGTATTTTCAATTAATTGGTGACAAATTACTTTGCTATTTGGAACATTAACGGGTAGAAGCTAACTGCTGCAATGCTGCCATATATGATTTCATACCCTCACCAATTCTCTGGCGGAATGGATACTATTTTGATTGTCATACCTTTCTTAGGCCTGAAGTATTTTTTGAGGGTAGGTAACACCAAATCAAAAATATCTGTGTCTTCTATGAGTTCCTTGAATAATTGCTGCCTTTCTGCTTTGAGAGAATATACACTTTTCAGTTATTTGTACGTTGTTGATCTGACGTTCATTGTAGTGAGAAAATAGTTCTTGAATCATCAAATCCATTGACCCCATACCTTGGTGGACCTCCAAACCAGGAAAGGAAGTGTGCAACAGATGGAAAATTTAAATTCTTCTTCATCATCCTCATTCCCTATTGTGATCAGGAGAAATGCAGGGGTGATACACCGGCATCTATGTGTGTAACAGAAGTTTTATTCAATGCTTTAGAACTCTGGTCTCTCATACTTACAGCAGCTTGCTTCTTTACCTGTGCTTTTCTAAATGACTAAGTAATGGTGTAACTAGTCACACATAGCGAGCAAGTAACACACACATATAATCAAATACTGAATACTACCCATCCCAACAACCAATGCACGTCCCTTCCTGAAATGTAAGGTTAATATTCTCAGGATAAGGAGTCTGCTGTACTGCATTGGCAGTGTCGGATCTGGACCCCTGCAGCTTCAGGTTCTTGGTCTTTCTCTGTTTAATTTAATGCTTATTTACTTCCTATTATCAGCTACCATTCTCAGGAAATGTATAACAGCCTTTTTTGATGGGCTATATTTATCTGCAGAATCTAAAGGATCTTCTTGTGCTTGTCACAGAACACTGGCGATGTCCTTCTTAAAATTTATGATGTTTTTCATTTAAAGGAATCGGGAACAAAGGGGTTCTGTTTCTGGAGAGTCAGGCACGAAGAGTCAATAATATAACATAGTCATCAAGAGACATTAGAACAACTTATTTAAAACAAAGGTTAGATGAAGCAAGAAAGGGCATTTGGCTTCTCCTGTGCTGTAACTTCTGCTCATTCTCTGTTGGCTTCACACCTTTGTGGGATTAAAGTGATGCATGTTGTCCTATTGAAAAATGGTTGTCAGATGCTGGAAGTTGAAAGAACACATAAAAAGTGTTCTTACGCCCAATTAAAAGTGAAATATCATGGATGCTGAAAATCTAAAATAAAAACAGCGAAGTCTGCAGAAACTCAGCAGGGACGGCAGTGTCTGTGGAGAGGCGAGCATTTAACCCTTTGAGTCCAATATGAAACTTTTTCAGAACTGAAGTGGTTGGTAAATTGTGTTTATTATGCTGCAGACAGACAGGCTGGAGAAGTAAGTAGGGGAAGTATGGTGGTGGGGTGGTGTGGGGACGTGCTTCGATGGAAAAACATTGGAGGAAACAGAGATCAGCTCTGAAGTAGTAAAATCCTATATTGAGTCCTAATCTGTCAAGTGCCTAAACTGAGATATTGCTCCACTACCTTGCATTTACGATAGCTTCCTCCAAATTCCACTCTTGTTACATTGAAAACCCTTACATCCCCATGCTTTCACTTCTTATTCTCACCCCCATGCACATAAACATAACTCCATTTCACACCTTTATTTGCATCCTTTTTACAGCAAATCTTTCCTTCACCACCATTGGCAAAGGCCTAATGGCACTATTGCTCAAATATTAATCTGGATATCTTGGTGATATTCTGGGGACCCAGGTTTGTGTCTCACCATGGTAAATGGTGGAATCTGAATTCAATAAAAATCTTTAGTTAAGAGTCTAATAATGACCATGAAACCATTGTCGATAGTCTGGAAAAAAGGAACATTTGTTTCACTAATGTTCTTAAGGAAATAAGTCTGCCATCCATACCCGGTCTGGCCTATCTATGACTCCAGACCCATGGCAATGTGGTTGACTCTTAACTGTCCTCTGAGTAGTAAATGCTGACTTAGCTCATGCCCACATTCTGTAAGTGAAACCCTTATAAACTTAGGTTGTTGACTTGCTCACCGAACTGGCTTGTTCATGTTCAGACGTTTTGTCACCATTCCAGGTAATATCATGTGCAGCCTCCGATGAAGCAGTGTCATTCTACTCCGCTTGGAATTTATATTATTTGGTCCGTTATGGTGAGAAGTGTCATTTCTGGTTTTGATCTGTACAGGTTCGTATATGGGGTCCAATTCTATATGTTTGTTGATTGTATTACAGGTGGAGGAACATTCCTCTAGGAATTCTCATGCATGTCTATGTTTGGCTTGGGCTACTATGGTTACCTTGTCCCAGTTAAATTCCAAGCGCAGTAGAATAACTTCGCTTCATCAGAGGCTCAACTGATGATGTCACCTAGCATGTTGACAAAGCATCTGAACGAGAACAAGCCAGGTCGGCGAGAAAGTCAACAACCTCACCCACAACCCGAGCAACATATCTTTGCCAAAACTTTAAACCCTCATAAACTGTTCCATTTTCTCCTTCATACCCGTTAACCCCAACCCCCACCCTGTTTTGAAAACTGAAGAAGAGTCATATCGGATTTGAAGCATTAATTCTGTTTCTCTCTCAGAAATGCTGCCCAGACCTGCTGAGTTTCACCAGCACTTTCTGTTTTTATGCTTCCTTTGATATCGGCTCTGGTTTCCTGCCATCCAATATCTAGCACTACCTGTCGGCTGACTAATGTTTCCCCAGTTAAAATTTCCTCAGCACCATGATGCAAAGCTAGGCCCATTGGGTTGTCATCTAGACTTTGCTTTACTACTGGCCATCTGCCCAAATTCTTTTAAGATTGGACCTTTATTTTCAGCATCAAGAATTCCCATGTTAGGTGCTGAATAATGCGCCCTTTACTCTGTTTCAACAATATGGCTCAGTCCAAACCTCAGAAGTCAGTCCCTTTCTGCACAAGTGTGACACTTTTCTCTTTTGCACGTGAGCCATTGCCGTGTTCTGCGTATCCATTGACTGGCAGTGTGGTGCACTGTGTTGCTATATAAATACTGGGGATTGTGCTGAGGCGGACTTGTTTTACATAGAGATGACAGACAGGAGAGACTGCAATGACATCAACCTGAAACACAATGGGGAGATGAGATCAAAGTGGAGAAAAAGAGCTTTTAGCCACTGCACAGTGATCTTTATGTTGCTACTTTATTGACAAGCTACGGCAAAGGACCAAGATGCCCACCAGTGGATAGAGCATTTTTGAATCCATTCCTTTTATTTTGTGGGGCAGATAGTGCTGGAGCGTGTTTGCTTATTCTTCCTGTCCCACTCAACTCTAATAATAACTTGCATTTATGGCAGTTGAGTTTCTTTAATTTACAAAAAAACAGGTCTTTGTTTTTAATAATTACATGAATTATTCAAATGTTTTTGCATTAAGGAGACCTCCTGAGCTTTAGAATGACAGTTGAATGAAATCAAAACAGAATGAATAAAGTTCAGGTCAAGTCAATTCTGCAGCTGTTTCCCATCACTGCTCTCATGCCCCCATGACATTTTCACAAACTGGATTGGAGACAAAAGGAAATTCTCACAACAGTAATCAGTGAAATTACTTATAGAACAACCTCTCTTATTTGGATAATATCTTAGGATTATCTCTGTTTGTGCTCAATTATCTGACATATAACAAGGGTGATCTCAGTCCTTTACTCATATAATTAACAAAGCTATTACAAAGACAATTCCCAGAAGGCATTTGACAAGATGCCACATAAAAGGTTATTGGGTACAGTTAGAACTCATGGTGCAGGTGATAGCTTATTAGCAAGGATAGCAGATTGATTGGTTTGCAGTAAACCGAAAGTATTACGCAGACGTAACTCCGCCCACAGCCTCCACAGCCAGCAGCTCCGGAGGAGACAGCAGCACTGAGCCCTGCCGAGTGTTCACCATCCCCCCAGACCTCCCCCTCACTGAGGACGAACGGTCAGTCCTCAGTAAAGGGCTTTGTCCCCCTCCACCCGCATATCAACGAATACCACTCACGCTTGGATGTTGAGCAGTTTTTCCGCCGCCTCCGCCTCCACGCTTACTTCTCCAACCGCGAAACTAACCCTCCCTCTACTGACCCCTTCACCCGCCTCCAACACAAGCCCTCCTCCTGGACACCACCCCAAGGCCTCCCACCCTCCCTCGACCTCTTCATCTCCAACTGCCGTCGAGACATCAATTGCCTCAACCTCTCTACCCCTCTCAAACACTCCAATCTCTCCCCCGCAGAACGTGCAGCCCTCCACTCCCTCCGCTCCAATCCCAACCTCACCATAAAACCCGCGGACAAGGGAGGCGCAGTCGTAGTATGGCGCACTGACCTCTACATTGCTGAGGCCAGGCGCCAACTCTCCGACACCTCCTCCTACCGCCCCCTGGATCATGACCCCACCCCCGAGCACCAAACCATCATCTCCCAAACCATCCACAACCTCATCACCTCAGGTGACCTCCCACCCACCGCCTCCAACCTCATCGTTCCCCAACCCCGCACCGCCCGCTTCTATCTCCTCCCCAAAATCCACAAACCTGAATGCCCTGGTCGACCCATTGTCTCCGCCTGCTCCTGCCCC
>JAHRHZ010000249.1:13974534-13988717 GCA_024137785.1 Ginglymostoma cirratum
ATGTCTTTGGTGGTGGGGTCTGATTGCAGATGGCGGAAGTGTCGGAGGATATAGCTAGTAGTTTAGGGAAGAAGTGGTAGATAGTCATAAAGTCATACATATGGAAACAGACTCTTCAGCCCAACCAGTCCATGCCGACCATAATCCCAAATTAAACTAGTCCAACCTGCCTGCATTTGGCCCATATCCCTCCAAATATTTCTTATTCGTGTACTTATCCAAATATCTCTTAAATGTTGTGACTGTACCCGTATAGACCACTTTCCCTGGAAGTTCTTTCCACTCTCGAACCAGTCTCTGTGGAAAAATGTTGCCCCTCATGTCTTTTTAAAATATTTCTCCTCTCACCTTAAAAGTATGCCCTGAGTCTTGAAGAACCCCATATGAGGGGAAAACAAATCTCCTATTCACCTTATCTATACCCCTCATGATTTAATAAACCTCCATAAGGTAACCCCTCAACCTCCAGTGAATAAAGTCCCAGCCTTCTAAACACCTTCTCAACCATCCTGTCTACATGTGACACACAATGTGGGATAGTGTGAGGTTATGCACCTTGGTTGGAAGAATGGAGGCACAGACTATTTTCTAAATGGGGAAAGGCTTTGGAAATCTGAAGCACAAAGGGACTTGGGAGACCGAGTTCAAGATTCTCTTAATGTTAACATGCAGGTTCAGTTGACAATTGTAATGAGTGCTCACATTGCATTTTCCTTCCTAAGAGGCTAGAATACAAAAGCAGAGTTGTACTGCTGAGGCTATACAAGGCTCAGCTCAGACCGCATTTGGAATATTGTGAGCAGTTTTGGGCCCCATACCTAATGAAAGATGTGCTGGTATTGAGGGAGTCCAGAGGAGTTTTACAAGAACGATCCCAGAGATTAAGCGCTTTGTTATATGAGAAGCGGTTGAGGACTCTGGGTCTGGACTCGATACAATTTTGAAGAATGAGAGAGGATCTGAATAAAACTTACTGAATACTGGGACGCTTGGTAGAGTGGACATTGAGATGATGTTTCCATCAGTTGGAGAGATTAGGACCCACAGGTAGTCTCAGAATGAAGGAACGACCCTTTAGAAATGAGATGAAGAGGAATTTCTTCAGCCAAGGGATGGTTAATCTATTGAACTCATTGCCACAGAGGGCTGTGGAACCCAAGTCATTGAGTGTATTTATGACAGAGATAGATAGTTTCCTGATTGGAAAGAGGAGGAGCAAGACAATGGGGTGGAAAAACAGATGAACCATAACCAGCAGACTTGATAGGATTAATAGCCTAATTCTGCTCCATTATTTTATGGTCTAAACTGTGATAAATGGATGACAGGTTTACAATACTTGAATCTGCAGCTGCATCAAAGAGTTTCTTCACGAAGAGAGGTAGGATTAGAGAAAATTTAATAGAAGTGCTCAAAATTCTGAGCTGTCTGGAGAAAGTATTTATGGAGAGATTGTTCTTATTGGTGGCATGGTTGAGAACCAAGGACATTGATCTTATGGTGAAATAAAGATGAAATCTTTTTGAACAGCATTTCATTCAGATCCAGAATCTAGTATTTCAGAACGTGGTGGAGGCCAATTCGATCACATCATTCAAAACTGAATTGCATAATTGGATATAAAAAGAAAGTGCAGGTCTACATGAAAAACTGAGGTAAGAGATACCATTTGAGTTTGCAGAGTGCTGGCATGAACTTGTGGCCTGAATGGCCTCCTTTGGGTTTTTTCTGTTGTCATATTGGGAAGAAATTTTCAAGAGACACAGGCACTAAGATGGCCAGACTACATGTTTCAAGGCATCCTGACGCACCAGGAGCACTCATAATGAATGAATGCACTATACTACTTTCCCTGTTTAAGACTTTTAAATTTTAAAAAAAATGAATTTTTAATAAATGTACCAGCTATACCCACCTTAAAAATAAACAAAAATATCTCTGAGAATATGCAATTTGGCAAGATATTTATTTTCCCTTTATCTGCATCCACAAATCAAGTGGAATAATTAGTTTTTCAGTCTTCTTGACTTTCGTACCGTTTCTGCTGTTGGGTCAAGTTCTGGCCTGTTAGGTTTCAGTTCAGCACTCACAGTAGATCTTCTTTTTCAGATATTCTGTTGATTTGACTACTTTTATATATTAGCAAACCACAATCCCAGCAAGTGGATTAGCAACCTGCGTTTTCAGTGTTCATTATTTTTAGTTCTTCCTTGTATTTTGGTTCAATTCCGGTTGCAATCATTTACTTCCCTGTGCACAGAAGCGTATGTGCACTCTTTGAAGTGATTGGCCATGGTGGTACAGGAGTTTTTGGCAGTTGACTTCTGCAATTTCAGCAAATTTATCGATTTCCAAACCAATGATTCTAGATCACTACATAGACAAAGCCAAAAATCAAACTTCTGGCTTTGGATTTCAAGTTACCTGGACCAATGAGTTTAGTATAAAGGAACAAAAACAGAAGTTGCAGGAAAAGCTCAGCATGTCTAGCAGCATCTGTGAAGAAAAAAATCAGAGTTAATGTTTTTAGGTGACCCTTCCTCAGAACTGGTGTTACCTAAGAAAACATCAGTTTATATGCAGAAAATAGGGAGGGGAATGCAGTCGGGTGTAAACTGTAGGATAAAGGATAGAGCCCGAAGAGAGAGAAGAGCAGTTGAACAGACAAACGAGCTGGCTAGCAGGGAGAATTGTTGCTCATGGGGACTGTTAGTGACTAACAATAGGTAGTGTGTAATGGCAGACTATGTGATAACAAGGCCTGGTGTGTGGGGTAGGGGGCTTGGACATTGGAGAGTTTAGGCTCTAAAATTATTGAACTTGATATTGAGTCTGAAGGGCTGCAGGGTCCCCAAGCGGAAAATGAGGTGTTGTTCTTCCAGCTTGTGCTGAGCTTTGCTGGAACACTGCAGCAAGCCTGAGGCAGAGATGTTGGCCAGGGAACAGGGTAGTGTGTTAAAGTTCAGGCAACAGGTAGCTCAGGGTCTTGCTTGCGAGCATAACATAGACGTTCTGTGAAGCAGTCCCCAGTCTATGCTTCATTTCCCCGATGTAGGGGAGACCGCTTTGTGAGCAGCAAATGCAGTAGACTAGATTCTGGGAAGTGCAGGTGAAGTGTTGTTTCACCTGGAAGGTATGTTTGGGCCCTTGGATACTGGGGAGGGAGGAAGTAAATGACAGGTGTTGCACCTTTGCTGGTTGCAGGGGAAGGTGCCGTGGAGCTGTGGGGGTTTACTGGGGGTGAAGGAAGTGTTGATCAGGGTGTCCTGGAGAGAATGGTCCCTGCGGAAGGTGGACAAGGGAAGGGAGGGTAATACATGTCGAGTGGTGGCATCTAGCTGGAGGTGGTAGAAATGGCGTCTGATGATCTTTTGGATGTGGATTCTGGTGGGATGGTAGGTCCTTACAGGGAGAACCTTATAGCTGTTGCTGGAGGGAAGAGAAGGGGTGAGGGCGGAAGTGCGGGAGATGGGTCAGACACAGTTGCAGGCCGTGTTGACAATGGAGCTGTGGAATCCTCGGTTAAGGGAGAAGTTGGACATTTCGGAGGCTCCCTTGTCGAAGTTGGCCTCATCTGGGCATATGCGACAGAGACGGGGGTATGGAGAGGAAGGGATGGAGTCTTTACAGGAAGCAGTGTGTAAGGATGTATAGTCGAGATAGCTGTAGGAGTCAGTGGATTTATAGTGGATATTAATGGCCAGTCTATCCCCAGAAATGGAAACAGAGATGTCGAGGAAGGGAAGAGTGGAGTCAGAGATGGATCAGATGAAAGTGAGGGCAAGGTGGAAATTGGAAGTGAAATTGATGAATGTTTCCAATTCCAGATGAGAGGGGGAAGCAGAACGAGTGACCATAGTTCTATAAATTTTAGAATAGTAATGGAGGAGGACTAAACTGGCCCACAGGTTTGAGCTCTAAATTTGGGGCAACATGAATTTTGATGGAATTAGATAGGAGCTTGCAGGTGTTGATTGGATTAGTTTGCTTACAGGCAAAGGAACCCCTGTGGGAGGTCTTTGAAAGTGTGATAGTTAGAGTTCAAGGTCTATATGTTCCTATGAGGATGAAGGGCAAGATTGGCGGGAGTGGGGAACCCTGAATGACAAAAGATATTGAGGCTTTGACCAGAAAAATGAAGGAGGTGAGGCTTAGATATAGGCAGCTGGGATCAAGGGGATCCCTGGAAGTATATAGGGTTGACAGGAGTTTATTGAAGTAGGAAATCAGGAGGGTGAGAAAGGGTGCATGAGATAGCTTTGGCTGAGAAGATTAGGGTGAATCCAAAGAGATTCTTTAAGTATGTTAAAGGAAAAAGAATAACTAGAGAGAGAATAGTATGGAAGTGCAGGAAATGGGCGAGGTCCTCAATGAATATTTCTCCTTTGTGTTTACAGTGGAGAAAGACATGAAGACTTGGGAACTTGGGAAAGTTAGTGGCGATATCTTGGGGACAGTCTATATTACAGTACAGGAGGTTTGGAAGTATTAGAATGTATGAAGGTAGATAAATCTCCTGGTCCTGATCAGATATATCCAAGAACTCTGCAAGAGGCTAGAGAAGAAATTATGGGGTCCCTGTCTAATATATTTGCATCATCATTAGCCACAGGTGAGGTCCTGGAAGACTGGAGGGCAGCAAATGTTGTGCTCTTATTCAAGAAGGGCTACAGAGAAAAACCTGACAATTATAGAACAATAAGCTTAACATCTGTGGTAGACAAGTTACTTGAGAAGATTCTGAGGGATAAGATATACATACATTTAGAAAGACAAGGCTTGATTAGGAGCAGTCAGCCTGGCTTTGTGCATGAGAGATCATGCCTCGCAAATCTGTTAAAGTTCTTTGATGAAGTGACCTGGAAGGTTGATGAGGGCAGGGCGGTAGATATAGTCCATGTGGATTTTAGTAAGGCTTTTAGTAAGGATTTTAGTAAGGTCCCACATGGGAGGCTGCCCTGGAAAGTTAGATCACATGGAACCCAGGGAGAGCTGGCAAATTGGATACACAATTAGCTTGATGGTAGGAATAGGGAGTAACAGTGGAAGGATGCTTGTTGGACTGGAGGCCTGTGACTAGTGTGTGCCTCAGGGGGCAATGCTGGGCCCATTGCTGTTTAGTATGTATATCAATGATTTGGATGAGAATGGACAAGGCATAACTAGTAAATTTGTGGATGACAATAAAATAGGCAGTATTGTGGACAATGAGGAGGGTTATCAGAAATTGCACCAGGATCTTGATCAGCTCAGGAAGTGGGATGAGAAATGGCAAATGGAGTTTAATATAGATAAGTGTGAGGTGTTGCATTTTGGAAAGTCAAATCAAGGTTGGAGTTTCATGGTGAATGATAGGGCCTTAAGGACGTAATGGAACAGAGAGACCTTGGAGTTCAGGTGCACGGTTCCCTGAAAATGGAGTCACAGGTAGACAGGGCAGTGAAGAAGGCATTTGGCACACTGGACTTCATCAGTAAGGGTATTGAATATAGAAGTTGGGAAGTTATGCTGCAGTTGTACAGGACATCGGTGAGGCCACACTTGGAGTATTGTGTTCATCTTTGGTCACCTTGCTATAGGAATTATTAAACGAGAAAGAGTGCAGAAGAAATTTACAAGGATGTTGTCAGGACTCAAGTGACTGAGTTATAGAGAGAGGTTGGAGAAGCTAGGACCTTTTTTTCTTTAGAGCGTAGGAGACTGATGGGGGATATTATGGAAGTGTATAAGGGTTAGAGTGAATGCACTCAGTCTTTTTCCCAGGGATGGGGAATCAAGGACTCGAGGGCATCAGTTTAAGGTAAGAGGGGAAAGAATACATGGGAACCTGAGGGGCAACTTTTTTACGCAGAGTGTGGTACGCATATGGAATGAGCTGCTAGCAGAAGTGATTGAGGCGGGTACATTAACAACATCTAAATGACATTTGGACAAATACATTGAGAGGAAAGGTTTAGAAGGATATGGGCCAAGTGCAGGGAAATGGGATTAGCATGGATGGACATTTTAGTTGGCATGGATTCGTTTGGGCTGAAGTGCCTGTCTCTGTGCTGTAGGATTCTATGACTCTATGTCTCTATGAGATCTCTACCCAGTCAACCAACTTTTATGTGTCCTTTTGAAGTTCTGTGCTACCTTCCTCATAGCTTATAATGTATTCCAGTTACATACCATTGGCAAATTTTGAAATTGTATCTCAAGATCAGCAAAAGCAAGGGTCCAAAACTAATCCCTGGAGAGTTTCGCTACAACTTTTCCAAGTCCAAAACCATGCATTAATCATTACTTTCTGTTTCTTGTCGCTTAGCTGATATTCTTTCACGTGTTGCTAATATATCTTTTATTTCATGAACTATGATTTTTCCCACTTATCTTTTGTGTGACACTGTATCAAATGTCTTCTCAAGTGTATATGCACTACATCAACAACATTGCCCTGATCAACCCTCCTTGTTACCTCTTTAAAAGATTCTACTGAGTTAGTTAAATGTGAATTTGCCTTTAAAAATCCAGACTGTCTTCCCTTAATTTTGTCCTGAATTGCAGTCTCCTGAACTTTTCCCTGAGCAACTCTTTGTTTTTGAAAAGGATTTTCCATTCCCGAGTTCAGAGCGCAGAGTTGGGAAATTTAATGGCTTCACAAACCTGACTTAGGAGCAAATGCCTCAGAAGATGCAATTTTCATTCCAGGACAGTGGCGTTCCTAGGGAGCTGAACTGAGTAACCCTGGAATGAGTATGGAGGACATTGTGTGAAGCAGATTGCAAAGGAAGCATAGGTTGGAGCTCTGGCAACTTTCCCAAAATTAAAAAGTAATGAACACCCAACCAACTCTCACACATCCCCTTACTGCATTCATTCCACCTCATACTACCCACATCACATAACAACTCATACTCTCCATGTTGACCTATGTCAGTCTGCCTATTCCATTATTGTCTCTAGTCCACATGCCAACCCATGCATCTCTTCCTATTCTCCATAACTTCATGTATCATCCATATTAACATATACTCCTGTTACCATCCCCATGGTTCTTTATAAACTTAATGTTAACTGATGCCTCTCTGCTCACATCATCATTGTCTCCCAATACACCTCCATGCCTCATCCCCCATGTCCGTTTAAATCCTTTTCCTACCTTAGTGCCAAGCCCGGCTCTGTCTCACATGGGGCACTTTCTCCTGGCTCAAGTTTGGGAATCCAGGGAATATTCAGACTCTGACTGAGAATGGAAATTCTGTTTGAAAAGAAGTGGTTGGGGTAGCTCTTGAAATATAATTTGGAACAAAATTATTAGGTACCTGGACATTGCCTTTCTATCTACTATATTAACCTATCTTGTGTCCACCATGGCAGGCCTCAGTAGCCATGATGAGATTTAATAATGTAACATTTCAAAAGTCTATTGCACACTTTTAATAAGAAAAACCTCATTCATTAAAAATAATTACAGCACTTAACTTTCTTAAATGAAAAATGCATGATCAGAAATAGCATTTAATTATTATGCATAATTCCTCATAGCAACAAACTTTGAATTTAACAAACTACTTGGAGCAATTAGTCAAACTGTGAAATAGCAGGCACAAAACTGTACTTTTGGAGATTGACACATCGGCGATACAACACTAATCCAGTGATGGTAACACACAGATTTATGTCTATATGCAGGGTGAACTAATGAGCAATGTGCTTTTAGCGACTACAGGCAGATTTAAAAGGTCAGAGCTTTAATTTTTTTATTCATTCATGGGATGAGGGTGTCACTTGCTCGGGCAGTATTTATTGACTGTCTCGGAGGACAGTTAAGAATCAACCACTTTGCTGTGGGTCTGGAGTCACATAAGACCATAAGACCATAAGGCATAGGAGCAGAAATTAGGCCATTCGCCAGCTATGTCTGCTCCGCCATTCAATCATGGCTGATAAGTTCCTCAACCCCATTCTCCCGCTTTCTCCCCGTAACCCTTGATCCCCTTGACAATCAAGAACCTATCTATCTCAGTCTTAAATGTACTCAATGACTTGGCCTCCGCAGCCTTCTGCGGCAGTGAATACCATAGACTCACCACTCTCTGGCTGAAGTATTTTCTCCTTATCTCAGTTCTAAAAGGTCTTCCCTTTACTCTAAGGCTGTGCCCTCGTGTCCTAGTCTCTCCTACCAATGGAAGCATCTTCCCAAAATCCACTTTGTCCAGGCCATTCAGTATTCTGAAAGTTTCAACTAGATTCCCCCTCATCCTTCTAAACTCCAATGAGTATAGTTCCAGAGAACTCAAATGTTCCTCTTATGTTAAGCTTTCCATTCCTGGGACCATTCTTGTGACCGTCCTCTGAACCCGTTCCAGGGCCAGTATATCCTTCCTGAGATATGGGGCCTAGAACTGCACACAATACTCCAAATGTGGCCTGACCAGAGCCTTATAAAGCCTCAGTAGTACATCCCTGCTTTTGTATTCAAGTCCTCTCAAAATAAATGCCAACATTGCATTTGCCTTCCTCACTACTGACTCAACCTGCAAGTTTACCTTGAGAGAATCCTGGACTAGAACTCCCAAGTCTCTTTGCACTTCAGACTTCTGAATTTTCTCCCCATTTAGAAAATAGTCCATGTTTTTATTCTTCTTACCAAAGTGTCTGACCTCACACTTTCCCACATTGTACTCTATCTGCCACTTCTTTGCCCACTCTCCTAACCTGTCCAGGTCCTTCTGCAGCCTCGCCACCTCCTCAATACTACCTGTCCCTCCACCTATCTTTGTATCATCTGCAAACTTAGCCAGAATGCCCACAGTTCCTTCATCTAGATCATTAATGTACAAAGTGAAAAGTTGTGGTCCCAACACTGACCCTTGCGGAACTCCACTATATCGAGTAAGGATGGCAGCTTCCTTCCCAAAAGGACATTAATGAATCAGATGGATTTTTCCTGATAATCAATTCATGGTCATCATCAGACCCTTAATTTCAGATTTTTATTGATTTCAAATTCCACCATCATGGGATTCAAACCCAGGTCCCCAGAACATTATCTTGGTCTCTGAATTAACAGACCAATGACAATACCACTGGGCCATACCTCTCCTATAATGCCTTTACACTTTTGGTAGTTGCTTTTGATAGTACCCATTGACAATTTTAACAGTTCCGTTTGACAGATCTTTTTTGACAGATACCTTTGACACTTTTCATAGATGCTTTTGATAGATTTGTTGACAGTTCCAATGTTCTTGAAAGTTAATTAATACATAGACCATTTCACATTCACGTTTATGTTAACAAAATTCTCTTACCTCTTCCAAAAGGCAGTGTATGTCTGCCAAAAATGACTATATGTAATCGTGTGCTTTATCTCTCCTTATCTCTCATGAATATCCAAACAAATTTACAAAATTCAAACCAGCTCCTACCAGTCTAATCTGCACAGATGTGCTTTAGACACATATGTAATAAAAGTTACAAAGGAGGGGAGGCAACTCTGATTTCTACAGACAGTTCACAAAAACAGAGGTTGCTGGAAATGTTCAGCGGGCCTGGCAGCATCTGTGAAGAGAAATCAGAGTCAATGTTTTGGGTCCAATGACCCTTCCTCAGAACTCAGTTCGCCAGTTCTGAGGAAGGGTCACCAGACCCGAAACGTTAACTCTGATTTCTCTTCACAGATGCTACCAGACCTGCTGAGTTTTGCCAGCAACTTCGGTTTTTTTTTTCTGATTTACAGCATCTGCAGTTCTTCTGATTTTTGTTCTATAGACAGCTGTCAGTCTGAAATAGCTATGGGTGAGAAATAGCTAAACATCTTTCTTAACTCTGCAAAAATGTTAGGTACTGTGATAGGGTGCAGCATTTTCAAGTTCTCAGCTTTTTGCAAAGCCTGCTGGCTTTCATTTCTT
Source organism: Ginglymostoma cirratum (assembly GCA_024137785.1). Lineage (NCBI taxonomy): Eukaryota > Metazoa > Chordata > Chondrichthyes > Orectolobiformes > Ginglymostomatidae > Ginglymostoma > Ginglymostoma cirratum. Next base: position 13,984,431 of record JAHRHZ010000249.1, read on the forward strand.
GCAGAAATTCAGGCCTAGAGTTTTCTGAGATTCAGCTGCAATTTCAGATGTGATGGTTGGAAAGTCCAATATTGTCAAAAGTGTAAAAGAAAATTTTCCCAACATCTTTCAATTCTGTAGAAGAGTCATACCAGACTCAAAACATTAACTCTGTTTCTCTTTTGACAGATGCTACTGACCTGCTGAGGTTCTCCAGCATTCTCTGTGTTTGATTCAGACTTCCAGCATCTGCAGTGTTTTGCCTTTAGTAGAAAGCCCTAATCTACTGCACCTATAGAGTTCAGGAATGTGCAGGCTAGGTGTTTTGCCATGGTAAATGCAGGGTTCCAGGGATTGGGTTGGGGGTGGTTCTGAATGGGATGGTCTTTGGAGGGTTGGTGTGGTCTCGTTGGGCCAAATGGCCTGCTTTTGCAATGTCAGGATTCTATGATTCAATGATATTGTGAAGGTTACATCTTCACAGCCTAAGTTTGAGTATTCATGTGACAAACATAGTCTACAAGCTATAGGGTTCTCCATTGAACTGTGTTAATCAATTTTGTAATACCTGAGAGAAATACAGACCTCTCCTACATTCTTGACACTACCAACATTGGTATTTTGGACTTTGAACTCACAGCTACTCAAAGTTTATATTCTGATATTGGTGTAAAGTTTCTACTTAACAATAAAGAATGAAACTTTATGATACTGAATATGATTATGAACAGTTCCTTTCTGTTTGTGCAGCTATATTCCATCCCTGTCAGTGTATAAACAGCAAATTCAATAGATTTCTCTTGATCATCATCCATTATGAGATTATTGCTGCAGCTCTATAGTTTGAGGTCAAGTACTTCTGGCTACGATTTGTGTAATCATGAATCCATACTCCATTATTTGTCAAGTTTCTCTTACATTCACCATAAGCAGTTTGATGTGCTTTGGACAATCTCCATTTCACATTTTGCCATGAATAACTTGTAGTGGAGTAAACAGAATTGAATTTCTTAGACAGAAATTAATATTATTTTAAAAATGTTCTTATGGGATGTAGGCATCACCAGCATTTATTGCCCAAAGGACAATTAAGAGACAACCACATTGCTGTGGATCTGGAATTACAAGTAGGTCAAAGCAGTAAAGGATACAGATATAATTCCTTAAAGGGCATTACTGAACAGAGGGGTTTTTGTGACAATGGCTACATAGTCACTATTAAGTTAGTTACTTCTTCCAGGTTTTATGTGAATTCAAATTTCACCATCTGCCGTGGTGAGTTTCAGCCCATGCTTCCCAGAGTCTTAGCCTGGCGTTCTAGATAACTAGCCCAGTGACACGACCACACTACATCACCACCTTGTCTTGGATTTTGAATTGTACCCAGAAATGATCTATGTTTAGACATTTTATTTAGTCTTTGGAGCAATGACTAATGTCTATACTCCTTTTCATTGGCTGCAGCCCTTTTCATTGGACTTCAGGCCTCTGGGACATTATTTTGTATTTCACAACAGCACATTTGCTCTTTTCCAACTTCATATTGTGAAGATGCAACACCTCAGAGATACCCCTAGCCTTCTGGAACCTTCATTCCCCTGCCTTTCCCTCTGACCCCAACTCCTCCCCCAACCTCACCTTCTGTCAGATATTCATCATCCCTCCTAACTTTCTGCTCTCTGATGCTGAACGTTCTGAACTCAGCAAAGTCTCAACTTAATCCCACTGTATTCCCCACCTTGACAAATTTTGGGCATGACATGATACAAAATCTTCTTTTGCATCTTCCCCTCTGTGTCCATTTCTCCATGTCCCACAGACCCCTTTGCCCAGCTCCAACATTCTCCCTCCACCTGGACCCCTCCCTCTGGCCTTTTACCTGTATTTGATCTGTTCATTGAGAACTGTTGACGTGACATTGTCACTTCAATTTCGCTGCCCCCCCTCACCCAACCCAACCTATCTTCCTCCAAACTGACTGCACTCTGTGCACTTAGATCTAACCCTGGCTTTGTCATCAAGCCTGCCAATAAGGGTGGTGCTGTTGCAATCTGGCGCACTGATCTCTACATTGCAGAGGCTGAGCGCCAGCTCTCAGATACCTCCTCCTACCTTCCCCTGGATCATGACACCACTACGGCACATTAGGCCATCGTATCAACTACAACTGACGTCATTTCATCTGGTGATCTCCCCTTCACTGCCTCCAAGCTGATAGATCCCAGCCCTGCACAGCTCACTTCTACTTCCTTCCAACAATCCACAAACAGGACTGTCTGGGCAGACCTATTGTCTCAGCTTGCTCCTGCCCCACAGAACTCATCTCTTCCTACCTTGACTCAGTCTTTACTCCCCTGGTTCAGTCCCTGCCCAAGTACATCCGTGATTCCTCTGAAGCTTTACCCTAGTTTCAGAAATTCCAGTTTTCAGGCTCTAGCTGCCTCGTCTTTACCATGGAAGTGCAATCCCTTTACACGTCCATTTCCCACCAGGATGGTCTTAGGGCTCTCTGCTTCTTCCTGAAGCAAAGGCCTGAACCGTCCCCAACCACCACCACTCTCCTTCGCTCATCCTCACTCGCAACAACTTCTGTTTTAACTTCTCTCATTTTCTTCAGGTCAGAGGGGTTGCCATGGGTACCCGCATGGGCACCAATTATGCCTGTCTCTCCGTGGGACATGTGGAACATTCCTTGTCCTACTCCTATTCTGTGTCCCACTCACAGGTCTTTCTCTGATATATTGATATCATTGGAGCTGCTTCCCTCTCTCATCTGGAATTGGAAAAATTCATTGATTTCGCTCCCAATTTCCACCTTGTCCCCACTTTTACCTGGTCTATGTCTGACTCCTCGCTTCCCTTCCTTGACATCGCAGTTTCCATTTCTGGGGATAGACTGGCCATTAATATCCATTATAAACCCACTGACTCCCATAGCTACCTGGGATATGCACCCTCGCACCCTGCTTCTTGTAAAGACTCCATCCCATTCTCTCAGTTCCTCCATCTCTGTCTCATATGTTCTGATGAGGCCAACTTTGACAAGGGAGCCTCTGAAATGGCCATCTTCTTCCTCAACTGAGGATTCCCCAGCACTGTTGTCAACCAGGCCTTCAACCGGGTCAGACTCATCTCCCGCACTGAGAAACTGAGAAAGCTGTCCTATTACACGGACTGAACTATAACCACAAAGATGTGAACAGAACAGACTTCATGGCTGCCCTGGAGACTACATTAAAAGACAACAGACTCACGGACGAAACACAACAAACCATCTGACAAACTATAATCCCCACATTACACAGAAGGAGCAAAGGGGACAACCTGAACACATCAGAGAGAAAAGCACTAGATAAACTCAAGAAAGACAAGAGCATCATAATCTTCGGAGATAGTAAGAACTGCCGATGCTGGAGTCTGAGATAACAGTGTGGAGCTGAAGGAACACAGCAGGCCATGCAGCTTCAGAGGAGCAGGAAAGCTGATGTTTCGGGTCGGGACCCTTCCTCAGAAATGGGGGAGGGGAATGGAGCTCTGCAATAAATAGAGAGGGGCGGTGATAGCAGATAGGCAGTGGTGGGGATTGGTCAGTGAGGTGGGAGGATCGAATAGGTGGGAGAGAAGATGGATGGGCCAATGAGGCAGGGATGAGAGAGTGGTGTTGGTCTTAGGATGAGGTCAGGGGTGGGGTGATTTTGAAGCCAGTAAAGTCCACATTGAGACCATTGGGTTGTAGGCATTAATATGTGGACTTTACTAGCTTCAAAATCTGCCTTGGAAGCCTACAACCCAATCGTCTCAATGTGGGTTTTACTAGCTTCAAAATCTCCCCATGGATGACCTCATCCCAAGACTAGACCCCCCTCTCATCCCTGCCTCATTAACCAGTCTGTCTTCTCTCCCACCTATCTGCTCCTCCCACCTGACTGACCAATTCCCACCACTACCTTCCCACACTCACCTTTAAAAGCTTCATCCCTCTCTCCTTGACCTATCTGTCTTCTCTCCCACCTATCTGCTCCTCCCACGTCAGTGACCAATCCCCGGCACTACCTACCTGCTGTCACCGCTCCCCTTTTCTCTATTTATTTCGGAGCCCCCTTCCCCTCCCCCATTTCTGAAGAAGGGTCCCGACCCGAAACGTCAGCTTTCCTGCTCCTTTGATACTGCCTGGCCTGCTGTGTTCCTCCAGCTCCACACTGTGTTAACATCATAATCTTAACATCAGGCAAAAGGCACATGACTGTCATGAACAAACTGGACTACATCGAAAAAGAGATAAAAAGGTACTGCAGATGCTGGAGAATC
>JAHRHZ010000249.1:13993717-14009196 GCA_024137785.1 Ginglymostoma cirratum
ATAGTGCTCCTATGATGCTGCTTGACCTGCTGTGTTCATCCAGCCCCATGCTTGTTATCTCGGATTCTCCAGCATCTGCAGTACCTTTTATCTCTGACACTACCTTGTTCCCTGGCCAGCATCTCTGCCTCAGGCTTGCTGCAGTATTCCAGCGAAGCTCAGCGCAAGCTGGAAGAATAGCACCTCATTTTCTACTTGGGGACCCTGCAGCCCTCCGGACTCAATATCGAGTTCAATAATTTTAGGGCCTAAACTCCCCCAAGTCCCAGCCCCCTATCCCACACACCAGGCCTTGTTATCACATAGTCTGCCATTACATATTACCTATTGTTAGGCACTAACAGTTTCCATTAACAGCTATTCACACTCCTAGCATGCTCGTTATCAACTGTTGTGTCTGTTCAACAGTTCTTCTCTTTCTTTGGGCTTTATGCCCACCTACCGTTCAATCCATACCTCCTCCCCCAACTCTACCTTCTGCATATAAACTGACGTTTTCCCAGCTACCATCAGTTCTGCGGACGGGTCACCGGATTTCTTCTTCACAGATGCTGCCAGACCTGCTGACCTTATCCAGCAACTTCTGTTTTTGTCCATATTGTGATCATTGAGTCTTTTTTTAGCACTTCATACAACACTTAGCCATTGTAGTTTTAAGATTTTTAGAGATGACTTCACGTTATAGGACAACTTCATGTAAGGTTACAAATAATCTGCGTGATATTCCTGAGACACTGCTGATGTTCCTGAGCTATACTGAGTTGTGTGCAAAGCATAGGGCAAATTCAACTTCCTGATTACATTCGCTTTGGCTAGCTCTGAATACAAATATTTGCAGGTTGGTAGTAGCTACTGCTTATCATTAACTTCTTAGTCAACTGCGACTGCATAGTCTCTGCATAGTTCTGTGATTTTGCCTGACTTGGGAGCTACATTGATTGGAGTTGCCTAATCATTGAGATCAATTTTCACTAAAGTGACATTTCTCTTTTTTGGTTACTTGTCAACATGGGTTTTGAAAGCATAAAGGAACCAACTTAGATTGACAACACACTGAGCTTGCACCAGGTCTGATTTGTATGTGTCCTTGCTTCCACAACAATCCTCAGCTTTCTACAAAATCTGTTGCTTAAGCAAGTCAATATATTATGATCCTATCTGATGTTATACGAGGTAATTCAGATACCAGATAGGAACCTAACTTGATAGATCATATTTGTATTTGTTTTGATTTTAACAAAGTGGTCTCTCACTGAAACATAAGTGCACAATCCCACAAATTATGCAATAACAATAAAATGGAAGTTTGTTACTAAAATTAAGATGAAATAGAATAGTCCAAATGATGTATTTATAATATAAATTATTCATCGAGTCAAGAATCTACAGTTATAGAAAAAGTCTTTTCAACCAATCTGTCTGCATCAGTCAAGAACAATTACCTAGCTCTTTCAATCTTATTTTTTAACACTTGGCCCATAGCTTTGTATGCCTTGGCATCAGAAATGCACATCTAAACACTTCAGATTTTAAAAGCACAGGAAAAGTATAAACCCATTAACCCTAAAATGCTCCTTTTTGTATTGAAAAGAAACAAAAATGGCTTTTGTATTGTACCCAAAACATACCTCTGGTTCAATCCCAAAACACCACTCATGGTATTCATTACCAGAGCCCCTGTACACAATAATATGGTAGATTTAAGTCAATTGTAATTTCAAATTTTAGGCTGAGATTGCAAATGGTTTCTTCCTTGAGTTTCCACAAAATTCAGTTTCACTCTAGGCTATGAAGTTATTAAAAAGTGGCAACGAAGGTAGGCCATTCAGCCCCTCTAGCCTGCTCTGTCACTCAATAGGATCATTACTCATCTGACATTCCTCACATTCACTTTTCTGCAGTTATCCTGTAACCCAAGATTCCCCTACTGATCAAAAATCTATCTACCTCAGTCTTAAATGAAAACAAGGATTGTGGCCTCACAACCTTCTGTGACAAGGAGTTCCAAAGACTCGCAATCCTCTGATTGAAGAAATTCCTCCGCATCTCAAATCTGAAATTGGTGCTACTTTATTCTGAGACAATGTCCTCCGGTTCTAGACTCTCATTGAGCAGAAACATCCTCTCAGCATTTATCCTTTCAAGCCCCTGAAGAATCCACCATGTTTCAACGAGATCACCTCTCTTTCCTCCGAATTCCAATGAGGAGAGTCCCAACCTGTTTAGCCTTTTAAGACAATCCCTCAATACTGTAGTGAACTTTCTCTGAAGTGCCTCCAGTTAAATTACATCATTCCGTAAATAAGGGAACCAAGATTGCTCACGGGACTCCAGACATGGTCTTACTAGCACCGTAAGGCTTTCTTACTATTATACGCAAAGCTTCTTGAAATAAGCACCAACATTCCATTAGCCTTCTTGATTACCTGCTGTCCCGGTGTAGTAGCTTTCTGTCTTTCATTCACGAGTATCCACAAGTCTCTTTGTGTTGCGTTTTTCTACAGCTATTCCCAATTTAAATAATACCCTACTCTTTCATTCTCCCGTTAAAAAGAACATTTTCATATTATACCCTATTTACCAACATTTTGCCCATTGACTTAACATATAAATATCTCTCTATAAATTGTTGTTGTCCCTGTTGCAACCTGCCTTTCCATCTATTTTTGTGTTGTCTTCATATTTCGGTACATTGCATTTGTTTCCTTCCTTGAAGTTATTAATATATAATGGTCTCAGCATTGATCCTTGTGGAATTCCACTGGTTACGGGTTGCCAAGCTGAAAAAGAGCCCCTTATTCTCACTCAATGCTTCCTGCCCATTAGCCAATTCTCTACACATGCCAATATACTACTTCCAACACCATGGATTCTTATGACTTAACCTTTTATGAGGTACATTGGTGAACACCTTCTGGAATTTCAAATATAACACATCTACTGGTTCCCCTCTATCCACTCTGGGTTGAGACTTTCTCAAAAAAAAGCCTCTAATTGAACATGATTTCCCTTTAATGAAATCCTGCTGACTCTACTTGGTCAGAATACGATACTCCAAATGTGTTGCTATTGTCAGCATTGTTTTGAGCGAGGAAAATCTCCTGATTCCTCAAAGCCTGTCCACCATCTACAAGGCACAAGTCAGAAGTGTGATGGAATACTCCCCACTTGTCTGGATGAATGCAGCCCCAACAACACTCAAGAAGCTTGACACCATCCAGGACAAAGCAGCCCACTTGATTGGCACTACATCCACAAGCACTCATTACCTCCATCATCGATGCTTGGTAACATCAGTGTGCACTATCTCCAAGATGCACTGCAGAAATTCACCAAAGATCCTCAGACGGCACTTTCCAAACCCACGACCACTTCCATCCAGAAGGACAAGCGCAGCAGATATAGGGGAACACACCACCTCCAATTTCCCCTCCAAGACACTCACCATCCTGACTTGGAAATATATTGCCGTTCCTTCACTGTTGCTTGGTCAAACTCCTTGAATTCCCTCCCTAATAGCATTGTGGGTCCATCCACAGCAGGAGGAATGCAGCAGTTCAAGAAGGCAGTTGACCACCACCTTCTCAAGGGCAACTAGGGATATGCAAGAAATGCTGGCCAGCCAGCGACGCCCACACCCCACAAAATGAATAGAAAAAAAACTGTGCCTAACAAACTCAATGAGTTTTTTAATGAAGTAATCAAAAAGATTGATGAGGCTAGAGCAGTAGATGTTGTTTATTTGGGCTTTAACAAAACTTTGGCAAGGCTCTGCTGGGCAGGTTAATCATTAAAGTTAAATCTATGAGATTCAGGGTGAGCTTGCGAATTCGATACAAAATTGGCTTGATATTAGAAGAGAGAGAGTGGTGGTGGAGGGTATTTTTTCAGACTGGAGGCCTATGACCAAAGGTGATTCCACAGGGTTCAGTACAAGGTCCACTTTTATTTGTCATTTATATAAATGATTTGAATGAGAAAGTAAGAGGCATGTTTAGTAAACTTGCAGATGCCACCAAAATTGGTGAAATTGTGAACGGTGAAGAAAGTTATCTAAGATTATAAAGAAATTGTGATCAATTGGGTCAATGGGCTGAGGAGTGGAAGATGGAGTTTAATTTGGATAAATCATAGAATCCGGACAGTGTGGGGTTGCAATGTTGGGTAGAGTATTTGTGGGTTGGGAGGTAAGACATTAGAATTTGGTGTTTATAAAATATTGGCACTTGTAAAATAGTAGAGGGGAAAACATTGTGTGGTTCCTTTAAAACTTTGTGCTTTTTCTATGCTTGGAGATGTCAATGAACAGGTTAAAAGTTTGCAAGTACAGACAGCATCCAAATTGAAAGATTTGTATCGAAAGGCCGCACATTAGCAGGTGAAGCACACATTTTTACCAAGTCAACACGTTTTTGAATTTAGCCAATCAATTTGAACCAGGCACTTAGACACCAAAAACCTGACAAATTTGAATCTGATAGTTTTGACGATCTCAGCCCATTCCAATTATAAAAAAATGATATGTCATCAGGGGTACAAAAGAAGGGGTCAGTTGGAAAATCGGCAGAGTTAACTGCCATCTGCTAGATATAACAGCTCTCAGCTCTTAGAGAAAGCACCATCTATTTACAATGGTACCACAGCGCTCCTAGCTAAGATTCCTGACAGAAGTATTCACAGAGAAAGAATTCCTGACAGGAGAATTGATGGAGAAGACACAGAACGTTCTGGAAGACATAACTGGTTGTAATTTCAAGAGACTAAAACCGATTGTTACGTTATATAAGTGGGCCTTGTATTCATTGGAATGGCATACCATTAGAATTTTGTGTTATTCGGGAATAGTTAGTGGTTAGAAGGGATTTATTCGGTTTGTCAATAGCTTAGTTAATTTGTTCACTGTTAGATTAAATAAATTGTTGGTTGTTGATTGTAAGGTTAGTGTCAGGGATTGATTTGATTTAACTACTAGAAGTTGCTGAAAGACAGATTATACCCCTTTTAACAGATTATAGGGTGAGGTGCTCCTCTTTGGTTGTTTTGGTTCTGGGGGAGTTGGTGGTGGTGTCAACCTCCACTTTATAACAGTGGGATCATGTCATTCAGCTCATCAAGTCCACACTGACTCCCTGAAGGACATCCCACCTATACCCGCACCCCTACCCCATCCCTGTAACTCTGCATTTCCAACGGCTAAGCCACCCAGGGGCAATTTAGCATGGCCAATCCTCCTCACCCACACATTTTTGGACTGTAGAGGAAACCAGAGCACCCGGAGGAAACCTATGATGACACCAGGCAATGTGCAGGTCCCTGGTGTTTTGAGGCAGCAGTGCTAACCAGTGAGCCGCTGTGCCTCCCCACATGAGGTATCGCATTTAGGTAAGACGGACAATAGCAGAATGTACACAATTAATAGGGTCCTGGGTAGTATTATAGAACAGAGAGACCTAGGGGTTCAGATACACATTTCTTTGAAATTTGCATCACGGGTAGACCAGATAGTTAAGAAGGCAGTCAGCATGCCTACCTTCATTGCTCAAATCTTTGAATGTAGGAATTAGGACATCATATTGAGGTTGTGCAGGATGTTGGTGAGGCCTCTTCTGGAGTACTGTGTGCAGCTCTGGTTGCACTGTTATAAGAAGGAGAGGGTTAAACTGGAGAGGTTTCAGAAAAGATTTACCATGATGTTGCCAGGAATGCACGGTTTGATATATGAAAATAAACTGGAAAGACTGGGACTTTAATCACTGGAGCGTAGGAAATTGAGGGGTGATCTCATAAAGATTTATAAAATCATAAGTGGCACAGATAAGATGAATATCAAAGGTCTTTACCCTAGGTTGGGGGAGTTCAAAATTAGAGGTCATATTTTTAAAGTGAGAGGAGAATGATTTAATAAAGACATGAGAAACAAATTTTTTACACAGAGAGTGGTTCGTGTATGGAATGAACGGTCAGAGAAAGTGATGGATACAGGTACAGTTACAACATTTAAAAGACATTTGGGTAAGTACATGAATAGGAAAGGTTTGGAGGGATCTGGGCTGAACGCAGATGAGTGGGACTGGTTCAGTTTGGGTGCATTGTCAGCATGGACTACTTGGACCGAAGGGCCTGGTTCCATGCTGTATGACTCTATGGCTCTGTAATATGATGTCCCAACACCTATACTCAATGTTCTGAAAATGAAGGCAAGCGTGCCTAAATGCCATCTTCACCACCCTGTCTACCTATGATACAACTTTTAAAGAACGATGTACCTGAACCTCTAAGTCTCTTTGTTCGTCAACACTCCCCAGGGCCCTCCCATTAAATGTACAATCCTTCCCTGTTTTGCCTTACCAAAATGCAATACCTTGCATTTATTTAAATTAAACTCCATTTGCCATTCCTCAGTCCATCGGCGCAGCTGATCAAGATCCTGTTATACTCTTAGGTAACCTTCTTCACTGTCCACTATACCACCAACTTTGGTGTCATCTGCAATTGTATAACTAATGTTTCCTGTATTCTCATCCAAATCATTTATATAAATGACAAACAACAGTGGACCAAGCACTGATTCATGTGGTATATCATTGTCACAGGCAGCAGTCTGACAAACAACCCTCCATTACCACCCTCTGTCTCTTAACATCAAGCTAATTTTGTATTCAGTTGGCTGGTTCTTTCTGGATTCCATGTGATCTAACCTTGCTAACCAGTCTACAATGTGGAACTTTGTCGAACACCTTGCTGAGGTCCATATAGACAAAATCCACCACTCTGCCTTCATCAATCTTCTTAGTCACTTCTTCAAAATCTTAATTAAGTTAGTGATACACGACTTCCCACACACAAAGCTGTTTTGACTATTCCCAATCAGTCATTGCCTTTCCAAATGCATTAAATCCTGTATCTGAGAATACCTTTCAACGATTTACCCACAACAGATGTCAGGCTCACCAGTCTAAGGTTCCCTGACATTTCCTTACCACATTTCTTAAATAATAGCACCATGCTAGCCACTCTCCAGTGTTCCTGCACCTTACCTGTGGCTATCAATGATGCAAATATGTCAACCAGAGGCCCAGCAATCGCTTCTCTAACATTCCACAAAGTTATGGCACTCACCTGATTAGGTTCTGGAGATTTATCCACTTTTATGTGTTTTAAGACATCAAGCACTTCCTCCTCTGTAATACGGACACTTTCCAAATATTGCTATTTATTTCTCCATGTTCTCTCCAAGTCATCCTTCACTCTTTGAAATTGCCATGGAAGCAAACACAGCCTATCCAACCTATCCTCATAAGACACCCCACCCCTTCCAGATATCACTCATGTAAGCCTCCTCTGAACCAATTACAATCCATTTACATCTTTCCTTAAACAAACAGATCAAAACTATACACAATATTTCAAAATATATTCTCACCAATTCTCTGTAGAGCCAAAGTGTAAATCCATACTTTCATTTGCAATACCTTTTGTAATAAAGGAAGATATCCTATTAACCTGCTTGATCATTTTGCAAACTAACTTTTTGGGCTCATGCACTAGTGCACCTAAATCCTTCTGCACATCAGAATTCTACAGTTTTCTGTTTAAGTAATATTCTGCTTTTTTATTCTTCCTGCGAAATGTACAACTTCACAATTTCCTTACATTATGCTCCATCCGCCAGATTTTTGCCTACTTGTTCATCTATCCATTTCCATCTGTAATCTCTTTATGTCTTCTTCACAATATACATTCCTACCTATTTTGGTGTTGTCTGAATTTAACTTTCACTCCCTATGTTATCCATGTAGGTTGTAAAAAGTTAGGGCCCCTGTACAAACTTCTGCAGAACTCCATACATCACATTCTGCCAATCAGGCAAAGACCAATTTATGCGTACTCTGTTTTCTTTCAGCTATCCGATCTTCTATCCATGCTAATGCTTATAAGTGAGAATATGACCTTGTACAATATTCTTTGATATGGATCCTCATCAAATGTATTCTGAAAACCATGTATGTTGTATTTACAGGTTCCCTTTTACCCACTTAACATAGTACTCCTTCAATGAACTCCACTAAATTGGTTCAACATGTTTTCCATTTTCTTAAGACCGTACTAACACTTTGCAACTACCTTTAATCATTACTAAGTGAGCAGCTATAGTCTCTTTAATGATTGATTCTAATGCATGTCCCATGATAGATGTCAAGACAGCTGGTCTTTCATTTCTTGCGTTCTGCCTCCATCCCTTCTTGGATAGTGGTGCTTTATTTGCTATTTACCAGTTAAAAAGAACTTTTCCTGAATCAAGGGAAGTTTGGAAAACTGCCAATAATGCACCTAATGATACATTAGCCACCTATTTTAAATCTTAAGCTGAAGTCCACCTGGAACCTAAGGCTCCTCAGCCTGCAGCTCCATAAGTTTGCTGAATGCGACTTCCCTCATGATTGCAATTTCACCAAGTTCCTCTCACAATTCCAGTTCCTGATTTACAGCTATTGCTGGAATGTTTTTGTGTCAACCATATTGAAGACAGAAGCAAGTATTAGTTCATTTCCTTACTTTCTTCAATTAACTACCCATTCTCACTCCTTAGAAGACCAACAATCATTTCATTTATTCCTTTCCTTTTTGAATCTCTGCATAAACTCTTGATACTGGCTTTTATGTTTCTGGCTATTTTTCCTAATGCTCTAATTTCTTTGGTCTGATTACCCCTTTAGGCACTGTCTATTCTTTTTTTATATTCTAACCAGTCATCTGACTAAACATTCATCTTTGCATAGTTATACCCATCCAGGACAAATCAGGCCGCTTGATTATCACCTCATTACAAGTATCCACTCCCCCCACCACCGATGCCTCTTGGCATCTGCTGGGGAAATTGGTATTGCAGATGATTGAGCTCAGGCTGCCCATGCCTTCTTACTTGCAGAATTCATGCCTCAGTGAGACCTGATTTCACAATCAAAAGGAATAAAGAAGATACTGATGCATAGGACAAGAAATGGTTAATCCACAGATGCCAGTATCCAGTCACCAAGTCATCCTTTATTTATGCCCAAAGATTCTTGACTCTGATTCAGCTTCCTCAAAGCCTGGTCTGAGAGTGGACAGAACCTCTGACATTCATGTAGTTATTTGTCAGCCAGGGCTCCCTGATTGGACCAGATTAACAGCCCCAATCAGGGAACTCATATTCAATGAGAGCCACCTGGCTGACCTCATTACAATCACTACAGTTATTCCATGTTTTGAGCAAAGTCCCTGGTTTCTTTTTTGTTATTTTGAGCTGGAATCATTCAGTTTATAGCTTTAATTCTTAAAGGCTTAAGGGTTAATGTGGTTAAGCAATAAAATCCATTTTTCACTGTATTTTTCTCATCAGTTATTTGGTGTATTAAAATATTATGAACCAGAAAATTGGATACCAATAGAACATTCTTTCATTTCAAAGGCGCAAAAGTTAAAAATCACTGACATTTCAAAATCTCATGTCGTGCTTTATTGAATTGAGCATATATAACCCTCATCTGAATATTGTGGAAAATTGAGCTGGATAAAGGATGAATTTAAAAAGGATGGTGACGCAGAGAATTCAGTCTAAATAAAAAACTGTTTCAGGCAGCAGTTTGTCAATTACTGGTGAATATGTACATGGCTAAGGGAGTTGGTCAGTGTGTCAGCAGGAGCTCAAACCATCTGCGTAAAAGGGAACACATAAATGTGGTATACTTGGATTTTCAAAGGTGTTCAGAAGTTAAAATGTAAGAGATCATCAAAGATAATGGTCTTCCACACAGCACCCTACCAGTCTTTCAAATTGGAAAAGAACATGTTCAAGGTCAACAGTGAAAACTGTAGATAGCCTGAATTTGTAAACTCCGAGTCTTGGTGGGAGATAGAGTAATGGTAAACGTGATTACATATACAAATGTGTAATACCAAAAATGGAAAAATGCTTGGTGGGTGTGGGATGTTGCGTATGGGTCTGAAAAGTTAAACACTGAATAGTGCCAAAAAACACTCGCAGTGATGATGTTGAATGGGCTTGTGGGCAGAGTATCTTGGGATCTTGAAGAAGTGAAACCTACCTTCTAGTCCTCAAATTCTCCATAATGATGTCTATTATATTAATGTAACTTCATAGCTAGTTGCTCAAAAGCAATAAATTACATCTTGTAAACTAGCAGAGACTCTTCTAATTAGTAACATAATAGACCACAGAGTTTTTCTACTCTTAAGAGGATGATTGTAGCTACCTTCATCATGAGCAGCAGCTCATACAGCCTAATGAGCTGGCTTGCCCATACAATAAGAACATGCAGTTACAGTGTGTCCAAAGCACTTTGTAACCATCAAAGAGTGTTTGGAAGTGCAGTCATCTCGCCCAGTGCTGCATAGGAGTGTTAAACTGAATTTTTGTACTTAGGTTTATAGAGAGATATTGGAGCCCAAAACCTTCTGACCTGGAAGCAAGAGCATTACTGATTGTGCCAAGAAATTGGAAGGCAGATATATACAGATAACAACTTGTTATATTTATAATGAGAATTTAAAAGGACTAGCTTTCTCAAATGTTCACTAGACTTGCTGTGGAAGAATTGGAAAATATTGACTAGTCTGCCAGCAGTCTTTCTAATATTTGCCTGGAACAGGTGAAGTAACTTATTCTGGGAAGTAAATAGGAAGTGATCTCTGGAATTGTTACTGAACTTATAGTGTTATGATTTTGCTGAAGAGTGCCAAAAATGTGAAACCTCATGTATGCCCAGGAGAGGATTCAAAGACCATAAGTTTCACCTTACAGTTCTACTGTCCTCTGAACCAACTCTTTGAGTCTTGCAGTCTAACCCACGCACATTACACATACTAAGAGCCACCAGAGCACATTCATTGGTGATGCTCATAAAAATAGTTGGTTGAGTTGGGCCAGACCATCACATGCTTCCCTGCTGTTGCACCTACAATTCCACTGTCCCATTCCTTGGCCACAAACCTGACCCCTCAAAATTCTCTATCATTACCATCAAGCCAGGAGATTCTCTATGGTCAAATGAAGAGTTATTTTTCATGACCTCCTTTGTACCATTTTCAATAAGCTCACCTAAGCTCCTCTGACAACACCTTCCAAATGCATGACCGTTACTATCTTGAAGGACAAGGGCAGCAGATAAAAACCAAGAGATCTACGGATGCTGTAAATCAGGAACAAAAACGGAAGCTGCTGGAAAAGCTCAGCAGGTCTGGCAGCATCTGTGAAGAAAAAAATCAGAGTTAACATTTTGGGTGCGGTGACCCTTCCTCAGAACTCAGCAGATACATGGTAACACCACCTCCTGAAATTTCCCCTACAAGCCACTCACCATCCTGACTTGAAACTATTTTGGCATTCCTTCGGTCAAATCTTGGAACTGGCTCCCTAGCAGTGTTGTGGGAGCAGTGCTAGAAGTCAGCTCAACACCATCTTTGTAAGTGCAACAAGGATTTCCCATGTCCTAAAACTGAATTAAAAGTAACCCCTCAGTTCCACCCAAATCAGACGCTTTGTTTGCTTCTTGACAGAGGCTGGGTCATGACCAGAATTGGAATCATTTTTACTTCATTCCAGGCAAAAATTTCAAGTAAAATCATTGACATTTGAATTGGAATGCTCCTGGACATCACTAGAAAACTTCTCAGACAAATGCTCTATTTGCCAATTATAATGCCACCTCATCCCATCCTCTGTCTGTAGTCTTGGTGGTTTTACTTAGTTACGTTTCTGTTCTATGAAGTAAAATCCTGCTAATAATGTGAAACAACAAGTATTTTTTACCAGTAATATCCCAGATGAATACGGAAGTAAAGTAATTGGATCTTAGAGTGTAAATATGAAAACATTATTGCTGCATGGGACAGAATCCTTCACATGCCTTGTCACTTTCACTAACAGGAAAAGCACACAACAAAACAAAATGGACTTTGGTAGACGGATTCATAACTCCTAATTAGAATCAGATGTTTTGTAAGAAATCGCCTAATTGAAATCAAAATGCTGATTCCAAATGTATAATCAGATGAAGATGTGTTTTCCATCAAACGGGTGACATGTTTGCTCAGTGGTTAGCACTACTGCCTCACAGTGCCAGGGACCTGTGTTCGAGTCAGGAGTTCCAAGTCTTGTCTCCAAACCTGGTGTTTCCAATTTTCAAGGGCCAGGGTTAGGGGTGGGTCATTGAGCATGTGTGATTCCTGGAAGCAGCAGGCCATTTAAACGACAAGCTTTCAGTACTGAAATCAGATTTTGGTGTCCTGCTTTCTGGAATCTGGAATGCAGAGATTGGAACAAAGAGCAGGTCTGTTCTTAATGTTCTTTTGGATCACCAGGATACACCATTGAAGAGTGCAGGTATCCCTGTGGATAAGAAGCCAGGACATCTTGGAGGTGAAGTTCAGGAATACTTTAGCAGGGGGCGAGTCAGGTGCCCTAAGATGTGGAGAAAATTATGTATAAAAGGTACATAAACATCTTGGCATTGTTCAAATTTTCAAGACCTGTCAAAAAGTACCAAGAAGTGTCGAAACATGTTTTTATGAACGAGTGTTTAGCTGAATAGAGTGTAGTCTGCAATGTAAATAATTTTAGTAGCAGAACAATATTTCTCTGCCATGTACTTGGGTACTTGTGGATACTTAATGAGTTTCCATGGCAGATGAAGAATAAAAGTAGGCATCAGTTGTTGTAGGGGTATGAGGATATCAGTATAGAGCATTATGGTCCACATGTTGGCATGGGTGGGACTAAAGGAGTGTGTGGTGGTGAGGCGGGGTGATGAGTATGTGAGAGATGAGCTCTGAAGAAATATTTTATATTTGAACTTTAAACTAATTCGAGGGGGAAGGTGTTAGGAGAGGGGTAATAGAACACAGAACACAGAACAGTATAGCACAGGAACAGGCCTCTTGGCTCATTATGTCTGTGCCGACCTTGATGCTGTTCTAAATTCATCTCATCTGCCTGTACACGGCCTATAACCCTCTGTTCCCTGCCTGTTCACAGTTCTGTCTAAATGTCTCTTGAACTTTGCCATCGTATCTGCTTCTACAACCTATCTTGGCAGCACATTCCAGGCATCTACTACCCTCTGTGTGAAAAAACTTTCCCTCATACATCTCCTTTAAACTTTCCCCCCTCACTTTGAACGTATGCCCCTTTGTATTCAACATTTCCACCTTGGGAAAAACACTCTGATTTTTCACCCTATCCTGTGTCTCATAATACTGCTTACTTCTATAAGTTTGACCCCCTCAGCCTCTGTTGCTCCAACGAAAACCATCCAAGTTTGTCCACCTCTTTCTTTATAGCTAATACACTCCAACTCAGGCGAGATCTGGTAAACCTTCTGCAGCCTCTGCAAAACCTCTACTTCCTTCCAGTACATCCACCACTACCTCTAGCAGCGTGTTCCAGGCTCTCACTACTCTCTGTATGAAAAACAATTGCCCCTCTGGGCCCTTTTGTATCTCTCCCCTCTCACCTTAAACTTATGCCCTCTAGAGTTGGACTCCCCAAGTTGCTCAGGGAGACATCAGATCAACACAACTGAGGTTTAGAAGCTGATTTGTTCATGCCTCACACCAGCTGAAAATTGTGGCCAGTTAGATTCTACTAATTTTTCCTCAATGGGGTTTATCTGGAGATAAACAGGGCTTCAAGTAGAACATGTGCTCCGAGTACATAACTTCTGGAAAACCCCAGCGAGAGGTCAGCATCATAAATGAAACTAAAGTGAATGTTTAGACCTGACACTTAGGGTGTACCGGGCTACCTCTCACATCGCCTTAAAAGCTGTAGTGCATCACTCACTGAGAGTAGCAAAGCCCGACTTTGCTCTGTAATGTGTTGTTCTTCATCTTGTAAAATAATTGAGAGTTTATGACCTAGATTTTGCGTGCAATTGGGAACTTGTTACAAGTATTGAGAAAGGGGGAGATTTCTAACAATTTCTGTTTCTTAAAAGCCTTAAAATCCCAAGTGGTAGAAATTGCTGATAGCGATAAGAGATGAATTTTTTATACATCTCCCTATGTAATATCTTCACAAGTGGTGATGGCCTATTTAAAATAAATAGGCCAATGATTCAGTTGAAGAAATGAACATGACAACACTTTATGGCAGTATTAAGCAACGTTATACCAGAAAGTTGAGCTGACATAGCTTTTACATCTTATCAGTAAGATATCCTTTCTTGCAGAGTATAATCTGGTCATACACTGCAATCTATACAAACAAGAAGAGTAGGCCACGCATCCTTTGATTTTTGCACATTTGGGAAAATATAGACTTATTAATGACAGGCAACATGGTTTTGTGTGGGAAACGTCATGTCACACAAGCTTGATTGAGTTTTTTGAGGAAGTAACAAAGATGATTGATGAGGGCAGGGTGATAGGTGTTGCCTGCATGGATGTTAGCACGGCCTTTGACAATGTCAAAGTTAAAATGTCTTTGACATGGCAGGCAGATACAAAAGGTGAAGTCACATGGAATCTGCAGTGAGCTGGTACGATGGATACAGAACTGGTTTAGTCATGGAAGACAGAGTGTAACAATGGAAGGATGTTTATCTGACTGGAGATGTGTAACAAATAGTTTTCCACAGGGATTCCTGTTGTTTGTAATATGTATAAATGATTTGGAGGAAAATATAAGTAGCCTGATTAGTACATTTATGGACATCAAAGTTTGTGGAGCTGTAGATAGTGAGAAGGATTGCCAGGAGATACAGCAGGATATGGCAGAATTTAGACATGCTGGAGACTTGGTTTAGAAATGGTATGGCATGCTTGCCTTCATCGGTTGGGCCAAAGAGTACAAAAAATTGGCAAGTCATGTTCCAGCTGTATAGAACTTGAATTAGGCCACATTTGAAATATTATGTCCTGTTCTGATCACCACACTACGAGAAGGATGTGGTGGCCTTGGAGAGGGGACAGAAATAGTTTATCAGGATATTGCCTGGTTTGGAGGGTATTAGCTATCAGAAGAGATTGACAAATTTAATTTGTTTTCACTTGAACATTGAAGAGTGAGGGGCAGCTTCTGCCTCATCGACGCTACTGGCTATATACACAAAAAATTCTAAAGAATTTATCAAGCATGGTTTCCTTTTGGTAAATCCATGCTGATTTTGTCCAATTCAGCCACTGTTTTCCCAGTTTTCTGTGATTAAATCTTTAACAATGGACTCTAGCGTTCTGTCAGCTAACTGGTCTTTTGTTATGAACTAGACCAAACCCCCTCAAAATATATTAAGAAGATAGATAACAAGCATGGGGCTGGATGAACACAGCAGGTCAAGCAGCATCATAGGAGCAGGAAAACTCGACGTTTCGGGCCGAAACCCTTCATCAGAAATGGGGGAGGGGGAGAGGGTTCTGAAATAAATAGGGAGAGAGGGGGAGGCGGATAGAAGATGGATAGAAGAGAGGATAGGTGGAGA
>JAHRHZ010000249.1:14014196-14086947 GCA_024137785.1 Ginglymostoma cirratum
CCTCTCCACCTATCCTCTCCTCTATCCATCTTCTATCCGCCTCCCCCTCTCTCCCTATTTATTTCAGAACCCTCTCCCCCTCCCCCTTTTCTGATGAAGGGTTTAGGCCCGAAACGTCGAGTTTTCCTGCTCCTATGATGCTGCTTGACCTGCTGTGTTCATCCAGCCCCATGCTTGTTATCTCAGATTCTCCAGCATCTGCAGTACCTTTTATCTCTGATATTAAGAAGATAGTCTGGACCCTAACTTTTTCTTATTTTAAAGATAAGTGTATGGCATTGCGTTCTAGATGCAATTTGATTAGTCTACTCGACTTTAAGAAAAACACACTTTATTTTTATACTATGGCTAAAATACAGACAAGATAAAAATAAAAGAAAATAATTGGTTTAACTGTAACTCTGTCAAAATGCTTAACAAAATAATATATATCTTAATTCCTACTAATTAACTGTTTCAATAAAGTAACATCCCATAAACATACCCTCGGCAAATGCAAACTCAGTAACATAGATTGTCTCATATGCAATTCTAGCAGCAGGAAGAGAAGCCCAGCTTTGAGCTGTAACAGAGAGGGGACTAAGAGCTTCCACATCCAGCTTTAAGATCCCAACAACTGCTGAAAGCAAAAACTAAAAATTCTGGTTCTGTGGGAACTTGATCCCATCAATTCAGTTTGCTTCTATGTTCCAACTTTAAAACAAAACCTGAAGGCATCACAAGCTGTTCACTCTATTGGCCTCGAACAGACCACTCACCACCTCTGTCTCAAACTTTCTTTATTAAAAAAAAGGACAAAATACAACAATACTATTGTCACACGATCATTCCCTGTTTTCTCTCCACCTCTCTTTTAAGGAGTGCGGTTACATTTGCTACCCTTCAAATTTGTACGAGCAGCTCAGAGTCTGTAGAATCTTGGATGATGACTGCCAATGCGTCCAGTATTTCTGGGCCTATATCCTTAACTACTGCGGGTTGCAGATTATCAGGCCTTCAATCCCATGAATTTTCCCAACATCATTTCTCTGCTAACTCTGCTTTCCTACAGTTTCTCCCCCTCATTGTTCCCCAACATTTCTGGTGTTATTTGTGTCCTCTTCTGTCAACACAGAAATAAAGCATGGTCCAAGTTGACAGTGGAGTAGGACTCCTGTGCCAGAGCTTGTACACTCTGACCGCTTTTTCTTTTTTTTTTCTGTCTCTTCTTTTTCTACTTAACTGGTCCTGAGCTTAGACAGATTTGGCATTAGTGACAGCCCAGCGCAGGGACCTTGAGTGGACCCAAGGTACAGACCTCAGGGGTCCTCAGGGAGTGGACCTTGTCCGGTCTTGAGTCGGGCCCAGAGCACGGACCTTGGGTAAGCCTATGCGGAGGAGAGTGAGCCCCTACTTACTTTTCCCGAGCAAGCACAAGACCTGGAATTGGCAGCTATTACATCACCAGAGGCGATGTCGGCGAACTAGGCCCAGTGGCAAAAGATGACGTCTGAGAATAGCGAATTCATTGTTGGTTGGGTCCTGTGCTGGTGGCAGTGGACAGGCATCATGGTAAATTGATAAGGTGGGCCCAGCGATAAGAGATGTAACTCTGACATTGGATGGACCGGCGCAGGAGTTGGTGAGGTGGTGTCAATGGCTAATGGCAAAGTTGGCGACTAAGATTGGAAACTTCAATGTTGGTTGAGTCTGGTGTAGACGGCGGTGAAGCAGTGGTGGAGGCATGCCAGTGCAAGTGTTATTGACAATGATGAGCTGGCTCAGGACGAATGGACTCCATTCAAGCTATATCTTTCTTTTTCTTTTTTCTTTCCTTAGTGCCATTTCGTGCTGACAAGTGAAAGCATTTCACTGTAATCTATTGTATTCTCCCTGTAAAATACACTTGACTATAAAATCAAAATCAATAAATCAATTAAGAATGTATTAATTTGGTTGGCCATTTTTGTTCACCCATTATAAATTCCACTGTTTCTGTCTGTAAAAGGCCTGTATTTGTCTCCAACAAGCTTTTTCTCCTCATGTACTGATAGATACTATCACAGTCAGTTTTTATGTACTCTACACGCTTACTCTTGTACACTATTTTACAGTCCTCCTTTGCTAAACTTTAAACTGCTCCCACACCTCAGGTCTGTTGTTTCTTTTTCTAGCCAATGTTTATGCCTCTTCCTTGGACGCTATACTGTCTCTAATTTCTCATGGTTTGGTCACTTTATCTGTTTTTGTTTCATGCCAGGCAGGAATATTGTTACAGTTCATCTATTCATTCTTTGAATATTTGTCATTGCCTTTCCACTGTCATCTCTTTAAGTAATGTCACCCAGTCTATCATTGCCAACTCATACCTCATACCATCGTAGCTTCCTCAATTTAAATTCAGAATCCTAGTCTCAGAATTAACTACATTACCCTCCATCTTGATGGAGAGTTCTATCGTATTATGGTCACTCATCCCCAACGGACCTTGCATAACTAGACTCATAGATAGAGCCGCAGAGCTGTAGAGTATGGAAACAGGCACTATGGTCCAACTCGTCCATGCCAACCAGATATCCTAAATTAATCTAGTCCCATTTGCCAGCATTTGGTCCATATCCCTCTAAACACTTCTTATTTATATACTCATCCAGATGCCACTTAAATGTTGTAGGGGGACCAGACCCCACCACTTCCCCTGGTAGCTCATTCCATACACACATACAACTAGGTTTCCAATTATTTGTTTCTTGTTACACGACTGAGGATGACTTGTTCTCTAATTAGCTCATCAAAGTATTGGTCCAGAAAGCCACCCTGTACACAGTCCAGGGATTCCTGCTCTATGGTACTGTTACTAATTTGATTTGCCCAATCTTTACAAGGATTAAAGTAACGCATTATTACAGATGTTCTTTTATTGCATGCATCTCTAACTTCCCGTTTAATGCAATTCCCAACATTATCTCTACAGTTTAGGAACCTATATAAAATCCTTATAATTGATCTTTGCCCCTTGGTGTTTCTCAGGTCTACCCATGCAGATTACACATCATCGGAGCTAATATCCTTCTTCAATATTGTGTTACTTTTCACTTTAACCCAGCAAAGCAACTCCACTGCCTTCTCCTTTTTGTCTGTCCTTTCTAAATGCTGAATACCCCTGAATATTCACTTCTGATCCTTGGACACGCTGCAGCCATGCCTCTGTAATCTCAATTATATCATATCTATTTTCATCTATTTGTGTGATTAATTCATCCATTTTATTATGCATGCTCCACGCTTTAAGGTACAAAACCCTAAGACTTGTCCTTTTAACATTACATGTCCTGTTCACATTATTTTTCACAGTGGCCCTGTTTTATTCTGGTCCTCTGCCTATGACTTTTCTAGTACCCTACCTGACTTTTGTTCCTGTTTATGAATCCCCATCTTTTGGTTCCTTGTGTAGATTCGCACCCCCTGCCATTTTTGTTTAAAGCCTCCTCAAAGACTCCAGCAAATACACCTGCTAGGACATCAGGGCCAGTCCTGCCCAGATGTAATGTGTCCAGTTTGTACTGATCTCACATCCTCCAGAACTAATCCCAATACCCCAAGAATCTGAAATACTCCCCCTCACTCTCTTCAGCCACATATTCATCTGATGTGAAGGAGTAAACAGAGTTAACGTTTCGGGTCTGGTGACCCTTCCTCAGAACAGAGGAAGGGTCACTGGACCTGAAACATTAACTCTGTTTTCTCCTTCACAGATGCTGCCAGACCTGCTGAGCTTCTCCAGCAACTTAGTTTTTGTTCCTGATTTACAGTACCCGCAGTTCTTTCAGTTTTTATTCATCTGATGTACCCCACTATTCCTACTCTGACCAGTATATGTCACTGGTAGTAATCACTACCTTTTGAGATACTAATTTTCAAATTGCTCCCTAACTCTCCATATTCTGCTTTTAGGACCTCATTCTATGTCATTTGTACCATGCGTACCACAGCCACTGACTGTTCACCCTACCCCCCAGAAGGTCCTGTTCTGACACATCCTTGAACCTAACACCAGGGAGGCCACACACTATTTTGGCGTCTCATTTGCAACCACAGAAATGCCTGTCTATTCCCTTTACAATTGGATCCCCTA
The DNA here is from genome assembly GCA_024137785.1 of Ginglymostoma cirratum. Lineage (NCBI taxonomy): Eukaryota > Metazoa > Chordata > Chondrichthyes > Orectolobiformes > Ginglymostomatidae > Ginglymostoma > Ginglymostoma cirratum. The sequence goes on from JAHRHZ010000249.1 coordinate 14,018,311, forward strand.
TTCCGATTGCATTCCCACATATTTTAGTCTCCCCTGTGCATCAGAGCCAACCATACTGCACAACATTTATCTGTTGCTGCTTTCCCCGAGGCCTTTCCTTTCAGAAGTATTGTAAGTGGTATACCATTTTGAAAGGGCTAAAGCTTCGGGAGACTCCCACAGTCCCTGCATAGTCTTCTTACTTTACCTGGTGGTCACCCATTCCCTTCTTGCCTGTGGAGTCTTAGCCTGCAGTGTGATCACCTCTCTATACGTGCTATCTATGTATACCTTCTGTCTCAGGATGCTTCACAGTGTCTGTAGCCACCGCTCCAGCTCCAAAATCGAGGCTCCTCGGAGCTGCCCAAAGCTGGCCTGAAGCACTGGAAATGTTCCAGGCTTCCGAAATAGTACAGGGAGAGCATACCATAGTTTTGAGATTTCCTGCTATGACTTACTCCTTTTAACTAAACTTTTGGAAGATGCTAAATATCAAATAATACTAATTACTCAAAACTAATCTGTTTTTGTCTGTCAATAGCTATCTTTAACAATTAATCAATATTTTAATCTTTCCTTTGAAATAAGTCTACCGAGGCCGGTATCCCACCACCAAGTCACCCTTTATTTACACGTGGAGAATCCTTAACACTGATCCAGCTCCCTCAGAGCCAGCTCTCAGAGTGAACAGAGTGTCTGGCACTCCTGTTCTCATTTTTCAGCCAGGGCTCCCTGATTGGACCAGATCAACAGCCCAAGTCAGGGAACACATATTCTATGAGCTCCACCTGGCTGACCTCGTTACAATAACTACATCATTTACTACCTTTAGAACTCTCTTTGTCTTTTGCTGTAGACACCCTCACCATCCATTCCACTTACTCCTCATTCACCTTTGTCAACGACATAGATACCATGATTTTCCAGCTAACTTCAGTTCCAAAAAAAAATCCACAGGACTCAAAATATTAATTCCATTTCTCCATGAATGCTGCTAGACCCACAGAGCTTCTCCAGCAATTTCTGTTTTTATTTTCGATCTCTGGCTTCCACAGCATATTACTTGAGATATTGGATTTTTATTTCCTTGACAATCCAAAAGTCTCATACCACTTTTACTGATTTTTCCTTCCAGAATAGAAAAACTGAACTCAAATTTTTAAGTTGTCATCGTGGGAGTTGAAATCGTGGCACCTGATTTTAAATTAAGCTGAAATCTGTGTGACTGGATGTTTTTTGAGTTGAGTTAAAAATTTCATCCACTTTCTCTGAAGCTGAAAAAGAAAGGAGGTGGGAAAATGTATCAGTCATATAATGATGGTGGTAGAGGCTTCTGCCAATATTTTATCAGAATAAAACATCAGCTTCAGTGATTAAACATCCAGGAAAGCTCATTAAACTTTTACATTTTTTATTCATTCACAGGATGAGGGCACCACTGGTCAGGTCAGCATTTATTGCACATCACTACTTGCCCAGAGGGCAGTTAAGAGTTAACCACGTTGTTGTGGGTCTGGAGTCACATATAGGTCAGACCAGGTAAGGATGACTGCTTTCTTAAGTAAAGGACATTTATTTCTTAAGGTAATTTTGAAGTATTTGGCCTTTCCTTTCTATTACCATCAAATTAGCATTTTAGGAAATTTACAAGAATTAAAGTTCTCTGAAATTGAATGGATTTGCTAATGAGAGTCATAGAGTCATAGAAGTAGACAGCACGGAAATAGATCCTACAGTCCAACTCATCCATGCTGACCAGATATCCTACTTTAATCTCATCCCATGTGCCAGCATTTGGCCAAAATCCCTCTAAATCCTTCTTACTCAATTACCCATCCAGATGCCTTTTAAATGTTGTATTTGTATCCGCTTCCACCACCTCCTCTGGCAGCTCATTCCATACACCCGCCACCCTTTGCGTGAAAAAGTTGCCCCTTGGATCCCTTGTAAATCTTGTCCTGCTCACCTTCAAATTATGCCCTCTAGTTTTGGACTTGCCCACCCTTGGAAAAGACCTTGTCTATTTACCCTTCCCATGCCGCTTATGATTTTATAAGCCTCTGTAAGGTCACTCCTCAGCCTCCAAAGCTCCAGGGAAAATAGCCCTAGTCTATTCAGCATCCCATATAGGTCAAACCTTCCAAACCTGGCAACAACCTTGTAAATCTTGTGAACCCTTTCAAGTTTCACCATACTCTCCCTTTAGCACAGAGACCAGAATTGCACTCAATATTCCAATAGCGGCCTAACCAATGTCCTGCACAGTTGCAACATGACCATCCAACTCCAATACTCAATGCACTGACCAATAAAGGCGTGTTCATGAAACACCTTCTGTGAGTCCACTTTCAAGGAGCTATGAACGTGCACTCTAAGGTCTCTTTGTTCAGCAACACTCCCTGGACCTTATCATTAAGTGTATAAGTCCTGCCCTGATTTGCCTTTCCAAAATGCAGCACCTTACATTTCACTAACTTAAACTCTACCTGCCACTCCTTGGCCCGTTGGCTCATCTGATCAAGATCCTACTGTATTCTGAGGCAACCTTCGTTGCTGTCATCTGCAAAGTCACTAATCATACCTCCTATGTTCACATCCAAATCATTTATAGAAATACCGAAAAACACTGGACCCAGCACCGATCCTTGTGGCACACCACTGGTCACAGGCTTCCATTCTGAAAAGCAACCCTCCACCAGCACCCTCAGTCTTCTCCTTTTGAGCCAGTTCTATATCCAAATAGCTAGTTTTCCTTCTTATTACCCTTATCACTACTTATCACTACCCTACTGTGTGATCTAACCTTGCTAACCAGTCTACCAAGTGGACCTTGTCAAACGCCAAACTGAAGTCCATATAGATCACATCCACTGCTCTGCCCTCATCAATCCTCCTTGTTATTTCTTTAGAAAACTCTGTCAAGTTAATAAGAAACAATTTCCCATGCACAAAAGTCATGTTGACTATCTCATCTCAGTCCTTGCATTTCCAAATACATGTAAATCCTGTCCCTGAGGATTCCCTCCAACAACTTGCCTACCACCGATGTCACGCTAACCGGTCTATAGTTCCCTGGCTTTTCCTTACCATCTTTTTAAAATAGTGACACCACGTTAGCCAACCTCCAGTCTTCCGGCACCTCATCTGTGCCTATTGATGAGACAAATATCTCAGTAAGGGGCCCAGCAATCACTTCCCTAGCTACCCACAGAGATCGAGAGTATGATGATATTGTTTACACTTTAATTTTTTTTTTTTTGCCTGTGGATGCTTCTCACCATATTTCTGGGTTGGCAAAACAATCTGTGCCAGACAAATGGAAGGAAAATTGGCCAATAATATTAAGTGGGATAAGGAAATTCTGAAAATTGTTCGGTGCGGGAGAACATCCATGGGCAGTCTACCCTTGTGCATCTGAGAGAATTTTTTTGTAACTGCAACGTTGATCCATCCAAGGATTTGTGGGACAAATGGAAGCCCCTTCACTACTATGACAGGTACCCAAGTCAAAAGAAGTCTCTTTTCTTACTCCACTGTTGATGTTTGATGCTTCAGATGCGCTCGAGTTCCCCCCTTAACCATTTTTTCCTCCTTTAATTTGCTTCAATTCAACAGAGCGCAGTGGAGGCTTAGTCTTCGAATATGTTCCAGGTAGAGGTTGATACAGATAACAAGGTGTGGGGCTGGATGAACACAGCAGGCCAAGCAGCATCATAGGAGCAGGAAAACTTGACGTTTCGGGCCTAGACCCTTCATCAGAAATGGGGGAGGGGAAGAGGGTTCTGAAATAAATAGGGAGAGAGGAGGAGGCGGATAGAGGATGGATAGAGGAGAGGATAGGTGGAGAGGAGGCAGACAAGTCGAAGAGGCGGGGATGGAGCCAGTAAAGGTGAGTGTAGGTGGGGGGGTAGGGAGGAGATAGGTCAGTCCAGGGAGGATGGACAGGTCAAGGGGGCAGGATGATGTTAGTAGATAGGAGATGGGCGTGGGGCTTGAGGTGGGAGGAGGGGATAGGTGAGAGGAAAAACAGGTTAGGGAGGTGGAGATGAGCTGGGCTGGTTTTGGGATGCGGTTGGGGGAGGGGAGATTTTGAAGCTTGTGAAATCCACATTGATACCATTGGGCTGCAGAGTTCCCAGGCTGAATATGATTTGCTGTTCCTGCAGCCTTCGGGTGGCATCACTGTGGCATTGCAGGAGGCCCAGGATGGACATGTCGTCTGAGGAATGGGAGGGGGAGTTGAAATGGTTTGCGACTGGGAGGTGCAGTTGTTTGTTGTGAACTGAGCGCAGGTGTTCTGCAAAGCTGTCCCCAAGCCTCCGCTTGGTTTCCCCGATGTAGAGGAAGCCACAACGGGCACAGCGGATGCGGTATACCACATTGGCAGATGTGCAGGTGAACATCTGCCTGATGTGGAAAGTCTTCTTGGGCCCTGGGATTGGGGTGAGGGAGGAGGTGTGGGGGCAGGTGTAGTACTTCCTGTGGTTGCAGGGAAAAGTGCCGGGTGTGGTGGGGCTGGAGGGGAGTGTGGAGCGGACAAGGGAGTCGCGGAGGGAGTGGTCCCTCCGGAAGGCAGATAAGGGTGGGGAGGGAAAAATGTCTTTGGTGGTGGGGTCTGATTGCAGATGGCGGAAGTGTTGGAGGATGATGCGTTGGATCCGGAGGTTGGTGGGGTGGTACGTGAGGACGAGGGGGATTCTTTTTTGGTTATTATTGCGGGGACGGGGCGTGAGGGATGAGTTACGGGAAATGTGATAGATTTCTGATTCCAAGTAGCACACAGATTTTGAGGATTGGGATGAGTAAAAGGCATTGATGTGTTAGATCAGCTATGATTTATTAAATGGCAGGTTTGGCTCAACAGACTGAATAGTCTAGTCCTATTCTTATGTTCCTTTGTTCCCTTAAAAGCAACCAAGCTTGATCTATATCTCCCTAGATAACAAGGTGTAGAGCTGGATGAACACAGCAGGAAATGATTTTCTGAAGAAGGGTCTAGGCCCAAAACGTCAGCCTTCCTGCTCCTCTCATGCTGTGTTCGTCCAGCTCTACACTTTGTTATTTCAGATTCTCCAGCATCTGCAGTTCCTACTATCTCTATATCTCCCTTCCTGTTTGTGTCTAATCTTGTTTGGTAATGTTCTGATGAAATGCTTTGGTATATTTTGTTATGTTAAACATGCTGCATAAATACAAGGTGATGTCATTGATCCATCGGCTTAAACACCAGGCAAAGTATTTCGGCTTAATATGTTTCAAGGCAGACTGTGAAATTATCTATTGACTGGGGAAGTAAGCTGTGCACTACAAATGCTGGTGGATTGAAATGTTTGGAATGTCACAGCTAGTGAACGAGGGTGTAGGCATCTGGCATAAAACAAGTTGACTAATCCGTTGATGAATATCTTTTCAAATTCATTGAAGCTGAGTAACTCCATGCTGGAGCTATGCCAAGGACATACCATGAAGGGATGTTATTAGAACATTTATGATCCTGTCAGTTCTTATGTGTGATTTATCATTCAAAGAAGAAAAAGAACTGTCACCTGAATACTGTCCACTTCAGCCAGACAAACCATTTGGAACTGACCTGTACATTTAAGGCATAACACTTTAAAAATTTTAAGAGGCATTCTCACACAATAGCAAACCTTCTCCAAAATAAGACTAATATCTGACAAGAAGACATGTAGTTTCTGCCACAGCTAAACATTCATGCCAAGAGAAGGCAAGGTAGAGAAAATAACAAAAGGACAATGCAAGGCAAAGAGTCCCTGGGGGAGGAGGGAAACAGGGAAAACATCAACATTTTTTTTTTTGCTACGGATAATCAAATTCATGCAATCTTTCTGATGAAGGCTATTTAGTTCACCTAATATTCAGAGTGGCATGGGGAAGAAATTCCAGAGTTTAGGTGCTGGGCAGCTCAAGACATGGCCCAGTGGGGCAAACACAATCAGGAGTGCACAAGAGACCAGAGCTGGTGGTGACAAATGCAACCTCAACCTTCATGTTCAAGGTTATAAAATGGCCTTCTAACTGCAGGCACCATTGTAAGGGGTGCTGAGACTGCGTCTAAAGCCCACATGTTTCAGGTTAAATATGTATTTGTATGAATTGCAGCATAGTACTTGTATTAATGATCTCGCCATTCAGAGGCTGATACTTACACTCTGGCCAGATGTAAGTTCAATTCCAACTTGGCAGCTCAAGAGTTTAAATTACATAAAATTTGGAATAAAGAGGTAGTTTGTGATGGATATCAAGAACCTGCTGGATTAACACTAAACTCCATCAGATTTTCAAATAACCTTGAGGGAAAGAAATCTGTTGCCTTTAATCATTCATTCCTATGTATGATTCCAGACCCACATCAAGATAGAGCTCTTAAATATATGGCCTTGAAAGCAGTACAGTTGACACCACTACCATCACAAAGGCTGAATAGTTGAATAATAAATGCCAATAATGCCCGCAGTCTGTGAATTAATATAAAAATGATATTTGAGTGGTTCTTTGGAAGCACAATGCTGCATTACTCAAGATGGTAATGGATTTATAGTCTAGCCACTATAAAGGCGATGGAGGAGTTTCACCTTAGAATATTTGCGTAATATTGCTTTTGTCCATTTTAAAGAGAGGCTTGGCTTCTAACTTGTCAGAATTTAAACATTGAGCAGAAAGAAGGTACATCGGTCTCTTGGCTGTCAAATTTTCAGATCTGCGCTCTCAGAAATTGGTGTTTGTCCTAATGCTTTAAAGTTCAGGGCTGTTCTCTCAATGATTTTCAGTAAGCATTACATATACCTGCCATCAAGAAGTTGGATTCTTTTATGAATGGTCATTGCTACTTACCACTGTGCTGCCAATATTGGTTTGTACTGCGTTGTAAACTTGTGCGTCCAGCAGGATATTTTTTACATGACGGTACAATGTACTGTCAGTTCCCATAATATAAGAACAGATGTAGATAATGTATACAGATAGGTTCAATAGGAACTTAATACAGCTCTAGCTATATACATATTAAAGCACAGTCTGGGCAACTCCATGTCTATGCTAATACTAAACTATTTGGTTACAAAAAGTGGCTTGCTTCAATCAGTGTGTCATGCTTAATGGTCACAGTTAAGATAGAGATTGAGAACTTTTATACCTCCTGGTCAAATGGTGTTAATATTACAAGCATATTTTTTAAAGTTATACTGTATAATTCCTGTAAGACATAACAGCAATGAAGGCATTCGAAATAGTTATTCAGTCTTTCTTAGCCTCACTGGTAGTACCAGAGGACTGGAGAATTTCAAATATTGTTACGTTGATCAACAAAGAGTGGAAGAATAAGCCAAGCAACGACAGAGCAGTCAGTTTAATTTTGATGATTGTAAAAGATCTAGATACAGTAATTAACAACAAAATTAATAGTTGCGTGTACAAGTGCAGTCTGATAAAGAAGAATCAGCATGGATTTCTTTGTGGGGAGAAATGAAAATCGAACCAGGTGAAATGCTTAAGTGGAGAGCTGGCACATATGTGAGGGCCAAATGACCTCCTTCTCTGATTCTATGGTTCTGGGTGGTTCAGTGAATGAAATGAGAGCAGGTTCAGTGGTCTGATCAAATGGGGTCCACTTGTCCATTGGAACCTGAGTGCTGCCCTGAATCCTCATGGAATCTGTTTTTCTCCAGAATTTAGAAGGTGTACTCTGATCAAAATCTTTAATATATTAACAGGAAAAGACAAGATCAAAAAAGAAACTATTTCCACTGCTTGGGGATTCTAGAACTAGGGGGCATAGTCTAAGAATTAGGACCAGACTTTTCAGATTGTTAAGCACATCTGTACGCAAAAGTTGTTCGATGTTTGGAACTCTCTTCCACAAATGACTAGATCAGTTATTAGTTTTATATCTGTGTTAAATCATTTTTTGTTAAGCAAAAATATGAAGGGATATGGGCCGAAGGCGGGTATGTTGAGTTGCACCACATATCAACCATGATCTCATTAAATGCCAAAACAGGCTGAATGGCCCACTCCTGGAATCTGGAATTAAGAGTCTGTGGATCAGCAGCATTTCTTTGACCTTTCTCAACCCTCTATAAAGAGGGTTGAAGAACACGTCTCATGAATTTTCTCAAGGAATTGGAATGGTGAAAACTCAACACTTCTTCCTCTTGTTTCATCAACTTTACACACTAGACAGCAACAATTACATCAGTGAGAGATAGTAAGAACTGCTGATGCTGGAGTCAGAGATAACACTGTGTGGAGCTGGAGGAACACAGCAGGCCAGCAGAGAAGCAGGAAAGTGATGTTTCATGTCGGGACCCTTCTTCAGAAATGTGGGAGGGTGAAGGGAGCTCTGAAATAAGTAGAGGGAGGAGGAGTGGGGCTGGGGAAGGTAGGTGGGATGGTAATAGGTGAGTGTAGGTAGGCAGTGGTGGAGATTGGTCAGTGAGGAACGGATAGGTGGGAGAGTAGATGGATTGGTTGTGTCAGGTCAAGGAGGCGAGGATGAGAGGGAGGGTTGATCATGGGATGAGGCTAGGGGTGTGGGGATTTTGAAACTAGTAAAGTCCACATTGAGTCCATTGGGCTGTAGGCTCCCAAGGCGAAAAAGGAAGTGCTGCTCCTCCAGTTTCCGGGTGGTGTCATTGTGACGCGGGAGGAGGCCCAGGATGGACATGTCATCCAGGGAGTGGGAGGGGAAGTTGAAGTGGTTCACGACTGGAAGGTGTTGTTGTTTGTTGCGAACCGAGCGCAGGCGCTCTACAAAGTGGTCTCTGAGCCTCTGCTTGGTCTCACCAATGTCGAGGAGACTACATTGGGAACAGCGGATGCAGGAGACAACATTGGTAGATGTGCAGGTCAACATCTATCTGATGTGGAAAGTTTTTTTGGTTCCTTGCGGGGAGGTGAGGTGGGAGGTATAGGGGCAGGTGTAACACTTCCTGCGGTTGCAGGGGAAGGTGCCAGGGGTGGTGGGGCTAGTGGGGCTAGTGGGGAGTGTGGAGCGGACAAGGGAGTCGCGGAGAGAACTGTCCTTATAGAAGGCAGACAGGGCTGGGGAGGGAAATATATTCTTGGTTATGAGGTCAGATTGCAAGTGGCGGAAGTGGCGGAGAATGATACGTTGAATCCAGAGGCTAGTGGGGTGATTCGTGAGGACAAGGGGGAGTCTATCTTTGTTTTTGTTTCGGCGAGTGGGTGTGAGAGCAGAGGTGCGGGAAATGCAAGAGATGCGGTCAAGATAATTTTCGAACACTGAAGGGGGGATGTTGCAGTGCTTGAAATAAGAGGGCATCTGAGATTTTCGAGAGTGGAACACCCCAATTTGGGAGCAGACGAGGCGGAGGCGGAGGAACTGGGAGTAGGGGATCATGTTCTTGCAGGTCAGTGGGTGGGAGGAGGTGTAGTCTTTGTAGCTGTGGGAGCTTGAAATAGATATCAGTTTCAAATGGTCACCAGAGATGGAGACAGAGAGGTCCTGGAAGGAGAGAGATGTATCAGAGGTTGTCCAGGTGCACTTGAGGTTGGGGTGAAAGGTGTTAGTGAAGTTGATGAACTGTTCAAGCGCCTCGTGGGAGCTTGATACAGAGAGTGGTGGGCGCGTGGAATGCGCTGCTGACAGTGGTAGTGGAGTCAGATACTTTAGAGACTTTTAAGCGACTCTTGGATAGGCACATGGAGGATAGTAAAATGTAGGGTATGCAGGATAGATTGATCTCAGTAGAATAATAGGTCGGCACAACATCTTGCGCCGAAGGGCCTGCTCTGTGCTGTACTGTTCTATGTTTTATGTTCTACGTGGAGGTGGTGCCAAAACAGTCATGGGTGTAACAGAGGAAGAGTTGGGGGATAGTGCCAGTGTAGCTGTGAAAGAGGGACTGTTCCACGTATCCTACAAAGAGGCAAGCATAGCTTAGGCCCATGCAGGTTCCCACGGCCACCCCTTAATTTGTAGGAAGTGGGAGGAATTAAAGGAGAAATTGTTAAGGGTAAGGACGAGTTCTGTCAAGTGGATAAGAGTGTTGGTGGAGGAGGACTGGTCGGACCTGTGGGAGAGGAAGAAGTGGAGGGCTTTTAAGCTATCTGCATGGGGAATGCAAGTGTGTAGGGATTGGACGTTGAGGTTGATTGGCTCGCCGAGCTGGTTTGTTGTTTCGCAGACGTTTGGTTACCGTGCTTGGTGACATCCTCAGTGCAGCCTCTGATGAAGCGTCGGTGTGTTTTCCCACCTGGTTTTTAAACTCTGGGGTCTGTTGCAATGGTTTGCCTCACTTCCAGGTTTCTTCCGTAGTGGAATGTATATGGGGTCGAGTTCAATGTGTTTATTAATAGCATGCTTCGTGGAGCGCCATGCTTCCAGGGATTCTCGTGCTTGTCTCTGCCTAGCCTGTCCCAGGATCTTGGTGTTGTCCCAGTCGAATTGGTGGCTCTCCTTATCCATGTGGATTGAGATGAGTGAGTATTGGTCATGTCTTTTTGTAGCCAGTTGGTGTTCATGTACTCTTGTTGTTAGTTTCCTTCCTGTTTGTCCGATGTAGTGTTTTTCGCAGTCGCTGCAGGGGATCTTGTAGATGACATTGGTCCTGTTTGTTTTCAGTCAGGAGGAGGTCTGGGGGATGGTGAAGACCCAGCAGGGTTTGGGGCTGGGGTTGGCTGTAGAGCTGGTGGCTGTGGGGGTGGAGTTCGGGACGACGTCGGCAGAAGTGACGTCGTCTTTGATGTTGGCGTTGGCAGGGGCGTCCTTGCTGTAGGCGGCGCTCTCTCTCTTGGTGTCGGCAATGGAAGCAGCGGCGTCCGAGATGTGGGTGGCGGTAGCGGTGGCATGGCTTGTGGTACCGGGAGTGATGTGGCCGGCGTCGGCAGACGTGACGAGGTCAGTGTCGTCAGCGGTTTAGCCGATGGTGACCACATGGTCAATGGCGCCAGGCACATTTGGGGTGAGGTCCTGGGTAGAGGTGAGGACTTGGAGAGGGGTGTGGAAGAGGTCTGTGTTGGGTGGCAGGCACCAGTACACGGTGCACTTACGGTTTTTAATGTCAGATAAGGAGGAGTAAAATCTTTGGTTGAGGTTGTGGGTCCTGTGAAGAATGACAAAAAAACAGAAGGGGCCCTTTGTAGGTCTGGGAGAGGGAGGTTCTGAACTGGGATAGGGTTGATTGTAGGGCCAGAAGATGCCGGCACATTGCTGAGAGTGTGTGCTTGAGGATCTGCAGAGAAAACTGTTTTTGGAGTTTCTGGATGTTGTGTGTGTAGCAGTTGTCACGGTCAGGCCCAAATTGGGAATAGTCCGAATGTAGATTGGAGTCCATTGGGGATGATCTGGTTCCGTAGGCAGGTACACAGAAAAGCAATATGGCTGAAGTACCTGAGATAGCAAGCATGGGGCTGGATGAACACAGCAGGTCAAGCAGCATCATAGGAGCAGGAAAACTTGACGTTTCGGGCCTAAACCCTTCATCAGAAATGGGGGAGGGGAAGAGGGTTCTGAAATAAATAGGGAGAGAGGGGGAGGCGGATAGAGGATGGATAGAGGAGAGGATAGGTGGAGAGGAGGCAGACAAGTCGAAAAGGCGGGGATGGAGCCAGTAAAGGTGAGTGTAGGTAGGGGGGTGAGGAGGAGATAGGTCAGTCCAGGGAGGACGGACAGGTCAAGGGGGCAGGATGATGTTAGTAGATAGGAGATGGGGGTGTGGCTTGAGGTGAGAGGAAAAACAGGTTAGGGAGGTGGAGATGAGCTGGGCTGGTTTTGGGATGGGGTTGGGGGAGGGGAGATTTTGAAGCTTGTGAAATCCACTTTGGTACCATTGGGCTGCAGGGTTCCCAGGCTGAATATGATTTGCTGTTCCTGCAGCCTTCGGGTGGCATCACTGTGGCATTGTAGGAGGCCCAGGATGTCACTGTGTGTCCTCTATCCGCCTCCCCCTCTCTCCCTATTTATTTCAGAACCCTCTTTCCCTCCCCCATTTCTGATGAAGGGTTTAGGCCCGAAACGTCAAGTTTTCCTGCTCCTATGATGCTGCTTGACCTGCTGTGTTCATCCAGCCCCATGCTTGTTATCTCGGATTCTCCAGCATCTGCAGTACCTTTTGTCTCTGGCTGAAGTACCTGGTTTGCTTAAGTACGTGGTCGAGCAGTTTCAGGACCGAAGAGATTACCAGAGGGTTGCAGTAGGAGAGAGTTCCACTGAGGTCTTTCCAGTGGGCGGAGGATAACTTCTTCAAGGTGGGCATCCTTAGTAGAGGCTTCACAGAGGGGTTATAACTCACTCAGAGATAGTAGGAACTGCCGATGCTGGAATCAGAGATAACAATGTGGAGCTAGATGAACACAACAGGCCAGGCAGCATCAGAGGAGCAAGAAAGCTGACATTTTGGGTTGGGACCCTTCTTCAGAAATGAGGGAGGGAGAAGGGAGCTACCCCCTCAGTGAGATCAGTGAGATGGTTTGCTCCTGACAATACAAACTTTGATAGAAGGAGCACTGCAAATCACCAATATTTACTCCTGAGCATTCATTGAGTGATGACCCATTGGTTTATCAAAGACACTAGGTCACAAATGAAGAATGGTCATAGGAATTGGATTTGGGACACAGCCTGATAGCTACAGAAATGTGTACTGTCTAGCAAAATGTAATGCTTTGAGCGCAAAATTGAGGGATAGTAAATGACCAGCTGATCCTTCAAGTCTGTTGCCACACCATGACTTCTGAAATAAAATGACTAAACATCTCCAAGGCACCCTTTTTCTCAATTTGCCTGAGTCTTGTAATCCGCAGGAAGCAAAAGAAGCCAGAGGGGAAGGGGGACACATTTAAGAGAAACAGGAATGAAGATAACAAACTTAAGGGCTGGACAAGGTTTAGTTACATTGTGCAGTGCCTGAACCAATTCAATTTAATTTCCCACAATAGAAAGTTAAAACAATCCACGCCTTTGTGCAAATACTAATGCAGTTACACTACAGTCACGCACTCATTTCTGTGCTGTGCCCATCTTAACTCATTTTCTTTGATCTTAGGCTAAAAATATTCTAATTGACTCTGCTGCTTGAGAAGGGCAGATTATGTGGAGAAAAAATATACTGATGGAGTGATTACATTTTGCCAAATTTCTGTATCCTTTTCTTAATCACCTCATTTAGTCAAAAAGGCTCCTATATTTGTTTATAGAAAAAGGATCTCTGGAACTTTTTCAAATAATACCATGTGTTCCTCTCTAATCTGACAGCATTTGCCAGAGCAGAGACTTAGTCATTCATGGAGCCATATGTCAGGGTCCAAACAATATATCAACGATATCATGCAAATTATTCACTGCAATGTCATGGTCAGTGACTGAAGCCCTGATGTGATCTTCTAAGCCATCAAAAATATCAAGTATATTCAATGTAAAAATAGTCATGGACTGGGCTAGCATTAATGGGCATCCTTAGGATCCTTGAAGTTAATGGTGAGCTGACTTCTTGAATTTCTGCAGTCCATTTGGTGTAGGAACACACACAATGCCACTATGGAAGGAATTCCAAAATTTTGACCAGGCAACACTGAAGGAATAGCAATACATTTCCACAATTATTAAAGAACTCACTCTGGCTTGTGTCAATCACAAGACTTATGGATGAATGATTTTCCAATTGGGCATCAAGAAAAAAAGATTTACGACATTCAAACTGGACAAAGTAACAAAAATATTGACTACTTCACTAGCCCCAGGAAAGAGATCTTGGCTATTCACCCAATCCATGGTCCACATGATTTTATAAACCTCTGTATGGTCAACCCTCAGCCTCCGATGCTCCAGGTCAAAAAGCCTCTGCCTATTCAGCCTCTCCATATAACTCAGAGCACCAGCAACATCTTTGTAAATCTTTTCTGCACACTCTCAAATTTAACTTATTGTTGCCAACAAAGGCTGCATCTGTACACCCTCTCAGCTTCAAATTGTGTGCAATTCAAACTTCAATTAATGCTTGTTCAAACAATTGTTTATATGTTGCTTGCTGTCAGTTTCAGGTCCTTGCTTTAAAAATCTATCTTTACAAACACTGATTTTAAAATACCTCTTTCTTATTTCAGTCCACAGTTTATAAAAACACAAAAGTGAAAAGGAACACAGTCCTTTCATTCCTAAGAATGCACAAAGGAAGATCTGTCGTTGATAGCATGATACATAATATGCAAAATGATAATCAGATTCTAGAGAAGGAGCAGCAGGATAATTTTGATCCCTGACCTGACTGCAAATTTGTGTTATGGTCTAGCTAAGAACCAATAACATTTTTGAATAAAATAGACAAACTTTGAGATACTATGTTGTTACTAAAAGTATAAAGTCACAAATTTCCATAATTGTGAACAAACTAAACCTGACAATAAACAATAAACTATGTGTAACTTATAGTCTAACATCCTGAATTAACTTGAGTTAACGATGAGTAACAGACAAGGGACAGTTGTATACCTCAATGGAACGCAGCAAACAAAAAATAGCAAACGCAGTTAAGATACAGCAACAAGAACAAAGTTGCTGGAGAAGCTCAGCAGGTCTGGCAGCATCTGTGAAGGAAAAAACAGAGTTAACGTTTCTGGTCTGGTCACCCTTCCTCAGAACTGGGATGGGAAGATAGAGTACACGAATTTCTCGGCAGGTCATGACTGCCACCCCTCCAGCCCCCAACGTTAGTTACAAATCTTATTGAAGTTCTGTTTCTTTTGCAAGGGGTTCTCATTTCTCTCTGTCGGTAATGAAGCTTTGGAACTTCCTCAAAGACCTCAGTGTTATGGACTACATCAATGATCACGCATGTCTGGGTAGTTTAATCTCTTTTCTGCATCTTTATTAAAATAAGAAAATAGCAAAACTTTCACCCATTGTTGGGAAACTGAATTCTTGCCTTCAGCTTTCTGCCCTTCTTAAAGCTCCAGATGGCCCTAGAAAATTCTGCCCATCATCTAGAACTTGACTTCCCAACAGATTGATCAGATAACATTTCCTTTCTCCCTGTTGCTTTTCTCCTATTGTCCACCGGTCACAACGTTCCCTCAAATTCCATGTCTTTTCAAGTTTTGATAAGTATCCTTTTGCAGATCCTTAACAGCCAATCCAAGTGATGTGTTTAAATCTTTCATTCATGAATTGTAAGAAGAAGTCAGTTTAATATCAAATTGTAGAAAGCCAAAGCATCCTATTGCTTTGGGTATGATCAATGAGTCATCAATGAGGATGTGGGGCTTTCTGATAATGAGATTGTCAATATTGCACAGGGTACAGGAGGTTGAAGCCAGTCTGTGAATGTTCGCCTTGACTCATGAATAGCATAGAACCATTTGACCCTTCTGTTCCTTTTCATAGTGATTAACATTCATTAATAAAGAGATAGACTTGGGAATTGTGCAAATTATTTTTGAGAGTCAACCTCTGCCCTTGGATTGATGATAAATGACCCTGTTGCATTGTAGTTGCGTTGTGAGACATTCTCTTCAAGCTATACTTGCATATTGAAACCTCAGTAATTTTTCTTCTTGCCAATTCTCATATTTTTTTATTGGAATTGTGCTAGGAATTTCCTGAGGGTGGGAGGGAGAGTTCTGATAGTCTCGCTGGAATGTTGGTGGAAGATTGGCCATTGACGCATTCATGTTTGTATCATGGATTTCTGCTAATTTTCTGACAAAAGATGTGTGGGCCAATTGGGAGAGCTTTCAAGAAATTTCCAGCACTAAAAGAATCACATAAACTGAAATGGTCTCATCATAATAGGCAGAAATTTCTTCTTAAATAAATCATACATTTGCATATAAAAAACAGGGTATGGTGGGGATTCATCTGTAAATTTCACAGATAACTGACTGGCATCCTTGCCTCCGAATTAACCATTTGAATGTTCATGCTTACTTTCACAGATTTTTCATCCAGCACTTAGTCATTAGCCAATGTAATTAACATATTAATTTAACACTGATCTCAATGTTGTTTGTGGAACTTTGTTGTTTGCAAAGCAAGTGCTGAGTCTGCCTACAAAAGTAGCAGAGCCTGTACTTCAAAAATAATTCAGTTTTTTTCACTTTAAAAGTAATTCAATATCTATGAACCATTTTTGGGATACGCAGGAGACATTTGAAAAAAGATATGCTTGAGAAGTGGGTGACTTTTCAGTCACCCTAAGTCAACTGTGAGTGTGAGACTACAGTCTTGTGTTAACAAGCATTGCTGTGTAGACATGCCAGCTCAGTACACTTTGAGGGACTACTTATGATGAATGTTGCTACTATTGACCTCTATAGGAAACAGCAGGGCCTACTTGGTCTCAAGTGGTTGAAGAAAACTACTTCCTGGTTTAAGCAGAAGAGTTTCTTATAGTCAACAAGGTATGCATATTACACAGATATGGTGGGAACATTGCATTATTATTAATAGAAATCATCACTGCAGTAAAGGTAGGGAAGGGAAAAGGTGACAGGTCTAGGGATCCCTGGCTGATGAGGGATGTTGAGGCTCTGGGCAGGAAAAAGAAGGTGGCATACATAGAGTTTAAGCCATCGGCTCAAGTGAATCTCTAGATGACTATAAAAAGTGTAGGACCACACTTAACAGGGAAATCAGAAGAGCAAAAAGAGGGTATGAGACAGATCTGGCAGATGAGGTCAAAGGTAATTCCAAGAGGTTCTGTAGCTGTGTTCAGAATAAAGGGTGGCTAGGGAGAGAATAGGTCCACTTAATGAGCAGCATGGCCATCTCTGTGTGGAGCCAAAGGAGATGGGGGAAATTTTTAATGAATATTTTTCCTCAGTGTTTATTGAGGAGAGAATCATGGATGCGAAGGAAATAATGGAAATAAATGGGGATATTTTGGATCCTATACTTATTACCAGAGAGGATGTGTTTGCAGCTTTAAAGCGCATTAAGGTGAAGAAATCCCTTGGGACTGATCAAGTCCATCCTCGGAAGTTGTGGGAGGTTAGGGCTGAAATTGCCAAGGCCCTTGCAGAAATTTTTGCTTCACCTTTAGCCCTTTAGACTGTAGAGTGGCTAATGTTGTTCCATTGTTTAAGAAAGGTAGCAAAGACAAGCCAGGGAACTACAGGCCAGTGAGCCTGATGTCAGTGGTAGGAAAGTTGTTGGAGAGGATACTGAGAGAGAGGATCAACTAACATTTGAATAGTCGAGGTTTTGATTAGGGATAGTCAACATGGGTTTGGGCGTGGCAAGTCATGTCTGACAAATCTTTTAGAGTTTTTCAAAGAGGTAACCAAGAGGATGGATGAGGGTAGGGCAGTGGATGTTGACTATACAGACTTTAGTAAAGCCTTTGAAAAGGTCTCGCATGGCAGTTATAAACATTAGTCTGATTGACAGGTTTTGAGGAGTCAGGAGGTGAGTTACACACCATAGTATTCCTAGCCTCTAACTTGCTTTTGGAGTCACAGCGTTAAAATGGCAATGGTAACTCCCAGAATGGTTCTGGTCAATGGTAACTCCTAGGATATTGATAATGAGGTGTTCAGTGATGGTAACACCATTGAATGTCAAGAGGCAGTGGTTAGATTGTCCCTTATTGGAGATGGTTATTGCCTGGTATTTGTGTAGGATGAATGTTACTTGCCACTTGTCACCTCAAGCCTGGATATTGTCGAGATCCTGTTGCATTTGGACATGGGCTGCTTCATAATTTGACGAGTCGCAAATGGTGCTGAATATTGTGCAATCATCAGTGAATATCCCCACTTCTGACCTTATGATGGATTAGTAGTCATTGATGAGGCAGCTAACGATGGTTAGGCCTTAGACACTACCTTGAGGAACTCCTGCAGAGATGTCCTGGAGCTGAGATGACTGACCTCCAACAACTACAATTATCTTCCTGTGTGCCAGATATGATTTCAACCAATGGAAAGTTGACACCCATTTATTCCAGTTTTGATAGGGTTCTTGATTTTTGAAACTCAGTCAAATGTGGCTCTGATGTCAAGGGCCATCACTCTCACCTCATCGCTGGAATTCAGCATGTTTGTCCATGTTTGAACTGAGCTATGCTCTGAGGTCAGGAGCTGAGTGGCACTGTTGGAACCCAAATGGGTGTCACTGTGCAGGTCATTGCTGAGTAGGTGCTGCCTTCCATCACTTTACTGATGATTGAGAGCAGCCTGATGGGATGATAATTGGGCAAGTTAGATGTATCTTCCCTTTGTGTACAGGACGTAGCTGAGCAATTTTCCACATTGTCTGGTAAATGCCAGTGTTGTAGCTATACTGGAAGAGCTTGGCATGGAGTGGCAAGTTCTGGAGCACAGGCTTTCAGTGCTTTGTTGGAATGTGTCACGGCCCATAGTCTTTGCAGTATCTAGTACTCCAACCGTTTCTTGATGTTATGTCGAGTGAATCAAATTGGCTGTAGACTGGTATCTATGATGCTGGGACCCACTGAAGGAGACCGAGATGGATCATCCACCCAGCACTTTTGGCTCAAGATTGCTACGAATTCTTCAACCTTATCTTTCACATTGATGTGTTGGGTTCTTCCAGAGTTGAGGACGGGAATATTTGTGGAGCCTCCTCGTCTAGTGAATTGGTTAATTGTCGACCACTATTCACAACTAGATGTAGCAGGACTACAGAGCTTAGATCTGATACATTGGTTGTGGGATCGCTTAGCTGTATCTATCACTTGCTGCTTATGCTGTTTGGCGTGCAAGAAGTCCTGTTTGGTGGCTTCGCAAGGTTAACACCTCACTTTTAGGTATATACGGTGCTACTCTTGGCACGTCCTCTTGCACGGTCTATTAAACCAGTGTTGATCCCCTGGCTTGATGGTCAAGGTTGAGTTGGGGGGGTATGCTGGGCCATGAGATTGCACATTGTGTTAGAGTACAATTCTGCTCCTGTTGATGGACCACAGCACCTCACGAATGCCCAGTTTTGAGTTACTCGGTCTGTTCGAAGTCTGTCCCATTTTGCATGGTGATTGTGCCACAAAACACAATGGAGGTGATTCTCAATGTAAAGGTGAAACTTTGTCTCCATAAGTACTGTGTGGTGGACATTTTGGGACTGGAAGAGGTGTCAGAGATAGGAATGTACTCTACTGCGAAGGGAGCTGAAAGCAAGGAAAATACTTTTAAAATTGTGACATTATCAGAACTGTAGCCAATGTTTATCATTGAGCATGAGCATGATGGATGAAAAAGATCAACTGCTTATTTAAGTGGATTTAACTCACTGCTTTTGGTTGGCTACTAATTGTAGGCTGGGCAGGACATTGAATTCCATAATTTAAGTTTTTTTAAATGAAAAGCAAATGATGAAATTGAAGTCTTGGAATTTATGGAATATGCTGCCACCTAGTGCAAGGGGCATTGACTTAAAAGATAAACTGCAAATAAGTTTGGACTGATTCCTAGATTGGCTTTGGATTAGGATATAGAAGGTCTGATCATTCAGTCTAGATTGGATAAGCTGAGGCTGTCCTATTTTGTCAACTTGATTGTTACAGTTTAACAGCAACATAAAGAACTTTGGGACCAAGGTAAGCAAACTTGAAATAATTCTGTCCATGCTGTAAGTGCCCTGTGTCCATACCCATTAGGGATTCTTGCATATTTAATATTGCTCAGTTTTTTTAACTGTGCATATGACAAGTTTGGCAAATCTCATCATGGTGTAACTGGGACATAGATAGTTTTCTCCTACTGTTAAAATGCAACCTGCACCAAAAAGGTTCACCATCAGGTTCCTATAAAAATAGATGTTTTGTAAGGGAACTCAGTCTCAGTCAGAGATAACAAGGTGTGGAGCTGGATGAACACAGCAGGCCAAGCAACATCATAGGAGCAGGAAAAACGCAACCTTCACCAAAAAGAGTAGCACCGTATATACCTAAAAGTGAGGTGTCAACCTGGCGAAGCCACCAAACAGGACTTCTTGCACGCCAAACAGCATAGGCAGCAAGTGATAGATACAGCTAAGCGATCCCACAACCAATGTATCAGATCTAAGCTCTGTAGTCCTGCTACATCTAGTTGTGAATAGTGGTCGACAATTAACCAAATGTCTAGGCCCGAAATGTCAAGCTTTCCTGCTCCTATGATGTTGCTTGGCCTGCTGTGTTCATCCAGCCCCACACCTTGTTATCTCGGATTCTCCAGCATCTGCAGTACCTTTTATCTCAGTGTCAGTCAGAATGACTGTGAGCAGCAGTATAGTCAATTTCTAGGATAATTTCTTTGGAGTACTAATTTCTGTCTGCAGATTAATTTATTGATGATGCAGGAGTGGGAGACTTCTTAGTGTTCACTCAGTGGGTTATATCTTCTTAGCATTAGAATTTGAAATAATTAGTTCCATATGTCACTGTCATTTGTGAAATACTGAAGTTGGCCAAATGCTAGTTAGACAATTAAATCAACCAGATTTGGCTTTCTCCCCTTAACTGATTGACCGGATTTCCTGAATGAATTCAATATGATTGCATTCAATATCTCTGTTCTAAAAGTAAACAAGAAACACATGAAGAAAATGACTAAAGAAAACCATTTAAAAGTTGTAAACTTAAGAATTAAGTTCTGAACGTAATTAAAAAAAACAATAATTGTTCTTTCCTTTGGTATGATGCAACATTCAAAGTGATCACAGTGATATTGCAAATGTGTGTAGATTAAGCCAACCCGTATGTCACAACCTCAATATGCAAAATGTGGGAAGTTGTGTACAGTGAGTGGAAATAAGGCATTCTTTTACAGGTCGCCAACCTATAACTAGTGGAGTTCCATAGGGATCAGTGCTGCGACCGCAACTGTTTACTGTATGTTTTAGTGGTTGAAGGAAAGAAGTGAATGCACCATAGTCAAATTTGCAGATGGCACAAAGTAGGTGGAAAGACAATTTACAAGAGGGATAAAAACAGTATACAGAGAGATATTGATAGGAAGAATAGCAGGTACTGGAGTCAGAGTCTACAGAGAGATAGTGATAGGCTAAGTAAGTGAGAAAAAATTAGCAGAGTATAAAGTGGGAAAATGTGAAGTTCTTCATATCAGAAGGGAGAACAAAAGAATAGAGTATAATTTAAATGGAGAAAAACTGCAGTAAGCTGCAATGCAAAGGGATTTGGGTTTCTTGTGCATAGAAAGCTAGCACACAGGTGCAGCAGGTAATCAGGAAAGTTAATGGAATATTGGCCCTTTCAAGAGAATTGGAATATAAAAGTTCATCACCTTCAAACTTCACCTGAAAACCATTAGCCACCCCGCTTTAAATTTAGTGTTTCACAGCTTTCAGACAAAATTCTAATCGCAAGTGCCTCACTAAATCTTTTAAGGCTCAACAGACAGAACTTCTTATTCCTGAAAATTCCTCTAATACTGCTAAGAATGCATTGGCATCAAATACTGACATTTCTATACTGTAGTGAACTCAGGAATGCCTTTTGCAAATATTTTATAGATCTGGTAGAGAGGTTAGAATTGGAAGTGCAGAAATTAGAATTCCAAGAAAAAGATAAGGAATGAGAGTGAGGAAGAGAAAGAGACATGGGAAAAGAGGTAAGAGAAAGGAGAGAAGAGAGAGAATTTCAGGAAAAGTGGCAGGTAAAGGGTTTTTAGCTTAGACATTTCAAGCTGTGGAGTAGGAGCCCAAGTGTCCCATGAAGACAACGCTGACTCAGATTAAGAGTAAAGTAAACTCATTTTTTCTCATCGAACTCCTAAATGTGAAGTGGCAGATGTGGAAGCCTTCTTTTGGGTGCATAGCACAGCAGCAAAAGTGGCTTGTCCAACATTGGTCCTTATTACTGCAGAGTAAGTTCTTGGCGAAAATGCATGACGTTTACTCCCTCCTACCTGAGGGAAGTGCAAATGATTATGAAGCAGTTAAAAAGGTCATCTTAGGTGTGTAACATTTAAGGCTGAAGGTGGACTATCAGAAATTCCTTGTCTTTAGGAAAGGTATGACCAGATGTATCTAGAATTTGAAAGATTTAAGCAACTCATTTTTGATCAGTTGACAATGGAGCATATCACAGAAGCCACTTATGAAAATGAATTCCCCTCGAGGCATTCAAGGACTCCATAACCCACTCAGCACCCTTCTTTCTAAGAGGAACAGAGAATGACTAAATCAAAGAAAGTAATCTTTCTTTCACGATGGAATGTTGGACCTTATTTCAAGGGCCTTGGAGTAAAAAATAAGTCCTACTGCAACTATACAAGGTGTGGGTGAGACCACATCTGAAATACTGTGGCTGATTTGGTCACCTTATTTAAAAGATGTTCTTTCATTGCAGGCAGTTCAGAGAAGGTTCATTAGGATTATCTCTGGAATGGAGAGATTGTCTTATGAGCAAAGATTAAATCAGTTGGGATTCTACTCGTTGGAATTTAGAAGAATAACAGCTGACCTCTTTGAAACATAAGATTCTTAAGGGAGTTGACAGAGTAAATGCTGAGAGGAGGTTTGCCCTCTTGGGGGAATCTAGGTCCAGAGGGCATTGTCTCAGAATAAAGGGGCGCCAATTTAATTCTAAAATGATGAGGAATATTTTTTCTCGAAGAGGATAATGAGTCTTCCCAACTCCCTGCCACAGAGAGCTGTGGGGGCAGAGTCCTTGAGTAGGTTTAAGGCTGTGATAGATAGATTCTTGATCAATAGAGGAATCAGGGTGATGGGGAAAATACAGGAAAGTGGATGTGAGAAATGTCAGATCGCATTGAATGGTGGAGCAGGCTCAAGATGCTGACCGGCCTACTCCTGTTCCTATTTCTTATGGTCTATGGTCTAAGGCAGACAGCCACACTGGCTGATGGCTATGAGCTGATGCACAAACCTCTGTTTCGGAAGAAACCATTCCCTAGTCACCTCCAACCAAATGGAAAACAGTGAGAAAGAAAGAATGTGAGGAAACTGAGCACCCGAAGGAGAGAGGAAATGCTGGAAGACCTCCTCAGAACAGATATGTTGGAGTTGGGATGAAAGACGAGGTCTGTGTATTTTAACTGCTGAACGATGGGGCATGATTGGGAGGCTAAGGGAAAAATCAATGGGACTTAGCAGGGCACGTCCACTCTGTGCAGAGAATGGGAGTCAGTCAGAGAGCTTAGCAGACCAGGATATGACACTGAGTGCAGCTGTGAATTGCTGCAAAGGCACTGCTGAGATTGTAGATAAGGTTATGTTTATTTGTTGACAGTTACCTGTGAAGATGTGGGACAGACTCCTTGATAAAGCAATGCCCCTATCACTACACCAAGATAAACTTGCCCAGGTTCAGGAGCAGATTAACTACATGCTGCAGTAGACAAGTAGGAGTAGCTGCACTCACCAGCTGTCCTCATGCCCAAGCTGGACAGCTTCACAGTTCCCTGCATTGACAATGAAAGATTAATGCAGTGACCAGAGCTGACTCCTATCCAGCTAGAAGATTGCAAAAATCGGGTCAGTAAAATCATGTCCATTACCAAATCAGATTTCATGAAGAGGTGCTTGCAGGTTTGTTTGACTACTTATGAGAGGGAAATTTCCACCTTCATAACATGGATGGTTTATGCCAATGTGGAGTCATACAGTCATAGAGTTAAACAGCTTGGAAACACAGCTTTTGGTCTAAGTTGTCCATGCCAACCAAGTTTCCCAAATTAAACTAGCCCCACTTGCCTGTATTTGGCTCATATCCCACTAAACCTTTCCTATTCACGTACCTGTTCAAATGTCTTTTAAATATTGTACTGTACCTGCATCTACCACTCCCTGTCTTCTTAACCACCCTGTCTACTTATGCTGCAACTTTTAAAAAGCTATGGGCCTGAATCCCTCAGTTTCTCTGTTCAACAACACAACATTAGCTGTATAAAAACCAAAAACAGAAATTGCTGGAAAAGCAGACCAGAATTGTACACAGTATTCCAGTTGTGGTCTGAGCAGTACCTTGCATAGTTTAAGCAAGACCTACCTATTGTTATATTGCATTCCCTTGGAAATAAAGACCACTTCATCAGTAAAGTGATGGAAGGTGTCATGAACAGTGCTATCAAGCAACACCTGCTCAGAAATAACCTGCTCAGTGACACCCAATTTGGGTTCCGCCAGGGCCACTCAGCACCTGATCTCATTACGGCCTTGTTTCAAACATGGACAAAAGAGCTGAATTCCAGAGGTGAGGTGAGAATGACAGCCCATGATATCAAGGCTGCATTCAACCGAGTGTGGCATCAAGGAGCCCTAGAAAAACTGGAAGAACAAAGAACAAAGAAAATTACAGAACAGGAACAGGCTCTTTGGCCCCAAGCCTGCGCTGATCCAGATCCTCGATCTAAACCTGTCACCTATTTTCCAAGGATCTGTATCCCTCTGCTCCCTGCCCATTCATGTATCTGTCTAGATATATCTTAAATGATGCTATCGTACTCGCCTCTACCACCTCCGTCGGCAATGCGTTGCAGGCACCCACCACCCTCTGCATAAAGAACTTTCCACGCATGTCTCCCTTAAACTTTTCCCCTCTCACCTTGAAATTGTGACACCTAGTAATTGAGTCCCCCACTCTGGGACAAAGCTTCTTTCTATCCACCCTGTCTGTACGTCTCATGATTTTGTAGACCTCAATCAGGTCCTCGCTCAACCTCCGTCTTTCTAATGTAAATAATCCTAATCTACTCAACCTCTCTTCATAGCTAGCGCCCTCCATACCAGGCACCATCCTAGTGAACCTCCTCTACACTCTTTCCAAAGCATCCACATCTTTTTGGTAATGTGGCGACTAGAACTGTATGCAATATTCCAAATGTGGTCGAACCAAAGTCCTATACAACTGTAACATGACCTGCCAACTCTTGTAGTTAATACCCCATCCGATGAATGAAAGCGTGCTATATGCCTTCTTGACCACTCTACCAACCTGTTTTTGTCACCTTCAGGATCCAATGGACCTGAATACCTAGATCTCCCTGTGCATCAATTTTCCCCAGGGCTTTTCCATTCCATGGAATCAATGGGTACCAGGGGGCAAATGCATCCCCATACTTGCGTCACCTACAATCACACTGTCCTGTTCCTGGTCACAGACAAGTTCAAATGACTTAATTTAAGGATTGTGGCTGCTTCCTGGAGCAAAGTATCCAGGTAACATTCATCCTTCTTGTGGCAGTGCAATATCTGCAGTTCACGTTCCAGATCCTCAACTCAGATCCATAGTTACTAAAGCTGCAAACTCTTGTTACAAATTTGATGACTGTGGATCATTTTGGTCTTCAACAACTCCCAACTTTTGCAGTTGCAATGCATCATCCAACCTGCCATCTCTATCATGTTTAATTATTAGTCAAAATCACTCCTGTATTCCTACTGTTTAAACCTATTGTTTTATTTCCCTTTTTTTAATGCACTAGTATCACAGAGACATAAAGATCTACACCACTGAAAAGGTTCTTTGGTCCATTGAACCAGTCAAAAGCAACCACTGAACTAATCCAATACCACTTTCCAACACATAGCGCTTAGCCTTGTATGCTGCGGCATCGTGAGTGCATATGTAAAGACTTCACAAATATTATTGAAGACCTCATAAATATTACCACCCTTACAGACAATCTTATACCTAACAAGGAAGACAAATCCAGAGTAAAGAAGCCAATCAGGTGTATCTCCATAAAAACTGAACACAGATTATAAACAGTAATCTACAGTAGAGAAGGCAACCTTTTTTTTATTGCTTCTCAGACACTTTCAGATTACTATCCGAAATGGATACGGCCTATACTGACCACAGCCCATTAACTTCCATTGCAAAATGTAAGACCTAGAATACCAAGTTATTTCATTGGAGCTTGTTCCTCAACCAAGTAATTTAAAAATCACTCACATTGCTGGGAAATCAAATGTGATTGCAGGTGCTCTGTGCACAATTTGCAGAAAGCTGGTGAGAATGAAAAATTACTGAGGAATGAATGTGTGGGTTTTATTTTATGGTTCATAGTTTAAAAATAAGAGGATGTCCACTTAACAGAGAGATGGGGAAACATATTATTTCTCTCAGAGGGTTGCGAGTCTTTGAAATTCCTTTCCTCAAAAGGCAGTAGATGCAGAATTTTAAAATATTTTTAAGACAGCAGGAGATAGATTCTTGATTACCAAGGCGATTAAAGGTTACCAGGGATGTGCAGGAATGAGGTTAAAATTAGATCAGCCATGATCTTATGGAATGGCAGGGCAGGCTCGAAGAACCAAATGGCCTACTCTCGTTCTTTGTTCGTGTGTTCATTTGTTTAATCTCCTGAGTAATGAAATGTAAATTGATCTCATTTTCTTGCTGGGGATGTTTGATGACGATGGATTGGAACACCAAAATGTTTATAAATATTTTTTACTTCTGAGCTGTTTTATTTTTCAGACAAAGAGGACAGCAACAGAAGTAAAACTGTGTATGTAAATTCCGTGTCGGGCAAAATGCTGTGTGAAGCCAATGGAATGTTGCACCTGTAAAATGTCAGGAAAATACCAAACAGTGAGAGACTTATCAGGAAGAGATAATGAACGGCTGATTAGCGGCCATCTCAGCAGAAAGGCACCTCTTGCATACGTGTCTGTTTCTCCCTGCAGGGAAGAAAAGCATTAATAGCTGACTGTTTCGTTACAGCTGTCTCTGATATTGGTTGGATGTATCAGTTTATGGATTAGAGTGATATTAAAGCTTTGAGAACAACAATTTTACAATTCTGTCTCTGAATGCCAGAATTCAGTCACTGTTGAAAGGAATGAGAATGACAGAATTTCAGCTCGCTTGGAAAACCAATGATTTCGAAATCAACTGTTCAACTGCCAATATCTGCATATCCAATAATGGCTAAAGTGGTATTATTTTACCTGCTCTTCATGAGCAATTCAAAGACTGATTCATGTGTCTTCATTTTTCACTTGTTTTTTTTGGAATTACATCCCATTTCTGATATGAACGTTGTGTTACTATTTCTTCTAGCATT
Organism: Ginglymostoma cirratum; assembly: GCA_024137785.1. Lineage (NCBI taxonomy): Eukaryota > Metazoa > Chordata > Chondrichthyes > Orectolobiformes > Ginglymostomatidae > Ginglymostoma > Ginglymostoma cirratum. The sequence goes on from JAHRHZ010000249.1 coordinate 14,045,263, forward strand.
TCATAAGTTATTAACTGACTCTTTTTGTTAATTCGAGAAAGTCTGGATGTATTCACTGCATTTAAAACTGAAGTCAGTTTGGATCTAGGACAAAATTATCTGCAAGGGAAGGATCCTTTTTAAATTAACTATGTTATGTGCATCCAAGAGGCCAAGTGAATAACCGAGGGGGGCAAGTTCACCCCTCTGCACATAGGAGCTTAACAATTTGTGGTATTCCTTTTAGAAACGTGTCAGATTCGGAAGTCACACCCAAGATTTGGTCATGACAATAGTTTATTTTAATCTCTGAAGTGGCAATCATGGTGACTCTCATGATGTGAGGCATTATAACATCTCTAATGAGATTGATAAACACATATTTAATGCATACTGTGCCTTGCTGAAGTATGAGTATGCATTGCATGTCATAGAATCCCTAAAGTGTGGAAATAGGCCCTTTGACCCAACAAGTCCACACTGACCTTAGAGCATCGCACCCAGGCCCATCACTCCATAACCCACTTAATTTACACATCCCTGGACACTATGGGCAATTTAGCATGGCCAATCCACCTAACCTGCACATCATTGAACTGTGAGAGGAAACAAGAGCACCTGGAGAAAACCCACACAGACTCAGGGAGAATGTGCAAACTCCACACAGACAGTCGCCTGAGGGTGGAATTGCACCTGGGTCCCTGGTACTGTGAGGCAGCGGTGTTAACCACTGAGCCACTGTACCAACCCTGTATTGAAGGAACTAAAAATTGTTGTACATCCTGAACAACAAATAAATATGTTGCATGTTACTAATAATAACAATTTGCATTTGCATACTTTTCTGTAGTAAATTACCCCAAAGGACTTTGCAGGAGCATAACTTGAAAACAACGAATGAGGTAAACAAGCTGAAGTTAGAATAAGTGATCAAAACATTAGTCAAAAAGTTTTAAGGAATGACTTAAAAGAGCAGAGAGAGCTGGTGAAGAATATTAGAGAAGGAATTCCAGAATTCTATTTCTTTGTGCTGTGGTATGGATGGCAGGTACATGAAGGTACAGCTGCCAACACGAGAGCCAATAGAATTGAGCGATTAAGAAGAAGTTGGAAGCAGCAAATAATCTGGGGCCATTGGGGAAGCTAGATAGGGCAGCACAGTGGCTCAGCAGTTAGCATTGCTGCCTCACAGCACCAGGGATACAGGTTCAATTCCAGCCTCAGGCTGCTGTCTGTACAGAGTTTGCACATTCTCCCACAGTCCAAAGATGTGCAGTCTAGGTGGATTGACCATGCTAAATTCCCCATAGTGTAGATTATGTGGGTTATGGGGACTGGGTCTGTGGGATGCTCTGAGAGTCAGTGTGGACTTGTTAGGCCAAAGGGTGTATTTTCACACTGTAGGGATTCTATGATCTATGGTTTCACGGGCACCCTTTGTGATAAAGAAGAAATGAAGTGCAGCTCATACTTTACAACATATCCATATTATAGAGGAGGAGATACTGGATGTCTTAAATCACAATAAAGGTGGATAAATCTCTAAGATCCAATTAGGTGCACCCTAGAACTCTGTGGGAAAGCTAGGGAGTGATATATTTGTATTATCAATAGCCTCAGGTGAGTGCCAAAAGATTGGATGTTGGCTAACATGTTGTCACTATTTAAGAAAGATGGTAAGGAAAAAACAGGGAACTATAGACTGGTAAGCCTGACATCATTGATGGGCGAGTATTTGGAAAGGCAATGATTGATTAGTCAACATGGCATTGTGCTTGGGAAATCATGTCTCACTAACTTAACTGCGACCTTGATTGGATGGCCCGGTGGGTCAAGATGTGGTAGATGGAACTTAATTTAGATAAATGTGAGGTGCTGCATTTTGGAAAGGCAAATCAGGGCAGGACTTATACAGTTAATGGTAAGGCCCTGGGGAGTGTTGCTGAACAAAGAGACCTTGGAGTGCAGGTTCATGTTTCCTTGAAAGTGGAGTCCCAGGTAGACAGGATAGTGAAAAAGGCAATAGAAACAGAAGTTGCTGGAAAAGTCCAACAGGCTTGGCAGCATTTGTGAAGAGAAATCATAATTAATGCTTTGGGTCTGGTGAACCTGAGCAAAAACAGAAGTTGCTGGAAAAGCTCAGCAGGTCTGGCAGCATCAGAGTTCTTCAGGGTCACCGGACCCAAAACATTAACTCTGATTTCTCTCCACAGAGCTGCTGAGCTTTTCCAACAACTTCTATTTTTGTTTCTGATTTACAGCATCCACAGTTCTTTTGGTTTTTATATAGTGAAGAAGGTGCTTGGTATGTTTGCCTTTGTTAGTGCATTGAGTATAGGAGTTGGGGCGTCATGTTGTGGCTGTACAGGACTTTGGTTAGGCCACTTTTGGAATACTGCGTTCAGTTCTGGTCTCCATCCTATAGGAAGGATGTTGAGAAACTTGAAAGTGTTCAGAAAAGATTTACAAGGATGTTGCCAGTGTTGAGGGGTTGAGTTTCGGGAGAGGCTGAATAGTTTGGGGCTATTTTTCCCTGGAGCATTGGAGGCTGAGGGGTGACCTTATAGAGGTTTATAAAACCATATGGGGCATGGATAGAGTGAATAGCCTAGGTCTTTTCCGCAGGGTGGCTGAGTCCAAAACTAGAGGGTATAGTTTTAAAGTGAGAGGGGAAAGATTTAAAAGGGACCAAAGGGGCAATGTTTTCATGCAGAGAGTACTGTGTGTATGGAATGAGCTGCCTCAGGAAGTGCTGGAGGCTGGTACAATTATAACATTTAAAAGGCAAGTGGATGGGTATATGAATAAGAAGGGTTTAAAGAGATATGAGACAAATGCTGATAAATGGGACGAGATTATTTTAGGATATCTGGTCAGCATGGACAAATTGGACCAAGGGTTTGTTTCCATGCTGTACAGCTCTATGACTCTATATGATCTATGACTCTTGATAATCTTGGGCCATCTAGCTGATTTGTGTTTTTATTGCTGGCTTAATTTCGGTATGTCCCTTCTCGTTCATCTCTTTCTGGCTGATGCAAGTAAACACAGCAATATCAAAAATAGACCCCTCAAGTTTTCTGCACCATTCAATATGATCATGGCTGTGCCATGCTCAGTATCCTGTTCCCTCCTTCCTGCCATACCATTTGATCCCTTTAGCCCCAAGATATGTATCCAACTCCTTTTTGAAAATATTCAATGATTTGACCTGAACAGCTTTCTGTAGCAGTGAATTACTCCAGCTCACCATTCTCTGTGTGAGGAAATTTCTCCTCGTCTCTGTCCTAAATGGGTTACCATATATTCTTAACCTGTGATACTTTTTCTGGACTCCAAGAACATCGGGAACACCCTTCCTGTGTTTACCCTGTCTACTCCTCTCAGAATTTATGAGGTTTCAATGGAATAAACCTCGGTTTCCTAAACTCAGGTAAATATAATCATGGTCTATCAAATCTCTCTCCATATGTCAGGCCTGCCATTGGAGGAATCAGATTGGTAAATCTTCGTAGCACTTCCTCTATAGCTGGAATATCCAAAACCTCACACCATACTCCAGGTGTGGACTTATCAAGGCCCTGTGCAAATATGAGACACTCTATTCCTGTACTCAAATTCTTTTGCCATGAACAGCAACGTATCATTTGCCCCCTTCACCACCTGCTGCATCTGCTTGCTTACTTTCAGTGAATGATGTATAAAGGTATCCAGGTCTATTTGTACTTTCCTCTTTCCCAATCTATCATCATTCAGATAATAATCTGCCTTCCTGTTTTTGCTACCAACGTGGATAACCTCATATTTATCTACACATATTCTTCATCTCACTCAACTTGTCCAAATCACACTGAAGCATCTCTGCATCCTTCTCACAGATTACCTTTCCAGCTTTGTGTCACATACGAATGTGGAGACGTTACATTTAGCTCCCTCATCTAAATCACAAAAATATATATTATGAATAACTGGAGTTTGACCAGTGATCCACATGGTAACCCACGAACCACTGTCTGCGACTCAGAAAAAGACCTGTTCGTTCCTACAGAGATAGCAGGAACTGCCGATGCTGGAGAATCTGAGATAACAAGGTGTAGAGCTGGATGAACACAGCAGGCCAAGCAGCATCAGAGGAGCAGGAAAGCTGACGTTTCAGGTCAAGACCCTTCTTCAGAAATGGGGGAGGGGAAGGGGATTCTGAAATAAATAGGGACAGAGGGGGAGGCGGATAGAAGATGGATAAAGGAGAAGATAGGTGGAGACGAGACAGACAGGTCAAAGAGGCGGGGTGGGAACCAGTAAAGGTGAACGTAGGTGGGGAGTTAGGGAGGGGGTAGGTTGGTCCAGGGAGGACGGACAGGTCAAGGAGGTGGGATGAGACTAGTGGGTAGGAGAAGGGGTTGGGGCTTCAGGTGGGAGGAATGGTTAGGGAGGCGGGGACGAGCTGGGCTGGATTTGGGATGTGGTAAGGGGAGGGGAGATTTTGAAGCTTGTGAAGTCCACGTTGATTCCCTTAGGCTGCAGGGTTCCCAAGCGAAATATGAGATGCTGTTCCTGCAGCCTTTGGGTGGCATCATTGTGACAATACAGGAGGCCCAGGATGGACATGTCGTCCAAGGAGTGGGAGGGGAAGTTGAAATGGCTCGCGACTGGGAGGTGCAGTTGTTTGTTGTGAAACGAACGTTGGTGTTCCACAAAGCAGTTCCCAAGACTCTGCTTGGTTTCCCTGATGTAGAGGAGGCCACAACGAGAACAGCGGACATAGTATACCACATTAGTAGATGTGCAGGTGAACATCTGCTTGATGTGGAAGGCCTCCTTAGAGCCTGGGATGGGGGTGAGGGTGTAGGTTTGGGAGCAAGTGTAGCACTTCCTGCGGTTGCAGGGAAAAGTGCCGGATGTGGTGGGGCTGGTGGGGAGTATGGAGCAGACAAGGGAGTCACAGAGAGAGTGGTCCCTGAGGAAAGCTGATAAGGGTGGGGTGGGAAAATTTGTTTGTCCCTACTCTTTGTTCCTGTCTGCCAAACAATTCTCTATCCATGTCAGTACACAATCCCCGATCCCATATTGAAAGTCTTCTAACAGTCCAAGTGAACCACATCCACTGGCTTCCCCCTTTCAAATGTACTAGTTCCGTCCTTGGACAAATACAGTAGATTTGTCAAGCATAATTTTCATTTTGTAACCATGATGTGGAGATGTCAGTGTTGGACTGAGGTGGACAAAGTCAGAAGTCACATGACGTCAGGTTGTAGTCGCTTTCCTGCTCCTATGATGCTGGTTGGCCTGCTGTGTTCATCCAGATCTGCACCTTGTTATCTCTTATTTAAAACCACAAGCTTTTGAAGCGCTGCTCCTTCATCAGGTGGACATTTTGTATATCCATGATCTGTCTAATCCTGTCACTGTTTTTGAAATGCTCTGTTGCTATATCTTATAAACTGCATTCGAGTATGTTTTCAATACCAATGTCAAACTAACTGGTCTTTCAATCAATATTCTCTCTCCTTGCTTTTATCTTTTTATTTATCCAAGGCACGTTGGCCTGGCTGGCTTGCCAGCATTTATTGCCCATCCCTTGTTGCCCTTGAGAAGATGATTATGAGCTGTCTTTCTGAACTTGCAGTCCAAATGCTGGGGACCATTGGGAGAAGCCAAGATGGATCATTCATCCGGCCCTTCTGGCTTAAGATGGCTGCAAATGCATCAGCCTTATCTTTTGCAGTAATGTGTTGGGCTCTTCCATCATTGAAGATGGTGATATTTGTGGAGCTTCCTCCATAAGTGAGTTGTTTAATTGTCTACCTCCATGCAGGACTGGATGTGGCAGGATTCCAAAGCTTAGATCTAACCAACGGTTGTGGGATCACTTGGCTCTGTCGATCACTTTCTGCTTATGCTGTTTGGCAAACAAGTAGTCCTGTTTGGTAGCTTCACCTGATTGACAACTCATTTTAAGGTAATACTGCTTCTGCTCCTGGCGTGCCTTCCTGTACACTCTATTGAACCAGGGTTGATCCCCAAGCTTGATGGTAACACTTGAATGTGGGATATGCTGGGCCAGGAGGTTGCACAATTCTGATATTGTTGCTGACCCACAGTAGCTCATGGCTGCCCAGTCTTGGCTTGCTAGATCTGTTCCAAGCCTGTCCCATTTATTCTGGTGATAGTGCCACACAATACGATAGAGGGCATTCTCAATGTGAAGGCAGGATTTTATCACCAGAAGGACTGTGTGAGATCATGTTCAAAGAAACAGGAGACCAGAATCAGTGAGTGGTGAAAATAGCCTCCTCATTGTACATTCACAGCAGCACGATGTAAGGCGAAATAGAATCCCAAAATCGTACCTCATGGGCAGCCATTTTTATACAGAATTCAAGCATACATTAACATTCTAACACTCGAGTGTTAAGCAGTAGATATTGTACAAAAACCGTTTTGCAGGAAATTGGAGATGGTTTAAACGTACTAAATGTTAACAGTTATTGTTGAGTGTTAATGTTCACTTTAATGAGTGTCTGTCTGGTTTGTCCTTGCATAATTCAAAAGGTGTTAGTCTTGTTTTTTTCAAGGTTCGAATTTTAAAGTTAGAAAAAGGCATCTGGCGTTTTTTAAATAAAAATCTCAGTTTCCATCAGTTTTGATTGCCTGTGGTTTTTATTTACTATCGCTTGTTTGGTTAGTTTCATGGTTGCATACATCTGTGGGTTCTATTTACTGTCATTCATTCATTCATTCGGTCTCGTGGTCACATCTGTTGTAGTAGTGCTGTCAGTTTCATTCATTCATTCATTCAAGGTCGCGCAGGTCTGGACATAACGTTGTTAGTTTTGATATTAGGTTAAAGGTTGCTTACATACACTGCATAACGTTTGTTAGTTTTATTAGTGGGGAAAAGTTTTATAGATATGTTGAGTAAAAACTTGGGACAAGTACTTGGTTACATAATATACAGGAAAAGTCTGCAGGGAAGTAACATTTTATTTTAAAGGAAGAGGGTTAGTCCAATTATCACCTTTGACTGATACTTGGAGCTACTCTAGCTGGAGGTATATAGATAAAAGGGCTTGGTAATAGTGCCTATTCACAGTTGGATTTTAATATCAAACAACACTAATTTTGGTGAGGGGTGCAAACAGGTTCCATCCTGTAGGAGAGCTTGACGTTTCGGGCCTAAACCCTTCATCAGAAATGGCGGAGGGGAAGAGGGTTCTGAAATAAATAGGGAGAGAGGGGGAGGCGGATAGAGGATGGATAGAGGAGAGGATAGGTGGAGAGGAGGCAGACAAGTCGAAGAGGCGGGGTTGGAGCAAGTAAAGGTGAGTGTAGGTAGGGGGGTAGGGAGGAGATAGGTCAGTCCAGGGAGGACGGACAGGTTAAGGGGGCGGGATGATGTTAGTAGATAGGAGATGGGGGTGTCCATGGGTACCCGCATGGGCCCAAACTATGTCTGCCTCTTTGTAGGTTATGTGGAACAATCCCTCTTCCGTACCTACACTGGCCCTAAACCCCACCTCTTCCTCCGTTACATTGATGACTGCATTGGCGCCGCCTCATGCTACCACGAGGAGCTCGAACAGTTCATCCAATTCACCAACACCTTCCACCCCAACCTGAAGTTCACCTGGACCATCTCCAACACTTCTCTCTCCTTCCTGGACCTCTCTGTCTCCATCTCGGGCAACCACCTAGAGACAGATGTCCATTTCAAGCCCACTGACTCCCACAGCTACCTGGAATACACCTCCTCCCACCCACCCTCCTGCAAAAATGCCATCCCCTATTCCCAATTCCTTCGCCTCCGCCGCATCTGTTCCCAGGATGAGACATTCCAATCCCGCACATCTCAAATGTCCTCATTCTTCAAGGACCGCAACTTCCCCCCCACAGTGGTCGAGAACGCCCTCGACCGTGTCTCCCGCATTTCCCGGAACACATCCCTCACGCCCCGTCCCCGCAACAATAATCAAAAAAGAATCCCCCTCGTCCTCACATACCACCCCACCAACCTCCGGATCCAACGCATCATCCTCCGACACTTCCGCCATCTACAGTCAGACCCCACCACCAAAGACATCTTTCCCTCCCCACCCTTATCTGCCTTCCGGAGGGACCACTCCCTCCGCGACTCCCTTGTCCGCGCCACACTCCCCTCCAGCCCCACCACACCCGGCACTTTTCCTTGTAACCGCAGGAAGTGCTACACCTGCCCCCACACCTCCTCCCTCACCCCAATCCCAGGCCCCAAGAAGACATTCCACATCAGGCAGAGGTTCACCTGCACATCTGCCAATGTGGTATACTGCATCCGCTGTACCCGTTGTGGCTTCCTCTACATCGGGGAAACCAAGCGGAGGCTTGGGGACCGCTTTGCAGAACACCTGCGCTCAGTTCGCAACAAACAACTGCACCTCCCAGTCGCGAACCATTTCAACTCCCCCTCCCATTCCTCAGATGACATGTCCATCCTTGGCCTCCTACAATGCCACAGTGATGCCACCCGAAGGCTGCAGGAACAGCAAATCATATTCAGCCTGGGAACCCTGCAGCCCAATGGCATCAATGTGGATTTCACAAGCTTCAAAATCTCCCCTCCCCCAACCACATCCCAAAACCAGCCCAGCTCATCTCCACCTCCCTAACCTGTTTTTCCTCTCACCCCAAGCCACACCCCCATCTCCTATCTACTAACATCATCCCGCCCCCTTGACCTGTCCGTCCTCCCTGGACTGACCTATCTCCTCCCTAACCCCCTACCTACACCCACCTTTACTGGGTCCATCCCCGCCTCTTCGACTTGTCTGCCTCCTCTCCACCTATCCTCTCCTCTATCCATCCTCTATCCGCCTCCCCCTCTCTTCCTATTTATTTCAGAACCCTCTTCCCCTCCCCCATTTCTGACGAAGGGTTTAGGCCCGAAACGTCAAGTTTTCCTGCTCCTGTGATGCTGCTTGACCTGCTGTGTTCATCCAGCCCCATGCTTGTTATCTCCATCCTGTAGGATCTGTGCAGTTTTGTTAGCCGTTGCGCCAAACTGCACCTTTGAATGGAATGTCGGTCTTGTTAAATGGGGTTGTTTACATAGCGCGTTATGGATGACTGCACTGAGTGAAAGCAAACAGCTGGGTTTGCCCTGACCCATCTATTGCTATATTTTCACTATAAAAATGCTATGATTCCTAGTATTTGCAAGTATTCCAATTATGATGTCCCTTTGTCTATGTTTGGGTGGTTATCTTGCTTTCTATTCTGTTTTCAGTAGCTAGTCTGGGTCAAATATTAAATGATTTAATTGCGATATACACGTTCCAGTTCCCTTCCGTGTCAGTCACTCCCAGCTATATGCAGTTAATTTGACTATTGTTTTCAATATCTAACTGTTCTTATTACAATAAACATTTATTTGCATTGTCTCTCGTCATGGAGCAGGGGATTTTTTCCCCTCTTCCTCCATCTAATACAGTGTTTGAAAATGTTGTAATTTTAAATGAATTTTGAGTGTCTATGAAGTTTTGGAGAATCTTTGTTTCCAAAAGCACCCACCTAAATTTTGGAGAACTGCTATATGGGCCTTTCTGTTCAAATTTTTCAAGAACTGAATGGATGAGAACAGTCACTTACTATCAGTAAATTTGTGAATGACACAAAAGTAGGTTGGAAGGCAAGTGGTGAGGATGTGTCAGAAAATGTGCAGAGAGGTATTGACGGGTTAAGTGAGTAAGTAAAATATTCCCAGATAGAATATAATTTGGAAAAACTTGAGTTTGAACCTGTCATGATGAAAAGAGGAGCTAAATATTAGTTCAATGAAGAAAGACTGTAGGGATATCATTAAGGGATTTGGGAATCCTATGCGTAATTCACATAAAGCTACTGTATATATTCAGCAAGTAATTGGGAAGGCAATTGGAACATTGGCCTTTATTTCATAGGAAATTAATATCAAAATAGGGAAATTTTGACAAAATGATACAAGACACTGGTTAGAGCACACCGGAAGAGTTTTGGTCCCCTTATCTGATGAAAGTTATACTGTTATTCACTAACAGTCCCCATTAACAGCTATAAGAGATAAAAGGTACTGCAGATGCTGGAGAATCCGAGTTAACAAGCATGGGGCTGGATGAACACAACAGGTCAAGCAGCATCATAGGAGCAGGAAAACTTGACGTTTCGGGCCTAGACCCTTCATCAGAAATGGTTCTGTAGGCAGGTACTAAGAAAGGTGATGTGGCTGTAGTACCTGGTTTGCTTCAGGACGTGGTCGAGCAGTTTCAAGGCCGAGATTATGAGAGAGTTGCAGTGGGAGAGAGATTCCCTGAGGTTTGTCCGGAGGGAGGAGGGTAACTTCTTCAGGGTAGGCATCCTTAGAAGAGGCTTCGCAGTGGGGTTAAAATTGTATCAGAGATAAAAGGTACTGCAGATGCTGGAGAATCCGAGATAACAAGGCATCCAGAGATTTCTGATGAAGGGTCTAGGCCCGAAATGTCAAGTTTTCCTGCTCCTATGATGCTGCTTGACCTGCTGTGTTCATCCAGCCCCATGCTTGTTATCTCTTCCCAGCTACTATCAGTTGTGAGGAAGAGTCACTGGACCCAGAACCAACGGAGCAGAAAACCCAAGAAAGGATCGTACAGTATGGCCAAGTGAAACAGGGATTGATAGGAAGGGTGAGGGGAGTAACGAATTAAAAGTATTATATATGAATGCACGAAGCATAAGAAATAAGGTGGATGAGCTTGAGGCTCAGTTGGAAATTGGCAGGTACGATGTTGTGGGGATAACTGAGACGCGGCTTCAAGTGGACAGGGCCTGGGAAATGAATATTCAAGGCTATACGTGCTATCGAAAGGACAGACTGACGGGCAGAGGGGGTGGGGTGGCCCTGTTGGTGAGGAATGATATTCAGTCCCTTGCGAGGGAGGACATAGAATCAGGAGATGTAGAGTCTGTATGAATAGAGCTGAGAAATTCTAAGGGTAGCAAGACCCTAAAGGGAGTTATCTACAGGCCCCCAAACAGTAATCTGGATGTAGGATGTAAGTTGAATCAGGAGTTGAAATTGGCATGTTGCAAAGGTATTACTACAGTTGTTGTGGGGGATTTCAACATGCAGGTAGACTGGGAGAATCAGGATGGTACTGGACCCCAAGAAAGGAGTTTGTGGAATGCCTCCGAGATGGATTCTTAGAACAGCTTGTACTGGAGCCTACCAGGGAGAAGGCAATTTTGGATCTGGTGTTGTGCAACGAACCGGATTTGATCAGGGACCTCGAAGTAAAGGAGCCATTAGGAGGTAGTGACCATAATATGATAAGTTTTAATCTGCAATTTGAGAGGGAGAAGGGAGAATCGGAAGTGTCAGTATTGCAGTTGAACAAAGGGAACTATGGAGCTATGAGGGAGGAGCTGGCCAAAGTTCAATGGTGCAATACCCGAGCAGGGATGGCAGTGGAACAACAATGGCAGGTATTTCTGGATATAATGCAGAAGGTGCAGGATCAGTTCATTCCAAAGAGGAAGAAAGATCCTAAGGGGAGGCAGGGGCGGCCGTGGCTGACGAGGGAAGTTAAGGACTGTATAAAGATAAAAGAGAAGTATAACATAGCAAAGATGAGCGGGAAGCCGGAGGACTGGGAAACTTTTAAAGAGCAACAGAAGATAACTAAAAAGGCAATACGCGGAGGAAAAATGAGGTACGAAGGCGAACTAGCCAAAAATATAAAGGAGGATAGTAAAAGCTTTTTTAGGTATGTGAAAAGAAATAAAATGGTTAAGACTAAAACTGGGCCCTTGAAGACCAAAATGGGTGAATTTATTATGGGGAACAAGGAAAAGGCAGAAGAGTTGAATAGGTGCTTTGGATCTGTCTTCACTAAGGAAGACACAAACAATCTCCCAGATGTAATAGTGGGTGAAGGACCTAGGGTAATGGATGAACTGAAGGGGATTTATATTAGGCAGGAAATCGTGTTGAACAGACTGTTAGGTCTGAAGGCTGATAAGTCCCCGGGACCTGATGGCCTGTATCCCAGTGTACTTAAGAAGGTGGCTCTAGAAATCATGGACGCATTGGTGATCATTTTCCAATGTTCTATAGATTCAGGATCAGTTCCTGTGGATTGGAGGGTGGCTAATGTTGTCCCACTTTTCAAGAAAGGAGGGAGAGAGAAAACAGGGAACGAGAGACCGGTTAGCCTGACGTCAGTGGTGGGAAAGATGCTGGAGTCAATTATAAAAGATGAAATTACATCTTATTTGGATAGCAGTAATAGGATAGGTCAGAGTCAGCATGGATTTACGAAGGGGAAATCATGCTTGACTAATCTTCTGGAATTTTTTGAGGATGTAACTATGAAGATGCACAAGGGAGAGCCAGTGGATGTAGTGTATCTGGACATTCAGAAAGCCTTTGATAAAGTCCCACATAGGAGATTAGTGAGCAAAATTAAGGCACATGGTACTGGGGGCAAAATACTGACTTGGATTGAAAATTGGCTGGCTGACAGGAAGCAAAGAGTAGTGATAAATGGGTCCCTTTCGGAATGGCAGGTGGTGACCAGTGGGGTACCGCAAGGTACGGTGCTGGGACCGCAGCTGTTTACAATATACATTAATGATATAGATGAAGGCATTAACAGTAATATTAGCAAATTCGCTGAGGACGCAAAGCTGGGTGGCAGTGTGAAATGTGAGGAGGATATTATGAGAATACAGGGTGACTTGGACAGGCTAGGTGAGTGGGCAGATGCATGGCAGATGAAGTTTAATGTGGACAAATGTGAGGTTATCCACTTTGGTGGCAAGAACAGGAAGGCAGATTACTACCTAAATGGAGTCAAGTTAGGTAAAGGGGAACTACAACGAGATCTAGGTGTTCTTGTACATCAGTCTATGAAAGCAAGCATGCAGGTACAGCAGGCAGTGAAGAAAGCTAATGGCATGCTGGCCTTCATAACAAGAGGAATTGAGTATAGGAGCAAAGAGGTCCTTCTGCAGCTGTACAGGGCCCTGGTGAGACCGCACCTGGAGTATTGTGTGCAGTTTTGGTCTCCAAATTTGAGGAAGGACATTCTTGTTATTGAGGGAGTGCAGCGTAAGTTCATGAGGTTAATTCCTGGAATGGCGGGACTATCATATGTTGAAAGATTGGAGTGACTGGGCTTGTATACTCTTGAGTTTAGAACAATGAGAGGGGATCTGATTGAGACGTATAAGATTATTAAGGGATTGGACACTCTGGAGGCAGGGAGCATGTTTCCGCTGATGAGTCCAGAACCAGAGGACACAGTTTAAAAATAAGGGGTAGGCCATTTAGAACAGAGTTGAGGAAAAACTTCTTCACCCAGAGAGTGGTGGATATATGGAATGCTCGGCCCCAGAAGGCAGTGGAGGCCAAGTCTCTGGATACTTTCAAGAAAGAGATGGATAGAGCTCTTATAGATAATGGAATCAAGGGTTATGGGGATAAGGCAGGAACAGGATACTGATTGTGGATGATCAGCCATGATCATAATGAATGGTGGTGCTGGCTCGAAGGGCCGAATGGCCTACTCCTGCACCTATTGTCTATTGTCTATTGTCTATTGTCTATAGTGTCTAAAATGTTAACTCTGATCTTTGCTTCACAGATGCTGCCAGACCTGCTCAGCTTTTCCAGCAATTTCTGTTTTTGTTTTGAAAGTTGTACTGCATTGGATGCTGTCAGAGGTTAATCCCAGATATGGAGGAACTGTCTGATGAGGAGGGGTTGAGCAGGTAGGGCCTGTACTGAATGGAATTTGGCAGGATGAGAGGCAACCTTACTGAAACACACAAGATTCTTATGGAACTTGACAGGGTCAATGCAGAAAGGTTATTTGCCCTACTCAGAGATTTTAGGGGTCATGGGATGGAGCATTGCTTGCTGGGCCAGCATTTATTACCCATCCATAATTGCCCTTGAGAAGGTGGTGATGAGCTGCCTTCTTGAACCACTGCAGTCCATGTGCTTGGTAGATCCATAATGCTGTTTGGGACGGTGATCCATGATTTTGACTCTGTGAAGAAACAATGATACATTTCCAAGCCTCTGTGATGAGTGGCTTGAGGAGGTTGTGTTGTTCCCATTTACTTGCATCTTTTGTCCTTCTAAATGGTAATGGTCATTGAAAGGTTGTGTCTAAGGAGTCTTAATGAATTTCTGCAGTGTAACCTACAGATTGTAACGCTTAGATTTTCTCTTGTTGGAGATAGCCTAGCACTTTTGTGACATAAATGTTACTAGCCACTTCTCAGGCCAATCGCTTCAATTCTGTATACAGGAGATGTGAACAAACTTTGCATGTCACCAAAATGTTACTCATATCAACCCAGGTAATTTGTTTATAAACAGGGGCACAGAGCCCAAAAGTTGGAATTATAAAATATTGGTGAAACCACAGTTAACACAGTGGATCTGATACGTGGACGACACATTTGTCATCATTAAAATCACGAGAGACACACCATCTCATCAACAATGTTTTCACTGGGATCAAATTTACGAGAGAAGAGGAAGACAACAATCAACTTCTGTTTCTAGACGTCAGGATACAACGAATGACCAACGGGGAGTTCCAAACCACAGTACATTGGAAGGCATACCACACTGACCAAATCCTCAGTTTCCACAGCAATCACCCTAATGTCCACAAACAAAACTGTGTTCGGACATTATTCAAACAGGCTGCAACTCACTGCAACACACCAGAACTACGCAGGTAGGAGGAAGAGCACCTACAGAAGGTCTTTGTGAGCAATGAATGTCCCAACAACTTCATCTGCAGGTGCCTACTAGATAGACAATGCCAAGAGGACGCAGTACGCCCTGATACATTGGCCACACTGCCGTATATCGAAAACATAGCAGAACTGACAATGAGACTCCTGCAGCCACTAGGAATCATGGTGGCACACAAGCCCACAGCCACACTATGACAAACACTCACAAGGACCAAAGACCCTGTACCCATGACATCAGGACCAACATTGTAGTTTACTAAATAACTAATAATGACTGACAAAAATTACATCGGTTAGACACGAAGGAAACTAACCATCAGGATACGTGAACACCAGCTCGCAGCAAAATAACACAACAAAATTTCCATCATTTCAGTTCACTTGGACAAGGAAGGCCATCAATTTAACTGGGACAAAGTGACCATCCTGGCTCAAGCCAACCACAGACACACACAAGAATTCCTATAGGTCCGCTTTTCAACCCGTAATGCAATCAACAAACATATGGAACTTGATCCCACATACAAACCCATGCAGAATGAAACCGTAAATGACACAACCCAACTTAACAGACTGGATCATTGAAATACCAAGCAGAGTAGACCAACATCACTTCATCGGTGGCTGCATTGATGAGGTTACCTAGCATGGTGATGAAATGCCTGTACTACAACCAGCCAGCACAGCGAACAAGCCGACAACCTCATCCACAACCCGAGCTATAAATCTTCGCAAGAGCCTGAAACCACAGCTAAATTAATTTGGCCAATACTATACATTGCGTTTTAGGAAGGATGACAAGGCCTGAGAGAGGAGGTTTACTAGAATGGTTTCAGGGATCAGTAACTTCGATTACGTCTGGATTGCTCTTTCCGAGAGCTGGCACGTGCATGATGGGCAAGTTGCCTCCGTCTGTGAAGTGTCAATCTGTAATTCTGTGATAAGAGGGAAACATTGGAGAGGAAAAATAAATGCCCACTCCTGACGCAACTCCACCCACTGCTGACGCCGACACAGCTCCGCCCACCACCGCCAACACAACTCCGCCCACCGCCTCCACAGACAGCAGCTCCAGAGGAGACAGCTACACTGAGCCCTGCCGAGTCTTCACCATCCCCCTAGACCTCCGCCTTACTGAGGATGAATGGTCAGTCCTCAGTAAAGGGCTCACCTTTGTCCCCCTCCACCCACACATCAACGAATACCGGTCACGCCTGGATGTTGAGCAGTTTTTCCGCCGCCTTCGCCTCCGCGCTTTCTTCTTCAACCGTGAGCCTAACCCTCCCTCTACTGACCCCTTGTCCCACCTCCAACACACACGCTTCTCCTGGATACCACCCCAAGGCCTCCTGCCCTCCCTTGACCTCTTCATCTCCAACTGCTGTGGAGACATCAATTGCCTCAACCTCTCCACCCCTCTCATCCACTCCAACCTCTCGCCCGCAGAACGTGCAGCCCTCTGATCCCTCTGCTCTAATCCCAACCTCACCATAAAACCCGCGGACAAGGGAGGCGCAGTTGTAGAATGGCGCACTGACCTCTACATCGCCAAGGCCAGGCGCCAACACTCCGACACCTCTTTCAACTACCCCCGGATCATGACCCCATCCCCGAGCACCAAGCCATCTTCTCCCAAGCCATCCACAACCTCATCACCTCAGGTAACCTCCCACCCACATCCTCCAACCTCATCGTTCCCCAACCCCGCACCACCTGCTTCTATCTCCTTCCCAAATTCCACAAACCTGACTGCCCTGGTCGACCCATTGTCTCCGCCTGCTCCTGCCCCACTGAACTTATCTCCACCTATCTGGACTCTGTTTTCTCCCCCTTGGTCCAGGAACTCCCTACCTATGCCAGGGACACCACCCACGCCCTCCATCTCCTCCTGAACTTCCAATTCCCCCGTCCCCAACACTTCATTTTTACTATGGACGTCCAGTCCCTATACACCTGCATTCCGCTTGTAGATGGCCTAAAGGTCCTCCGCTTCTTCCTGTCCCGCAGGCCAGACCAGTCCCCCTCCACTGACACCCTCATCCACTTAGCAAAACTCGTCCTCACCCTCAACAACTTCTCTTTCAATTCCTCCCAATTCCTAAAGACAAAGGGGGTGGCCATGGGTACCTGCATGGGCCCAAGCTATGCCTGCCTCTTTGTAGGTTACGTGGAACAATCCCTCTTCCATACCTACACTGGCCCTAAACCCCACCTCTTCCTCTGTTACATTGATGACTGTATCAGCGCCGCCTCGTGCTCCCCCGAGGAGCTCGAACAGTTCATCCACTTCACCAACACCTTCCACCTCAACCTTAAGGCCATCTCTAACACCTCTCTCACCTCCCTGGACCTCTCTGTCTCCATCTCGGGTAACCACCTAGAAACCGATATCCATTTCAAGCCCACTGACTCCCACAGCTACCTAGAATACACCTCCTCCCACCCACCCTCCTGCAAAAATGCCATCCCCTATTCCCAATTCCTTCGCCTCCGCCACATCTGCTCCCAGGATGAGGCATTCCATTCCCATACATCTCAGATGTCCTCGTTCTTCAAGGACTGCAACTTCCCCCCCGCAGTGGTCGAGAACGCCCTCGACCGTGTCACCCGCATTTCCCGCAACTCATCCCTCACACCCCGTCCCTGCAATAACAACCAAAAAAGAATCCCCCTTGTCCTTACGTACCACCCCACCAACCTCCAGATCCAACGCATCATCCTCCGACACTTCCGCCATCTGCAATCCAACCCCACCACCAAAGACATATTTCCCTCCCCACTCTTGTCTGCTTTCCGGAGGGACCACTCTCTCTGGTACTCCCTTGTCAGCTCCACATTCCCCTCCAGCCCCACCACACATGGCACTCTTCCCTGCAACTGCAGGAAGTGCTACACCTGCCCCCACACCTCCTCCCTCACCCCCATCCCAGGCCCCAAGAAGACTTTCCACATCAAGCAGATGTTCACCTGCACATCTGCTAATGTGGTATACTGCATCCACTGTACCCGTTGTGGCTTCCTCTACATCGGGGAAACCAAGCGGAGTCTTGGGGATCGCTTTGCAGAACACCTGCGCTCAGTTCGCAACAAACAACTGCGCCTCCCAGTCGCGAACCATTTCAACTCCCCCTCCCATTCCTCAGACGACATGTCCATCCTGGGCCTCCTGCAGTGCCACAAGGATGCCACCAGAAGGCTGCAGGAACAGCAACTCATATTCAGTTGGGAACCCTGCAGCCCAATGGTATCAATGTGTACTTCGCAAGCTTCAAAATCTCCCCTCCCCCAACCGCATCCCAAAACCAGCCCAGCTCGTCCCCGTCTCCCTAATCTGTTCTTCCTCTGGCCTATCCCCTCCTCCCACCTCAAGCCTCACCCCCATTTTCTACCTACTAACCTCATCCCGCCCCCTTGACCTGTCTGTCCTCCCTGGACTGACCTATCTCCTCCCTACCTCCCTACCTACACTCACCTTTACTGGCTCCATCCCCGCCTCTTTGACTTGTCTGTTTCCTCTCCACCTATCTTCTCCACTATCCGCCTCCCCCTCTCTCCCTATTTATTTTGGACCCCTCTTCCCCTCCCCCATTTCTGATGAAGGGTCTAGGCCCGAATCGTCAACCTTTCCTGCTCCTATGATGCTGCTTGGCCTGCTGTGTTCATCCAGCTCTACACCTTGTTATCTCGGATTCTCCAGCATCTGCAGTTCCTATTATCTCTTAAACTAAAACGTTTTTGTTAAATTGGCACCTCAAAACTCTGTTAGCAAATCATAGACTTCTTGCATGGTGGTACTATAAGTTATCTTGGGAACAATAGTTGATATTGATGCAAGTTCTGTGAACTGAATCTTGCCCTTATGAGCTCTAATTATACAACGTATGCAAGTGCCAAATGTCGTGTGCTCTTTGGAACTTAGCCAAAGGAAATTGACTGGCTCTTGGTTACTTAAGAACTGGAGAGATAGGTTTTACCTTGACAATTTTAGAGTAAAAGTAATCCTGCCGAAGGACATCCGAATACACAAAACTAAATTAAAGGACTTCAAGACAATTATTGTTTGCATCTGTATCTACATATTTCTCTCCAATAGTCCTGTATATCAATGATCCTTCACTTGAACATTTTGCAACTGTCACCTCATTCCCTGAGTTTGCTGTCATTGAAAAGCATTTATTTTGTACTGTGATAACAAGGTGTCGAGCTGGATGAACACAGCAGGCCAAACAGCATCAGAGGAACAGGAAAGCTGACGTTTCGGGCCTAGACCCTTCTTCAGAAATCTGTACCAGTCTTAATTCGATGACAGCAATGTCACCTTTGACTCAGATATTTGTGCATTCAGGTCCTACTCTGGAGAACTGAAGACAAAATGTAGGCTGACGCTTCATTTCAGTACTGAGGAAGCACTGCAGTGTCAGAAGGGGCCATTCATTTCAAGTAGAACATTACACTGAGTTCCTTCTCCAGTCAACATAAAATTCCCGCAGCTCTGTTCTGAAGAACAATGACGTGCCTTTCATATCCTGGCAGAATGAACTTGAATAAATAACAGATTATCTGATCATTATGATGCTTGAATTCATGAGAGTTTGTTGGCATAAATATTTCTTCGTTACAACAGTTTTTCCCAATTACAACAGTGACTACACTCCAAAGGTGTAAAGAGGCTGTAAAGTGCTTTTGGACATCCTAACACATTTAAGGGAACGAAATAAAGTGAAAGCTCATTAGATCTTTATGTGTTCAATAAAAATATTATAAATTTTCCAGGGATGGGGCCGTTTCTGAGTCCCAACATTGCTTATGTTGGAGGTGGGTCTGGTGTTGTGGTCTCACAGGAAGTGGCTCCCTCCATGTTTGCCATTCCTGTGGTACATTGATGCAGGAGGCCCAATGGGAGAGTAAGCCCACTGGGAGAGGCAAGAACTCTGGACGTTGATGGAAAACACAAAGGGGCCTCAAAATAGAAGCAATGCTGAAAGGTTTCAGATCTTTTGAATGAGTCCAGAGCTGATTGGAAAAATAATGTGCACCCTTACACAACTATGATGGTAATGTGTTCAGCAGAGTTTGGTGTCACTCTGATATGCCATTGTCCTTTTTTTAGGCTGAATCTAAGAAAACTTGGTTGTGTAATTTTTGTTTACTTTCAAAGAGGGTTTCTCTCTGCAAGGTCTTTTCATGCTATCGTCCCAAACTCATGTCATTAGCCACCTACCCTGCCTCTATGGTGCTCATTGTGCCTGATGTTAGTTGGTTTTCCCACCTGCTTTAGCCAGAAGTACTTGTTACTGTCTGGATATGCAAGTACAAACCAGCCCAGGGTCATATTTAAAACAATTTTATGTACTTTGATATTCCAGATATGCCCTGCACAGTTGCACAAGTTCTTTCCAGACATGGCAAAAGCAGACAAATTGTGGGTAAATCCAGATAAATCCATTTGTGGATTGGAACCTGAAGGTCCATTTGATGATGTGGTGCAGAGGAAGGACATCCTCTTTCCCCTGGCCCAGCAATGGAGGCCATGTCACCAGATCTTGTCAAATTGGTTTGAGGTCACCACCTGTGTCAGTGTAGTGTTGAAGGTTTCAAGGAACTCCCAGCAGGGTCACAAAAGGGTCAATGATCTTCTCTGGTCCGCCATGACATCCTGTCTCTGCTACCTCACCCTCACTCTATCTCAACTACTGCACCCACATCCTTCCAAGGCTCAAGGTCTATTGTTCTCACTATTCCATAAACAACTTCCCTCACTTCTCATCCACCCAGTATCCCTACACCACTAAAGCTGCACGGCCTCTGCATTTCTCACTCACGAACTTGGAACACCTCACCTTTCTCCGACATGCACCAGCACTAACAGCTGTACCTTCCAATTTCATCTCACTCCATCCATCCCTTCCTCTCATTCCAGGAGTAAGCTGCCTGCAATAGAGCCAAAAGGGTCAGAACAGGTGGTGGAATGCCAAACATTCAGCTCCTCACTCACTACAAGGAAAAGATCTTGGCTCTGACCAGCAAAGACTTGGACCAGTCTTGTGGAGATGCAGAAACATATATATCTCGACAGCCAAGCAAGAAATAATGTTCATTGCTATGCTAGTCCCCCATTGCCCCTATTATGCATTCAATAGTAACATGCCCTGAGGAATCAAGCACCTTCTGCAACCCTACCAACTCAGATACCGACACCTCGATGGGTAAGAATCTTACATCACCGTTTGTGCAAAGCATAAATGCAGTGCAGATGCTCCCAACATCTGAACAAGCTGGACCTCGCTGAGCCTTTCATCCAATTCTACCCCAAATCTTGTACAGCCCATGTTGTTCAGCCCCCAGTAAGTTTTGTCTGGTTTCTCCCTTAATGGGACATGCCTAGTATTGAAAGCATTTTCCATTTTTATTTCAAATTTCCAGCATCGACAGTATTTTCCTTTTGTAATGTGTAATCCGTCCTGTCAAGGATGTCAAGGAAGATGGTAAATGCAGATGAAGCATTCTGGCATCACTATAGTGATCTATGCATTGATCACCGATAGTGAGTTTTCTATAGTTAATTTACCAGAAAACAAAAACATTCTAAATAATATGAGTTCAAAGCCTGCTGATGTGAGCCATGCAGGCCGAGCAGCATCACAGGAGCAGGAAAATTTGATGTTTCGGGCCTAGATCCTTCATCAGAAAATGATTTTCTGATGAAGGGTCGAGGCCCAAAATGTCAAGTTTTCCTGCTCCTATGATGCTGCTTGGCCTGCTGTGTTCATCCAGCCCCATGCCTTGTTATCTCGGATTCTCCAGTATCTGCAGTACCTTTTATCTCTGATGTGAGCCATCTTAGGCCTTGTACTATTTGTGAGATTTTCGTTTCAAATATCTTTGCCATGAAACCTGCTGAAACTATGAACACTATAATTAGAGAACAAGGCATCTGGAACCCTGGTGTGCAATTGCACAAACTGTACATTTTCTCAGCTACTTGAGCAAAAAAGAGATAGAGAAATTTTTGGTGAAAGATGTGAATTAGAAGTGAGTAAAGGGAATGTTAGCTTGAGATAAAGGAAATAAAGTTTTAAAATTATATATTAAAATATTCATCTATACCAACAATTTACTACTTACATGAATAAGACTTCACTGTTTAAATTGCTCCCTTTCTGGGCTGGACAGACTGATTGATATTGATAAGGTAGCCTGATTCTAATGCTAAATATTGTTTGCAAAACAAATCTATTTGTTCCTTTGATCAAATTCAGATTCTTGTAATATTTTTGAGCAACAAACATATAAACAAATAAACAATATAATCTAATTTTTCTCTGAGTAGAGAGGTATCCTTCATTTATCATCTTGATGCAGCCTCTTTCTATAAATTGGTAATGAAAACATAAGACCTTTACAGACTATCTTTCATAAACACTCTCGTTGCTGATTCATTATGGCATGACAAGTGTCCTTTTGAACAAGAATCACAGACATTAGATATTTCCTCCTAAACCCCCAGATGCCAGCTTGGGCAACATTTAGTAAATAAATAACTAAACTGAGCCCTGTTACATTGCCTTCCTTGTCAAGAGTGTCTTGGCTATCCTGCTTCACATTGTGGCCACAAAAATAACACCAAAGGCACAAATCCTACATCCTGCATTTTAACCAGAAGTTAAATAGTACGACTCTGTCCTGACATTGAATAATAATGATAACCATTTCATTATTTCTTGCTGCAGTACAATTTCCTAATCATTTTGAAAAGAAAACAACCATGTAACCATGTAACCACACATGATATATATATAGAGAGATACATTACTAAGGTAACAAACAAAACTTGCTAATGCTCAGACAGCTAGACCTGATGGTGAATGGCTTTGTAACAACATTTCTGTAATTAGCAACTATCAAGTCATCATAAAGGTTACTTATGCTAACAAGGCCTAGCATTCTGTCGTGAGTTTTATTTGAGCTGAATGTCAAAGCCTAGAAAGTACTTAAAAATATGAGGTGAGGGCTGAGGGTGCACTCCATTTGCATGAAGCACCCAACAAAGCCTCATAGATCAATCGGGAAATTGTGGTAATTTGCAACTCATGGCTTCTCTCTTCCTCACCCAAATTCATCTGCCAGATTACACATTAATAACAGCATATGTCATGGACCTGTGACTTTTTTTAGGAAAATTTGAGCCATAATTATTTGTGTGATGTTGAGAAGATGTACTACAGCCATCACTTTCACAGGGTGACTCAAATTTGGCAATAAATGGTGACAGTTGCCAGTGATGCTCAAATTCGAAATATACAAATCAAATAATCACTGGGAAGAAATGCCAATGCCACACAATAGCACAAATTTGCTATTGTGGAAGTGGTGGAAATGGGCACAGACAGATATGTGATTACTTTTTCTTCTTGGTTTTTTTGTTGTGCTACAGTATGATCATATGGATTTTCTTTCAATTACTTTGTATTTAAGTTGAAATTGAAGTTAGAGAGGAAAGGAAATTAGAAGAGTAAACCACTGAGGAGTGGGAAATGGTCTGATAGACGAGTGAGCCGAATATCTGTCATTGAGAAAATGTTGGCACCGACTATAAAGGAAGCAATAATAAGACAGTTAGAAAGCCAGAAAACAATGAAGTCTATTCAATACGGTTTTTGAAAAAGAAATAATGTTTGAGAAATTTATTGGCGTTCATTGGGGATTTGGAGAGGTGATAGCATGGTGGTATTGTTACAGGGCAGTAAACCAAAGAATCAGATCCCACCTCAGCAGATAGTGGAATTGAAATTCAGTAAAAATCTGGAATTAAAAGTCTAATGTTGACTATGAAGCCATTGTTGATTTTAGTTAAAACAGAACATGGTTTACTCAGAGATAAAAGGTACTGCAGATGCTGGAGAATCCGAGATAACAAGCATGGGGCTGGATGAACACAGCAGGTCAAGCAGCATCATAGGAGCAGGAAAACTTGACGTTTCGGGCCTAAACCCTTCATCAGAAATGGGGGAGGGGAAGAGGGTTCTGAAATAAATAGGGAGAGAGGGGGAGGCGGATAGAGGATGGATAGAGGAGAGGATAGGTGGAGAGGAGGCAGACAAGTCGAAGAGGCGGGGATGGAGCCGGTAAAGGTGAGTGTAGGTGGCGGGGTAGGGAGGAGATAGGTCAGTCCAGGGAGGACGGACAGGTCAAGGGGGCGGGATGATGTTAGTAGATAGGAGATGGGGGTGTGGCTTGAGGTGAGAGGAAAAACAGGTTAGGGAGGTGGAGATGAGCTGGGCTGGTTTTGGGATGCGGTTGCGGGAGGGGAGATTTTGAAGCTTGTGAAATCCACATTGATGCCATTGGGCTGCAGGGTTCCCAGGCTGAATATGATTTGCTGTTCCTGCAGCCTTTGGGTGGCATCACTGTGGCATTGTAGGAGGCCAAGGATGGACATGTCATCTGAGGAATGGGAGGGGGAGTTGAAATGGTTCGCGACTGGGAGGTGCAGTTGTTTGTTGCGAACTGAGCGCAGGTGTTCTGCAAAGCGGTCCCCAAGCCTCTGCTTGGTTTCCCCGATGTAGAGGAAGCCACAACGGGTACAGCGGATGCAGTATACCACATTGGCAGATGTGCAGGTGAACATCTGCCTGATGTGGAAAGTCTTCTTGGGGCCTGGGATTGGGGTGAGGGAGGAGGTGTGGGGGCAGGTGTAGCACTTCCTGCGGTTGCAGGGAAAAGTGCCGGGTGTGGTGGGGCTGGAGGGGAGTGTGGAGCGGACAAGGGAGCCGCGGAGGGAGTGGTCCCTCCGGAAGGCAGATAAGGGTGGGGAGGGAAAAATGTCTTTGGTGGTGGGGTCTGATTGCAGATGGCGGAAGTGTCGGAGGATGATGCATTGGATCCGGAGGTTGGTGGGATGGTATGTGAGGACGAGGGGGATTCTTTTTTGGTTATTGTTGTGGGGACAGGGCGTGAGGGATGTGTTCCGGGAAATGCGGGAGACACGGTCGAGGGCATTCTCGACCACTGTGGGGGGGAAGTTGCGGTCCTTTACATGGTTTACTCATGTCCTTTAGGGAAGGAAATCTGCTGTCCTTATTTGGTCTGGCCTATATGTGACTCAGGACCCACAACAATGTTCTATGGCTCCGAACTGCCTTCTGAATTATGCCTTCTGTAATGGCTCAGTGAGGCCCTCTGTCCAAGGGCAATTGGGAATGGACAAGAAATGCTGGACTTGCCAGTGATGTTCTTATCCTGTGAATAATTTAAAAAGATTAGCAAGCAGAATGGATAAAGGAAAATTAGTAGTCAATTGTATTTGCATTTTCAAAAGGTGTTCAGTAAGGTATTACCTTTATAGCTTTAAATTGAGGGGTGATAGATATAGGACAGATGTCAGAGGTAGATTCTTTACTCAGAGAGTAGTAAGGGCATGGAATGCCTTGCCTGCAGCAGCTGTAGACTTGCCAACTTTAAGGGCATTTAAATGGTCGTTGGATAAACATATGGATGATAATGGAATAGTGTAGGTTAGATGGGCTTCAGATTGGTTTCACAGGTTGGCGCAACATCGAGGGCCGAAGGGCCTGTACTGCGCTGTAATGTTCTATGTTCTATGTTCTATGTTCTATGTTCTATGAAGGGTTACTGCCGAAGGTAAGAGATCATGTGTTCTGTGTGAGACAATGTGTTCACATCAAAAGAGGAAGGCTAACTAACAGGAAACAGTTGAATAAATGGGTCATTTTCAGGTTTACAAACTGTAACTAGTGGAATGCCACAACATTCAATGCTGGGGCCTCAACTACTCATAAGGTATATTAGTGACTTAGATGAAGAGATTATAGGTCAGAAAGCAGTTCGTGAGGAGGACACAAAGACTCTGCAAGTGAATAGTAATAGGTTAAGTGAGTGGGAAAAATGGTACATAATATGAAAGAATGTAAGGTTGTTCACTTTGACAGGAAAAACACAGGCGAGTATTATTTAAATGGAGAGACAGAGACAGCAGAGTACTGCAATACAGAAGGATCTGGGTGTCCTTGAGCATGAATCACAAAATGTTAGAGTACAATGACAGGAAACAATGAGGAAGATGAATGGAATTTTGGCCTATATAGAATCAAAGGCGCATGAATCATTGTATCATTACAGCACAGAGTTACATCATTTGATCTATTGTGTCCATGAAGGCCCTCCAAAGGAGCAATCTGCATGTTGCCTCTCCCCACCCTCTCCCAAATTTCTGCACATTCTTCCTTTTCAGATACTTGGGATATTTAAAAAATGTAGAAAGATTTACAGCACAGAAAAAGGTCACTCTGTGCATTGTGTTTGTGCTAGCCAATAAAGGAGCTACCCAACCAGCATGTTAAGAATACACCCATAGTGACAATAAAGGGAGAGTACCACAGCATGACCAATGCTCGTCCTCGGTTACAGGGACATGAAGGTTTCAGCATCTCCACATAAACACGTCGGCCAGGGCCAGGATCTTCTCTTCATAGGAAGTGAGGAGTTGACTCCTCGATGGCTTACCCCTTGACTTGCCTCTATCCACCATTTTTTGGGCTATTTCCTCTGGAAAGAGAAAAAGGGAAGGATTGAGTAAGATGGAAGAAGCTGGTACTTACCCTAGCAGTGTGGAGAAGCTCATTGACCTTCTTTCTATACTCCTGGGCATTTCTATAGACCAGGCTGGCATGGTTTGGTGTTGTGGCCTCATCTGCCAGTACTGGGGCAAAAAGACATCTCCACCTTGCACCAATCCATCTAGCGGGATCTCAAGGTCCCTGTCTGCAAAACTGGATGCCACTTTCCCTTGTCTGCAATTGTCCAGGACTTAGTGGTATTATTGCTGAACTGTTAATCCAGAGACTCAGATAATGTTCTGGGGCATGGGTTCGAATCCCACCATGGCAGATGGTGGAATTTGAATTCAATAAATATCTGGAATTAAGAGTCTAATGATGACCATGAATCCATGTCAATTGATGGAAAAACCCATCTGGTTCACTAATATCCTTTAGGGAAGGAAACAGCCATCCTTACCTGGTCTGGCCTACATGTGACACCAAACCAACAGCAATGTGATTGACTCTTAACTGCCCTCTGGGCACTCAGGAATGGATTATAAATACTGGCTTAGCCAACGACAGCTGCATCCTGTGAATGAACAAATTTTAAAAATCACAGGAATGTACAGGGTATCTCCAGAATTACAAAGGCTATTTGAATATGGCGCCAGTGGTATAGATCCTAGGAACTGTGGCAAGATGATGGCAAAAATGCAGATGCTGGAGGTCAGAGTCGATACAGCGTGGAACTGGAGGAACACAGCAGGTCAGGCAGCATCAGAGGAGCAGGAAGTTGAAGTTTTGGGTCAGGACCCTTCATCAGGACTGGGGAGGGAGAAGGGAGCTTAGAAATAAATGGGGAGTGGGGCTGAGGGAAAGTAGGTGGGGTGGTGATAGGTGGATGTGGAGATTGGTCAATGAGAAGGGTGGGGTGGATAATTGAGAAGGAAAATGGACAGGTTGTGTCAGGTTAAGGAGACGGGAATGAGAGGGAGGGCTGGACATTGGATGAGGCTGTGGGTGGGGAGATTTTGAAGCTGGTGAATTCCATGTTGAGGCCATTGGACTGTAAGTCCCGAGGTGGACTCCTCCAATGTTACAATGAGGCCACAAGAAAATTGGAGTAACAACACTTTATATTCCACCTCAGGAGCTTAGAGCCCAATTGCCTCAATATAGAAGTTACTCGCTTCAACATCTCACCGCCCCCACTCATCTCATGTCCAGCCCTCCCTCTCATTACTGCCTCCTTGATCTGATGCAGCCTGTCCGTCTTCCTTCTCACCTATCCATCCCACCTTTCCCATTGATCAATCTTGACAACGCCCTACCTGGATCCACCTATCACCATCCCACCCCCTTCGTATTTATTTCTGAGCTCCCTTCCCCCTCCCTAGTCCTGATGAAGGGACTTTCCTGCTCTTCTGATGCTGCCTGAACTGCAGTACAGTTCCACACTATGTCGAGTCCAACAGTGGCAAGTACGTCTGCCTCCTGTGAATGGGTGAATAGAACAAACTATACATCATTGATAATGAGGTGAGTTTAGAAAGATAATATGAGAAAACCTTTTAGCCACAAGGAAACAAACCATTTAAGTTCTGATGAAGGGTCTAGGCCCGAAACGTCAAGCCTTCCTGCTCCTATGATGCTGCTTGGCCTGCTGTGTTCATCCAGCCCCACTCCTTGTTATCTAAGAAATTCATCAAAAATGGCACTTTGTTGATTTCTGGTAAGTTTCATTCCAGAGTTTTGAGTGGCATTGAATTGTCTGAGAATTTGTTTCCATGCATTTAAATAAGGCTTTTCAAACTCTTTGAGGTGAATATTCAGTGTCTTGGAAACACGAATCAAAAAGAGGAAAACAACGGCTATTGCCCAGAAAGGTGTAAGGGGATGCATTTGACGTATGCCTTAAAAAAAAGGCATGAATGGTTGGTGACTGGAATGTATGGAAAATCAGAGGGATCTTGGTGTACACATCCACGGATCTTTGAAGGTAGCACAGCAGGTAGACAAGGTGGTTAAGAAAGCATAAAAGCATAACTGCCTTTATCAGCTGAGCATGAAATATAAGAACAAGGTTAAACTGGAGCTATATAAATTGCTGTTTAGGCCATAACTGGAGTACTGTGTATTGGTCTACAGTGTTGGTCACCCCATTAAAGGAAGAATGCAATCTCACAAGACACAATGCAGAGATTTAACAGGATGCTGCTAGGCTGGAGGGCCATAGATATAAGTAAAAATTGGATACGTGGGCTTGTATTCCTTCGAGCAGTGCAGATTGAGAGGGGACCTAATAGACCTATATAAGATAATGAGGGGCAGAGATTGTGCCTCCCTATCCACCCTATTTCCAGTTGTAGAGGGGTCAATAACAGGGGACATAGACTTGTGATAATAGGTAGGAGGCAAAAATGAGAGCTGATGTTGGTGTGCAATGACCAAATGAATCACTCACCACCCAGGCTCACTTTGTTGTCAAAGACATGTATTATTTTACACCTGTGGGAAGAAAACCTTTGGCTGTCCAGAAACTTCTCTAACAAACGAAGGGAAACATACACATTTTAATACATTTTCTATTAGCCCGCCTTTGGCTGTTACAAACCAATTGTATTGTTAATTGATTGGACACGTATTCAATCAGATTAACGCGTGATTGCATGATCAATTCATGGGCAGATTTAGGTCATCCCATGATCTTCACGATGTTTGCCAGACTTCCTTATCCTTGGCCCTTCACAATACATCTTATTCAATCACATTTCAGGCTTCAGCTCCCACACCAGTTATTCAGTACTACACTCCCCTGCTATTGGCAAGGAAGTTTCTATATGCCTTAGAGATAAAAGGTACTGCAGATGCTGGAGAATCCGAGATAACAAGGCATAACATATCAGAAAAATGATGAAGGGTCGAGACCCGAAATGTCAAGTTTTCCTGCTCCTATGATGCCGCTTGACCTGCTGTGTTCATCCAGCCCCATGCTTGTTATCTTGGATTCTCCAGCATCTGCAGTACCTTTTATCTCTGATACAATTTTAACCCCACTGCGAAGCCTCTTCTAGGATGCCTACCCTGAAGAAGTTACCCTCCTCCCTCTGGACAAACCTCAGGGAATCTCTCTCCCACTGCAACTCTCTCATAATCTCCTCTGCCTTGAAACTGCTCGACCACGTCCTGAAGCAAACCAGGTACTACAGCCACATCACCTTTCTTAGTACCATTTTTCTGATGAAGGATCTAGGCCTGAAACGTCAAGTTTTCCTGCTCCTATAATGCTGCTTGGCCTGCTGTGTTCATCCAGCCCCACGCCTTGTTATCTCTTCTATATGCCTTAGACTGAATAACCATGGGAATACAGCTAAATCTTTTACTGCCTGTTCACTTAAAACATCATTTTTAGATATAAACTTTGGCTATGATTACCTGGGGAGGTCATTATTGATGAGGGTCAGACGCTTTCATTCTATCCCATGATCAGTCCCAGAATTTGGACCAGCCTGGTTATGGAAGCCTCTATTAGTCAAGTCTGTTCCTTAGTAATCTGCCTCTATACAGGCAGCTGCATTTTTGCTTCTTATTCAACAGGTCGCTTTTGGAACTATTTCACAAGACCATTTGTGTGCTATCTTAATTTTGTTACCTTGGACATATTCTCTCTATGAAGTCATCTTATTACACTAGCTTACAGCTTTATTTGAAACAGCAGACTACGGAAGCTCAGTAGGAACTGCCAATGCTGGAGTCTGAGATAACAAGGTGTGCAGCTGGAGGAGCACAACAGGCCAGGTAGCATCAGAGAAGCATGACCTGTCGTCTGAGGAACGGGAGGGTGAGTTGAAATGGTTCGCGACTGGGAGGTGCAGTTGTTTGTTGCGAACTGAGCGCAGGTGTTCTGCAAAGCAGTCCCCAAGCCTCCATTTGGTTTCCCCGATGTAGAGGAGGCCACAACGGGTACAGCGGATACAGTATACCACATTGGCAGATGTGCAGGTGAACATCTGCTTGATGTGGAAAGTCTTCTTGGGGCCTGGGATGGGGGTGAGGGGGAAGGTGTAAGGGCAGGTGTAGCACTTCTTGTGGTTGCGGGGAAAAATGCCGGGTGTGGTGGGGCTGGAGGGGAGTGTGGAGCGGGCAAGGGAGTCCTTCAACTTCTCTTTCAATTCCTCCTATTTCCTACAGACAAAGGGGGTGGCCATGGGTACCCACATGGGTCCAAGCTATGCCTGCCTCGTAGGTTACGTGGAACAATCCTTCTTCCGTAGCTACACTGGCCCTAAACTCCACCTCTTCCTCCGTTACATTGCTGACTGCATCGGAACCGCCTCATGCTTCCATGAGGAGCTCGAACAGTTCATCTACTTCACCAACACCTTCCACCCCAACCTTAAGTTCACCTGGGCCATCTCTGATACCTCTCTCTCCTTCCTGGGCCGCTCTGTTTCCATCTCTGGCAACCACCTGGAAGCTGATATCCATTTCAAGCCCACTGACTCCCACAGCTACCTAGAATACACCTCCTCCCACCCACCTTCCTGCAAAAATGCCATCCCCTATTCCCAATTCTTTTGGCTCTGCCGCATGTGCTCCCAGGATGAGGCATTCCACTCCCGAACATCTCAGATGTCCTCGTTTTTCAAGGACCGCAACTTGCCCCCCTCAGTGGTCAAGAATGCCCGCGACCGTGTCTCCTGCATTTCCCGCAACTCATCCCTCACACTCCCTCCCCGCAATAACAACCAAAACAGAATGACCCTCGTCCTCACATACCACCCCACCAACCTCCAGATCCAACGCATCATCCTCCGACACTTCCGCCATCTGCAATCCGACCCCAGCATCAAAGACAATTTTTTCCCTCCCCACTCTTGTCTGCTTTCCAGAGGGACCACTCTCTCTGGTACTCCCTTGTCCGCTCCACACTCCCCTCCAGCCCCACCACACCCGGCACTTTTCCCTGCAACGCAGGAAGTGCTACATGTGCCCCTACACCTACCCCTTCACCCCCATCCCAGGCCCCAAGAAGACTTTCCACATCAAGCAGATGTTCACCTGCAGATCTGCTAACGTGGTATACTGTATCCGCTGTTCCCGTTGTGGTCTCCTCTACATTGGGGAAACCAAATGGAGGCTTGGGGACTGTTTTGTGGAACACCTACGCTCAGTTCTCACTAAACAACTGCACCTCCCAGTCGCGAACCATTTCAACTCCCCCTCCCATTCCTCAGACGACATGCCCATCCTGGGCCTCCTGCAGTGCTACAACGATGCCACCCGAAGGTTGCAGGAACAGCAACTGATATTCCGCTTGGGAACCCTTGGTATCAATGTGGACTTCACAAGCTTCAAAATCTCCCCTCCCCCTACTGCATCCCAAAACCAGCCCAGCTTGTCCCCGCCGCCCTAACCTGCCCTTCCTCCTACCTATCCTCTCCTCCCACCTCAAGCCGCACGACCATCTCCTACCTGCTAGCCTCATCCCACCCCCTTGACCTGTCCATCCTCCCTGGACTGACCTATCCCCTCCCAAACTCCCCACCTACACTCACCTTTACTCCTTCATCCCCGCCTCTTTGACCTGTCTGTCTCCTCTCCACCTATCTTCTCCTCTACCTATCTTCTATCCGCCTCCCCCTCTCTCCCTATTTATTTCAGACTCCCCTTCTCCTCCCCCATTTCTGAAGAAGGGTCTAGGCCCGAAACGTCAGCCTTCCTTCTACTCTGATGCTGCTTGGCCTGCTGTATTCATCCAGCTCTGCACTTTGTTATCTCAGATTCTCCAGCATCTGCAGTTCCTACTGTCTCTAAGTGAAATGTATGCATTTTTTGATTAAGAATTTCAGGAAGAAACATTAATTAAATAAATAGCATTGAGTGAATGCAGTAGTTTTGCCAAAAAGAAAAATACAGCTGTGCTCATTGAACAAGGAACTTTAAAGTGGAGACAGGATGATCCTTCATTGAGGTTTGAGTATCTGTAATTTTATTCTTGAGTATAAAAGGGCTCAGCCTTTATTTCTGATATTTTAATATCAGTATTGTATATTGTCTGAGAGTTTAAATGTTTTTTGGAGCGGAGGTTCTTGTTCATAAGTTCCATGACTGACCACCATGGTAAATAAATTGCAATAAATCTATGAAGCCAAGTTTCGCTCAGGAATCAGACTTACCCAGTGTTACCATCAGTTGGGATCGTATTTGCAAGGAGCATCAATTTCAACAGTGGTTTTCTATGGGCTGTTGGCTCCTGAGTTCATGGTGCTACTACATTGATATTAGGCATCTTGCGTTATGGAAGGTCAGTGGGGAGAAGCAAAGTGGGGTAAGATTTTGGAGAAGAACAGTGTCTCAGATCTGCAGGACAATGCTCTAAATTTTGCACACCACCTTCTTTCGGGCTTTTTCAACAAAACATTGTAAAGAAGAGGTCTTCCCACATGCGTTTGCCTGTCACTGTCAAGTGTGATATGGCAGTGGAGGTAAGAGCATTAAGTGGTCAGTTATTAATCGTCAGTAATATTATTAATTATTCAGGCCCTCATTAGGCCTAAGAATGGCAAGGCTAGAATCTACCTTACCCATCACCCATTTAAGTGGCTTCATCAGGGGTAGGTGGAAAAGTGATGGTCTGGTAACCCAACATATTTTGCATAGCTCCAGCTAAAAAGTCTGAGAGTCATAAATATAGCCCCATGACTCTAAATAAGGGCCCTGTTGCAACTGTTTCAATGTTAGAGCAGCCTAAACCTTGTTGTTGTAAGTTTTCCAGTCAAAACCTACAAACCTCTACATCAAATATACACGAACACAAAATGCTATCATTATACCTTTAGCAGACTTTAATAGAGTCTAATTATCCCCTGTCCTGTCATGGAATAGTTCAAGTCTCCTGTATCAGTCAAGGACATGAACTGCTTGAGGACATTCTAACTTTACAAAAGGAGCTTAGTTAATGTCTTTGTTGCTATACACTGAATGTGTTGGTCTGAAACTTAGATGGTGGAAGATATTTATGTGTTAACAATGCATCTTGAGTTTGAAAAAAAGGAACATTTCAGATTTTCATAATTTCAAGATTTAAGACCTCAATAATCCTCTCCCAATAAATAAAGATACAACTCATGGTTAATAGTGAAAGAAGAGGATTGTGGATCAATCTGTCCTTCCTCCAAAATAGGAACTGTTCTTTCTCTTCTGGAGTTCCCAAAGTGCAACAACTTGCACTTATCTAGCATCCTTATTGTGTGAAAACATACCAGGGTGAATCGTTTGGAAAAGGCAAAAAACTAACACTGAAACCATATATTTGGGACATGTGATCAGACGCTTGATCAAAGAGGTAGGTTTTAAGTGGCCACTAAAAGGAAGACAGAGATAGTTACAAGCTGATGTTGTAGTTTCTTTGCACTGTGAAATGAATCCTTCTGAAATGTATTAAACAAAAAACAAGGAAAACAAAGAACTGCAGATGCTGGAAATCACAAACAAAAACAGAAATTGCTGGAAAAACTCAGCAGATCTGGGAGTATCTGTGGAGAGAAAGCAGAGTTTGTTTCAGGTACAGCGACCCTTCTTCAGAACTGATTTTAGCAAGTAAAAGATGACTAAATATGCTAAAGATAGGTGGGGAGGAGGGCGGGGTGGAGTATATGATCGGTGGAGATGCAGCCTAGAGAGAGAAAAACATCTGGGTAGACAAAGGAAGAGATAAAGGTCAGCTTGGGAGAATGAATAGTTGGCAATGGGGACCATCGGTGGCTGACAATGAGTTGTCTGTGCTGGCAACAAATGTGATGGCAAGGCCTGGTGTGTGGGGGGCTTTGGTTAAGGACATGGGAGAAGGTGCTCAGGCCCTAAAATTATTGAATTCAGTGTTGAGTCCTGAAGACTGCAGAATTACCAAGTGGAAAAAGAGGTGTTGTTCTTGCAGCTGTTCTGAGCTTCACTGGAGCACTGCAGCATGCCCAAGACAGAAATACTGGCCAGGGAACATGGTGATGTGTTGAAATGACAGGCAACAGGAAGCTCCCGGCTGTTTCTGTCAATTGAATATAGGTGTTCTGCAAAGCAGTCACCCAGTTTGCGCTTTGTCTCCCCAGTGTAGAGGAAACCACATTGTGAGCTGTGAATCTGATAGACTTGATTGACTGAAGTGTAGTAAATCGCTGCTTCACCTGCAAGATGAGTCTGGGGTCTTGGATAGCAAGGAGGGATAAAGTAAATGGGCAGATATTGCACCTTCTGCAAATGTACAGGAAGATGCTGTGGGGTTGTGGGGAGATGTTGGTAGTGGGGGACGGGTGTGCCAGGGTGTCCTGGAGGGAACAGACCCTGCAGAATGTTGACAAAAGAGGAGAAGGAAATATTTGTCTAGTGGCTAAGGACCCTTTCAATGTGGATGCTGATAGGGTGGTAAATTAGGGGTAGGGGAACCCTATCGCTGTTGTGGGTGGTAGGAGAAGAGTGGTGTCTGGTGGTGGCATCCTGAGAATGAGTTTTTCCAGCAATTTTTGTTTTTGGCCCTGAAGTGTATATTCTTTTGTCAAGTCCTACAGTGCTGCTTCATATCACTAATCAGTAATAAGGGCATTCATAATCCTACATACATGATTGTATGGTTTTAAACATGCTATAAGGGGGAACATATGATGAAAGGTGCCTGTTAGACTTGTACAAAGAATTTTGATTGACACCTCAATTCCTAAAGATCTCATTTCCTTGTATGAAGGAGTTTTTTTTTCTCTCTAAATGCAAAGCTGCAAGGCATTTCTTTCCTGCTTCTGCTCTTATTAAACACAGTGACAGCGAGGGAAATTTAACATTTTCAATCTTTGGATTTTGATTTATTGAAATACCCTAAGGCAGCACACAACTATGGAACGCGTCAAAAAGCAGGCTTTTACATTCATACATAATCACATTACTTAAGCACCCCAAATTTATATTAATTGAGTTAAATGCACAACAGAGTTATCTCTATGAAAGTAAGAATTAAGAGCAGCAAAAGTCCATTGGGCCAGTCTTCCATTACAGCCTGCTCAACGGTTCAATAAAATCATGGCTAATATGTTTGTGGCCTCAACTCTGGATTTTTACCTCTCTCTGAGAGAGGGCCCATGTGGCATATTTCTGCATTTGTAAGTGTTGGCAATTGTGGCACCAATGTATACTGTCAGTACATGTAAGGCATCTTTGGAACTGTTGAATAACATGGCAGATGAGGTGGACCCTTCAGCAGGTCTACCCAGGACCATTCAAATTGGTTATTGCCTCAAGTCTGCTGATTGAAATAATGTTATACGGTGAACATGTCATTATAGTAATATAACTTAATAACTTGTCACCTGCTGTGTTTTTGACTAATTTGCTCACAAGGCAAAACATTTAACTTGATGAAAATGTTGTGGAAACGTTGCACATGTTCAGCTTTCGGAGTTTGTCACTAAATACCTTTCCAGTATAAAATAATTGTAGTGCCAAATAAAATTAAAATGAAAACATTTTGCATTCATCGAGATTGACGCAAATAAAAGAAATGTAATTGCTAACATATTTTTTATTTAATTCAAATACCATTCTATTCCAATTTCTAATTACAGATTAGAATCTTATATTGGATTTAAAAAAAGCACGTTTCATTTCTTGCTTTTGTATCATTTTTCTGCTGATTGGCGGTATGTGATGTTGAATTCAGACCATAAAGTTATTTGCAAGCATTACAACTAACTGCAAACTTGAGGGATTCAATGGAGTAGGACAGGAAAACCATTCTTCAGCCATGAGCATCATGAGCATAAAATATTAATGATTCAAGCAGGTAGGAGATAATGAATGATGATGTGAATATTTGGCTTTTTTAATTTGAGCCCAATAACAAATTGGATTTCTAAATGGTGTTCTTCATATCCTGCTTAAGGAAAATCAAACGCTGAAAGCAAAAAAGAAACTGATGGTAACTTTTTTGTTAGAGAAGGTGTGTTGTTTATGTGTTTGGGCATCTCAATACTTTTTCTGGTTGATGGACAATACTTTTGACAAGTATATTTTGCAACAATCAATACTATTGAAGATTCCAGTGGCACATTGGTTAAGATAATACAGACAGAAGGAGGCTATTCAATAAACTACTCAGTTATTCCTAATTGTTATCTTCTGATATTCAGCAATATTTGTACCAAAGTGCAAAAACAGTGGCTCAGTACATCATGTATATCATTCATGTATTATATTTTAATTTTGTTGAAATGTAATGTGTTTTTTTAGTAGGGTTGATCCTGACTTAATTCTAATCATGCATCATCGCAGGAAGTTTCTACTTATTTGTACATGGTGGACGTAGGCTTTGTGGGCTAGGCCTAGAGAAGTTGGTGATGAGCTGCTTTCTTGATCTGCTGCTACCTTTGTGATTTATGGACAGTTCAGATTTTTGGGACATTGGGACCGGTTCTGGGGGAGGTGGGACTATTATAAATCGGACGGTCTACACCTGGGCAGGACTGGAACCAATGTCCTAGGGGCTGCTTTTGCTAACGCTGTTGGGGAGGGTTTAAACTAATGTGGCAGGGGGATGGGAACCAAATGAGGAGGTTAGTGGACAGTAAGGAGGTAGCAACTAAAGCCTGTAAGAAACTAGATAATGAAGTCAGTGTGACTAAGGGGAAGAGGAGGCAGAGAGCAGATGATGAACACAAAGGGACAGGTGGTCTGAGGTGCATTTGTTTTAATGCGGGAGGTGTAGTAGATAAGGCAGATGAACTTAGGGCTTGGATTAGTACCTGGGAGAATGATGTTATTGTTATTACTGAGACTTGGTTGAGGGAAGGGCAAGATTGGCAACTAAATATCCCAGAATATAGATGCTTCAGGCAGGATAGAGAGGGAGGTAAAAGGGGTGGAGGAATTGCATTACTGGTCAAAGAGGATATGACAGCTGTGCTGAAGGAGGGCACTATGGAGGACTCGAGCAGTGAGGAAATATGGGCAGAGCTCAGAAATAGGAAGGATGCGGAAACAATGTTGGGGCTGTACTACAGGCCTCCCAACAGCGAACATGAGATAGAGGTACAAATATGTAGACAGATTATGGAAAGATGTAGGAGCAACAGGATGGTGGTGATGGGAGATTTTAATTTTCCCAACATTGACTGGGATTCACTCAGTGTTAGGGGTTTAGATGGAGCAGAATTTGTAAGGAGCATCCAGGAGGGTTTTGTAGAGCAGTATGTAAATAGTCCAACTTGGGAAGGGGTCATACTGGGCCTGGTGTTGGGGAATGAGCCCGGCCAGGTGGTTGAAGTTTCAGTAGGGAATTACTTTGGGAATAGCGATCACAATTCTGTAAGATTTAGAATACTGATGGACAAAAACGAGAGTGGTCCTAAAGGAAGAGTACTGAATTGGGGGAAGGCCAATTATAGCAAAATTCGGCAGGAACTGGAGAATGTGGATTGGGAGCAGCTGTTTGATGGTAAATCCACATTTGATATGTGGGTAGCTTTTAAAGAGAGGCTGATTAGAGTGCAGGACAGACATGTCCCTGTGAAAATCAGGGATAGAAAGGGCAAGATTAGGGAACCATGGATGACAGGTGAAATTGTGAGACTAGCAAAGCGGAAAACGGAAGCATACATAAGTTCTAGGTGACTGAAAACAGACGAAGCTTTGGAAGAATATCAGGAAAGTAGGACCAATCTGAAACGAGGAATTAAGAGGGCTAAAAGGGGTCATGAAATATCTTTAGCAAACAGGGTTAAGAAAAATCCCAAAATCTTTTATTTGTACATAAGGAGCAAGAGGGTAACTAGAGAAAGGATTGGCCCACTCAAGGAAAAAGGAGGGAAGTTTTGCAAGGAATCAGAGAAAATGAGTGAGGTTCTTAATGAGTACTTTGTGTTGGTATTCAGTGAGGAGAGGGACATGATGGATGTTGAGGTTAGGGATAGATGTTTGATTACTCTAGGTCAAGTCGGCATAAGGAGGGGGAAAGTGTTGGGTATTCTAAAAGGCATTAGAGTTGACAAGTCCCCAGGTCCAGATGGGATCTATGCCAGGTTTGTTGGGGGAAGTGAGAGGAAATAGTTGGGGTCTTAACAGATACCTTTGCAGCATCCTTGAGCATGGGTGAGGTACCAGAGGACTGGAAAATTGTTAATGTTGTCCCCTTGTTTAAGTAAGTTAGCAAGGATTATCCAGGTAATTATAGACCGGTGAGCCTGATGTCAATGGTGGGGAAGCTGCTGGAGAAGATACTGTGGGATAGGATCTATTTACATTTGGAACAAAATGGACTTATTAGTGATAGGCAGCATGGTTTTATGCAGGGAAAGTCATGTCTTACCAAGTTGATAGAATTCTTTGAGGAAGTGACAAAGTTAATAGATGAGGGAAGGGCTGGGATGTCATGTACATGGACTTCAGTCAGGCGTTTGATAAGGTTCCCCATGGTAGGCTGATGGAGAAAGTGAAGTCGCATGGGGTCCAGGGTGTACTAGCTAGATGGATAGAGAACTGGCTGGGCAACAGGAGACAGAGAGTTGTAGTGAAAGGGAGTTTCTCAAAATGGAGAACTGTGATCTGTGGTGTTCCACAGGGAGCCGTGTTGGGACTACTGTTGTTTGTGAAATACATAAATGACCTGGAGGAAGGTATAGATGGTCTGATTAGTAAGTTTGCAGACGACACTAAGATTGGTGGATTGACAGATAGTGAAGGAGACTGTTGGAGAATGCAGCAGAATATAGATAGATTGAAGAGTTGGGCGGAGAAATGGCAGATGGAGTTCAATCCAGGCAAATGTGAGGTGATGCATTTTGGAAGATCCAATTCAAGAGTGAACTATACCCTAAGTGGAGAAGCCCTGGGGAAAATTGATGCACAGAGAGATCTGGGTGTTCAGGCCCATTGGACCCTGAAGGTGGCAACGCAGGTCGATAGAGCGGTCAAGAAGGCATACAGCTCGCTTTCATTCATTGGACGGGGTATTGAATACAAGAGTTGGCAGGTCATGTTACAGTTGTATAGGACTTTGGTTCGACCACATTTGGAATACTGCGTACAGTTCTTGTCGCCACATTACCAAAAGGATGTGGATGCTTTGGAGAGGGTACAGGGGAGGATCACCAGGATGTTGCCTGGTATGGAGGGTGCTAGCTATGAAGAGAGGTTGAGTAGATTAGGATTATTTACATTAGAAAGATGGAGGTTGAGGGGGAACCTGATTGAGGTCTACAAAATTATGAGAGGTGTAGACAGGACGGAAAGCAAGAAGCTTTTTCCCAGAGTGGGGTACTCATTTACTAGGGGTCACGATTTCAAGGTGAGAGGGGAAAAGTTTAAGGGAGATATGCGTGGAAAGTTCTTTACGCAGAGGGTAGTGGGTGCCTGGAACGCGATGCCAGCTGAGGTAGTATGGGCGGGCACGATAGCGTCATTTAAGATGTATCTAGACAGATACATGAATGGGCAGGGAGCAGAGGGATGCAGATCCTTAGAAAATAGACGACAGGTTTCGATAGAAGATCTGGATCGGTCCAGGCTTAGAGGGCTGAAGGGCCTGTTCCTGTGCTGTAATTTTCTTCGTTCTTTGTTCTTTGACACTCACAATGTTATTATACAGGGATTCCAAGATTTTGGCCCAGCAGCACTGAAGGGATAATGATATACGTCTCAATTCTAAGTGTTCAGCCCTGTATCATTAAACTGTGAATGTAAGAACATATGAATGAGCAGCATGAGTAGACGGTTTTGGAAGTGATAGCCTCGTGGTTTTACAACTAGTCTGGTAATCTGGAGATCCAGGCAATGTTCTGAGGAACTGGGTTTGAATCTTGCTGTGGCAGATGGTGGAATTTCAATTCAGTAATAACAAAAATTCTGGAATTAAGAGTCTGTTGATGACCATGAATCCATTGCTAATTGTTATCTGGTTCACTAACGTCCTTAAGGGAAGGAAACTGCCATCCTTACCTGATCTCGCCTACATGTGACTCCAGACCCACAGCAATGTGGATGACTCTCAATTGCTGTCTGGGAAATTAGGGATGGGCACTGAATGCTGGCTTAACCAGTGATGCTCACATGTCATGATTTGAAAAAGAAAGCCCTTCGAAATGCTCCGCCATTTGATACTATCATGGCTGATGTGATTTCGGCCTCAAGCTCCATTTTCCTGCCAGCTCGCCATAACTCTTCAAACCATTTCTAATTAAACAATCTGTTGAGCTCCTCTTCAATGTCCCAGCATCTACCAGACTCTGAGGTAGTGAATTCTACAGATCTTTGAGAGCAGTAATTTCACCTCATTCCCTTTTCAAATCTGCTACCCCTTATCCGAAACCTAAGACCAATCATTCTAGATTGCTTACATGAGGAAAAATCCTATTTCTAATTTGTCAATCCCATTTGACATCTTTCATCCCATAATTGACCTCTTCACATTCTTCTCAACTGCAAACAGTATAGGCCTAAACCGTTCAATCTCTTCTTAAGGGAAAGCCCCCATCTCTGGAATCAATCCCATGAGAGCCGCCTCTGAACTGCCTCCAATACAATTACATCCCTCCTCAAATAAGGGGAACCAAAATTGTAAGCAGTTCCCTGGATGCAGTCTCACTGATGTTTTGTACAGTTGCAGCAACACTTCCCCGCTTTTTATCCTCTATTCCCTTGGCAATAAATTGATTCCTTTTTTTAAATGTCAGTTCTTTGGGCCTGGGAGAAGGGTATCCGCAAGAGAAAGGAAAGTTTGTGAAATTAACCTTGTTGCTTCTAACTGAGAGGGTGGGTAAATAAAGAAGAGGAGCCAATTTATCCCTCCTCATCCAGGACTTTAACAGCTTGTAGTATTCTGTCCAGAACTGTAATGAATTGGGGAAACTCAGCCTGGGTTTGTTCATAATATTGTACATGATAATGCAACTCTGACATCAATCATCATGTGTAAGAACAGAAGGGAAGAACTGTGCTAGAAAGCTGCGATCAGTAAACTCTAATATTATCATGTAATAAAGAATTTTACAAGAGAGTCAGGCAATAGTTACTCTTAGACAAGATAACAGAGACAGATGCAGCAGTCTGAGTAGGAACTGTCCAATTACGCAGAGCAGCTTCAAGACTTTAGCATAGACAGCCAATACCTAGACCCCATGGTGTGCAGAATCGAAGAGGGTAGGACAATGCAGGCTTGAATCCTTGGGGAAAAGTACTATCCAATGGGACAGGAGTCAGAGCACAAAGTAGTTTGGTTAGTTGCAAAGTAAACCTTCATATTTAGCCTATGAATATCTGTGCTAATTAAATAAACCCAACTTCATTGTTTAATCTGATCTGTCCATTGGTGCTCAAAACATTTGAATATAAAGAGGTTAATGGC
>JAHRHZ010000249.1:14104565-14135256 GCA_024137785.1 Ginglymostoma cirratum
TTTTGAAGCTTGTGAAATCCACATTGATGCCATTGGGCTGCAGGGTTCCCAGGCTGAATATGATTTGCTGTTCCCACTGCAACTCTTAGCTATAACCTGTTCATTTTTGTCCAGTTTGGGTTCTGCCAGGGCCATTCAGTTCCTGACTTCATTACAGCCTTGCTTCAAACATGGACAAAGAGCTGAGTTCCAGAAGTGAGGGGAATGTGCCAGCCCTTGACATTAAAGCTGAGTGTGGTATCAAGGAGCTTTAGCAGAACTGGAATTAATAGGTATCAGGGGCAAACTCACCGCTAATTGGAGTGAAATCTGCCATATATGAAGATACTTGTGGTTGCTGGACGTCAGTCATCTCTGCTTCAGAACATCACTACAGGAGTTCCTCAGGGTAAGGTCCTTGGTCCAGCCATCTGCAGCTACTTCATCAATGACTTTCCCTCCATCATAATGTCAGATGTAAGGATCTTTGCCAAACATTACAAATAAGAGACAATCTAACTACTGCCCCTTTCTATTCAATGGTGTTGCCATCACTGAATACCCCACGATCAACATCTTGGAGTTATCATTGACCAAGTACTCAACTGGACTCACCACATATTCTGATGAAGGGTTTAGGCCCGAAACGTCAAGTTTTCCTGCTCCTGTGATGCTGCTTGGCCTGCTGTGTTCATCCAGCCCCATGCTTGTTGTCTCACCACATAATCACAGTGGTTACGACAGCAGGTCAGACGCTAGGAATACTGCAGCAAGTAACTTACCTCCTGACTCCCTAAAACCTGCCCAGCTTCTACAAGACACAAGACAGGACTGTGTGTAATAAAACTTGCCTGAATGGGTGCAGCTCCAGCAACTTTCAAGAAACTTGACTTCATCCAGGACAAAGCAACCTGCTTGATTGGCACCACATCCACAAGCATCCATTCCCTCCATCACTGACATTCGGTAGCAGCAGTGCTTTCGATAAGATGCGCTACAAAAATTCACAAAAGCTCCTCAGACAGCACCTTCCAAACCCATAATTACTTCCATCTAGAAGGATAAGAGCATCAGATACACAGGAACAACACCACCTGCAAGTTCCCCTCCAAGCCATTCACCATCCTGACTTTGAAATATATTGCCAATCCTTCACTAAACCTGGATCATAACCTTGGAATTCCTTCCCAAGGGCATTGTGGGTCTATCCACAGCATGAGGACTGCAGTGGTTCAAGGGCCACTGGGGACAGGCAAAAAATGCTGGCCAGCCAGTGATACAAAGGATAAAGATCAAAGAAAATTACAGCACAGGAACAGGCCGTTCAGCCCTCCAAGCCTGCACCGATCCAGATCCTCCATCTAAACTTGTCACCTATTTTCCAAGGATCTGTATCCCTCTGCTCCCTGCCCATTCATGTATCTGTCTAGATACATCTTAAATGATGCTATCGTGCCCACCTCTACTACCTCGTCTGGCAACGTGTTCCAGGCACCTACCATCCTCTGCGTAAAGAACTTTCCATGCATATCTCCCTTAAACTTTCCCCACTCACCTTGAAATTGTGACCTCTAGTAATTGAGTCCCCCACTCTGGGAAAAAGCTTCTTGCTATCCACCCTGTCTATACCTCTCATGATTTTGTAGACCTCAACCAGGTCCCCCCTCAACCTCCATCTTTCTAATGTAAATAATACTAATCTACTCAACCTCTCTTCATAGTTAGCGCCCTCCATACCAGGCAACCTCCTGGCAACCCTCCTCTGCGCCCTCTCTAAAACATTCACATCCTTTTGGTAATGTGGTGACCAGAACTGTACGCAGTATTCCAAATGTGGTCGAACCAATGTCCTATACAACTGTAACATGACCTGCCAACTCTTGTATTCAATACGCCGTCCGATGAATGAAAGCATGGTGTATGCCTTCTTGACCACTCTATCGACCTGCGTTGCCACCTTCAGGGTCCAATGGGCCTGAACACCCAGATCTCTCTGTGCATCAATTTTCCCCAGGGCTTCTCCACTTAGGGTATAGTTCACTCTTGAATTGGATCTTCCAAAATGCATCACCTCACATTTGCCTGGATTGAACTCCATCTGCCATTTCTCTGTCCAACTCTCCAATCTATCTATAACCTGCTGCATTCTCTGACAGTCCCCTTCACTATCTGCTACTCCACCAATCTCAGTGTAATCTGCAAACTTGCTAATCAGACCATCTGTACCTACCTCCAGATCATTTATGTATATCACAAACAACAGTGGTCCCAACACAGATCTCTGTGGAACACCACTGGCCACAGTTCTCCATTTTGAGAAACTCCCTTGCACTACAACTCTGTGTCTCCTTTTGCCCAGCCAGTTCTCTATCCATCTAGCTAGTACACCCTGGATCCCATGCGACTTCACTTTCTCCATCAGCCTACCATGGGGAATCTTATCAAACGCCTGACTGAAAGTCCATGTATATGACATCTACAGCCCTTCCCTCATTTATCAACTTTGTCACTTTCTCAAAGAATTCTATCAAGTTGGTAAGACATGATGCCTACCCATGTCCTACAAATGAATAAAAAGTAACTGAATATACACTAGAATTACATCCAAGACCAATAAGGATTTGCAAACTTTCAGAATTTCATCCCTGTTGAATGGTTAAGAGTTAAATCTGTGGTTTGCTGTCAATTTGCAATATTTTCTTTGCCGTCTGCCAGAAATGCATTTAGCTTTTAATCAGATTAACTTCCTCACTGATAAACTGGAACCTACCAGGCCAGTTGACTTCTAACACTGAGCTAACCAGCGTAGATGCAGACTGAAGTGTTGTCTGCTTTGGATCCGAGGGAGACAAGTTGGAGCACTTTTCTCAGATTGAGAAGCTGGGAGCTGTAGAAGAGAAAAGGGTACTTAGAGAGTAAAACGTGACTTTGTGCAATATTGTATAATCTCCAAATTATCTTCACTGGGAATAAAACAGTGTAAGTTATATAAAACTCTGCTACAAGCCCCACACTACCAGTTTGAAACTATCACATATAATTAAGATCTACCCTGAAGGCATCCATCCCTGGACACAGATCAGTAGTGTTTAGTGACCTATGAAAATGGGCACCTAAATCTCTTTACTATCCACAGCTTAATCACTTAA
Source organism: Ginglymostoma cirratum (assembly GCA_024137785.1). Lineage (NCBI taxonomy): Eukaryota > Metazoa > Chordata > Chondrichthyes > Orectolobiformes > Ginglymostomatidae > Ginglymostoma > Ginglymostoma cirratum. The sequence continues at coordinate 14,107,694 of JAHRHZ010000249.1, forward strand.
AAAGCAGTTTGATTTGTCTTCTGAGATCCACGTGTAAGTTTTGGTGTAGGAATCACAGATTAACCAAAAATGGCATGAAAATTAGAGGTTATCTTAAAGCAGTTAGTTACAAACATATGAGTTAGAAAAAGGAACAGGCCACTTAGCACCTTTAGCTTACTCCATTATTCAATAAAATCATGGCTGATCTTATTACTCCACGTTCCTGCCTGTTTTTCAAAAATGCTACAGCTTAGATATTTTTCTGTCTGGCTTACGTATTATATGACATGTGACCCGTAACAAGTAAGAAAGGTTTCCTAGTCAAGGGATCCCAAAGGTGTCAATTAAGTACAATGGTTCCTCCTCCCTTAAAGGTACACAGTCGCCTGAAAATGGTCAGAAATCACACAACACTAGGTTATAGTCAGAGATAGTAGGAACTGCAGAAGCTGGAGAATCTGAGATAACAAGGTGTGAGCTGGATAAATACAGCAGGCCAAGCAGCATCAGGGGAGCAGGAAGGCTGACGTTTCGGGCCTAGAACCTTCGGGTTTATCTGAAAACACAAGCTTTCGGAGCTTCGCACTAACACCTGAAGAAGGAGAGAATCTCCAAAAGCTTGTGTTTTCAAATGAACCTTTTGGACTATAACCTGGTGTCATGTGATTTCTGACCTTGTCCGCTCCAGTCCAACACTGGCACCTCCACATCGTCTCCTGAAAATGGCCAATGTAAGAAAAACCATGGCATGCAGAACCACCTGAAAAAGTCTGTTGGGCTGAATATTTCAGTTTTTTGAACAAATTTGAGTTGCTTTGCGTTTTTTTTGGAGGGGTTGTCACCACGAGCCCAAGTGAATTTTCTCATCATATCTCAACAAACCCACCTCACTAATGATCTACCCCACTCAACAAGGTCTGATGGAATACAAAGAATGCAAGGTTACTACAAAAAAAACAAAACAAGGATCAGCCCAGACCTGTATTGCATATTGAACAGAAGTGGTTGATACTTAAAATGGGAGAGGCGTAATGACCCAAAACTCATTAAGAGGTACTCATGCAAAACAACGGGAAGAGACAGTATATTTGTGTATTCTCTAGTTTTGGCTAAACTGCTTTGCACCACTATGATTTAACCTCGTTGGGTACTATTAGCCCTGCCCTGTTACCCCATTGGCTGAAGACGAATAACATTCCAGAAGAGTTCAGAAAGGGGTGTAAGAATGGACATTTGGTGGCCATTACCTCAGTGAAGACTTGGCCAGTGAAGACTCTACATGAGACCCAGCTTTACACCAGTTGAATTGAATCCAACAGCTCAGTCAAGTTCACCAGAGCAGGTAGTATATATGTTTTTCAATCAGTCAATCTAGTTTGGGGAGAAGTTATGTTGATTTGTTGTGTGAAAGTTGTTTATTTAACTGAGCATCTGGGCAAATGCAATTAACGAGTAATAAACTGGTCAAAGTGTCTGTCGAGAATATTTCACAAGTGGGAGTGTATCTGGAGTCTCAAAGTAAAAAGGATGGAGGTTTCAAAAGCCGGTAATGTCAAACAGACAAATTTTGAATAATATTACTGAGGTGTAGAAAGTGGAGTTCAAAATTGAAATGGAAATGATGCTCTGAAGGCAACAAGCAATTCCTGTCCTGTTCAAATCCTGTCTAAAGGACGCATCATCCTGATTTGGACTCGTATCACTGTTCATCATTACTGGGTTAAAATTCTGGAGTTTCTTTCCCAACTGTACTGTAGGTTTACCTACCCTACTTAGAACACCACCTTCTGAAGGGCAATTAGAGAAGGGCAGCAAATGTTGGCCTTGGGATGAAATCTCTTACCACAAAAGTCATGAAGAAACGGCACTGTGAAAGTGGGAATATATCAGATTAGGAGGAAGGAGATTAGTTAATTATTTTGATTTAATGGCTGCATCTTTGTTTCTTTTTCTCTGCCCGTAGCATAAATATCTGACTCACTGCTAATGTAAAGAACATATACAGAACCATTGGTGGTCTCAAGGCCATGGCATGTTATTATCATTGGCAGTCTGAGATTTTCAGAAAAATGCTTGGTCTAACTCAGTACCAGCTGTTATTCACATTTTATATTCTTACTGGCTTCCTTGTTAAACTTGTTGATGTGGTTACATAACATATTCATCCACCTTAACTCATTAGTGGAGCATTGGAGTCCCTTGGTACCAATTTGAATTCAACCCTTAGACCTGATGACATCCAGATGTGCTCGGTCTCAACAACGGAATTGATCTGAACTTTTGTGTGCAATGGAAGAGGAAAATAAAGGACATTGTTGGATAAATTAATGCTGTTTCACAAAAATGTGACTTTGTTGAATAATATCGGTCAACATTTAGCACTCTGTGGTAGCATCAACTGCAGCAGAAGGACCAGCAGCAGTTTGGTCTGCTCCTAAGTTGTTGGCCCTCCAGTTCAAAGAGTTGTCTGTGACCGATTGTTGCAAACTGGCACATTCCAAGCTCCAGGACTTTGTGCTGATGTGTGCACTAAGGCTTGGGGCAGTTGCTGCAATGGAGAAAAGACATTGTCTCAGATTCACCTGTCATCAAATGCCAAAGGGCTGGATACTGTATAAAATTCATCAGGTGGTATATTTATCCTGGGATGCATATCCTAACTATAATGAGTAATTGCAATTGTATTGAGGCACCTCAGATTGGCACAAACTGTATGGAAAGTAATTGAACTATATCAGTACTTTTGGTAATGCCTGGTTTAAACTGTTATGGATATAATTTTGCAAATTTTTAGGAATAACGGATAGTTTTAAAAATAATTTGGACTGAGGCTATTCGCAACATTAGCCATGATTGCAGGCCAGACCCTTCAAAATAGAGGGTTCATTCACCAAAGCTTTAACAGAATAGCTTAAATACTATGTTTACAAGAGTAGATAAAGGGTTGGGGACTCAAACAGTATGACTCCCCAATGTTTGCCTAAAACTTGAATTGCATCTACTAACTGTAAATCATGTGTGTAATGGAATATTCCCCACTTAACTGGCAAATGTTTTAAAAAGATTAAATTTGAATCACAATGCTTTGCTTGTCTCATGCAGTAAGAACACCTGGGCAAATACATTTAACTAGGGAGGCAATGGCATAATGATAATGTCACCAATGTGACAGGCACCACTGCTGCCTCATAGCACCATGGACCGGGTTCAATTTCAGCCTCAAGCTACTATCTGTGTGGAGTTTGCACATTCTCCCTGTGTCTGTGTGGGTTTCCTTTGGGTGCTCCGGTTTCCTCCCACAGTCCAAAGACGTGCAGGTTGGGTGGATTGGCCATGCTAAATTGCCCATAATATTCAGTGATGTGTAAGTTAGGTGGATTATCCATGGGAAATGCAGGGTTACAGGGATAAGGTAGGGAGGTGAGTCTGGATGGGATGCTGTTTGGAGAGTTAGTGTGGACTTGTTACGCCAAATGGCCTGTTTGCACTCTGTAAGGATTCTATGGTTTCTATGATGGTCGAAATGTCGGTGTAGAATATTTCACAGGTGGGAGTGTATCTGGATTCTTGAAGTAAAAAAATGGATGTTTCAAAAGCAGGTAATCTCAAACGGACAAATTTGAATAATATTACTGAGGTGGAAAAAGATGGCATTCAAAATTGAATTAGAAATGATACACTGAAGGCAACAAACAACATTCAAGAGATGGCAGAAGATAGAGAGTGCTGGTGGGGTTTGCTTTTCAGAGTGGAGGCCGGAGACCAGTAGTGTGTCACAAGGGTCGGTGCTGGGTAGGCTGCTTTTTGTTATTTATACAAATGATTTGGATGCGAATACAGAAAGTATGGTTAGTAAGTTTGCAGATTACACCAAAATTGGAGGTGTGGTTGACAATGAAGGTTACTTCAGAGTACAACTGGGCCTTGATCAGATGGGCCAATGGGCTGAAGAGTGGCAGATGGAGTTTAATTCAGATAAATGTGAGGTGCTGCATTTTAGAAAGGAAAATCAGGGCAGGACTTATATACTTAATGGTAAGGTCCTGGGTAGTGTTGCTGAACAAAGAGACTTTCGAGTGCAGGTTCATAGTTCCTTGAAAGTGGAGTCCCTGGTAGACAGGATAGTGAGGAAGGCATTTGATATGCTTATCTTTATTGGTCAGTGCATTGAATATAGGAGTTGGGAGATCACGATGCAGCAGTACAGGACATTGGTTCGGCCACTTTTGGAATACTGCGTGCAATTCTGGCCTCCCTGCTATAGGAAGGATGTTGTGAAACTTGAAATGGTTCAGAGCTATAGCGAGAGGCTGAATAGGCTGGGGCTATTTTCCCTGGAGCATCGAAGACTGAGGGGTGACCTTACAGAGGTTTATAAATCATGAGATACATAGATAAGATGAATACCCAAGGTCTTTTCCTTGGGGTGGAGGAGACCAAACCTAGAGGGCATAGGTTTAAGGTGAGAGGGAAAAGGTTTAAAAGGGACCTCAGGGGCAACTTTTTCACGCAGAGGATGATGCGTGTATGGAATGAGCTGCCAGAGGAAGTCGTGGAGGCTGGTACAATTACAACATTTAACAGTCTTCTGGATGGGTATATGAATAAGAAGAGTTTAGAGGGATATCGGCCAAATGTTGGAAAATGAGACTAGATTAATTCAGAATATCTGGTCAGTATGGACGAGTTGGACCGAAGGCTCTGTTTTCATGCTGTATGACTATGACTCTAAGAAGCACATTACCAACTAGTACACAGTGGCAGCATTGTGTGTACCACCTGCAGAGTGCAATGCAGCAACTTGCCAAGCATCCTGCAACATTACCTTTCAAACCCTTGATCGTGTCCACCTCAAGGGACAAGGGAAGCGGTATAGGAAAGCAACCACCACCAAATCCCCTCCAAAGTGCACACCATCCTGACTTGGACTGCTTCTTCATAATTACTGGGTTAAAACTCCTTTCCTAAAGATACTGTGAGTTTAGCTACCCAACTTGAACTGCAGCTGTTCAAGAATACCCCTCACCACCACATTCTGAAGGGCAACGAGAGATGGGCAGCAAATTTTGGCCTTGGGAAGGAATCTTATATCACATTTTAAAAAAAGACATAAAGGGTGCTGTGAAAGTGGGAATGTATTAGTTTAGGAGCAAAAGGATTAGTTAATTGTTTTTGTTAAAACTGGAGCAGCGATGTTAAGTCATTGGAGGTCCGTAAGTGTTGTAAATATGGGCACATTGTCGTCACTTTTCATAAAAATGAAATACACTTCAAAAGTCATTGGAGGCACCCATATTTCTTCAATTAGTTGAAGCTATTCAGGGAGTCTGAGCCAATCTATTCATACTGAATCAAAAATACAACTGGACACATTAGGAAACAATTTGCAAATCGGCCGCATTTTTTAAAATTTGTTTCTCCCCAGGTCACAGTAAGGATATTTTATACTCTCAGATGGAAGGGTAACTATTCTGTACTAGTTATTTATGTTGTGAGATTTTCTCCTTGTGTTGACTCTTTGCCAGTTTAACTTCAGCTACTAGTAACCAGACAGTCACCCAGAGAGATGGGTGCAAAGACCTAACGAACAGAGTAGAAAATACCTGAGATAACAAGTTGTGGGGCTGGATGAACACAGCAGGCCAAGCAGCATCATAGGAGCAGGAAAGCTTGACGTTTCGGGCCTAGACCCTTCATCAGAAATGGGGGAGGGGAAGAGGGTTCTGAACTAAATAGGGAGAGAGGGGGAGGTGGATAGAGGATGGATAGAGGAGAGGATAGGTGGAGAGGGGGCAGACAAGTCGAAGAGGCGGGGATGGAGCCAGTAAAGGTGAGTATAGGTGGGGAGGTAGGGAGGAGATAAGTCAGTCCAGGGAGGACGGACAGGTCAAGGGGGCGGGATGATGTTAGTAGATAGGAGATGGGGGTGGGGCTTGAGGTGGGAGGAGGGGATAGGTGAGATGAAGAGATAATAGGAACTGCAGATGCTGGAGAATCCGAGATAACAAGGTGTGGAGCTGGATGAACAAAGCAGGCAAGGCAGCATCATAGAAGCAGGAAAGCTTGACGTTTTGGGCCAACAGGTTAGGGAGGGGGGGACGAGCTGGGCTGGTTTTGGGATGTGGTTGGGGGAGGGGAGATTTTGAAGCTTGTGGAACTCTGCAGCCCAATGCTATCAATGTGGATTTCACATGTTTTGAAATTGTCATCATCTTGGGGAAGTAAGAGTGCTTCCCAGTTCAACTCTCCTGTTTCATCCTCACATGGGTCCAACGTTCTTGGTGCTGTTTTCCCTGAGCAAATTGCATTGGCAAAGACCCCAGAGACAGCTGGTGGTGTTGGTGACGTCTGTGTTTGTGTGCAGTGCATTAGACTGACAGCTGTCTAAACATTCAATATTTGTCTCACTTTGCCTCCAAGAACTAAGATTGATTGACTGCAAGAATTTTACCGAAAGGTAATCTCTGCAGAGAGAAATGTATTTTATTTCAAGTACCAAGTGTGTGTTTGAGTGTTTGTTTGTGTCTGTGGTTTTCATTTATTTTAGAGGGAAAACATGTGTATTTTGAAATTACAAATTAAGTGTGCTAATTGGTTTTGCAATGCCATTAAACAAGTCTGGTTCATTATGAGTCTGCAATTTTACGTTCAATAAAGAATCCTGGTTGATGGATCTTTGCAAGTCTAATATAAAGAAAGCATATGACTGGTCATATCAAGAGCCAATAAAATAATTAAATGTATGTTGCGACCTATGGAGTAGCGAAAAACAGTAGACACAGAGAACATAGAAAAATAGGATCAGGAGTAGACCATTTCGCCATAAGACCACAGACATAAGAGCAGAAATTAGGCCATTCAGCCCATCGAGTCTGATCCACCATTCAATCATGCCTGATAAGTTTCTCAATCCCATTCTCCCGCTTTCTCCCTGTAACCCTTGATCCCCTTGACAATCAAGAGCCTATCTATCTCCATCTTAAATATACTCAATGACCTGGCATCCACAGTTTTCTGTGGCAATGAATTCCATAGATTCATCTTGCTCCTTATTTCCATTCTAAATAGGTCTTCCCTTTACTCTAAGTCTGTGTCCTCAGTTCCTAGTCTCTCCTACCAATGGAAACACCCTCCCAACATCCACTGTGTCCGAGCCATTCAGTATTCTGTAAGTTTCAATTAGATCCCCCTTCATTCTTCTAAATGCCTTCGAGTGTAGACACAGAGTTCTCAAATGTTCCTCATATGTTAAGCTTTTCATTCCTGGCCCTTTGAGTTTGCTCTGCCATTCATTATGATCATGGATAATCATCCAACTCAATAGAATGTTCCTGCTTTTCTCAAAATCCTCGATCCTTTTAGGCCCAGCTTTTATATCCAACTGCTTCTTGAAATCTTACAATGTTTTGGACTCCTCTCATCTTGGGTTGGAACTGTGCATGCTTTAGATCATCTGCAAATGACAAAATTTAACCTTCAGATCAACACTTCTCAGTGGGAACAAAGTGTGGAGCTGGAGGAACACAGCAGGCCAGGCGGCATCATAGGAGCAGGAAATTTGATGGTTCGGGTCGGGATCCTTCCTCATTTCTTCTGAAGAAAGGTCCCGACCTGAAATAACAAGGTGTGGAGCTGAATGAACACAGCAGGCCAAGCAGCATCATAGGAGCAGGAAAGCTTGACGTTTCGGGCTGGACCCTTCATCACCCTTTCTGATGAAGGGTCTAGGCCCGAAACGTCAAGCTTTCCTGCTCCTGCGGTGCTGCTTGGCCTGCAGTGTTCATCCAGCTCCACACCTTGTTATTTTGGATTCTCCAGCATCTGCAGTTCCTATTATCCCGACCCGAAATGTCAGCTTTCCTGCTCCTCTGATGCCGCCTGGCCTGCTGTGTTCCTCCAGCTCCACACTGTGTCATCTCTGACTCCAGCATCTGAAGTTCTTGCTATCTCACTTCTCAGTGGGACTGCTGGCCACTGCAGGGACAGCAGTTAGCCTCTCATGAGACCATCACTGGAGGCCGCACATGTGCAGCAGTTTTGCTGGGTAATGACAGGTAATCCTTGATGAAATGTGGTGTGAGTGTGGGTTGGGACTCTGATTCGGTCAGCACAGTGTACGAGTGGGGTCACAGATGAAGTGGTGGGGGGGGCATCTGTTGGGAAAACGGTACCCAATCTGAGACACACCACCCAGCCGAACTATGAGATGTAGGAGCAGAGGTAGGTCATTCAGCCTATCAAATATTCTCTGCCTTTTAATGAGATCATGGCTGATCTGATAATCCTTAATTCCACTCACCTACATTTCCCACTTAACCCTTGATTCCATTATTGATTAAAAAATCATTCTATGTCATACTAAATAAAAGTATTTACAAGTCCCTGTGCTAAAGAATTCAACAGATTCATTCCCCTCTGAGAGAAGAAATTCCTGTTAATCTCTGAAATAGGTGACCCCTTCTTCTGAGATCATGCCCTCTGGTCCTAGATTCTCCCAGACCCTCCCTGTCTTGCTCCCAAGAAATAACCTCTCAGCAACTACCTTGTCAAGTCCAATAAGACTATTGCACATTTTAAATGCTCATCTTCTTCTTGTTTTTCTAAATTCCAACATGTACAGGGCCAATTCACTCACCTTCTCCTATGAGAACATAGAACAGTACAGCACAGTACAGGCCCTTCAACCCACGATGTTGTGCCGACCTATTATCCTATTCAAAGATCAAAACACCCTGCATATTCTGCATTTTACTATCATCCATGTGCCTATCCAAGAGTTGCTTAAATGTCCTATAAGACATAACTACACATCTGGGACCAATCTAGTGAACCTTGTCCAGATTGCCTCCAATGCCAGTATATCCTTCCTTAGAGAAGGGACTAAAAATGACCAAAAAAGGACCAAAAATATACCACTTATGGTCTGGCTATTGCCTTGTATAGCTTTAGCAAGACTTCCCTACTTTTAGATTCCATTCCCTTTGAGTTAATGGCCAACATTCCATTTGTCTTCCCTATTACCTGCTGATTTCTGAACAAGGACTCCCAGATTTCTCTGTAGCTTCCTGCAGCCTTTCTCCACTTAAATAATGTTCACCGCCTTTACTCTTTCTGCCAAAGCACATAACCTTATGTTTTCTCACATTATATTCCATCTGCCAACTCACTTAACATCTATATCCCTCTGCAGACACATTTGTCATCCTTACCCACTTGCCTTCCCACTTATTTTTATGTAATCCACAAACTTGGCTATAGAACTCAGCAGACTGTCAGGTCTCAGGGCAAGGGAGTCAGGTTCTGAAGGGTTCTCAGGTGCTGGGGTGCCAGTATCAGGTCCAGATTGAGGTCGGGTGGGAGATGATTCCCATTAGGTCCAGTGTCCCATTCATCTTTCCACCCTCAGTTCCCTAGTACTTTGTCTCTAGCCATAGTTATTTCTTCATTTTTTTTGCCCCTTGAGTGTGTAGCCATTTTTGAATGTTGTAAGTGTCTTCTGCTGTGAGTACTGGTGTAATGTACCTATTCAATTCCTCTGCCATTTACTGGTTCCCCATTATTAATTCCCTAGCCTAATTCTCTCAGGGAATTGTGTTCATTTTGGTCTCCTGTTTCCTCATGTATTTAAAGAAGCAATGCTGTTCATCTTAATATTACTTGCAAGTTTACCATCTAAGTTTATGCTTTCCCTCTTCATTGTTTTTTTTTGTTAATCTGCCATTTGTTTTTCAATCTTTCCCAATCACTGATTTACCAGTAATCTTTGCCACATGTTATGTTTTTGTTGTAATTGGATGCTGTCCATAGCTCCCTCCCAAACTGAATGCCAAATTCAGTTGTCATGATCACTGTTTTCTAGGGTAGCCTTGCCTCTGAGACCATTTATTAAACCTGCCTCATTGCACATCACCTGATCTGAATTAGCCTGATCCTTGTTGAATCTACACCCTCTGCACAGTGGTCAGTGATTCTTTAATCAAGGAAACTATTCAAAACACGCTCCATGAATTCTTCCTTGTGCTTACCTCTGCAAATTTCATTTTCTCAATCTACAGGAAAATTAACTAAACCCACGATTAATGTATTATCTTTTTACATGATTTTATTATGTCCTTATTTATTCTCTTTTCTACCAAATAGCTACTGTTAGGGGGCTACAAACTACTCTTACCAGTATTTTATTCCTCTTGTTATTTATTTTAATCATTCATGGTATGTTCATGTTGCTGGCTAGGCCAACATTTATTATTCACCCTTAATTTTCCAGAGGACAGTTAACAATCAACCACTTCGCTGTAGATCTGGTTGCAAGAAAGTTGGACTAAGTAAAGATGACAGATTTCCTGGATAACAAGCATGGGGCTGGATGAACACAGCAGGTCATCCAGCCCCATGCTTGTTATCTCGGATTCTCCAGCATCTGCAGTACCTTTTATCTCATGACAGATTTCCTTTCCATTTGTGAACTGCATGGGTTCTTACAACAATTAACAGTGGTTACCATTAAACCAGCTCCTTATTCGAGACATTTTATTAAATTCAAATTTCAACATCAGCCATGATGGGATTTGAACCTACAACTTCAGAGTATTGGCCAGTGATTAGAGTTCTATCATCCAACCTCAGTTTACACCATCCCCATGTGTTGTCAAAGAGGCAGAAGTCAGGTAATGTTGGGAGTACTATGACCACAACAACAGGCAAAACAAAGTGTTCTATGAATAGCCACCAACTCACCTCCTGCCTCCCCATGTGTGGGTGTCATTATAACGAATGGACTGTACTTTCTCAAGGGCAATTAGTGATGGGTGTGAAATGATGGCCTAGAAACACCAACATCACCTGAATGAATATAATAAATTCCTGTTCACCATCAACATGTCTCACTTCAACAGAATGATGGAATACCATCCTATTACACTTCCAATAAGACTCAAGAAACTTGACACCACATCCAGCATCTCCAACATTCACACTCTCCATAGCCAATTCACAACGGCAACAGTGTGTATCATCTAGAAAATGCACTGCCGCAATTCACCAAGGCCTCTTTGTCAGGACCTTTAAACCCATGATCTCTACCACCTAGTGCAAGGGCAGCACCATCTCCAAACTTTGTTGCCAGTCACATATCATCCCGCTTTGGGAATATATTTCCATACCTTCATTGACAAATCCTTGAACTCCCTCTCTCTCAAAAATATGGGTGCACCTTCTATGGTTCAAGAAGGCAGCTCAGGGGCAATTTGATCTTGGGCAATAAATGCTGACCTTTCAGGTTTAGAAAAAACACATACATCTTGTGATTGAATAATAAAAATCTTTTTTTTTCTATTTGCCTTCTGCAGTTCTCTGTTCCTAGTTTATTCTCCACCCAAACCCCACTACGGATTCATCCTGTTTGATGAGAACTGTCTTCCAGCAAATGTTTTTTTAAATCTTCCCAATTCTTTTACAATCTTTCTCTCTAATGCTATTTTCCTAAAAGAAATCTTCCAAATTGAACTCTAATGTTTATCAAACAACATTTTCATGACCTGAGGTTAGACCAGAGTGGAGCAAACACAATACATTTGATAGAAAGTTCTTGATTAAGTTACTGATTTAGTTAAATTCTCATTTTCCTATGCACCAGCAATCATTGCACATCAAGTCTTTCACACATACAAACGTAAGAATTGGGAGCAGGCTACTTAGCTCCTTGAGCCAGATCTGCCATTTAATAGGATCATAATAAGACTTTGTTGCCAATGGAAATGCTTTCTCCTTACAGTATTTACATTATTGCGACAGCTGCTACTGTGAGATTCATTCCCATTGAATTCTTTAATGATGTTGAGTAAACCTTCAATTATAGGCCAAGATCGTAGCTTTGCTCATGATTAGCAGTGACCCACTGTAAACCTCATGCAGCTACAACGAAGTTTCAATAAACATTTGAAACACTCAGGGGTCACAGGATACTAAAACAGGGAGCTGAGAAACACAAAGTGTGGAAAGACTTGACCTCAAATTGTACTGCATTTCAGAATTCCTTACTGAATCTCATGGAGCTTATTTCATCAGTCAGTCATAAGCAGTATAAAATGAGTTCCTTCCCGGACCATCCAGACTTTTAGATGGCATGTGGTTGACCTTTAGCTGCCCTCTCAATTAGCCTAGTAAGCAACTCAATTCAAGGGCAATCATGGCAACAAACATTGGCTTTGCCAACAAAGCACACATCTCATACAAGAAGAAATAAAATAAAACCAATAGATGGCAGCACTGATCCCTGTTGCTGCAACATAGTTTGGAGACTTACAGTTATAACTAATTGTTTAAGGTTTCTTTGGTCTCTTTACAACATCTAGAGATTGGGGGAAAACGTAGTAACAAACTGAGAATTTCCGTGCTTGTGGGTCTTGTGACAAGATTTTGAGCTCATGAATGCCAAGGCTGGAATGGCAGGTGATTGTGAAGTTCTGGGTCTGGATTTGAAGCCCTAGAATACACTTGTCTGGTTTTACTTCCTGGTTCGCAGTTTGCTAGAAGGGGAGAGAGCGTGAATGATCTGCGCACAGAAAACCACACTGGGTGAACTTGTCCTGGACTGTGTCTGTTTTTTTTTAGCCCTGGCTCTGAATCCAGTCTGCTTCAACATTTGAGACTATTCATTATGGTATCACATACATAGTTCTGCTTAAAATTCTCTGCCCATTAAACTTATTAAGGGCGTTTCATGTATAACTTGATTTTTCTTCATTCATTCACAGGATGAGGATGTCTTTGTTTAGGCCAGCATTTGTTGCCTATCTCTAATCTCTACCCCAGTTAAGAATCAAACACATTGCTGTAGGTCTGGAGTCACATGTAGGCCAGACCAGGTAAAGATGGCAGTTTTCTTCCCTAAAGGGCATTAGTGAACTGAATGGGTTTTTCCTGACAATTGAGTCATGATCATTATTAGACTTGCAATTCCAGATATTTTCTTTTAAACAGAATTTGAATTCTACCATTTGATATTGTGGGATTTGAACTGAGGATCATGCAGAACATTATCTGGGTCTCTAGATTAACAGTCCAGCAATAATGCCACTGAGCTATTGCCTCCCCTTGGTTTTGTTTAGTGTATGCTGACATGCTTTTCAGAGACTTTATTAAAGACTTTCCATATTGCTAGTATTACTCTCCCTCTACCCCCAGTGCATCTTCTGTACAAAAGCCATCCTTTTCCTAGCTACCATCAATTCTGAGAAAGGGTCACTGGACCCAAAACATTAAGTCTGATTTCTCTCCACAGATGCTGCCAGACCTGTTGAGAATTTCCGGCAATTTCTGTTTTTGTTTCAGATTTCCAGCATCTGCAGTTCTTTTTTTGTTTTCCCCCCTCTTGCTAGTTTGGGCCTCTTTAAAAGGGTCCATGCACTGGATCTATAATTAGGTGGAGTACTGGCATCCCCAAACTCCTGTCACCTTCTCACCTCAAATAGAGCTGAAGTCCTTAAGTAGTCAATAAACTTAAGGGATTAACTGAATAGTAAACCATTGTGGGCAAGTCAGTTGTGCCTTGTTTGTGATTAATCTATGCACGATCACAGGCATAGATATGGGCCAGGTGAGTGGGGATGGGGTTGCCCAGCAGTGGAAGGCCACATCCATCTCCCCACCACAATTTTCACATCCATTCTACCTCAATGCCCATATTTCCCTATATCCGCAACCCAATGCCCAGCCCATCCCTCTAACCAACTGAGGGCCACCAACCTGTACCACCCCCAAATCTGTTCATCAAACCTCACCCCCAATCCTACTGCACCCCACCCCTCCTGACACTCCCACTTTCCTCCTAGACTTTCACTCTGGTGTTACAAGTCTGAGGCATTAAAATTGGTTCACACAGGGAACTTGGTCGGGAAGCACTGGCCTAATTCAAAACTCAAGCTTTCAGGCGTCGTTTATGGAAGTTTTGAGACCTTGCCAAGGAACCCGGTTTTGACTCCACCCTCAGGTGTCTGTCTGTGTGGAGTTTGCACATTCTCCCTGTGTTCGCGTGGGTTTCCTCTGGGTGCTCCGATTTCCTCCCACAGTTGTGTACATTAGGTGGATTGGCCATGCTAAATTGCCTGTAGTGTCTGGGATGAGCAAGCTAGATGGGTTAGCCATGGGAAATGCGGACTTATGGGGATGGGGTGGGTCTGGGTGGGTCAAGTGTGGACTCGATGGGTCGAATGATCTGCTTCTGCAGTCTATGGATTCTTATGAGTATGTATGTCTTTTAATTGTGGCCAATCATTTTGTGCTGCGGTCTAATCATCCTTTCCAGCATTTACCAGATTTTGATTTGGTTTTGATTTTTATTTTACTGGCACATGCACTCAGGTACAAAAGCACAGGAGTACAGCGAAAAGTGTATAATGTCGCCACACAAGGCATCACCTTAGATACAAGTATCAAGGTACAGAATCTTAAGAACTAGGTAGAAAGAAAGAAAATTAAAAATTAAACATTACAGTAATTATATCATAGCATAAAACATACAAAACAGGGTAAGAGTTGCACGTTGCTGAGCTTCTTGAAAGATCCTTTCAAGCTAATTTTCAATGTTGTTCGATTTTATGTCTTCTGAAATGCAGACCAGCTGAGGGGAGATTGTACTGTGCACCTTTCAGCCAAACATAGCTGAATCAGTGGTTTAAAACAGATAGTGGGAATCATGACATTATTCAGAGACTCATCTCAATTGGGTGTCAATTTTTTAAAAAGTGGTGGGCTGCTGAATCTTGCATAAAGATCCGGTCACTAAGAAAGAAAAGAAGAAAAAATTACATTTACAAATCATCTTCATGGCCATAGGATGTCCCAAAATGTTTTTTCAGCCAATGGTGAACTTTTAAAAGTGCAGTCACTGCAAAAGGCTGGATGGGCAGCAACTAATTTGAGAACAGCAAACTTCCAAAAGTAGAGATAACAAGGTGTGGGGCTGGATGAAAACAGCAGGCCAAGCAGCATCATAGGAACAGGAAAGCTTGACGTTTCGGGCCTAGACCCTTCATCAGAAAATCATAATCATCCCAATTATATTTTTATACCCACGAGACAGCTCAACTATTTTACAGCCATCAAAATTTGCCTGAAGCTTAGTCATTGGTGTCACGTGGGGAACACAAGTTAGCTGCATTTCCCATGGCTAATCCTCCAAACATACACATTCCAGGACACTATGGGCAATTTAACATGGCCAATTCACCAAACCTGCAGATCTTAGGACCGTGGGAGGAAACCCACACAGCCATAGAGAGAATGTATAAACTCTGTACAGACAGTCACCCAAGGGTGGGATTGAATCCAGGTCCCTGTCACTGTCAGGTGACATTGCTAACCATTGAGCCACTGAGCATTACAATGGAAACTTTTGCATAAACCGAGGTCCATTTACTTTCTTGGTTAAACAATTCATTTGAAAGATGACCCCTCCAACATTCCAAGCTTTGTTAGTACTGCACCAGAGTGTCTGCCTTTATTTTTGAGCCTAAGCAATTGAATATGATTTGAAAGGAGCCAAGCTGTTCCTGTACAGCTGCAACACTAGCATTTACCTGACAATATGGAAAATTGTCCCATCAATCTACCCTCAATCATCAGTAAAGTGATGGAAGGTGTCATCACAGTGCTATCAAGCAGCAGCTGCTTCGCAACAACTTGTTCAGAAATACCCAGTTTGCATTCCACCAAAACCACTCACCTCCTGACATCATTCCAGCCTTGGTTCAAACATTGGCAAAGAGCTAAACTGCAAAGGTGAGGTGAGGGGTGAGTGACAGCCCTTGACATCAAGACCGCATTTAACTGAGTTTCAAGCATCAAGGAGCCCTAGCAAAATTGAATGGAAGTCAGGGGCTTCACATTCTCAGCATTCAATCTGTTCTGCCAGACACAGTGGCAGTAGTAGGCACTATCCACAAGAAGTTCACCAAATCTTCTTAAACAGCATCTTCCAACCCATGGCCTCTTGCTATGACCTGAAGTTCCCACCTGCTTCAAGAAGACCACCATCATCCCGGTGCCAAAGAAAAATCATGCAACCTGACTCAATGACTACTGCCTGGTGACCCTGGCCTCCATAATTATGAAGTGCTTCAAGATGTTAGTCATGGCTCACATCAACTCCAGCTCACCAAATTTCCTTGATCCTTTGCAATTTGACCACCACTGCAACTGGTCCATGGCAGATGCCATCTCCCTTGCCCTATACTCATCCCTGGAACATGTGGATAACAAGGAAACCTATGGCAGGATCCTACTTATTGATTACAGTTTCACCTTCAACACCATAATTACAAACAAACTCATCTCTAACCTCCAAGATCTAGGTCTCAGTTCCCCCTTTGTAACTGGGGATCTTTGACTTCCTGACCCTTAGACTGCAATCAGTAAGGATAGGTGACGGCACCTCCTCCACCCATAATCCTCAGCACTGGTGCCCCACAAGGCTGTATACTTAGCCACCTAATATACTCCTTATGCACTCATGACTGTATGGCCAAATACCATCCCAACTCCATTTACAAGTTTGCTGATGACACGGCCATTGTAGGTCGGATCTCAAACAATGATGAGGCCAAAAATAGGAAAGAGATTGAGTGCCTAGTGGTATGTTATAAACGCAACAATCTATCCATCAACATCAGCAAGATGAAGGAGCTGGCCATTGACTTCAGTAATCAGAATGGAGGGCACGCCCCTGTCTGCATCAATGGCGCTGAGGTGAAGATGTTCAAGAGCATCAAGTTCTTGAGAATGATGATCACCAACAATCTGTCCTGACATTTTTAAAACACTTTTCATCAGATACATATAAGTGAGATGCGGTTATCCCTAAACTCTAAAACATTTCTTCACTCACAGAGTTGTGACTTTGTGGAATTACATACCCACAAAGGGCTTTGGATGATCAGTTATTTAGCATAGTGATTGCTGAAGTCTAAAGATTTTTGGATACCAGAGGAATCAAGGGGAAATTGGAAGGAAACTAAACTGCAGGTTCATGATCAGCCAATGGCAAAGCAAGTTCAGTGGGTCTTATGCCCTATTCCTGCTCTAATTTCCTATGTTCCTGTATTCTAAAGTAGGACAGGCACACTATGCAATGAACAGACAATAATACGAAGATTTAACTCTATAAACTTTCATTTGTCCCAATGCGTGCTTGGAGTTTTTACGGATAGACAATTCACCTAACTAAACAGTGATTTGAGGGAGATTTAAGCTCTGTGTTTCTCTCTGATGCAACCCTGACTGATTAAAAAATTTCCAGCAGTTATTGTTTGCTTTTGTTTCAATATAGAATGGGTAACAGTATGCCAGCGTCCATTTTACAACTTTTCTAATTTTTATTTCCAATTATAATAAACATTGGGAGAGACATAAAACAGACTGTCTACTCACTTGGCAATAATGCCCTCAATTCCTTCGTCTAGATTATTAATATATAACGTGAATAACTGTACCTCAATTTATTTTGAGAAAAAAAATACCAGTATGAATCTTAAACTTAACTAACTAGTTTTTTTTGAGGAAAGTAAAACATAGGAAACTTGAAGACCTTACATTTACTGTAAAGAATTTACTCACCAATCAGCTTCTTTCCTTCTTCTCATGTCCCACTGTAGTTCATGGGCTTGTGATGTTACTCTGCAACTAGGTTCACTGCAGGTCAACCTCTCAGTCTGTGCCTTTATTCCTCTCCCACTCACCTCTTGCTTTGGAGAGTTTACTTCTTAACTGCTTCTTGGTTAAAAGTCTTTCTGTCCCTTTTTGCGCTGAATTCTGACTCCCAGTTTCACTTACTCATTTGAAGTCTTCTTCAGACTGATAGTGCTCCTTAAGAATCAACCACATGGCTGTGGTCAGAGGGGAGGCAATGGCCTCGTTGTATTATTGCTGGAGTGTTAATCCAATGACCCAGGTAACATTCTGAGGACCCAGGTTTAAATCCCACCACAGCAGATGGTAGAATTTGAATTCAATAAATATCTGGAGTTAAGAATCTGATGATGACATTTGCCGATTGTCAAGGAAAATCCCACCTGATTCATGATGCCCTTTAGGGAAGGAAACTACCATCCTTCCATGGTCTGGCTACA
Organism: Ginglymostoma cirratum; assembly: GCA_024137785.1. Taxonomy (NCBI): domain Eukaryota; kingdom Metazoa; phylum Chordata; class Chondrichthyes; order Orectolobiformes; family Ginglymostomatidae; genus Ginglymostoma; species Ginglymostoma cirratum. Next base: position 14,125,801 of record JAHRHZ010000249.1, read on the forward strand.
TGTGACTCCAGACCCACAGCATTGAAGTTGACTCTTAACTGCCTCCAGGGCAATTAGGGATGGGCAATAAATGCTGACATAGCCAGGAATATCATTATCCTGTGAATGAATAAAAGAAAGAAAAGAGCCATATGTAGGCCAGACCAGGTCGAATGGCAAATTTCCTTCCTTAAACTTTCTTATTCCTCAGATGTGGGTGTTGCTGGCTGGGACAGTATTTATTGCCCATCCTTAGTTCTCTTTGAGAAGACAGTGGTAAGCTACCCTCTTGAACCGAATGCAATATTTTTGCTATAGCTAGCCCACAATGTTAGGGAGAAAGTTCCAAAATTTTGACTAAGCGACTCTGAAGGAATGGCAATATATTTCCAAATCAGGATGGTGAACAGCCTGGGGAGGAAATTATAAGTGGTGGCTTTCCACATTTGTCTTCTGCCCTTGCACTTCTAGATTGGTTGATTTATTGTCACATGCACTGATATACAGGGAAAAATGTTTTTTGTGTTCTACAAGTAGATCGTACCATAAAAAGTGCATAAGGGTAGCAGAACAGAGTGCAGAATACAATGTTACAGCCACAGAGAAGGTACAGAGAGAGTGATCACAATTAACATTTGAGAGGTCTGTTCAAAAGTCTGATAACAGCAGGAAAGAAGTTGTTCTTGATTCTATTTGTGCATGTATTCAAATATTCATATCTTCTGCCTGACCAAAGACAGTGGAAGAGAGTATAACTTGGGTGAGGGGGTCTTTGATTATGTTGGTTGCTTTCCCGAGGCAATGGGAAGTATAGATGGAGCTAATGGATGGAAGGCTGGTTTCTGTGATGGACTGGGTTGTGTACGCGACTCTCTGTAGTTTCTTGCATCTTGGGAAGAGCAGCTGCTATATAATGCTGTGATGCATCCTGTGGGACATCTATAAAAATTTGTTGTTGTGGACATGCTGAATTTCTTTAGCCTCCTGCGGAAGTAGAGACGTTATTGTGCTTTCTTGGCTGACTTTAAAATACTAAAGTTATAGGAAATAGCTTGAATAGTTTCACTGTGTTAGCCCTTCTTAGGAAGACTAATGTATAATACTATATTGTTTAAGTTGGGGAGAAAATTTGCACAAAAGTTTTGATCCAACTTATTGTATGAACTGAATCTCTTTAATACAGATACTTGGCAAGGAAATCCTGGAAGTCCCTCCCTAATTGCATTGTGGGTCGACCCACAGCAGGAGGACTGTAGCAGTTCACAAAGGTAGCTCATCACCACCTTCTCAAGGGCAACTAGGGATGGGCGAGAAATGCTGGCCAGCCAGCAACACTCACATCCCACAAACAAGGTTTTAAAACAGGCAAATTAAGTACATCTTAAATTTTATAAGTTGGAATCGTATGCCAAGCAATACAGTAAATAATCCTGATGGTTTTAAATTCCCCCGTTTTAACTTCTGAAAGGAATTATTGCTTTGATCTTTCTTCACTAATAGAGCTTTAGTTGATCAGTCCTCATGGATTAGGCTGCTGTGAAGCTTTAGAGTCACACTTTGCTCCTGAATTGTTGAGGGACAATTCCCTTTGTCTGCATAACTCTTAGTGTGCTACATCTAGGTGATCAAAGAGTGAATATTGTCTGACTCCTGGATTTTAACTAACTATCGCATTTATATTGTTATACATAATGTTGATCTCTGTAGCACAGCTCTCTGGTACAGATTAGTTCACCCTCTCAGATTCTCAATAGCATTTGACGACTGATGTCAGTATTGCATCATTTAACACATCACCATATCATTAATGTATGCATTCCTATCAAGCTGCAATTGTATCTTATGGTACCTTTGACCAGAACTAGCTCAGTAGTTCAAAGCCTGGCTTGTTGGCCTTCCTACAATACAGCCCCCAAAGTGGAGTTGACTCTGGCCACTTTACCAGTGTCTCAAAGATATTGGAATATTGCAGATAGGCTCCCCAAACTCGGTGCTGGAAACTCCTTATCATGGGCTTAGCAAAGAGACATGCCGCCATGTACAAACATTCAAAAGCTGCCATGTGGAGCAAATAGATTTTGGATAAAAATAGAAAGGGTTGGTAAAACACCACAGGTCTGGTAGCATCTATAGAGCTAAAACCAGAGATAATGTTTCAAATCCAAAATGACTCTTCTTTGGTTTTGAGATTTCAGAAATAGACTTTGGAGTTCAGAAAAGCTTGTGTCTACGGCAGATTCACTGAACAAAAAGGCCTCAAATATTTGAACAGTAAATGTAGGAAAAGGAGTAGTCTATTCAGCCGATAGGCCTGCTTCACCATTCTACTCAACCAGGCTGATCGATGTGTCCATCAACATACCTTGGTTCTTTAACATTAAACACTCTTACTGAGCAAAAGTGAATGAAAATTCATTTACATTGGCTTTCATTGTTCACATTTTCAGACTATATAGCGTATGCAATGTTAACATTTGATCCCATGTTACTTCATTCTGAGCTGGAGGTTGTGGATGAGGGGTGATGCGGTTTTATGGCTGGACAACATGTCTTATGTAGTCAATGAGCCAGTTTTGTCAGCAGATGTCTTTCATTTTCAGAAAGTGCCAGAGAAACTTAGCAGGTCTGGCAGCACTTTTGTAGAGAGAAACAGAGTTAACATTGCCTCACCAAATATTTGACATGAAATGGCCTAGTGGTATTATCGCTGGACTGTTAATCCAGAGACCTAGGTAATGTTCTGGGGACCTGGGTTTGAATCCTACCACAGCAGATGGTAGAATTTGAATTCAATAAATATCTTGAATTAAGAGTCTAATGATGTAGGAGTGGAAGGGTGGATTAGTAAGTTCGTGAATGCTACGAAGGTGGGTCAAGTTGTGGATAGTACGGAGGGCTGTTCTAGGTTAGAAAGGGACATTGATAGGATGCAGAGCTGAGCTGAGAAGTGGCAGCTGGAGTTTAACCCTGAAAAGTGTGAGGTGATTCATTTTGGAAAGACAAAATTGAAAACAGAATACAGGGTTAACGGAATGATTCTTAGCAATGTGGCAGAGCAGAGGGACCTTGGGGTTCATGTCCACAGTTCCCTGAAAGCTGCCACCTGGGTAGATAGAGTTGTTAAGAATGCGTATGGTGTGGACATTTATTAATACAGGGATTGAGTTCAAGAGCCGTGAAGTTATGCTCCGGCCATACAAAAGTCTGGTTCAGCTACATCTAGAGTATTGTGTCCCTTTCTGGTTGCCTCATTATAGGAAAGATGTAGAAGCGTTGGAAAAGGTGCAGAGGAGATTTACCAGGATGTTGCCTGGAATGAAGGGAAGGTCTTATGAGGAAAGGTTGAGAGAGCTAAAGCTTTTCTCTTTCTAACGACGAAGGATAAGAGGCGACTTGATAGAGGTGTACAAAATGATCAGTGGTATAGATAGAGTGGACAGCCAGAGACTTTTTCCTATTATGAGGGGGCATAGTTTTACAGTGAGTGGAGGTGGCTATAGGGGAGACATCAGGGGTAGGTTCTTTACTCAGAGAGTGGTAGGGGCGCAGAATGCATTGCCAGAGAGGGTAGTGGAGTTGGCCTCATTAGGGGCGTTTAAGTGGCAATTAGATAGGCATATGGATGATAGTATAAGGTAGCTGTGGAGGTTAGATAGACCTTAGATTTAGGGTAAAAGTTCGGCACAACATCGTGGGCTGAAGGGCCTGTATTATTTTATGTTCTATGTTCTATGACCATGAATCCATTGTCGAAAGATGATACTGTGTGTTTAAGATCTAAGGTGACTGAAAATTTCACTGAAAAGATGTCCTCACAGGTTTTCTTTCTTGGTAGAGTCTAATCCCAAATTTTCAGGCACAAAGAACTTTTCCAAGCTTAATGTGATGTTAATTATTAGGCCATACAACTTTTTCTAGAGTCACAGGAATGTTTTAGAACTCCTTTTGATAGGTACTTTCCTCAGATTACCATTCAGATTATCCATTAACCAGGATATAGTCAAACAAAATACGGACCATTTCATACAGAATCAGCCAGGTTGTCTCTCTAGCGCAGATGACATTACTCCAAAACATCATTGTCAGCAGAATTTGTGAGAACACTCGACATCTCCCTGAGCAAGCACATTCATTCTGGTAATTCAGAGGTGAACTAGGACTTTCCAAGAGGTAAATTTCAAAGGCAGACAAATGATTATTCTAGAAAGACCATATCAAGGTATGCTTGACTCTATGTAAGTAAGTAACATGGATGTGGGGAAAAAAATCCATACATTGGACCAGCATCAATAGAGACAATGATCAACTGATGAATTCATGCGAAAAATGCCAACTCCATCAACCTGAACAATTAAGATAACCTCCCTTTCCACGCAAAATTCCTCCTGAGCTGTAGTGCGATATTATATCTGATATTTTCTATGTACAAGATAAGGTTACATATGGGTGACTGACTGTTTCACCAAATTATCTTTTGTGAGACAAATAAAAGAAACCATGAGTGCAGCAGTTATAGACACATTGACCACCGTATTCAGTATGCTTGACTTTTCTCAGCAAATTACACCCAACAATCGTCGGAAATAGACTAGCGCACACTTAAGACTGCAGAAAGACTACCTCCTCTTCTCAGTAAACGCAATCCAGTAGTCTCACAGCAAGTAGTGTTCATTTGGTCAAGTTCATGATCATTAAATATAAAACAACTTGCCAAGATATATAGTAGCCATGTTAAATCTGTGTGCTCCCCCTCAAGGTAACGGTTTACTCTGACCGGCACGCAAATTTCCCACTAAGCTGCACTCCGGGATTCTGCACAAACTGATTGGCAGGCCAACACATTGACTTCTTGTTTCAGAAGTCACTGCTGTGCACAGCCCTCAGAGGTCTGAGCAAAAGATAGGTAAAATTAGAGGGAACGTAGATAAAAACTGTCATATTTGGAAGATAGATCTAAGCAGCTCTTCTCTCACACACTATTACCATCCAACCACATTGTTTGAAAGAAGGGAGAACTTGGTATGATTCAATGATCAATCAGCATTCAGAAAAAGTCCCAACTTGAATTAAGCATCAACTTTTGAGATCTTCATACATGAGGTCATGAAAAGGTACTATAATGCAGCCCAGGACATGCAATGTCATCACTACCAATGTTAAATCACTACAACAAAATTGATGACACACCCAAGTTGTAAATGATCATCCATCATGCAAGATGATGACTCTGACACTGAAAGTATCACACCAAACAACAATCAACAGTACATATCATGACCAGATCATATCTGACCATATGATCATATCATACTTTTAATTACACTATTTTTCTTTTTAAAATAGACATACGTCTAAAGACATGACTGAGAGTGTTTATCTGACCCATGTAATTCAGTCCCTTATAGATTATTCCATCTTGAGGAAGACCTTGGCAACACCTGACAAGTGTTAAGGAAACATCAAGGAATAAGATTTCCAAAAGTCAGTATGGGCCCTAGATCTAATCTAATTATATCCTGCACAGGCATTGAACTTATTGCTAAATTTCTGTGACCCTTTTAAAAGTATTTGTGGAGGAAACTTGAAACAACCCATCTCAAAATAATTTAGTGGTACCAGGATTGGAGCCTGTTTACCTCATGATTTGTTAGTAGGAGCAACTCCTCCCTACCATCCCTCCCCCACATCAAATGGAAAAGTAGGTGATTCCCTTTCCTTCGAAGAGCATCATGTATAGCCAAAAGGAGCTGGATTGATCCTATTCTGAGTCACAATTGCATCCTTGCACACATCTCTTCATAACACATTGAATAACCCTCTGCTGGTACGTAGCTGAAAGTGCCACCAGCTTGGTCGTCTGAGTTTGAGCGCAAGCTGATCAACTCGTTACACTTTGGCTCTGCCATTATTTTGAGCTGGGCGATGCCAGCGCTGAAATGGTGTAAACACCTATTTTCCAACACCCTGACAAACATAAAAGTTCACGGAAAATGACAAAATGTTGCAAAAGGACTTGCTGGGTTCCATCTGTTAAAAATACAATATTTTCTGAGACCTCTCTCACAATACGGCGAAGAACCTTTTAACTTTGTATTCCACTTAAACATCAGCTCAAGTACATAAGTCTTCATTGACACTTGGTAGAAATGACAGCTGCTCCAGGGGCAACCACTGGAAGTTGCTAAACTTGCATCGATGTGTCCTCAGAGAGCTAGAGAGAGAGAAGAGCAGCTGTTTCTGTCAGTTCAGATTGAAGGCTTTGGATTCTTCTTCCAAGGTCAGCAGTGGGCCTGTCCAAGTTCAGAGGAGAATGTGGCTCCACTGGCAAGCAGATTTCACATAGGAAATGGAGAATTGGCCTGGGAGCTGCATTCGGTGTCTTTTTGGGATTGCATTAATGTATTGCAATGCTGGGAATACTGTAAAAGTTATGAGGACTCATGAACCTCATGGGGCCCAGATTGCATGTCAATATCAACTGCACAACAAGATCCAGATTTTAAAAAAAACACATGATAATTCATTTTGAAGAAGTGAGCCACCACCAGGGAAGACATTCAACTCCCTGAGAAAATTCCAATTGAGTCCTCGTATTGTGGCTAAAAAGATCAGAATCTTGAATTTGATCAAAGCCTCATATTAATGACCTAACAGCAAGATCAGTTGAACTTGGAAAATGAACTACAGTAATTTGCATCGTGTTGTGTTTTGTTATTAAGCCTTAGATCTTTGAAAAGTCTTAGGTTAAAGTTTTTATACTCTACAAATATTACTTATGCAATATCATAGCCAATTGACACGCAAAAGATAGCTAATTATTTAGCATAAGTTTCAAAGTGTTCTGTTTCCCTCCAATTGTATACTACATAACTGTTGTGCAGGTACAGCAAGTAATTAGGAAAGAAAATGGAATTTTGGCATTTATCGCAGAAAGAATAGAATATAAAAGTAGGGGAGTGTTGCTGCAACTGTATAAGGCATTAGTGAGACCGCACCTGGAGTATTACACACAATTTTCGTCCCCTCACTTGAGGAGGGATGTAATTGCATTGAAAGTATTTCAAAGGAAGTTCACTAGGTTGATAAAAACCAAAAGAACTGCGGATACTGTAAATCAGGAACAAAAACAAAGTTGCTGGAAAAGCTCAGCAGGTCTGGCAGCATATGTGGAGGAGAAAACTGAGTTAACGTTTCGGGTCTGGTGACCCTTCCTCAGAACTGATGGTGGCTGGGAAAACGTCAGTTTATATGCAGAAAATAGGGAGGTGGGTGGGGTAGGGAGTAAACGATAGGATAGAGCCCAAAGAGAGGGAAAGACAGTTGGACAGACAAAGGAGTTGCTAATGATCAGGCTGGGAAGGTGAATAGTTGTTAATGGGGACTGTTAGTGACTAACAACAGGGGGTGTGTAGTGGCAGGCTATGTGGTAACAAGGCCTGGTGTGTGGGGTGTGGGGCTGGGACATGGGAGAGTTTAGGCCCTAAAATTATTGAACTCAATATTGAGTCCGGAGGGCTGTAGGGTCCCCAAGCAGAAAATGAGGTGTTGTTCCTCCAGCTTGCACTGGCCCTCACTGGAACACTGTAGCAAGCCGGAGACAGAGATGTTGGCCAGGGAGCAAGGTGGTGCATTGAAGTGGCAGGCAACAGATAGTTCAGGGTCTTTTTTGTGAGCAGAACGTAGATGTTCTGCGAAGCGGTCGCCAAGTCTGCGCTTTGTTTTCCCAATGTAGAGGAGACCACATTGTGAGCAGTGAATGCAGTAGACCAGATTCTCGGAAGTGCAGGTGAAGTGTTGCTTCACCTGGAAGGTATGTTTGGGCCTTTGGATACTGGGGAGGGAGGAGGTAAATGCGCAGGTGCTGCACCTTCGCTGGTTACAGGGGAAGGTGCTGTAGGGCTGTGGGAAGGTGTTGGGGCTGAAGAAAGTATTGACCAGAGTGTCCCGGAGGGAACAGTCCCTGTGAAAGGCGGACAAGGGAGGGGAGAAGAATATGTGTCTGGTGGTGGCATCTTGCTGGAGGTGGCGGAAATGGCGTCTGATGATCTTCTGAATGCGGATGCTGGTGGGATGGTAGTTGAGGATAAGGGGAACCCTATCGCTGTTGCGGGAGGGAAGAGAAGGGGTGAGGGCAGAAGTGCGGGAGATGTGTCGGACCTGATTGAGGGCCCTGTCGACAATGGAGCTGGGGAATCCTCTGTTGAGGAAGAAGGTGGACATTTCGGAGGCTCTCTTGTCGAAGTTGGCCTCATCTGAACATTTGCGACGGAGACAGAGGAACTGAGAGAATGGGATGGAGTCTTTACAGGAAGTGGGGTGTGAGGATGTATAGTCCAGGTAGCTGTGGGAGTCGGTGGGTTTGTAATGGATATTTGTGGCCAGTCTATCCCCAGAAATGGAAACAGAAATGTCGAGGAAGGGAAGGGAGGAGTCAGAGATAGACCAGGTGAAAGGTTATCACATAGTCTGCCATTACACACTGCCTATTGTTAGCCACTAAGAGTCTCCATTAACAGCCTTCTAGCCAGCTTGCTATCCACTCCTTTGTCTGTCCAACTGTTCTTGTCTCTTTGGGCTCTATCCCCACCTATTGTTTACTCCTTACCCCTTTCCTTCACCCTATCTTTTGCATATAAACCAATATTTTCCTAGCTACTATCTGGTCTGAGGAAGGGTCACCGGACTCTAAACATTAAGTCTGAATTCTCTTCATAGATGCTGCCAGACCCTTGGAAGCAACGTCCTTGCTTCTATCCAATCTATTCCCTTCATAATTTTATATGTTTCTATAAGATTCCCCTCTCCCTCCACTCCCCATTCTTCTAAATTCCAATGAGTATGGTCCTAGCCTACTCAATCTCTCCTCGTAAGGCAACCTTCTCAACTCTGGAACCAACCTAGTGAACCTCCTCTGCAGCCCCTCCAGTGCCAGTACATCATTTCTCAAGTCAGGAGACTAAAACTGTACACAGTACTCGAGGTGTGGCCTCACCAGCACCCTATACAGCTGTAGCATAACTTCCCTGTTTTTAAACTCAATTTCTCCAGCAATCAAGGACAATATTCCATTTGCTTTTTATTTTAATTACTTTCTGCGCCTGCAAACCAACATTTTGTGATTCATGCACAAGGACACCTAGGTCCCTCTATACAACAGCATGCTGCAATTTTTCACCGTCTGAATAACAGCCCATTTTGCTGTTATTCCTACCAAAATAGATGACCTTACATTTACTATTGTAAGTGGATTGGCGATATGCCATGAGTGTACAATGAGACAGGTATATATCTGATGTCAACAAGCACAGACGGAGGTGCGTACAACCGCATTTAATGCCTTGTTTGCTATATGGCAGGTTGGAAGAGCAAGTGGTGAGCTGGTGTCACAAGGGAACTGCTCTGAACTTCATAGATAACAAGCATGGGGCTGGATGAACACAGCAGGTCAAGCAGCATCATAGGAGCAGGAAAACTTGA
>JAHRHZ010000249.1:14140256-14153835 GCA_024137785.1 Ginglymostoma cirratum
CCAGACCTGCTGAGCTTTTCCAGCAACTTTGTTTTTGATCCGTTCAGCCTATCAAGTCCACACCACCCCTCCAAAGAACATCTCACCCTAACCCACCCCATCCTCATAACCCTGCATTTCCCACAGCTAACCCAGCTAGCCTGCACACCCCTGGACACTATGGGCAATTTAGCATGGCCAATCCGCCTAACCTGCACATCCTTGGACTGTGGAAGGAAGCTGGAGCACCCTAAAGAAACCCACGCAGACACAGGGAGAAAACGCAAACGACACACATCGAACCCAGGACCCTGGTGTTGTGAGGTAGCAGTGCTAATCACTGAATCACTGAGTTGCCCAATCAACACCTGATCCTTTTCAAAACATACATTATGAAAGTAACATTGATGGTTGTATTCAAACTTTTCTTTTATTTGGTGCAAATAATGACTGTGCCAACAGTGACAATGAGTATTATAATGCCAAACACCAATGAGCTCCATTTTATTGATGTGCTGATGAGAGAGAATTCTTTTCCAAAACCTCTTGGCATATCCTTGTCTCCAAATGTTCATATTGTTACTGATGCATGAAAGACAGGATAATATTTAGATTGCAGAGCACCATAACTGAGTGCAATACAGTTCTGGAACTCCCAAAGTGCTTTCCAAAACATTGTGCATAATTACATCAATAACTTGTATTTATTTCAAAGACTTGTTTTTATGTAATAACTTTTATGTATTTGCTGTAATATGAACAGAAATCTTACAGTGATACTATGCAGAAGTAAGAAAATATATAGATTAGGATGTCAAGGCTTTGCAGACAATGTAGAAGAGTTTCATCAGAATGGCAGCAGGCACAGGGACCAATTATGCGGACAGGTTGGAAAAAAGTGTGGCCATTATGCATCCAGCAGAAAAGGTTAAGAGGAAATTCAATAGCAGAGTTCCAAATGGTGAGAGGTTTTCAGTGGCGAGATCACGGAAAAACTGACAGGAGTGTCAGCAACTAGAGAATGCAGATTTAGAGATTTGACAACAAGAACCAAGACAGCAGGGGGAGAAATGTTTTTGCGCCAGGGTGTTATCATAGAATCCCTACATTGTGGGAACAGGCACTTCAGCCCAACAAGTCCACACTGACGCTCAGAGCATCCCACCCAGACCCATCCCCCTATGAACCACCCAATCTACACATTCCCAAACACTATGGGCAATTTAGCATAGCCAAGCCACCTAACCTGCACATTTTTGGACTGCGGAAGGAAACCGCAACACCCGGAGGAAGCCCATGCAGACATGGGGAGAATGTGAAAATCCTTCAGTCGCCCAAGGTTGGAATCAAACCCAGGGTCCTGGTGCTGGGAGGCAGCAGTGCTGACCACTAAGCCACCATGCCACGCCATGATCTGGAATGTATTGCATGACTTCAAGCAGATTTAGTAGTGACATCCAAAAGTGAATTTGATTAATACTTGTGAAGCAGAGGTTTACAAGGTTATGGTGAAGAGCTGAGTGGCATAACTAGTTGTATAGCTCTACTTATAAGAAGCTCTAAGCTTTGTGGATGTTCCACACAAGGCAATCAGTGTTAGTTTATCGATCACAGCGTTGCCTTCCAGTTCTGGAAGTCATGCCACACATGGGTCTTGGAGGCCAAAGAAGATGGAAAGAAAATTAAAGGGACCACTGCCTGCATGATGGGCCAAAGACCTTATTCTATGCCGTGTAGTTCCAAAGAGGTGGTTTTAAAGGCAGGCTGTAAAGGAAAAGGCAAAGATAGAGAAATGAAGGGTTTTAGGAGAGAAATTCCAAAGCATGAAGATCAGCAGCTGAAGGTAGTGGTGAAGGAAGCGAGATTCACAAGAAACAGCTTGGAAAGTTGTAAAGTGAAGGTCATTGAGCTGGAGGATTTTATGGTGGTAGGGAAGGGTGAAAATGTAGATACTTAAACAACGCTGTCAGAAAGTTAAATTCCTGGTACTGCAAAAATTAGGAAACAGCATAGGCAAGTGTGATTCTAAATGAGGGCAGTAATTGTATAGAATACAAAATGGAAATTGCTGGTGAAACTCAGCACATCTGGCAGCATCTGTAGGGAGAAAGCAGAGTTAATATTTCGGGTCTAGTTGACTCTTCATCAGAATTTGATGAATGTGTTGAAGAACTACCAATGTGATGAAGAGTCATCAGACTCAAACATTAACTTTGCTTTCTCCCCACTGATGCTGCCAGAACTGCTGAGTTTCACCAGTGATTTATGTTTTCGTTCCAGATCTCCAGCAGCCTCAGTTATTTGTTTTATTTCAGAAATCAAGATGGCTCTGAATCAATTGAAATTCATGGAGGCTTGAAGATTGGAAATCTAAAATGGTTAAATGAGAATTTCAGATGACAGGCCCGGAATAGGCAGCGTCCGGGGTCCTGGGCCTGGGCCTGGGCCTGTACTCTTGGTCCGTTTCTTTTCCTTTTTCCGTCTTCCCCTTCTCTTTTTTTTCCCCTCAAAAATGCCTGATAAAGAGAGCTCTTTGATGGGAAGGTGGCTTTGATTGGCTCCAGAGTGGCGGTGGTGTCTTGAGGGGCAGCGATGTTACAAGAGTTGGCCGGCCTGGGGAGCCCCGAGCAGGGCTATCGCTTCCATATGGAGGGCGCCCCTGGTGGTGGCCTGGCGTGGCCTAGGAAGCACAGAGCGGGACTGTATCAGCAGAGAAGGAAAAGTTGGACTCTCTCTTTAAGTTATCTATTTTTAAAAATTTTATTCTAAGTTAACGCGAATGGAGCCTGCGCACAGCCACAGAACACACTTCTCACTGTACTTTATATTGAAAACATGTGTTAATAAACAATTTAATCAATGAATCAATCAGCATGCAAAGGGCTAAGGTTTAAAATGAAGAGATAGTTTGAGACACTTTTGAAAAACTCAACAAAACCAATTGAAACCAACCTTAAGGGAAGGGATGGCCTTGTGGCATAATCACTGGACAGTTAACCCACGTCATAGAGTCCTACAGCATGGAGACAGGCCCTTCAGCCCAAACTGGTCCACACCAACCAAAATGTCCATCCACACTAACCCCATTTCCCTGCACTTGGCCCATATCCTTCTAAACCTTTCCTCTCCACATATTTGTCCAAATGCCTTTTAAATGTTGTTAATGTATCCGCCTCAACCACTTCTGCTGGTAGTTCACTCGTATGCGTACCACCCTCTGTGTAAAAAAGTTTGCCCTCATGTTCCCATGTATTCTCTCCCCTCTTACCTTAAACTGATGCCCTCTAGTCCTTGATTGGCCTACCCTGGAAAAAGACTGAGTGCATTCACCCTATCTATGCCTCTCATGATCTTATACACTTCTATAAGATCCCCCTCAGCCTTTTATGCTCTAAAGAAAATGCCCTAACTTGTTCAACATCTCCCTATAACTCAGTCCCTTGAGTCCTGGCAACATCCTTGTAAATCTCCTTTGCACTCTTTCTAGTTTAACAACATCTTTCCTATAACAAGATGACCAAAACTGAACACAATACTCCAAGTGAGGCCTCACCAATGCCCTGTACAATTGCAACATAGCTTCCCAACTTCCATATTCAGTGTCCTGACTGATAAAGGCCAGTGTGCCAAAAGCCTTCTTCACTGCCCTGTCTATCTGTGACTCCACTGTCAGAGAACAGTGCACTTAAACTCCAAGGTCCCTCTGTTCCACTACAAGCCTTAAGGCCCTACTATTCACCGTGAAACTCCTATCTTGATTTGACTTTCCAAAATGCAACACCTCATACGTATCTATACTAAACTCAATTTACCATTTCTCAGGCCACTTCCCCAACTGAACTCTGGACAATTAGGGATGGGCAATAAATGCTGGCCAATCCAGTGACTTCCTCATCTTGTGAATGAATGAAAAAAAGTACAGGAAATGAGATATTAAGAGATGTGTGAAAGCTCAGTTCAATTATTAGGTATAGAGATGGTTTCACAAAATGAGGAAAAAGGTGGAGTGATAGAGGTGTTAAGGGAGAAAGCAATCAGCAGGTGGAACTCAGCAGAAACTTTCCTTCTGAGTGTCCAGGTAAGCATGTTATCTAATGACTTATCAGGTGACTCACCAATCAGCTTACTCAGGCCTGAGAGCTGAGTGAGGGTGAGCATCTCATTTCACCTCAGCACTGGTGATCTGAGTTACTAGGCCTAAAGTTCTCCAGTCAGACCTACTCCAGAAGTAATCCAACAGTGAGATGGTAAGTCTTCTTTATCTTTTTGTCCACGGAGTCTAGGTCATGGTGGGGGCAGGGTTAGAGGCCAGAATAGGGAGAAGCTTTCAGAATCATTTCCCTTGATCCCTATCTGTGCTTCTGATTGCCTCAAGGTTGGGCTACTCCCCATGATTTTCTAGCCAAGAAACCAGCCACTTTCTCGCCCTCTGAGGTGTAGGTGATTAGGTTGGTCATTAACTAAGGCTCTTTAGTGGCTATAAAATGACCATTTCAGGACCTTAGTTTCTGGCAAGTCTTGAAAGTCATCTGTGGATCTTCTTGCTCAGCAGTTAACTCTGAGCAAAATGGCCCAATTATTTCCCTTTCTCACTGCCTGTCTTACCACAAGCAGGGAGTGGGAAATGTTGCTAATTTTCAGAATACCAGGGTTGGGCTGAAATAAGGCCAGCGTGTTGGACTAATGACTGTCACATCATTTCAGTAGAAGGAGAAGAGTCTAATTTAAACATGATCATCAAGAAAATCAACGTCAACATGCAAGATATTCCAGCAGCCCAGAGATTACACTTCATATTACTTATTTAGCTTTAAAGTCTTTTGGGATATGAAATGTCATTTTCATGATGATGGTTGAATAATCAGTTGCTCGTCAGAAATTGTTTAACTTCATGAATTAGTAAATTAAAATAGTAAAACACATTGTAAGTTAAAAAACAGATATTACAGCAAACTAACAGATTTCTAGATGATAACAAAGTGTGGAGCTGGATGAACACAGCAGGCCAAGCAGCATCATAGGAGCAGGAAAGCTTGCCGTTTCGGGCCTAGACCCTTCATCAGAAATTTCTGATGAAGGGTCTAGGCCCAAAACTTCAAGCTTTCCTGCTCCTATGATGCTGCTTGGCCTGCTGTGTTCATCCAGCTCCACACCTTGTTATCATGGATTCTCCAGCATCTGCAGTTCCTATTATCTCTGATTTCTAGGTGTACAGCTTTTAAATTGCAGATGAACAGGCAGGTAGATTTATAACATTGAATACAGAACATGTGGAGTTTTTGAAGACTAACTGTCCTTTAGTCTATTTTTATAATTCAAACCCCCTGACTCCCAGCAATACCCTGACAGATCTTTTCTGAACTTTCTCCAGTTTAGTATCTTTCCTATAACAGGGCAACTAGAACTGGACACAATATTCCAGAAGAGGCCCCACCAATGTCCTGTGAAACCTCAACATGACTTCCCAACTCTGATACTCAAAGGTCTGAGTAATGAAAGCAACTGTGCTAAATGCCTTCTTAGCCACCTTATCTACCTGTGATGCAAATTTTGATGAATTATGTACCTGAAATCCTACGTCTCTCTGTTCTACAACTCAGCACTTTACCATTAATTACATAAGTTCTGTCCTTGTTTGTATTTTCAAAATGCAATACCTCACATTTATCCAAATTAAATTACATCTGCTACACCTCAGCCCATTGACCCAATTGATCAAGATCTCTTTGTAATCTTATATAACCTTCTTCACTGTCCACTATACCACCAACTTTGGTGTCATCTGCAAATTTAGTCACCATACTTCTTATATTCTCATCCAAATCATTCACATAAATTACAAACAAAAGTGGACCCAGTACTGATCCCTGTGGAACACAGCTGGTCACAGGCTCCCAATCCAAAACAAAACCTCTACCACCCTTTGTCTCCAACCATATAGTCAATTTTGTATCCAAATGGCAAGCTAACCCTGAATCCCATGTGATCTAACTTACCAATTAGTCAATCATGTGGAACCTTGTCAAAGGCTTTACTAAAGTCCAGGTAAACAACATCTACCACTCTTCTCTCATTAATCTTTTTGTTTACTTCATTAAAAAATGCAATCAAGTTTGTGAGGCATGATTTTCCTTGCACAAAACCAAGCTGATTATCCCTAATCACTCCTTGCCTCTCTAACTGCATGTACATCATGTCCTTCAGGGTCACTTCTAACAATGGGAGCATAATTTTAAGGTGAGTGGAGGAAGGTATAGGGGAAATGTCAGAGATAGGTTCTTTACACAGAGAGTGGTGGGCGTGTGGAATGTGCTGACGGCAGTGGTAGTAGAGTTAGATACTTTAGAGACTTTTAAACGACTCTTGGATAGGCACATGGAGGATAATAAAATGTAAGGTATGTAGGATAGATTGATTGTAGTAAGATAATGGGTTGGCACAACATCGTGGGCCGACAGGCCTATACTGCGCTGTACTGTTCTATGTTCTATGTTCTAACTTGCCCACCACAGATGTCAGACTCACAAATCCATAGTCCCCAGGCTTCTCCTTATATCCCTTCCTAAACAAAGGCACAACATTAGCCAGCCTCTAGTCCTTCGGTACTTCACCCGTGTTTATTGATGATTCAAATATTTCTGCTAGAAGCCCGACAATTTCCTCCCTCACTTCCCATAAGTTCCTCGGATACATTTGATTAGGTCCCAAAGATTTATCTACCTTTATGTTTTCTAAGACCTCCAGCACTTCCTCTTCTGCAATGTGATCTGGTTACAAAATGTCAACATTTATTTCCCCGAGTTCTCTCGCCTCCATTTCTTTCTTAACGCAAAAAGCTGATGCAGAATATTCATTTAATATATCTCCCATCTCCTGAGGTTCAACACAAAGACTACCTCGTTGATCTTTAAGGGGTCCTAGTCTCTCTCTAGTTGCTCTTAATGTATTTGCAGAATCATTTTGGATTATCTTTAACCTTATCTACCAAGGCTATCTCATATTTCCCCTTGCCTTCTTAATAATGCCTCTAACTCTTTATACTATTCAAAAGATTCAGTTGATCCCAATGATCTATATGTAATATGTTTTGTTCCCATAGATTCATACAATCCCACAATGTGGAAACAGGCTCTTCAGCCCAACAAGTCCACACTGACACACAGAGCATCTCACCCAGACCTAACCCTCTAAATCAACACATCTCTGTACACTACAAGCAATTTAGCATGGCTAATCCACCCATCGTTGGACACAGACACAGGGATTATGTGCAAACTCCACACAGACAGTTGCCCGAGGAGGAATTGAACCCAGGCCCCTGGCGCTATGAGGTAGCAGTGCTATCCACTGAGCCACTGTGCTGCTTCAAGAAATTTTGAGAAACAAAGTCGCCCAGCGTGGGGCACAAACCCACAATCCTGAGATTAAGAGTCTCATGCTCTACTGACTGAGCTAGCCAGGCCTTGACGAGAACCTAATATTACTGGCGTTACCCTTCACTCTAACAGGAACATAATGCCTCTGAACTCTCGTTATCACACTTTGGAAGGCCTCCCACTTATCAGTCTGCCTTTATCTGCAAACAGTCTACTTCAATCAACTTTTGAAATTTCTTGTTTCATACCCTTAACATTTGCCTTACTCCAATTAGAACTTTTAATTTTTATCGAAGACTAATCCTTTTCATAACTATTTTAAAAGTAATAAAATTATGATCACTACTCCGAAAATGTTCGCCTCGTGACACTTCAGTCACTTGGCCTGCCTTACTGGAGTGGTATTGCTGCCCCAAAGCACCAGGGGCCCAGGTTTTATTCCAGCCTTGGTTGAGTGTCTGAGTGGAGTTTGCATTCCCCTCCTCTCTTGCGTCCCTTTCTATCCTTTCTGTAACATCTATATCCTGGAATATTAAAATGCCAGTCATGTCCCTCCCTCAGCTACATTTCTGTAAAGCTGTGATATCCCAGTTCCTATTTCGCATCAATGCTCTGGGTTCATGTGCCTTACCTCTCAGACCTTTTGTATTGAAATAAATGCTTTTTAATTCATCTCCATGACTCTAATTCATCAGTCTTACCTCACTTTCCACCATGGTCATGCCAGCCTTGTCTATTTAACTTGCTCCCCTTAAGGACTGTACTAGCTTCAACCTTCTGTTTTGTTTCACTACTGCTAGGATCCCACCTCCACCTTCCATCGTGCGAGTTTAAACCTTCCCAAGTAGCAAGAGCAAATCTCTCTGCTTGGACATTGGTCCTACTCCATTTCCAGTGCAACCTATCGCTCTTGTAAAGATCTTTTCTGCCCCAGCAGCAATCCCAATGATCCAAAAATTTGAATCCCTGCCTCTTGGACCAGTTCTTCAGCCATACATTCATCAGCCCTATCCTTCTATTTCCACTCTCACTAGCACATGGCACCAGGGGTAATCCAGGGATTACTCCCTTGAGGTCCTGCTTTTCAATCTCCTTCCTAATTTCCTATGTTCTGTCTGTAGAACCTCTCCCTCTGCCAATGTCATTTATACCAATATGCATAGCGACCTCTGTCTGTTTACTCTCCCCTTTAAGAACTTGCTGCAGCACCTCCAAGGCATCTTTGTGCCACGCACCAGGAAGGCGACACACTGTCCTAATGTCATGCTTATGACCACAGAAACAAAAATCTTTGCGTCTCATTGGACAGTCCCCTCTCAAAATCGATCGCTTGGACCTTGACATACTCTTTTTAACAGCTGAGTCAGTCATAGTGCCAAAGACCTGGCTGTAATTGTTATGTCTTTGAGAGGCCATACACCTCAGCAGTATACAAAACTGTATGCTTATTTGAGAGGGAGATAGGCACAGGAGATTCCTGCACTACCTGCCTACCTCTCCTGACACCCATCCACCTGTGTGTATCTGCAGTGCCACCACCTCCCTGAATCTACTATGCATCACACACTCTTGCTCCTTTAAACTCCTCAGTGCCTTTAACTGCTTCTTTAACCAATCCGTGTATTCTGATGGGAGTTCATCAAGTTTATGAGCTGCAATTTGTGAGGTACAGCTTACTGCCAAAGTAGAATGGAAGACCAGGCCTCCTGCAACACCAGATATGAACCTTGGGTAACTGATTAAAGGAGCTGGGAACAGGAATGACTGGAAAAGGGATTTTGAGTTGGAAGGAAGGCAATCAGGATACCAACTCTTAGAAGCTAATGGGTTTAATAGGCAATAGCCAAGGTGAAGGGAGCAGTGTTGGTTTAAAACAAATAGGGGTAGTGACCCAGTTCTAATCCTGGAAAATAGGAACCAGTTCATAGATCATAGATCATAGAATCCCTACAGTGTGGAAACAGGCCATTTGGCCCAAAAAGCCCATGCCGCCCCTCTGAAGAGCATTCCATCCAGACCCATTCCCCACCCCTGATTTCCCCATCTCTAACCCACCTAACCTAAACATCCCTGGATACTATGGGAAATTTAGCACCTTCCCTGCACATCTTTGTGTCAGTTTCTCCTCAATCGTCCTAATGTTTTTCAGCATTAACACATACTTCCACATGGTGGCAATTTTAGGATACTGGAAAGATACATGTAACTAACAAGCAGATCATGGTGCCAATTGGGTAATTAAATTAATGTGAGGCAATCACGATTGGCAAAATGCAGGGCTGGGAAGGTAAAATTCTTCCTGGAAATGTCTGAAGGAGGAAAAAAAGGTAAGTGAAGATGCACACCTCATGCAATTGGCTAATAAAACAAAGTTTCTGTAATACTGCTAGCAGGCTGTTATCCATTCAATTATCGTGCAGGCCACTGAAAGAATGGCCGTATGTTCTACCAAACAAACTGTGATGCAGGGATACTTTTCATACAGATATTTACAATCAAGTTGACTGAAGATATATTTCTTCCAATGCAGAACCCAGCATTACTAAAGTCATTGCACAGACTTAGTAAACTGAATGTAGTGAAATGGTGATTGTAAATAAAAAACAGCTCAATCTTGTATTACTTCAGATTGCTGTTTATTTAAGAAAGTTTCAGTTTTCACATTCTGTGGTATTTGAAGAAAGTTAATCAACCAGAGATTAAATAGAATAAACAACATGTTCATATGGAACTAAAATAGAGTGTCTCAGCTTCATATTAACATTAGCTGTTCTTGGCTTTGTACTCTGTCTCAACTTGTGAAACATAAGCATTTTTATAGCTTTATCATCCACCCATCTTTAAAATGTGTACATAGACACAGGCATGATGGGTCAAATCTTTCCATGCTACAACAATTCTGTAATCCTATTTACTTTAATAGCAAGGCCAGAATGTTTTTGGATATCTAGCTGGCCCTGAGAAGGTGGTGGTGATGTGCTTTCTTGAACTACTGTCATGCTGTTAAATACCAAATATTTTTGTGTAGTATAGAGTTCCAGGTTGTTGAACATTCATCAATGAAGGAATGGTAGGATTGTCCCAATTTGACCGGTGTGTAATTGTAACAAGTTACTTCCTCCTACAGGCAGCAGAGCCAATCCATTATCACCTGCTTATCAACTGTAAACACTTCTCGTGACTGAATCTCTTTCTCTATCACAATGGCTTGGGCAGCATCAATCTCCAAGGGAAAAAACAGATTTTAATACAGCAGTCACAATTCCTTTCTTTATGTATAAATACATAAACACACACACACACACACATATATACGCATACATATATATTTATACCAAATCACTCCTCCTTCCTATTTTGTCACTTCTTTATGATTGTCGTGTCTATGAAAGATATTTGGATTACCCTTTATGTTGGATGCCAATCGTTTTTCAAAACAGCTCTTCGCTTTTCCTTTATTTGCTTTCTCACTTTCCTTCTGAACCTTCTACATTCCTCTTGTCTGTCAATGTATTTTCTACTTGACATCTGTTATAAACACTTTTCTTCATTTTTAATTTAATTACTATTTCCTTTTTCATCCAGGAAGCTTTAGAATTGTTATTATGTCTTTTCCTTTTGAAGGAATGTACCTTGACTATGCCCAAACCATCTACCCTTTGAAGGTAGCCCATTACTCAGCTGTTGTTCTTCCTACCAACCTCTAGCTCCCGTCGACCTGACCCAACTCTGTTTTTCCCTCATTAAAATCAGCTCCCTGCAAGTTGATTATTCCTATCCTAATGCTGGAAGACCCCAACACGTCAATGCAAAAGATTAGGCTGAAGCTTTTGCAGCAATCTCCAGCCAAAAGTGCCAAGTGGATGATCTATCTCAGCCTCGCCCAATGGTCTCCAGCATTACAGATAGCAGTCTTCAGCCAACCCAATTCACTCCACGTGATATCAAGAAATGGTTGGAGGCACCGGATTCTGCAAAGGCTACAGGCCCTGGCAATATTTTGGCAATAGTACAGAAGGCTTGTGCTCCAGAACTTGCTGCTCCTCCAGCCAAGCTGTTCCAGTACAGCTACAATGCTTGCATCTCACCAACAATGTGGAAAATTGCCTGAATATGTCATGAATAAAAAGCAGGACAAATCCAACCCGGCCAATTACTGCCTGATCAGTCTACTCTTGATCATCAATACTGTGATGGAAGGTGTCATCAACTGGGCTATCAAAAAGCACCTGCTCAGCAATAACCTGCTCAGTGATGTCCAGTATGGGTTCCGTCAGGTCCACTCAGCTCCTGACCTCCTTACAGCTTTAGCTCAAACATGGACAAAAGAGCTGAATTCCAGAGGTGAGGTGAGAATGACAGCCCTTGACATCTAGCAAAACTGGAATCATTGGGTATCAGGGGACAAGCTGTCTGGTGGTTAGAGTCATACCTGACACATGGAAGATGGTAACGGTTGTTGGAAGTCATTCATCTCAGCTCAAGGACATCTCTGCAGGAGTTCCTGAGGGTAGTGTCCTAGGAGCAATCATCTTTAGCTCCTTCATCAATTACCTTTCCTCCATCATTACTTCAGAAGTAGGGATGTTCACCAATGATTGCGCAATGTTCAGCACCATTTGCAGCTCCTCAGATACTGAAGCAGTCTGTGTCCAAATGCAACAAGATCTGGACAATATCCAGGCTTGGGCTGACAAGTAGCAAGTAACATTCGTGCTACACAAATGCGAGGCTACGACCATCACCAATAAGAGACAATTTAATCACCACACTTTGATATTCAATGATGTTACTATCACTGGATCCCCCACTATCAAAATCCTCGGGGTTATCATTGACCAGAAATTCACTTGGACTCACCATATTAAACGCAGTTGCTACAAGAGCAAGTCAGAATCTAGGAATACTGCTGCGAGTAACTCACCTCCTGACTTCCCAAAGGCCTGTTCATCTACAAGGCACAAGCCAGGAGTGTGATGGAATACTCTCCACCTGCCTGAATGAGTGCAGCCCCAACAACAGTCAAGAAGCTTGACACCACCCAGGACAAAGCAGCCGCTTGATTGGCACTACACCCACAAGCATTCACTCCCTCCACCACCGACGCTCAGTAGCAGCAGTGTGTACTATCTACAAGATGCACTGCAGAAGTTCACCAAAGATCTTCAGACAGCATCTTCCAAACCCACGACCACTTCCATCTAGAAGGACAAGGGTAGCTGATATATGGGAACACCACCATCTCCAAGTTACCCCCCAAAGTCACTCACCACCCTGACGAGGAAATATATCGCTGTTCCTTCAATGTTGCTTGGTCAGAATCCTGTATCTTCTTTCCTAATGGCATTGTCAGTCTACTCACAGCAGGTGTACTGCAGCAGTTCAAGTAGGCAACTCATCATTACCTTCTCAAGGGCAAATAAGGATGGGCAATAAATAGTCCCAGTCAGCAATGGCCACATCCCAAAAAATGATAAATGAAACAAATCCAGGTTTGACCATTGTCATTGTCCATCATCATCCTAAATGTCATTAAATAATGGTCACTACACTAAAATGTTCCTCACTGATACTTGATCAACTTGGCCCACCTCATTCCTCAAAGCCAAATCAAGTAAAACTTCCTAGATAACAAGCATGGGGCTGGATGAACACAGCAGGTCAAGCAGCATCATAGGAGCAGGAAAACTTGACATTTCGGGCCTAAACCCTTCATCAGAAATGGGGGAGGGGAAGAGGGTTCTGAAATAAATAGGGAGAGAGGGGGAGGCGGATAGAGGATGGATAGAGGAGAGGATAGGTGGAGAGGAGGCAGACAAGTCGAAGAGGCGGGGATGGAGCCAGTAAAGGTGGGGGTAGGGAGGAGATAGGTCAGTCCAGGGAAAAAAAAAAAAAAAAAAAAAAAAAATGAGGTTAGTAGAGAGGAGATGGGGGTGTGGCTTGGGGTGAGAGGAAAAACAGGTTAGGGAGGTGCAGATGAGCTGGGCTGGTTTTGGGATGCGGTTGGGGGAGAGGAGATTTTGAAGCTTGTGAAATCCACATTGATGCCATTGGGCTGCAGGGTTCCCAGGCTGAATATGATTTGCTGTTCCTGCAGCCTTCGGGTGGCATCACTGTGGCATTGTAGGAGGCCAAGGATGGACATGTCATCTGAGGAATGGGAGGGGGAGTTGAAATGGTTCGCGACTGGGAGGTGCAGTTGTTTGTTGCGAACTGAGCGCAGG
>JAHRHZ010000249.1:14160179-14222472 GCA_024137785.1 Ginglymostoma cirratum
CTCTACATCGGGGAAACCAAGCGGAGGCTTGGGGACCGCTTTGCAGATCACCTGCGCTCAGTTCGCAACAAACAACTGCACCTCCCAGTCGTGAACCATTTCAACTCCCCCTCCCATTCCTCAGAAGACATGTCCATCCTTGGCCTCCTACAATGCCACAGTGATGCCACCCGAAGGCTGCAGGCCCAGCAAATCATATTCAGTCTGGGAACCCTGCAGCCCAATGGCATCAATGTGGATTTCACAAGCTTCAAAATCTCCCCTCCCCCAACCGCATCCCAAAACCAGCCCAGCTCATCTCCACCTCCCTAACCTGTTTTTCCTCTCACCTATCCCCTCCTCCCACCTCAAGCCCCACCCCCATCTCCTATCTACTAACATCATCCTGCCCCCTTGACCTGTCCGTCCTCCCTGGACTGACCTATCTCCTCCCTACCCCCCTACCTACACTCACCTCTACTGGCTCCATCCCCGCCTCTTCGACTTGTCTGCCTCCTCTCCACCTATCCTCTCCTCTATCTATCCTCTATCCGCCTCCCCCTCTCTCCCTATTTATTTCAGAACCCTCTTCCCCTCCCCCATTTCTGATGAAGGGTTTCGGCCCGAAACGTCAAGTTTTCCTGCTCCTATGATGCTGCTTGACCTGCTGTGTTCATCCAGCCCCATGCTTGTTATCTCGGATTCTCCAGCATCTGCAGTACCTTTTATCTCAAGTAATACTTCCTTTCAAGTAATACTCCCCCTACCTATACTTCCTTTCTTGTTTGACTGGACACATACTGCTACAGGAAATTCCCCTGAACACAATCTCGGAATGCTTGTCCCTTTCTGCCCTTTACTTAATGACTGTCCCAGTTTATATGAGGGTTATAAGATCTGCCATGGTAACTACACTATAGTATGTTCACCTCTGGAACTCCCTCACAAATTTGTTTCTCTGCATCCTTCTTACTAATTGGTGGTCTGTGTATTACTCCCAAGAAATGTAATTTTTGTTCCTTACGTCTAACCAAATCAATTCTGTTCTTGTATCCACTGGGACATCCTTTTTCTCTCGCACTGCAGTACTCTCCTTAATCAAAAATGCTACCCCTCCTCCTGTTTCTCTTTTTCTACCTTTTCTGTACAACTTGTAATCAGGAATATTCAGTTCTGCCCTTCCCTGGGCCAGGCCTTTTATTTTCACCACAACAGTATAATCCCACATCTGCCTGTTATTCCCCAATCTCATTTAGCAACACCTCATGCATTCACATACCTACAGTGTAACCTTGACTTAGACTTTGCTATTTTCTCTCTTAACTCCAACTTCATCTATGAATGTGTTATTCTCTATTTTAGTACTACCTGATTCTCTTCACATTTTGTGCACTCTGATATTACTTTCTAATATTCTCTCCTCTTTCCCACAGCCCTTCTGACTAAGTTTAAGCCTTGCCCAAAAGCTGCAGTGAATTATCCCACAAGGAACTTAGTTCTGACTCTGTTCAGGTGTAACCTCACAGGTGCTATCTCCTCCAGAGCCAGTCCTAGAGTTCTGGGAATTTAAAGCTGGCGTCTCCTGCAGCATCTCTCCCACCATGCATTCATTTGTCCCTTCCACCAATTTCCCACTTACACATGGGACTGGAGAAACTTGCAATGACTATTTTAGAGGTCTTGGAACTCTGAATCACAGAGCTTAAGCTTGTTCATCTGGTCTCACGGCCTGCACAAAGACTCATCCAGGTCACCTGAGGTATCCACAACTTCCCAACTCCCCACATAGTGGGCATTCCGCTCCTTGCCATACCTTAAAGCTCACTATGGATTTAGTTAACTTTTCTTTCTTTCACATTACTTTTGTACTACTTACTAGAAACTGGAGATTAATAGAAGGTAGAAATTCCTCTTTCTTGCCACAAATCAGCTCCCTTCCTTGTGCCAATGATTTCTGTTTTCTTTCTCTGTGTTGATTTGAAACGTTCACGTTTCAAAATTATTGGCATTCAAATGACATGCTGAACAGCAGCTGCCCAGTATTCAATAAACTCCTGACTTTTCTGAGATGTCACTGTTAATATGTTTTTCTGTTGCTGAATCATGTCCTAGAGTCTGTCTGCCTCTGTTCCTGATTGGAAGTGCTGTGTGCATCTGTCCTCAGGACATTTCTTGTCCTGTGTTTCTGTCACGGGTCTCCCTATCTGACCCTGCTCACTCTTCTTTTATCATCAATTGATTCATGTTCTGGAATTCCATACCTAGCACCATTCGGGAAATATTTTACTACTAGTTTAGGGAAACTATGATGGGCATTGTTTACAAATTCTAAAAAGAGAATAGTAATAAAAAGGATCCTATTTAATTCAGGAACTTGGGGTTCAATATTCTGATTGGAGATGCTTGGGGCATTTTTAGTTCTGTATCAAATGTCCATTCGCGGTGTCTGAATTGGAGCAAAATGGCATCAATGGCTAAAGTGGCTATTGTGTCTTAACTCTGATAATCTGGATTATTTTGTTATCATTGGAAATGGTGAAAGTTGATCTTTAAGCCTCAATCGTGATTGCGATAAAAGGGAGAGAGGATTGTGGCATAGTGGAATTGTCGCTGGACTAGAAATCAAGATGAGAATATGGGTTTGAATCCCACCACAGCAGATGGTGGAATTTGAATTCGATGAAATCTGGAACAAGGAGCTAGCCTAAAGATAACCATGTAACCACTGTCAATTGTTGTATAAAAAGACCCACCTAGTTCTCAAATGCTCTTCAGGGAAGGAAACCTGCCATCTGTCTGTGGTCTGTCCTGCATGTGACTCCAGATGCACAGCAATAGTAGGAACTGCAGATGCTGGAGAATCTGAGATAACAAGGTGTAGAGCTGGATGAACACAGCAGGCCAAGCAGCATCAGAGGACCAGGAAATCTGACATTTCGGGCCTAGACTCTTCTTCAGAAATGGCTTTTCTGAAGAAGGGTCTAGGCCCGAAACGTCAGTTTTCCTGGTCCTCTGATACTGCTTGGCCTGCTGTGTTCATCCAGCTCTACACCTTGTTATTTCAGATGCACAGCAATGTGTTATACCTGGACTATTAGGTATTGCCAATAAATGTTAGCTTAAGTCAGTAATGCCCACATCTCGTGAATGAATTAAAAAGAAATTCACTTGCTTGATGGTCATGGATGGAACATTCCACATACCTCACTCGTATGCCTGTTTTATAAAATGTGGAATTTTCTACATTTTGTGATTTTGAACCAGGAAATACTGCTGTTTATAGACCACTATTGCATAGGTAGTTGCCTGGTGGTTCAATCATCCATGGTGCCATCTAAGTTGTGCCAATTGAGTCCCATGGTGAATTTCATTGTAAAAGTGATTATGTTTATGCTATTTTTGGCCTTTAGCTGTTCTCAAAACATCATGTTGAATGTTCAATGCTCAGCTCTCTCAAATTATCGACTTGGTTTTGTGAGATGGGGAAATTTGTTTTTCTTGTCAGTTCCATCTAATTTATCTGTTAATTTGTTTAGGATCATATTTGCACATTTGTTGATCTTGTAAGTATATTCATCGTGTGTACTTGGCATTATAAATACGTAAAAGAGCTCCTATAATAGATCATCCCAAAAGTTAGGATCAGGACCCTAAGTGGGATCGGGAACAGAGGTTTTGGATTAGCAAGTTCTGAGGTACCCATGCTCCTCTCTACTCTCATAGATTTTCCCTTTAACTCAGTTTTCAAGCAGTGAAATAGGGCCATAGTAGGAAAAGTTTGGGAAGCACTGTCCTACAATGTATGACAACATCTCTGCTGAGAAAGCAGAATTAGTGTTTCAGGCCCAGTGACTCTCCTTCAGTGACTTTTCTCTCCATAGGTGCTGTGTTTTTCCAGTAATTGCTGATTTTGTTTCTGACTTCCAGCATCTACAGTTTTTTTTTGTCCTACTTTTTATTATTGAGGGCGAGATGGCGGTGTAGTGGTAATGTCTCTGGATTAATAATGCTAGAGGTTCAGGTGAATGCTCTCGGGACATGAGTTCAAAACCCAGCACTGCAGATACTGGAATTCAAATTCAATTTAAATAATTAACCTGGAAGATGAAGCTAGATTATAAATTGACAGGAAAAAGTAATCTGATTCACAAAGGTGCCAGAAGGAAATCTAATGGACCTACCCGTGACCCCAGATCCATTGCAATATGGCCAACTTTGAAATGGCCAAGCAAGTTCAAGGGCAGTTAGGGATGGGTAAAAAATGTTGATCTTGCTAGTGATGCCCACATTCTATATATTGAAAAAAAGTGAAAGAAATCCTCACTGATTTTAATTCAGCAAGGGAATCAAGCTCTATGGAGAAAAGACAGGTTAGTAGATTAAGGATTATCAGATCAGCTATAATCTCATTGAACGGCAGAGAAGAATTGATGGCTGACTGATTGAAAGTCTTCTATACTTTATGTTGTTCTGGCTTTGTGAAGCCCTGTTGAGCAAATAATAGTTAAGTAATTTACTTATGTAATTCCTCGAGGTCAAATTTTGAAAATGGATTTGCTGAATTGAAGATGGTGTAGTGAGTAATGTGCAGTGAGTACGTTGAGTGTAGTGAGCAATGCTAAGGGCCACCAACATGGATTCACCAAGCTATTTCTTTTTGATTGAAGAAATAAAATGCAAGATGGACAATCTTGCTGGTTGAAAGTCTGTATCATTGTTCTGGAAATGCTGGCGGCATTTTGTATTTCTTGCATGTTGTTCTTGCTGTTACTTTGCGTCATCTTCAAAACCCTAAACGTAGTTTAAAGGTATTTAAATGGCTACCGTGCATTTGCAGTTTAGACGAGGCTGTCTGCTGAAATCACAGTGAGCCCTCTGACAAATAATAACTGCATAAAAACCAAAAGAATTGTGGATGCTGTAAATCAGGAAGGTAAACAAAGTTGCCGGAAAAGCTCAGCAGGTCTGGCAACATCTGTGAAGGAGAAAACAGAGTTGACGTTTCGGGTCCAGTGACCCTTCCTCAGAACTGATAATAATAATAACTGCAATCTGAAACAGTTTCAGAAGATAATTGCTAATGCTTATCTTTTGTATTTTTGTCCCTACAGCTGGGTGGGTTTGTAAATCTGAGTAAAAGAAAAATCCATATTTCACGTATTTGTGCATTTGAAGGGTCTCTGAAGGGCACTTGCTCCCAATTTTTACCATGCATGGTTGGCAAACAAGGCTCTCGATTGGCAGTGAAAATTTAAAAATTTACTCCAAGATATTCAAAACCTTAAGTCAAGGTAATGAACAGGGACAGCCATAATTTGTAGTGTGCCACATATTTTTCTTCAATGCTTTCACCACTCTGAAGGTCTTGTGGGATGTTCAGATTGTTAATTTTTTTTCTTATCTTTGAAAACCCAAATGAAATTTAATAACCAGTAAGTTGCTGTTACTCATTTGTAGAGCAAAGGTTATCTGCTGAAGTAGCAAGGGCAAACATACATTTCATTATAGCCACTCGTAAAAACAATAACGGAGCCCATGAGATTATATTTAGTACTTTTACTCACAATTGACGAGGTTATGAATCATTTTCAAACAAGTTAAGAGCCTTATTATTCCCAAGTTTACTTCAAGAAATTTTCAAGTAATACCGTGCATCCGAGCATTTTATGAATACAACCAACCTTTGAAAATAGATTGTAAACAATCATGACATAAATAAGTGAAAACGTTCACACAGACTCGTGGAGAAAGAAATGAAGTTAATATTTAAGGTTGATGAGCTTGCATCAAAATTGAAAGAAGTGCGAGACTCAACAGGATAGAAATGTTGTTCCCAATTATTGTTTCGCTTGGAATTTGCACTGAAAACTGGCCAATTTATGCCCACAATTTTCCATTGCCACTTTTGTCATACATCCCATTTTCTGTCATTTGCATCATATTCAGAGAAAGAATAAGCACAAAGTTGACTGCACTTTAAGGAGAGCTGAATATATTATCAGCAGCTGTAAAAAATAGCTGACAGGAGGCTCTATTTTAGTATGGGTATTTGGTACAAAAGGACAAATACAGCAAAACACATGTTGATCCTGACAACATCATTCTGCAGTGGAACAAACGCTTCAATTCAGAGTAACTTGGCAAGGTGGATCCATCCTAAACTGACTGAGAGGTAGGAGACAGAGGGTGGTGGCAGAAGGCTGCCTGTGTAACTGAAGGTCAGTGTCCAGTGGTATCACATATGGATCAGTGCCAGGTCTCAAATTGTTTGTGATTTATAAATATGTATGGATATAAAATATAAACAATATAAATGAGATGTGGGGATGTAGTGATTGGAATCAGGTTGACCTTGTTGGCTACAAGGTTGTTGATTGAGGTTTTTAACCTGAGCCAATCAGGAAAGCCCTGGCTGACTAATATAACCAGGAGAGGGGTTGTTATGGACGACTGCCTGCCCCTCTTCTGTGGCTGTGTCTGCGCCCGGGTGTCCCTGGAGAAGGGGAACATGATGTGCATTGGCGCTCTCGATGCCTTTCGGGAGAGGTAGGCACCGGAGGGTGTTGATTGCATTGTGTCCCCCAAAATCTCAATTTTGATTTGACCAATACCCTCCTGACTTTTTCTTTTACACGGGCATTACCTCGACAGAGGCTCTGCTTGGTACTGATGCTTTGGTCACATGGCTGATTTTCCTGGTGGTTGTATATTAATAAAGTTATTTGCACACCTGGTGTGTTCTTACTGTGTCTCACGCCTGTACACGCTCAACAAGTGTGCTGGGGAGATAAGCGGTCGTGTAATGAAAAAAGAAAAAAGAAAGGAAACATTATATATAACCAGGAGATTAGATTCTCCTCAGAAAAAAGAAAATAAAAGAAATAAAAGTATAACCAGGAGATGAGAATTCCCTCAGTTGAGGATAAAAGCCTTTGCACAGTTATTTCAGGGGGAAGCGGTAAGTAAATTTGTGGATGATACAAAGATTGGCTGCGTGGTTAATAGACAGGAAGAAGGTTTTGGGTTACAGAAGGATATATATAGATCAGTCGGGGGGGCAGGTTAATGGCTGATGGGATTTAACACTATGATGCATTTTGGAAGAAGTAACAAGACAAAGGAGCACTCAATGAATGTCAGGATATTAGGAAGCTCAGAGGAACAGCAGTGTGCTCATCCACAGATCCCTGAAGGCAGCAGGGATTGGGTAATTGGTTAATTTGGTAGTTAAGAAGGCATACAGGACACTTGTCTTGATCAGTTGTGGCATAGATTATAAAAGCAAGGAGATTATGTTAGAGCTGCACAGGACTTTATGCCACAGTTGGAGTGCTGTGTGTGGTTCTGATTGCCTCACTATGGGAAGGGAGTGATTGCACTGGAGTTAGTGTAGAGGAGATTCACCAGGATGTGGCCTGGGTTAGATAGGCTTTGGTTGTTTTCTTTAGATCAATGAAGGCTCAGGGGAGTCCTGTTTGAGGTTTTCAATTTAATGAGCATGATGGACAGAGTAGGAAGAGCTGTTCCCTTTCATTTAAGGGTCAATAACAAGAGGGCATTATTTTTAGATAAAGGCCAGGATGTCAGGAATCTGGGAAGCACTTCTTGGGAGGGTAGTAGAGAAGGGATACCTCACACACTTTAAAAGTGTGTGGATAAGCACTTGAAATGTGATAATATTCAAAGCTAAGGGCCAAGTGCTAGAAAGTGGTGTATATGTAGGTAGGTTGGTGCAGACTCAATGGGCTGAAGCCTTGATGGGCTGAAGGGCCTCTTCTGTGCTGTATGACTCTATTGCTCTATGGTGAATATTTATTTGTAAGACTGGAGGAAGAATTGGGGTTACAACCTTTGCTGTTCCTGATACATGATAATGAGCTAGGCCTAGCCTACAGGGCAGTTGTGGATTATACATGACTTGGAAATATTGAATACCATGAAGATGACAGTGCTGAACTGCAAAAGAATATCACGTCTGGTGGAATGAGTGAACAAAGGACAGGTGAAATATAATGTGCAGAAGTGTGTACTGATTAATTTTGATTGGAGACTGCATTGACAATCAAAACTAAATGTTATTATTCTAAAAGAGGTGCAGGAGCAGAGGGCCTGGGTATATATATCATTGAAGGTGGCAGGACAGGTTGGGGGAAATGATAATGTTATGTAAGGCTTCTGGGATTTTTGTCAATAGGAGCATACAGCACAAAAGAAAGGATGATATGTCAAACTCGTTTAAAACGCTGGTGCAACTTTAACTGCAGGATTAATCATAATTCTCGATACCACACTTTTGTAAGGACATGAAGACATCAGAGTGAATACAGAAAATATTCACAAACATGATTCCAGTGATAAAGAAATCCAGTTTCACTGAAAGATTGGAGAATTTGTGACTGTTGTCTTTAGAGGATGGAAGGCTAAGAGTGGGTTTGATGGAGGTACTCAAAATCTTAGAGTAGACAGGGAGGAACTGTGTGTATTAGAGGAAGGATTGAGAACCAGAGGGTGCAGATTTAAGAAAATTGGCAAAAGAAACCAGAGCAACAGGGGTAGCATGGTGGCTCAGTGGTAATCCATATCATTTGGTTTCCTTTTTAAAATTCATTCATAAAATGAGAATATTGCTGACTAGGCCAGCACTTATTGCCCATTCTTAATTGCCCAGAGAGCAGTTGAGAGTCAATTGCTGTGGGCCTGGAGATAACAAGTAAGCCAGACCAAGTAAGGATGACAGATTTTCTTCCCCAGAGGATATCAGTGAATCAAGTGGGTTTTTAAGACAATGGTAACATGTTCATCATTTGGCCAGTTTTGTTTCAATTCCAGATTTTTACTGATTTCAAGTTTCACCACCTTCTCTGGCCCTGAAATGCTAGCCCAGTGGCATGACCACTACACCATCACCTCCCCTAGAAGCACTCTGAATCCAACAGGGAACATCCTTGTTTTCCTGCTGATCCAATGTAGTCAACTAAAAATAACACTGAAGCTTTTGTTTAACTCTGGATTTATTCCTTCCCAGCAGTTACCAGTTCTGTACCATGTCTGCAACCTGCCAATTTAAAGATGGTGACTGCACAGAGGGAACCCATTTTGGAGTGAAACTGACTTGACATTAACAATGCGAACAGTGAAATTGTCAAGCTTGTTACTAGCCAGAGTAAAAGGCTTGCATTCTATTTTCAGCTAGGATTCACTGATATCATTGACAACAGCAGCTTTGCGTAACCTCTGCCAGATGCTTGGATTCCACCGAGAGTAATACCATTGCCTGTGTAACTTTCCTCTAACAGGAGGAACTACATATCCTGCACTTGTTAGGACATCTGTGGAGAAGATGCGCTGTGAAATCTCCATTAGGTGCAACAGCGCCTGCCATCTCCACTGTCTCATACAACTGCATAGATCAGAGGTGTCAGTTACCTCCAAGGTTGCACCTTTCAGGAGATAATGCCATCATACACAGGGTCTGTAGGACAAGGGTCAGCTTCCTCAACATTTCTGAACAGCAGTGCCTTTAAAGGCTTCAGTTCCAAAGTAGGAGTAGGAATAGGCCATTTGGCCCTTCTGTTCTGCTTCATCATTCAATAAGTTCATGGCTGATCTCAATGTGGACTCAAACCAATATCCTAGCTACCCTAATACTTTTGTTGTCAAGCATATATCTACTTCTGCCTGAAATATATTCAAGGTATCTATCTCCCCTACTGTCTGTAGAAGAGAATTCCACAAACCCACAACTCTCTGAGATGCAATCAGTTCTCCCTCATCCCCATCTTAAGTGGGGATATTATTAGCGATAAGGAGAGGTTGGACCAACTTAGATTGTTTTCACTAGAGCATCGGAGGTTGAGGAAGTATATAAGATTACCCAATAGCAGTATGTAAGCTTATGAGAGGTATGGATATGGTCGATAGTCAGAGTCTTTTTCCCAGGGTAAAAATGTTAAATACCAGGGGGCAGAGGTTTCAGCTGAGATGTGGGAAAGTTTAAAGGAGATGTACAAGGCAAGCATTTTATGGAGAGAGTGATAGGTGCCTGGAACACGCTGCCAGAGGATGTGGTAGAAACAGAAACAATAGCAAAGCTTAAGATGCATTTAGACAGGCACATGAACAGGTAGGGGATTGAGGGATACAGATCATGTGCAGCCAGATGGGATGAGTTTAGAATGGCTTCAAGATTGATGCAGACATGTTGGACCAAAGGGCCTGTTCCTCTGCAACACTGTTCAATATTCTGTGTTAAATAGGAGTCTGCATTTTGAGATACAATCCTAAAAGGAGATTAAAGTTCAGCTGGAACTCCAGTTCATAATGAGCTGCAAATGGTTCAATAAAGTAGGGAAATGAAATAAAATAACTGCAATATGAAACATCTAATTCCCAAGACCACTTCTGGCTCAAGTTTACAGAGCTATGTAAAATTATGACATTGACAGAATCCAGATGGCATCATGTTTCCCAGTTTGTCTAAGTTCAGCGAGCTTTGCAAGGGCTCAAATATCACTTTTACTGTGCAGTTAATGGCAGAAAGAAAGAAAGATGGTGGCAGCACATTTATCAGTCTTGTTAACTAGTTAACTGTGGCTCACCTGGGGAAAAATAAAATCCATGTAAATCTGCAAGTATCTTATGCATGTTGAAGTTTTGCAGTAATACTGTGCACTGTGAATGGTAGGGTCAAATGTTGCCTGCTTTACAACAGAACTCTAAATTTGTCATTTTTTAAATATATGCCTTTGTATTTTTCTTGGCCACCTTATGGGATAAAATAAAATATTGTATCATTCAAGTATCAGCATGTATAACAAACAGTGCTCTCCAATCATTGATTGATGCTGATTTTATTTGTTCATGTGATGTGGGTGTTGCTGGTTAGACCAACATTTATAGCCCTTCCAAATTGAGGGTAAAGTGACAATATAAATTGAAAATTGGTTAATATTCAGAAATTAGACAGTTGAAGTTAATGATTCTTTTTCAGATTGGACAGATATACAGCAAACTTTGTGTTAACCAGCACTTTATGAACCTGCACTCTCGATAAACCGGCTGAAATATATACTTCAAGTACCACCAAGTTTTCTGTACTATTCTGTCCATTTATTATAGTTTTTAAAATTTATTTACCTCAATATGAATATAATTGTTGTTCAATCAAATGGTTACACAAAATATCAACAGTTTATTTAATTTAAAGCCAATTTCTCCTCAAATTCCACGATGTCTGAATAGTCATTTGAGGGTGTAAGTGAGAAGACTTTCTGCTGTTAAGTTTTACTTAAGGCAAAGTTGTGTTATTATTTAAGAGATTTATGCTGTAAATAAAGTATAATGGTGATGTGTATACCTCTTACGTTATATTTCCATTACTCAGTCTGTGTTTTTACATTGATTATGTGGACCTCTTGATTATCCAGAACATTTGAGCAACAGGAATACTCCTGGTCCCACAGGTGCCCATTAATAAGAAGTCATTAGTGAAGTGCCACAAGGATTAGTCCTAGGGGTCCAATTATATACCATCAAGAATTGAGGACTTGAAGAAGGGGACAGACTGCAATATGTCTAAATTTGCTGACGATACAAAAATAGGTGGAAGGCTGTGTTGTGATCTGAAAGGTATTATAGACAGGTTCAGTGAATGGGCAAAAACGTGACAGATGGAGGTTAACATAGGAAAGTGTGAGCTCTTACTTTTTGGTAGAAAGAATCAAAAAGCAGACTGTTATTTAAAGAGAAAGAGACAGAGACTCTTTTGAAAAGCGCAATGCAGAGGGATCTGCTGTTCATGTACATGAAACACAAAAGATTAGCATGCAGGTGTGGCAAGTATTTCAGAAGGTGAATTGCTAGGATTTCCCATTTAAAAATAGGGAAGGCTTAGTATAATTATTTACTATAATCGTATAAGGTGTTGCTGCGACAACAAGTGGAGTACTGTTTCGGTCCCTGTATTTAAGAAAGGGTATGCTGGCATTAGCAACAGTTCAAAAGAGATTCAATGGACTGATTCCTGGTCAAAGTTCTGTCTAATCACAGCTACTCTGAGGTCTGTGTTTGGCAATTGGCTGACTGATAGCATTGACTTGTACTTCCAGAAATTACTGCTGTGCATGGACCTCAGATGTCTGTGCAGGTGAACACAAAATGGGCAGGAGCTCTGTTCCTGGCATGAAACCATCAAGACCAGCTAAACAGGTAAGGCTTTTATAAGACTATAATACTATAAAATATCTTAGCAGAATTAGGCCATTTAGCCCATCGACTCTGCTCTGCTATTTGATCATAACTGATATGTTTCTTAATCCCAAACTCCTGCCTTCTCCCCATAACCATTGATCTCCTTAATAACTAAGAACATATCTATCTATCTCTGTCTTAAATACACTCAATGACATGGCCTTCACAGCCCTCTGTGGCAATGAGTTCCAGAGATTAACCAACCTCTGAGTGAAGAAATTCACCCTTATTTCAGCGCTAAAGGTCCGCCCCTTCACTCTGAGGCTGTGGCCTCGGGTACTAGTCTCTGCTACTGGTGGAAACATCTTCTCCAAGTCCACACTATCCAGGCCTCTCAGCAAGCTATAAGTTTCAATGAGCTCCCCCTTCATCTTTTGAAACCCCACTGAGTACAGACCCAGAGTTCTCAACGACTTCTCAAATGACAAGTTCTTCATATCCAGGATCATTCTTACAAACCTCATCTGGGGCCTCTCCAACTCCAGCACATCCTTCGTTAGATATGGCGCCCAAAACTGCTCACAATATTCCAAATGTGGTCTGATCAGAGCCTTATACAGTCTCAGTAATAAAGCTCAGCTCTTATATTCTAGAATTGAATGCTAACAATGCATTTGCCTTCCTAACTGCCAACTGCAAATTAACCTGAAGAGAATCCTGAACTAGGACTTCCAAGGACCTTTCAGCTTCAGATTTCTGAAGCTTTCCCCCGTTTTGAAAATAGTCTATGCCCCTATTTGTCGTACCAAAGTACATAACCTCATACTTCCCCATACTGTATTCCATCTGCCACTTCTTTGCCCAGTGTCCTAACCTGTCCAAGGTCTTGTGCAGCCTTCCTGAATCCTCAACACTACCTGTAATTCCACTTATCTTTGTGCCATCTGCAAACTTAGCAACAATGTTATCAGTTCCTTCATTCAGATTGTTAATGTATAATGTGAATAATTGTCCCAATATTTACCCCTGCAGAATTCCACCAGTCATCATCTACTGCCCTGAAAAAGACACCTTTATCCGCTCTCCTTTCCGTCAGTCAGCTAATCCTCTATCCATGCCAGTACCTTGTCCATAACACCATGGGCTCTTATTTAGCAGCCTTTTATGTGGCATCTTGTGAAAAGTCTTCTGAAAATCCGAATAGATCACATCCACTCGCTCCCATTTATCTAACTTGCTTCTTGCCTCCTCAAAGAATTCTGACAGATTTGTCAGACATGGCCTTCCCTTGATGAAGCTGTGCTGACTCAGCCCTATGTTACCATACAACTCCAAGTACTGTTCAATCTCTTCCTTAATAATGGACTCTAAAATCTTATCAATGACTGAGGTCAGGCTAACTGACATACAATTTCCGAAGAAGAGTCCCAAACCAAAACATCATCTTTCTTGCTCTTCTAATGCTGCCTGGCCTGCCGTGTTCCTCCAGCTCCACACTGTGTTAGCTCTGACTCTAGCATCGGTAGTTCATTCTATCTCTGACATACAGTTCCCTCTCTTCTGCCTCCCTTCTTAAACTGTAACTATTTAGCATCTCTGGGACTCTCCCTGACTGCAGTGATTCCTGAAGATCACTACCAATGTCATCACAATTTCCTCAGATATCTTGTTTAGAACTCTGGTGTGTAGTCCGTCTGGTCCAAGTAATTTATCTACCTTAGACCTTTCAGCTTTTCCAGCACCTTCTCCTTAGTGATGGCCACTACAATCACTTCTGCCCACTGACTGTCTTTGACCGCGTAGACTGATGCAAAGTCCCGATTCAGTTCTCCCGCCATTTCTTTGTTCTCCATTACTACTTATTCAGCCTCATTTTCCAGCAATCCAATACCACTCTTGCCTCGTATGTTTTATATATTTAATTTTCTCCCCTTTATTGCTTTTTTAGTTATCCTTTGCTAATCCTCTGGCTTCTGAGTAATCTTCACCATATTATGTGCTTTGTTTTTTGCTTTCATGTTGTCCTTGACTTTCCTTGTCCCATGGTTGCCTCGTCCTCTCCTCAGTATGTATGTTTCTCCTTGGGATAAATTTCTGCTGTACCTCCCGAATTATCCCCAGAAACCCCTGCCACTGTGCTCCACTGTCTTCCTTGTTAGGGTCCTCTTCCAATCAACTCTGGCCAGCTCCTCTCTCATGTCTTTGTAGTTACCTTTATTCAATTGTAATACTGTTACTCCTGATTCCAGCTTCTCTCTCTCAAACTGCATGGTCAATTTCATCATATTATCGTCTCTGCCCTTTAAAGGTTCTTTCACATTATGTTCCCTAATCATTGCACATCACCAAATCCAGAATTGTCTGTGCCCTAGTGGGCTCTATCACAAGCTGCTCAAACATTCCATGAATTTTTTTTTTGGATTCATTACAAATCTGATTTTCCCAGTCAACCTGCATATTTGAGTCCCCCATGATTCTTGTAATTGTGCTTTCTTACATTCCTTTTCTATCTCCTGATTTATTTAGTTCCCCACATCCTGACCACTGCCAGGAGGTTTGTACACAATTCCCATCAGGGTATTTTTATCTTTGCAGTTTGTCAACTCTACCCACACATAATTGACGGCATCCAACTCTATATCATATCTTGTTATCGATTTAATTAAGCTTCTTAATAACAAAGCGACACCGACTACTCTGACCATCTGCCTATACTTTTGCTAGGACATAGATCCTTGGATATTTAATTCCCAGCCCTGATCCCCTTGCAGCCATGTCTCTGTGATACCCACAACTTTGTACCTGTCAATTTCAATCTGCTCCACAAGCTCATTTAGCTCCTTTAGTATAATGCATGCATTAAAATCCAACAACTCAATCCTGTGTTGACTTTCTTGACTTTCTCAGTTATCTCTTTTTCATTCCTGACCCTTTCCATACTCTGTGTCCTGTTACTTGTTTTGGAAACTTTAATAACCTCTGCTGAGCTTTGCTCCTTTTACCTTTCTCCATGCAACTGAACAGACTCCCACTATTTAGTTTAATACCCTATCTACAGCCCTAGTTATGTGATTCACCAAGACTCTGGTCCCAGCATGATTCAGGTAAACCCCATTCCATTGGAACTGCTCTCTCCTTCTCAGAGGTGACAGTGTCCCACGAGCTCAAACCCTTTTCCCCCACACCAATTTTTGAGCCATCCATTTACCTCTTTAATCTCATGGGGGAGTGTCAAACTAGGGGACACATGGCTAAATCACACACGTTATGGCTAATTCTGAGTTGTGTCAAGTTTTGGGGAAAGTTTATTGCAGACTTACAGTCCCAATCAGGGAACTGCTATTCTATGAAGTCCAGCTGGCTGACCTCATTACAATCACTACAAAGACTACATAGCTGCTCTTCATAACTGAATTATCCATCCCAGGGACCATTCTGGTGAATCTCCTTTGCACCCAATGCAATCACATCCTTTCTACAGTGCAATGACTAGACCTGCACACAGTGTGCAGCTGTGACTTAACTCAAAGCTATGTACAGCTGCAACATAATCTTCCTGCTTTTATACTCTATGCCACAACTAATAAAGGCCAGTGCAGTGTTTGACACCTGTTTTAAGAATAAGATTTGTGTTGTATTGAATTGAATGTGTTGTATTCATTTAAGACGCCTGATGAAAGTCCCTTTTATTCTGGATAGTGGTACAAAAGTGAACAAATCAGCCATTTTGGTTATTGAATTACATTTATATTAATGGTATGACTGGAGGAGTCGAGAAGAAGGGTTACCGAACCTGAAATGTTAACTCTGATTTCTCTCCACAGATGCTGCTAAACCTGCTGAGATTTTCCACCATCTTCTTTTTTTTTTCCAGATTTCCAGCATCTGGCATTCTTTTCTATGTTTTGTCTTTTGACTAAGCTGGTGGTCACCAGCCCGAATGCTTCCATTAATGGTTGGTATCAAATTTTGGTTAATAATGGCCCTTGGGGCATTTTAGTACACTGAAATTGCTGTATAATTACAAACGTACTGACTTCTTTTGATATACATTTGCCTTCAATGTTTCCTACAGGATTGTCACTCTTCCTTAGGTCTCATTTCCTCTTGTAGCACTGGTTATCACGTTTGTTTGTAAATTTTCTAATATTATTTTAACACAGACTTGATTATAAACCATTTCATGAATGTATCACAATATTGCATAAGGAAGTTTTTATAAACTTGCTAACTGATATGTAGCTTGGGAAATTAAATTGTTGTGGTCCTATCTCATCTTTCCCATTCCCCAATTAGCCATTGCATTGGCTTTCTGACTCTCTATGGATGATTTATCTCCAAATTCAGTAAATACCTTATTGCATTTTCAAATCAACACTTTTGGCTCCTTGTCAACCTATTTCAGCCCTTTATTGTTATATCATTCTTTGACTGAATGGTCAAAGAGCAAATCTGTGCAGAGGCTGTGCCAATGTTTTCCAGAACCAGAAACGAGAGGATCTGCAAAACATTGCTGAATGACATTGAGTGGTTTGGAGACTGAGAGGTGGGGAGGCCTGAATGTTTGAAGATTGAACAAGTCTTTTTTTTTCCCTGTAATTAACAACTTGTTCATGAAATTGTGGCAAATACATTAGGCTTGCTAACTCTAATTTCATGTACAATGGAAGGACAGTATAATCCAAAGTTGGACATGTGTTATCAATAGCAAGAGAGTTTGGCAGTGGTGTTCAGATGAGAGAATATGATAAGACCTCAAGGAATAAGTGACTAATAAGTAGGATCAGGATGAGGCATTCAGCTCCTTGAGCCTGCTCTGTCATTCAATAAATCCATGGCAGATCTAATTGTGGCTTCAACTCCACTTTACAGTTTGTCCCCATATCCTTTTATTGCTTTATCAATCAACAATCTGTCCAATTCGAACTTGGATATGTTTAATGGCCCAGCCTCTACAGCTCACTGAGGAAGAAATTCTGAAGACTAATAATGCTCTGAGTGATGGAATTCCTTCTTATCTCTATCTTAAATGGAAGACAAGTTGTTTTGAAACTGTGCTCCTAATTCTATATACCCATATGAGATGAAACGTTCTCTCAATATCTGCCCTGTCAAGCTAATTCAGAACTTGCATAATTTCAATAAGATCACTTCATATTCTTCCAAACTCCAAACAATACAGGCCCAACTTGCTCAATCATTCCTTACAAGACAAATTGTTCACTTCAGGAGTTAACTCCTCATGAAACTCTTCACTTCTTGATAGGTTAATTGTGAAGCATCAAAAAAAGCAGCCTTTACTCTCATCTGCAATGTTTTAAAAATGAATGTACAGTGTGTCAAATAATAATGATCTGGAATACTTTTACCTCTGAGGTTGCTGGAAGTAGAACTGATGAATAATTTCAAAATGAAATTGCACGGACATTTCAGGGAAATAAATTTCCACGGCTCCAGGGATAGAACAAACTAATGATACTGACTGGATTGTTCCACTGAGAGTGCTCACTGGGACAAACTACTATCTTCTGTGCCATAATGACTCGGATTATGCACCATTCCATGGATTATACTCATGCCGGTCTCTGACCCCCACCCCAATACAAGTTAAAGAGTCAGTGCCGGGCCTGCCCATGATCCTGAGGTCAGTTTAAAAAGCAGCATTGATTGTTTGACACTGAGACTGCTGCAACTTTCTTGGGAAAAAGTCAGATAGATAGCAGCTCTGACATCCCGGCAGTGTCAGGTGGGAGTGCTGTCCATTGCTGGGCCATTTCCAATGGAGTTTAGAGAGTGGAGTGTGACTTAGGAGCATAGGAACATGAGTAGGCCGTTCAGCCCATTCAGTCTTTACTGCCATTCAATGAGATCACTGCTGATCTTTGGCTGAAGCCCAAATACCTGGCTTTGGCACATATCCCTTAATACCTCCGCTTAACCAAAGTTTATCTATCTCAGATTTAAGTTTATCAGCTGATCTAACATCAAGTGCTGATTGTGGAAGAGAGTTCCAAACATCTACCAGCCTTTATGTGGAGAAATGCTTCCAATCATCTCTCCTGAATGGTCTGGCCCTCAATCTCAAACGATGTTGCCTTAGTTCTAGAAACTCTAACCAGTGGAAATAGATTCCCTTTATCTATACTGTTTATATTTTCCTGTTAATTACCTGAAGACCTCAATCAGAATATCTCTTAACCTCCTAAGTTCAGAGCAAACAGGCCAGTTTGTACAATCTCTCCTCATAGCTTAACCACTGAAGTCTGGGTATCATTCCAGATGGTAACTCTATTCGTACTGCATTGAGGTGACAACCGAGATCATCACAAAAACAGTCCAGGAGGTGCTTAGAATGAACTATGCAGTTTAAAAAAAAATCAGCTGGAGTGGTTTTTATATTTTACATATATATACGTATATAAAGTAAACCGCTATAGAACATAGAACATAACAGCGCAGTACAGGCCCTTCGGCACTCGATGTTGCGCTGACCTGTGAAACCAATCTGAAGCCCATCTAACCTACACTATTCTATTATCATCCATATGTTTATCAAACAACCATTTAAATGCCCTTAAAGTTGGCGAGTCTACGACTGCTGCAGGCAAGGCATTCCATGCCCTTACTACTCTCTGAGTAAAGAATCTACCTCTGACATCTGTCCTATATCTATCACCCCTCAATTTAAAGCTATGTCCCCTCATGCTAGCCGTCACCATCCAAGGAAAAAGGCTTTCACAGTCCACCCTA
Source organism: Ginglymostoma cirratum (assembly GCA_024137785.1). NCBI lineage: Eukaryota > Metazoa > Chordata > Chondrichthyes > Orectolobiformes > Ginglymostomatidae > Ginglymostoma > Ginglymostoma cirratum. The sequence goes on from JAHRHZ010000249.1 coordinate 14,179,098, forward strand.
TCCAATCCTCTGATCATCTTGCATCTATGATGCATTTAAAATGTTAGTTTTTGACTGAAGTAGTTTTCTGGAGAATAAGATTTTGTGCAATGTAAAGGAATTCCAGCTGGTCAGCCTCTGACGACACATAGACATTAACACTCAGAAAATTAATGCTCATGTCTTTGCACGTCATAAACTTCTAGGGATATTGGAAAAAAATACTCAATGAGCAGAATTTTGGAGAGCTTTGCCTTTTAGAACCATTGTTTAGCTGAAGCATGAGGAGGGAGATTAAAATCTTCTGTCCTCAGGTTTGGTTCATGAAATTGAATTTCTAAGTTTAAGGATTGAATTTGGGAGGGTTCTTTTCTGTATGGATCCCATTTTGCCCTTTGTTCCTGATTCATTGTACAGCAGTACCAGGTCAGTTTGGACTGCTTAAAATGCTTTCAGTTCACCTTGTGTTTTACTTGATTTTCACATTTCTTTCATCTCTTTCCAAATACTTAAATTGTCTTTCAGTACTGATGTTTGTCTCTCTCCATCTGTGATTCCAAAGTTCTGATTCTATTCATTTTTAATCATTATTTGCAACATTAAACAATGAAGAAGTAATATAGATAATATTTTTGATTTCATGAACACATTTATTAGATGTTCTGGTTGAATAGGGAAAGAAATGTTTGCAGATTCTGTTTAAGTTCTGGAAATCTGACTGCACTAATGAGTTGTGATTAAAGTTGATAGACTTGAAAAGACCCACTCCTTCTGTGTTGATGAATTTAATAAAAAAAAGTGACCTCGGTTTTAAGACAAATGTATTGCTGAGATTATTGGAGCTTTTTTTAATTCTGTTAACAGACATGGATGTTACTGGCTGTGCCAGCATTTATTGCCCATCGCTATTCGCTTCTGGTGAGCTGCCTTCTTGAAATACTGCAGCCCATAAGTTGTATGAATACCCAAAATTCAGTTCAGATATGTGTTCTGGGAGGTTGACCTAGTGACAATGGACAGCAATATACTTCCAAAGTGAATAGCTTGGTTCTGTTACGGACCAGACAAATCCCCTTCAAATAGAAGAAGGAAATCGCCCAGACTCTAGCTTTTATCATATTTAAAGGAGAGTGTAAGGTGCTGTATTTCAGATGTAATTCAATTGATTACACTGCTTGGCGATAAGCAAAACACACTTTGTTCTTACCCTATAACTACAAATAAAAGAAAGATGGTTTGGGATAACTTTAACTCTGTTGGAAAACTTAGCAGAATAATGGATTGTTTAAGTACTTAATAGCAATTATTCCAACATCGTAACATCCCATAAATGCACCTTTGGCAAAGGCAAATTCGGTAAAACAGATTGTCTCACAGGCAATTCTGGCAACGGAGAGTGAACCCAAGCCTTTACGTGTAGCAAAGAGTGATGTAGTCGCTTCCACAATCAGCTTCAAAACCCCAACAACAGCTGAAAGCTAAATTAAAACCCTGGTTCTGTGTGAACTTGAAATGTGTGGACATTTCAAGCCCACCGACTCCCACAGCTACCTAGAATACACCTCCTCCCACCCACCCTCCTGCAAAAATGCCATCCCCTATTCCCAATTCCTTCGCCTCTGCTGCATCTGCTCCCAGGATGAGACATTCCACTCCCGTACATCTCAGATGTCCTCATTCTTCAAGGACTGCAACTTCCCCCCGACAGTGGTCGAGAACACCCTCGACCGTGTCTCCCGCATTTCCTGTAACACATCCCTCACGCCCCGTCCCCGCAATAATAACCAAAAAAGAATCCCCCTCGTCCTCACGTACCACCCCACCAACCTCTGGATCCAACGCATCATCCTCCGACACTTCCGCCATCTGCAATCTGACCCCACCACCAAAGACATTTTTCCCTCCTCACCCTTATCTGCCTTCCGGAGGGACCACTCCCTCCGCGACTCCCTTGTCCGGTCCACACTTCCCTCCAGCCCCACCACACCCGGCACTTTTCCATGCAACCGCAGGAAGTGCTACACTTGCCCCCACACCTCCTCCCTCACCCCAATCCCACTTTCCACATCAGGCAGATGTTCACCTGCACATCTGCCAATATGGTATACTGCATCCGCTGTACCTGTTGTGGCTTCCTCCACATCGGGGAAACCAAGCGGAGGCTTGGGGACCGCTTTGCAGAACACCTGCGCTCAGTTCGCAATAAACAATTGCACCTCCCAGTCGCGAACCATTTCAACTCCCCCTCCCATTCCTCAGATGACATGTCCATCCTGGGCCTCCTGCAATGCCACAGTGATGCCACCCGAAGGCTGCAGGAACAGCAAATCATATTCAGCCTGGGAACCCTGCAGCCCAATGGTATCAATGTGGATTTCACAAGCTTCAAAATCTCCCCTCCCCCAACCGCATCCCAAAACCAGCCCAGCTCATCTCCACCTCCCTAACCTGTTTTTCCTCTCACCTATCCCCTCCTCCCACCTCAAGCCCCACCCCCATCTCCTATCTACTAACATCATCCTGCCCCCTTGACCTGTCCGTCCTCCCTGGACTGACCTATCTCCTCCCTACCCCCCCACCTACACTCACCTTTACTGGCTCCATCCCTGCCTCTTCGACTTGTCTGCCTCCTCTCCACCTATCCTCTCCTCTATCCATCCTCTATCCGCCTCCCCCTCTCTCCCTATTTATTTCAGAACCCTCTTCCCCTCCCCCATTTCTGATGAAGGGTCTCGGCCCGAAACGTCAAGTTTTCCTGCTCCTATGATGCTGCTTGGCCTGCTGTGTTCATCCAGCCCCACACCTTGTTATTAAAGATATATGGTCCTTCATTGTTGCTGAATTAAAATCCTGGAATTTTGTCCCTCCATGGAAACACCTTCAATTGCAGCATTTCAGATTCCATTAGCTGCTTCTCAGGGGCAAGTACCGGCCTTGGAAACTGCAAAGTAATTCAGTAATTCTGAATTTAAAGCACAGAAAAGACTGGGCCTACTGAGTCAGTCAGGCAGCATTTATGAAAAGAGATTGAAGATAAGAGAGGGGATTAATTTAACAGCCTTTTATCAGAACTGGAAAAAAATAAGAGGGATATTACAGCCCATAAGTATTGAATAGGCAAAAGGAGCTGGGAGAGAAAGAACAAATAGGGAAGGTTTACAATAGGGTGGGGGTGGGAGAAATTACATGACAAAGGCAATGTAGGAAAGACAAAAGGAAACAATAACAGGAGATAAACAAAAGGTGGGTTTAGCTGAGGTGATACAGTGGTGTTTTGACAATGTTAATGGACAAGCGATCTAGAGGCCTAACTAATGCTATATGGGTCAGAATGCAAATTCCACTATGTGGTTTAATAAATAAATTACAGTAATAATAGTTGGAATTAAAATGTGAAGATTGTCTGAAAAAGCCCAGTTGGTTCATCAATTCCCTTTAAGGAAGGAAGCCTGCCAGCATTACTGTGTGACCTACATGTGAGTCCAGGGCGACGGAAATATGGTTGATTCTTAACTTCTCTTTGAAATGGCCTAGCAATCCAAATTAAAGGTGCGCAACAAAAATTTTTAAAAAAGACTGAAATTGCAAGCAAACAGAAACATTTCTAACTGCGGTGTGACAAAAAGCGGCAACAATGGTTGTGATCTGAAATTGTTGAATTCAGCGTTGAATCATGAAGGCTGTGAAGTGCTGAATCAAAAAATATGATGCTTACGTTGAGCTTCATTCGAATAATAAAAGAGAGCAGAGAGGTCAAAGTGGGAGAAGAGTGAAGTATTAAAATGGCAGGTGTCTGGAAGCTCAGGGTCACACTAGCAGGCTGAATGAAGGTGTTCTGCGAATAAACTACCCAATATGTGTTTGGTCTCTTTACAATGTCAAGGAAACAGCAATGTGAGCAATGAATGCAGGAGTCTTCACTGAAATAAAGATGGATAAATTACTGCTTTACCTGGAAGCATTGCTCAAAGTAAAACTGTCTATCTTGTTTAATCTATATAAGGCTTTCCCCTGACCCTGGTAGTCCATTTTGTGCAGGCTTGTTTGACGCAGAGTGAATGTGGAGATGACGTGGATAAAGACTGTCATCAGCCCATTCCTGCATCATATCAAAGTGTCTGCTCAAAAATAATGCTGGAGTATTGGGAGAGTGTTAGACTGAAATGTAGTTGGATCCTGAAAATTACTCGGCCTTTGATGTAAAATCCAAGCTCAACAATCTACAGTGTTTCACATGACTTTTAAAGTCAAGATGATAAAATTAATGTAAGATTTAATCACCATATATCAACTGTCCTTCACATACAGCTTTGCATGTGGAAAATACAAGGATCAGAACTTATTGAATTGTTATTATAAACTTCTCAGATGTGAGTGCAAATGCAATGGACAAGCATGCAAGAATATTCTTGTGGAACTGTACCAGTTTTTTATAAAATGAATCATTTTGATTTAAGCCAACAACCTCTGCAAAATGGATGCATTGCAGCTGTTTACTGAGTTACTAGAAATGTTTCTGTTTGCTAGCAATTTCAGCCTATTTACACTCCAGCTATTAATGTATATTTATTTGCTCAAACATTAGACAAAAAAACAGTAAAAACATTTTGCAACACTGACAAAATGGTGTAGCTGTTTGTGGAACAAACACCATGGGTGAGAATGTTGATAGCTCCTGAAAATGGGTGTGGGATTATGCTGTGTAATTAACGCACGTCAGTGCAACAGAAAGTAGGCAGCCTGCAAACAGGAAGATTAGCCTACAGTCAGTACTGCAGTGAAGCTGTCTTGGAAGAGTGTCCTGCAGTTAGTATCACAGTGAAGCAGCCTAGGAAGTAGTTCCTGTAGTCAGTTGTTATTGAGAAAACAATGAGGGTGATGTCACAAAAGCCTATCCATTCATTGGTTGAAGTATTGAATTTTTGGAAGGTTACCTGGGGAGTGGGAGAGGCAGTTCTGAGGAAGGGTCACCGGACCCGAAACGTTAACTCTGATTTTTTCCTTCACTCATGATTATGGTTATACCTGCTGCCAAACCTGCTGAGCTTTTCCACTACTTCTGTTTTTGTTTATGAGTTGGAGAGGCAGCAGGCCCTGTGACGGAGCAGCAAGGACCAGGCATATATAAATTGTGGCTGAAACTCAAGGTTGATGTCACTTACCTGAGGAGACAGGAAGGCAACAGGCCCTGCGATGAAGCATTTGGCAATGAGTTTGAAACAATGTGGCTGTTGGTAAGGAACTGCTGCTAGGGATTCCCTACAAATTGTAATAATTTGGAAAAGCGTACTTTTAAAACAATTTGCTGCATTTGGATTTAACTGAGAAGTTAGGGGCAACACAATAAGGTAATAAAAGTAATGTAAGGAAGTAAAGTTAAGACTTTTCATTGCAGCAAGAGCATTTGGAATGAAATATGGTCCTTAACATACTTAGTACTCTTTATATGGAGTAACTAACAAGCTTAATCTAAAGGGAAGCCATGGCAGCAGAGTTCACAACTATGATATATTTTCTCGGTACTATATGGAAAGTCATGAATACTAGCAGTGTTCCTGGTAATCATGCGTGCAGAAATTGATCCAGCCACAGCTACTGGCTAATTGTACTTTGGAGCTGACGTAGTGGGTTAGCACACTGTGGAGCATCCACAATACCAAGTTTGTCATGGACAGCATGTTTCATGGGATGGTTACTCTATAGGTAAAGTCTGAACAGGCAGAAAGGGGTTGGGTGACCACAAGGCAGAGTTGAGGAAGGCAGGTAGTGCAGAAGTCCCCTCTGGACATCTCCTCTCTACAGCTGTACTGTTTTTAATATTATTGGGGGTGCCTTTTCAGGGGAGAGCAGCTGCAGCCAAGTCTAAGTCTCCATTGGTGGCCATGGTGCACAAGAGAGGAGGAAGAAGTTTGGTAGTGTTATAGTGATACAGGATTCATTCATAAGGGTAGCAGACAGTTGTTTCTGTGGCTGTAAAAGGAACTTTAGGATGGTATGTTGTCTCTTTAATACTTAGGTGGAGGATGTGCTGGAGTGAGTGTAGTGCATTCTGAAGGGTGAGGGTAAACAGCCAATGGTCACTGCACATATTGACAGCAACTACAGAAGTTAAAAAAGAGGATAAGGTCCTACAAGCAGAATAGAGTTATGGTGGAAATTAAAAAGTAGGGCCTCAAAAATAGTAAAATGAGAATTATTACCAGTGACATGCGCTAACAAGAGCCACAATGACAGGATAAAGTAGATGAATACTTGGCTGGAGAAGTAGTGTAGGATGGAGGGCTTCATATTCCTAGACATTGTGATAAGTTCTGGAGAAGGGGGGACTGGCACAAACAGGATGGGTTGCAGCTAAGCAGGACTGGAACCAAAGTATTCAAAGAAGGCATTTACTAGTGCTACTGGGGAGTGTTTAAAGTAGAATGGCAGACAGATGGAAACATAAGCAGGGAGACAGCAAAAGGAGAAACAAGGATAAAAACAAAAGTCCAAAAGGAAAGAAGGCAGAAAATCAACAAGATCAATAAATAAATGAGGGCCATAGCACAAAGTCAAGCTAAGATGATTAACAAGGTTAAAAAGACCAATCTAAAGGCCTTGTATCTTAATGTGTAGAACATTCATAATAAGGCAGATGAATTAGCAACACAAGTAGATATAAAAGTTTACGACATTGTGCTATTACAGATTATGACTGCAGGGTGACCAAGGATGGGAACTGAACATTAAGAGGACCATTTGGTTTGTTTAGGAAACACAGATAAGAAGGGATAGAAAGTGGGGTATGGATGGAAATAAGACACATCAAGCGGGAGAAAGCATGTGTGTTGTCTATGTGCCCCCAAATAACAGTAGAGATTTAAGGAAAAGCATTATACAAGTAATCAGAGATGCATGCAATAACGTATAACCATAATCATGAGTGAATTCAATTTACATATAGATTGGGCAAACCAAGTTAGCAATGATATTGTGGAGGAGAATTTCATTGAGTGTGTATGTAGTGCACACAAATACATTGAGGAACCAACCAGAAAACAGCCTATTTTAGACTGGATACTGCACAATGAGAAAGGATTAATTAATAATTTTGTTTTATGGGGTCTGCGTCAGAGAATGCAATTAGGACATTGATGGGGTGGTGTACAGTAAAAAACTGAAGGAAGCGTATGTAGAAACTAAAAATCAAAATTCTGAAACAAAAACAGATAATGCCGTTAATACTCTGAAAGTATCATTGGAGTTATCAACAGCGGTAACATGTCAGGTCATTGACCTTTAATCAAATGTGCACATAGTTTCACTTGGCGCATTAGCAGACTTACCAGAAAGCCTGTTGTCACAGTGAAGGAGCATGGAGGAATCTAGCATAAATCATCTTTAGTGATTTTAGAGCCAATAAATTCCAGCGAAGGAGAGATGGTCAAATACATGACAACCCTGGAACACTCAACCATGATGCCGTGGCTGATTGCCAATTTCTCAGCTTCCACTGCAAAACAGGGGCAATCCATCCAATCAGCGATAGCAAGAACTGCAGATGCTGGAGTCAGAGTTAACACAGTGTAGAGCTGGAGGAACACAGCAGGCCAGGCAGCAAAAGAGGAGCAGGAAAGTTGAAGTTTCGGGTCGGGACCCTTCTTCAGAAATGGGGATGGGGAAGGGAGCTCAGAAGTAAATAGAGAGAGGAGGGATGGGGCTGGGGAGGGTAGGTGGGATGGTGGTAGATGAGTGCTGGTAGGGAGTGGTGAGGATTGGTCAGTGAGATGGGTGGGGTGCATAGGTGGGAGAGAAGATGGACAGGCTGTGTCAGGTCAAGGAGGCAGAGATGAGAGGGAGGGTTGGACATGGGATGAGTCTGGAGGTGGAGAGATTTTAAAACTGGTGAATTCCATGTTTAGGCCATCGGGCTGTAGGCTTCTGAGGCGGAATATGGGGTGCTGTTACGCCAGTTTGTGTGTGGTGTCACTGTGACACTGGAGGAGGCCCAGGATGGACATGTCACCCAGTGTGTGAGTGTCTCGAAGCTAACATCCATTTCAAGCCCACCAACTCTCACATCCATCTTGACTACACCGCTTCTCACCCTCCCTCTTGCAGAATGTGATTCCTTACTTCCAATTCCTCCGCCTCCATCACGTCTACTCCCTAGATGGAGCATTCCACTCCCGGACATCCCAGATGTCCTCCTATATCAGGGACTGCAGCTTCAAAAATGCCCTCAACCGTATCTCTTGCTTTTCCCACACTTCTGCCCTCGAACCTCCTCACCCCAACAAAAACAAAGACAGAATTCCCCCTGGTCCTCACATAGCACCCCACCAACCTTCGCATCCAGTGTATCATTCTCTGTCACTTCCACCACCTACAATCCAACCCCACAACCAAACAGATATTTCCCTCCACACCCCACCTGCTTTTCGTAGGGGCCGTTCACTCTGCGACTCCCTCGTCCGCTTCACACTCCCCACTAGCCCCACCACCCCCGGCACCTTTCCCTGCAACTTCAGGAAGTGCTACACCTGCCCCTACACCTCCCCCCTCACCTCCATTCAAGGCCCAAAGCAAACCTTTCAAAACAGACAACTAACATCATCCCGCCCCCTTGACCTGTCCGTCCTCCCTGGACTGACCTATCTCCTCCCTACCCCGCTACCTACACTCACCTTTACTGGCTCCATCCCCGCCTCTTCGACTTGTCTGCCTCCTCTCCACCTATCCTCTCCTCTGTCCATCCTCTATCCGCCTCCCCCTCTCTCCCTATTTATTTCAGAACCCTCTTCCCCTCCCCCATTTCTGATGAAGGGTTTAGGCCCGAAACGTCAAGTTTTCCTGCTCCTATGATGCTGCTTGACCTGCTGTGTTCATCCAGCCCCATGCTTGTTATCTCAGGGGTTCACCCATACATCTGTTAACTTGGTCTGCTGTATTCGCTGCTCCCGAAGTGGCCTCCTCTATATCAGTGAGACCAAGCATAGACTTGGAGACCATTTCGTAGAGCACCTGCACTCTGTACACGACAAATGACAATGGCTTCCGGTCACCAACCATTTTAACTCCCCAACAATTGGGACACTTGTGTTGTACATGCCTTGGATTCCAGCCATGACAAGCTTGTCATTTGGGGTGATTTGCTGCCACCACAAACTTTCCTTGGCTGGGTCAAAGGGCTTACTTCATTTACAATGGTAGAAGAAAACCGGTAGTGAGTCCTAATGAGAAGGAACTCTTGTCTGAAAGTAGATGTTGTTTATCACATGAAACCAATTAGTTACAAGTCACAAAGGTAAGTGGGGGACTCTGGTTGATTCATTTCTCTGGATAGCCAACAGTGAAGGTCCAATTCTTGCCTTGGCTGAAAGAGTCTCCGTCTCAACCTTTCACCTGGCTGAGGCGTGGTGACCCTCAGGTCAAGCCACCAATAGCTATCTCTCTCATGAGGGAACAGCCTATGGTCTGGAAGACCAATGGTGACTTTACACTGATAAGTTGACATTGTCATAATGACTATGAATAGATCTGGGATTACAGGCCTGACCTCTTCGAGATCGTGAGATATTCTGCCCTTCTACTTCCAAATCTTGATGACATCATTAGGATATTCAAGGATACGGGAAAAGGCAGGGGACTGGCACTAGATAACAGAGTTGGGATAGGCGTATAGCTGCTGCAGGCATGATGAGTTGAATGGATTCATTCTCCACTGAATAATTCTGTTTCATCAGGTTCTGAAGAGCTTAAAGCAGTCTCTAGAAACCCTTTCAAAATTATTCTATACATTTCCCCTTCCAAGATTTTTCCCACGGTTAACATTTATAGATTCATGTACTGATTACCTCAATTATATCACACCCCCAAGTCTGGAGATTTAATAATTCTTCCAAAATTTGTTCTATTTAGACTTGGAAGATTGGAAGGTCATTGTCAAGAAGATTATATATTTCTGTTCAGTTCTTGACCCTGTACAGCCTGTAAAGTCTCTTTACAGCAGAGGACTTTTTATCTTTTCATTTCCTGCTAAATCAGGTAGTTGACCCATTACGGTTTTCAAAAGACCATTCCCCTACTGAGTTTCTTGTGCTGAGGAACTCTGCCTCACTGAATCATTCCTCATAACACCATCTGGGGAAAAACACTGTCTTGGGATATTTGGTGAATTCTTGTAGATAGCACACACTGATGGACAAGCCTTGGGGAACCAGGAGGTGAGTTACTCGCCAAAGTATTCCAAGCCTCAGCTGCTCTTGTAGCCACTGTACTTACGTAGTTACTCCAGTTGAGTTTCTGGTTAACGGTAACCCAACAGGACATTGACTGTTTTCCGGAGGGACCACTCCCTCCGTGACTCCTTTGTCCGCTCCACACTCCCTTCTAGCCCCACCACACCCGGCACTTTTCCCTGCAACTGCAGGAAGTGCTACACCTGCCCCCACATCTCCTCCCTCACCCCAATCCCAGGCCCCAAGAAGACTTTCCACATCAGGCAGAGGTTCACCTGCACATCTGCTAATGTGGTATACTGCATCCGCTGTACCCATTGTGGCTTCCTCTACATCGGGGAAACCAAGCGGAGGCTTGGGGACCGCTTTGCAGAACACCTACGCTCAGTTCGCAACAAACAACTGCACCTCCCAGTCGCGAACCATTTCAACTCCCCCTCCCATTCCTCAGATGACATGTCCATCCTGGGCCTCCTGCAATGCCACAGTGATGCCACCCGAAGGCTGCAGGAACAGCAAATCATATTCAGCCTGGGAACCCTGCAGCCCAATGGTATCAATGTGGATTTCACAAGCTTCAAAATCTCCCCTCCCCTAACCGCATCCCAAAACCAGCCCAGCTCATCTCCACCTCCCTAACCTGTCCTTCCTCTCACCTATCCCCTCCTCCCACCTCAAACCGCACCCCCATCTCCTATCTACTAACCTCATCCCACCCCCTTGACCTGTCCGTCCTCCCTGGACTGACCTATCTCCTCCCTACCCCCCCACATACACTCACCTTTACTGGCTCCATCCCTGCCTCTTCGACTTGTCTGCCTCCTCTCCACCTATCCTCTCCTCTATCCATCTTCTATCCGCCTCCCCCTCTCTCCCTATTTCTTTCAGAACCCTCTTCCCCTCCCCCATTTCTGATGAAGGGTCTCGGCCCGAAACATCAAGCTTTCCTGCTCCTACGATGCTGCTTGGCCTGCTGTGTTCATCAAGGTCCACACCTTGTTATCTCGTAATATTCAGCATCTGCAGTACCTATTATGTCAGGACGTTAACTGTGGGTGTTTCAGTGATGGTAATGCCGCTGAATATCAAGGGGCAGCGGTTAGATTCTCTCATATTGGGGATGGTCATTGCTTGGCATTTATGCGGCATGAATGTTACTTGTCAGCCCAACCCTGGATATTGTCCAGATCAGCATGGATTGCTTCAGTATCTGAGGAGTTGTGAATGGAGCTGAACATTGTGCAATCATCAGTGAATATCCCCATTTGCAGCCCATTTTAAACTTAATCTCAGTCTCAATCTGTTGATACATCTGTGTTGCAATATGAAAACTGATTACTTCAACTTGTAAATTATGTTGATTTGTCTTCATTTGCCATCTATTCCTGATCTTACTAGTGAATCCGACATTTTCACATCCTCAGTCATGTTACTTGAGGATTGCTGCCGATTTAGGTCAGTCACTGATATTGGTACACCTTCCTTGGAAGATAAAACTTTAAACATTCCTCTTGGACTTCTGCCTTATATTAACTTACATCTTATTCAAATCTGGTATCACAATTTGTTCACCAAGCTGTCGGGTGTCTGAACAAATTCAGCAAATAATTCAAGTCGGTATCTAGTGTAATTACTGCTCATTCTTTTTCTCCTGGTCTCATAAGCTTTGCTGGTTCCTATCATCTAGATTTTCTTCAGTGATGGCAATCCTGACAATCTGTGTAACCATAGCTTTCACAATGAGTTATGAGATCTTTAATCTCCCTTAGATCTCTGGCCACAACACCACCCATCTATGTACCTGGTTATCCCTAAACGTTGTACCTTTCCAGGACAGCTTTCCAAATGAAAACTTTAATAGCTAATCTTCTGTTGCATATGAGTACATCATCAATAACTGTGAAATTCTTTTTGTCCCCAAATGGATGTTCCTGGCCAACTCACTGGACCTTTGGCCTGGCCATCCTTCAACACAATGCCAGTGAATGGTTGCACACCTCTGGTCTATCTTTTCTCTCTGTAAAATTTGCTTCAGCCTAGTTTGTCTTGCTGGCATATGATTCCATTTGGCCATATAGATTGTTGAATACTGAATAGCTTTCTCCAAATCTAAACCTTCTTTGGACTGTAATAAATCTGAAAAAACAAAATTAGCAATGATTCCAACAATAATTCTATCTCCTTGGAATTCTGATTTCAAAGCTCTACCGACATAGTTTTCCACATGGATATTTGTGAGCATATCAACAGTCTCCCCTGGATGCTGAAAGATAGCAAGAACTGCAGATGCTGGAGTCAGGGATAACAAACATCAACATTCCTGCTCCCCCGATGCTGCCTGCGCTGCTGTGTTCCTCCAGCTCCACACTGTGTTGCCCTGGATGCTGAACTCTTTTGTTAAATCTTGATCTTTTGAGAATTTTTTGTTCTTAAAGTAATTGTCAAATGCTTAGAGAACTTCATCAAATGTATCTACGTTTTCTCTTTTGTCTCAATATACTATAATGTCATCAGCTACAGGTATTATAGAATCTCTACGGTGTGGAAACAGGACCTTCGGCCCAACAAGTCCACACCAACCCTCAGAGCATCCTACCCAGACCCAACCCCATATAACCCACCTAATCTATACATTCCTAATCTATACATTCCTATACACTGTGGGCAATTTAGCATGGCCAATCCACCTAGCCTGCCCATCTTTGGACTGTGGGAAGAAACCGGAACACCTGGAGGAAAGCCATACAGACACGGGGAGAATGTGCAAACTCCACACAGACAGTTGCCCAAGGGTGGAATCAAACCCCGGTCCCTGGCACTGTGAGGCAGCAGTGCCAACCACTGAGCCACTGTGCCACCCCCATATCTTCTATATGAGATTTCTTTAGGTCTTAACAATGAGTGCTCTGCTGTGGATGTAAGTGAAGTTGCTACCTGTTTTGTTGTTAATTGGTGTACAGATCAATGAACCAGACTCGAATTTACAATTCAAACTGTTACATTATCTGCACCATGTTGTTTGTGTGGCATCCAGTGACTTCTTTATGCACTGATGCTTAATGCAGAGAAAGTGTTCTCTTTACAACAGAGATCCCCAAAGATCTGGGCCCCTAGACTCAGAGATGAAGCAAGTGGATTGTGCAGGTAGCAGGGACTTTTTGTTATCTGTGTCTACCATTAACACTTGATTCTTCCCACGCATGCTCTGCTAACTTACCAAGCTTAGTGGCCATTTCCACTGGGATGGGTGCCTCTGAGCTCCATCTTGCAAGGGAGAGTGGGTGACAATTGTATAGTGTTGCAATAACCAGAATGACTTGAATCTGGCTCTGTTCTCTGTGGCAGACCTAAAACATCCAAGAATGCTGATGGAAGTCAGACAGGAAATAGCACAGCATTATATTTTGATCCTGCAAACCTGTCTGGAAAGTGATCTTAAATGTTATTCAATATTCTGTAAGCGTTAGTTTTCTGAGAAGAAGTCACTTTTGTGCCAATGTTTGTGCTCAATTTCTGCACACGGCCCTCTCAACTCAGTGAAGTTAGTGGCAAATCCAAGTTGTAATAAACACATTCCGCAGACTCCTGTATCTAATCAAGGGCTCACACGCAATGGAGTGAGCGTAGGGAATGGAATCAAGAGGCAACCATATGAAATGAGGTACTGGTGAAGGTGTGCAAAATATGTCCAAGGAAATCTATCAGGATTTATATCTATCAGGAAAGATTGTGAAGGCTGGATGCCCTTTTCTCTAGAAAACAGAAGGCTGAGATGTGCCTGTCACACATGTTCAAAACTGAGGCTATCATCGTGTATAACATATTTTCACTTCTGGGAGACTGAAACTAAACATAAAATGATCACAAATAAAGCCAATGTTGAGTTCAGAAAAGAAAAAAAATCTTAACTGAGAGAATGCTTGGAATGTGAAACTTGAGGTGAATTGTGCAGATGTGTTTAAGGGAGAGCTATCGAAGACGAACTGTCATGATCAAAATATAAGGAGAGTTTTGCAACTTAAAAATCAAGTGTTGCTTTTTTTTATGCTGCATGGTAAAAACAAGTCATTTTTTGAAGCAGGCTGAGTTGCAAAATGTTGAAAGCTGTAAGTGCCAAGACAGCAGTGTGAAAGAATCACCCAGCACCTGCAAACAGAAAGCATCTGTCTTTCCCTCTCTCTGTCTCTCTCTCCCCAGGTGGAAAAGAAACAGAAAAACCCAATAGCTTTAAAGAAATAATTTACAACAACAACAAAAAAGACCTAGTTGCACTTGGTGAGCAATGAAATTCGAGAATGAATATTAGCCTGCAGGCAACATCATGCCTTCATCGTTAAATCAAAAGGACTGTGAGGTAATCATCATCTTGTGGTCTAGATTGTTGGTCTTTGGATTTGTTTATGTTCTTTTCCCACCTATGACATGTGTTAAACCATTTATCTTTTATCTGCCTTAATCATGATTATGTGTATGTATACGACATCTTAAAGAGTACAGTCTAAGTTACTCAGTGGTAGGCTAAAATGGCTTTCCATTCTCTGTCTGTTATTAAAGTGTAGTACAACCACTAGATTAGTGTTGCTGACAAAGCCTGGTATGAATTACTTTTGTCCTGAAAAGCACTGAGTCAGGCAGATTGACAATTCTTAATGGTCTCATTGAGATTTTATACGTTTATACATTTTGTGACAGATTGTGGAACAGTGGGGCGTGATTACCGGGACATTCTTTCCAGTTAAGTCATGACAAAGGTAGCATAACCATGATTGAGGGGTTCTGTAGCAGATGAGCTGAAACAAGGACAATGTGGGTGAATATTATATATGTGGACATAGCTGTTGTTGGTGAGCATAGCAATGTGGTTGATAGCTATTGTCAAGAGGAAATAGGACATCTAGGTTGCAAACAGTGTCAGATAGTGCTGGGGGGCTAAACTCAGTTAGACTCAGTTGATGGGGAACAGCAATTAATTGAGTATCTAAGACAATGTCTTTCACCTTCCAAAATATTGGCAAAGATTTCTGCTCATCCATTACTGGACTCCAGACAGGGAGTCTGATAATGTAGGCCTGAATCTTCTTATCTGAATCGGGATCCTTATTCCTGATACCAATCAAATAAAATGCATCCCATTTCCCTTCCTAGGAACCTTTGGGCCAAATTCCAATGTGCAAAGTGTCTCCGCAGATGCAGTATACCAACCCACACAGGCAGCATCAGAGTAAAATTTCATAGAAGACACATTTCCCTTTTTCCAGCAAACTCTGCCATATTCCAGCAAGTAAACACAGGTTGAAGGTCACAGAGCTTCTTCAACAGCTGCTAAGAAATGTTAGTTGCATGAGGTAAGTAGGTGAGAGAGTAGGTGGTAGCTGGGTAAGTCAGTGTGGTAAGGTGGAAGGTAAGTGACAGAGGAAGTAGGGTGATAGGGCGTGAGGGGGTAAAGGGTCAGGATTTAGCTGGCTGGTAAATGAGTGAGGAGCTAGATTAGAAGGTGGAAGACAGAGTAGGGTGGTGGGAAGGTGAGTGATAAGTAAGCTAGGAGGTGGGTGAGGGAGTAGGTTGGAAGGTACATAAGTTGGCAGTTGGTTGAGGAGCTGAAGTAGTATGTACGTGAGGAATTTAGGTAGGTGTTGTGTTCTGGGAGTGAGGTTGGTTGTGGGGGAGGCAGCTTGTGCCTGTTGTGTTTAGGTATGGACAAGTCAGACTGAGTTTTTTGCTTGTTCATTCGTGGGACATGGTCATCACTGGCTGGGCCAGCAAATTTAATGACCGTCCTTGGTTGCCCATGAGAAAGTGGTGATGAGCTGCCTTATTAACTGCTGCAGTTAGTTTGGGTCAGGAGTTTGGATCATTGAGTATTAGATTTGGAGTATTTGGATGGTGGAATCAAGTCAGGTTACTACTGGATGAGAATCAAGTCAGAAAATGTATCCCTGGTGTAAGAGTAAGTTTTAATTCTGTTTTGTTATTCATTCACAACATTGCTGGCTGAGTCTAGTTGCCATAAGAGCCAACCATATTGCTATGGGTCTAAAGTCACAAGAAGGCCAGAGCAGGTAAGAACGGCAGTATTTTCCCCCAAAGCACACGTGTGAACCAGATGGGTTTTTCTGACAACTATTTCATGGTCATCGTTAAACTCTTAATTCCAGAATTCTATTGAATTCAAATTCCACCATCTGCCATGTCCCCAGAGCATTATCTGGGTCTCTGGTTCTGATGAAGGGCCTCTAGATCCAAAACGTTAACTCTGATTTCTCTTCAAAGATGCTGCCAGACCTGCTGAGCTTTTCCACCAATTTCTGTTTCTGTTTCTAATTTACAGCAACTGCAGTTCTTTTGGGTTTTCAAAGTTTCCACTTCTAACTCAGAAGACTTTATCACAGGATATCAGGTATAGGGTAATTGTTCATCAGATGTGTAAACTTCCCGGGTGTTAAGACTGGTGCCCAGGTGAGGGTACCTCCTGATTGAGGAGGGAGAACGTGGCTCCTTTTCTTTATTCAATGTATACTGTCCTCAGTTGGGGTTATTGTAACACAAAATATCCTTGGGCATGGGTGCAATTCCCCATTCCAGTATGTTTATCTTTTTAGTAGAAGCCAATTTTATCAGACTTTCTTGAGTTGAAAAAAGAGCAAATGTATTACTTATTCTAACATGAGGAAAAATAATTGACTGCAAAGCAAATACATGCAGATTACAATTGAGGAGACATAACAGAAAAAATGCAGAAATGAATCAGGTCTTTGCCTTGTGTGTGAGGAGTACATGATGAACGTTCTAGCCAGGAAGTTGATTGACTCTGATAGCACTAACTTCAGCAATTAAGCTGATTGTTTTGAGTAGTTCTGTGGGTCAACTGAATGGAGCTGTCCTGTTTCCTTTTTAATGGTGGCTTTGCAGACTTTCAACTTGCTTTCAGCAATTAGCAAGTGAGAAAGAGAACGATTAGAGATAGTAGGAACTGCAGATGATGGAGATTTCTGAGATAACAAGGTATAGAGCTGGATGAACACAGCAGGCCAAGCAACATCAGAGGAGCAGGAAAGCTGACATTTCGGGCCTAGACCTTTCTGAAGAAGGGTCTAGGCCTGAAACGTCAGCCTTCCTGCTCCTCTGAAGCTGCTTGGCCTGCTGTGTTCATCCAGCTCTACACCTCGTTATTTAAGAGAAAGATAGAGATGTCTTCACTTACCTACAAGAGCAAGGATGCCTATTGAATGTTCTTCAGTAGCACGCACCAATCCCAGACTATTAAAACACTAAACTATTGCACACAGACTTGTGTTGCAGTTCTTTTTGGAAGGAGAAACACAGACATGTCATTTGCCCGAAAGTGCTTTCTTTTACCTCACATTATATCCATAATCTGGGATACATCTCACAGGAAATACTGAGGTGATAATCAGCCTCCTTTATCTTTGCAACGACAGGAAGATTACTGTTCAGTTTTTGCACTGTGTTATTTCCATTGAAGCGTCTCTGTCTGACATTCCTTAACACCTTCCAGATGCAATATTCCATTTTCAATTAGGAACTGAGTATAATCCAATCCGGAATTTTCCCAACAGTCATAGGGTCAGACAGCATGGAAACAGACCTTTTGGTCCAAGTCATCCATGCCACTCCCAAACTAAATTAGTCTGTTTTGCCTGCATTTGGCCCATATCCCTCTAAACCTTTCCTATCCATGGACCTGTCCAAGTCACTGGATTACGTTCTCAGAATTTGAATTCCTGATCGTCTTTTTCTTGTATGGCCTCTTTAGTTTCGTGAAGAAAACCCCTGCCCAACTATTGTCCAATCAGAAGATCTGAGGTGAAGTGACCATTCTCATTGGAACAAGGAAAGTTAATGTTTTATAGAGGGCAGTAGAATTTAATGGGCGAGTTGCTGGAGGGAATAAGCAACTGCAGATTACAATGTCTGGAGTCATTGCTGAGAGATCAATATTGTCACCAGCGCAGTGAGGATAGTTATGAAAACAGAAATTGCTGGAAAAGCTCAGCAGATCTGGCAGCATCAGTGGAGAGAAATCACAGTTAACATTTTGGGCCGAGTGAAGATAGGTGTTAGGAGAAAAATAATTTTATACTAAGGGATGTTGAAGCGCAGAAATCTTTGTTCATGGTGAATAGTTAATGTTGTGACTGTTAATTTTTTTAAACGGATATTTGGGTAAATGTTTGAAACAGTTTAAGACATGGGACCATGTTGAAGTCATGTTATAGTTAGATCAATTTTTGATTGCTGTTGCAATGAGATACTACAGATATGATAGGCTGAGTGGCCTCAGGTTTTGAATTCTATAATGTCTAATGTGGTTTAATTTTGTTATTTCATTCCATCTCCACCATCTTCTGAGACACAGAGTTTCAAAGTTGCACAACCCTCTTAAGAGAAAAAAGAAATCTCACAACTGTACTAAAAGGGCGACCTCTAGTTTTAAAACAGTGCTTCTTGGTTTTGGACTGATCCACAAGAGGAAATATTCTTTCTGTATTGACCTTGTTCAGAGATTCAGGATCTTGTTTACTAAAATCATGTCACCCCTCACTCCTCTAAAATCCAGTGAAGATAAGCCCAGTCTGTCCAACCTTCCCTCAAACTACAACCTGCTTATTCCAGATACCAATCTATTGAAGCTCCTCTGAACCAACTCCAATGTATTTACATCCTTTCTTAAATAAGGACACCAAATCTGTGCGTAGTATTCGAGGTAGACCCACCAATGTTCGTTACAATTGAAACATATCATGGTTACTTAGATGAAACAAAACCGAAGA
This sequence comes from Ginglymostoma cirratum, assembly GCA_024137785.1. Taxonomy (NCBI): domain Eukaryota; kingdom Metazoa; phylum Chordata; class Chondrichthyes; order Orectolobiformes; family Ginglymostomatidae; genus Ginglymostoma; species Ginglymostoma cirratum. The sequence continues at coordinate 14,198,089 of JAHRHZ010000249.1, forward strand.
ACTGCAGCAGCTGGAAATCAGGAATTGCAGCCAAGCAGCATCTGTGGACAGAAAGCAGAGTTAACGTTTCGGCTCCAGTGATCCTTCACAACTTTTATGTTCGATCCCTCTCATAATAAAGGATAGCACTCCATTCACCTTAATTAATTGCCATAAATGCTAACATTTTGAGAGTTATGTCAAGAACCCAAGATCCCTCCACGTTTCAGTAATATACAGCTTTTTATTATTCTCTCTGCCAACGTGAGGCTTCACATTTTCCCACATTAAATTCCATGTGCCAGATTTTAGCCCACTCACTTGACCTATCTGTATCATTTAACACCCTGTTTAAAAAGAACAAATAAAATCTCAACCTGTTCATGAACTGGTGCTGAGGATAGAGAGAAAGAGATTTATTTTAAAAGTAGCAATCTGTCCACAACACAAGGTTATAGCTTGGGCTCCAGACCTTACATGAGCCAGAAGGAATTTGCAGCCTTTCTTAGGCCACTAAGCCATTGATTGCTAAACAGATCCTCGAAGATTACAGAGTTTTTTTTTTATATGGCACTTGGATGTCTTCCTGGTGAAAATCATTTCAAATTAGATGAAAATGTGAGCTCCAGCTGTCTGCATATCCAGCCTGAAAGACAAGACTGAAGACCTTGAACAGAAGACATTAATCAAGAAAGTGTCAAGGGACACAGCAGAACAAAGTGGTGAAAAGAAAAATTGAAAATTCAGAGTATTCATAGATCATAGGTTTTGAACAGATCTACTCCATGCCAACCATTGAAGAAATTTTGCTACAACTTGGCAAGCCAAAGGTCTTACTACCCTTGAAATGAATGATGGTTACTGGCAAGTGAAGCTGGATGAAAACAACAATTTTCTTATAACGTTCTGGATGCCATTTGAGAGATACAGATGGCTGTGTATGCTGTTTGGCATGTGTACTGCTCCAAAAGAGGCAGCATAAGGTGGTCCATGATCTTGCCAGAATGAAAGACATTGTGGATGATCTGTTAGCCAATAGATGCGTAGATACAATAGAAGATGCCATTGTAGACCAGAGTCCGAATCCAGTGCGAGTATTTGAGACTTCTCACTAGCTCAATAAGAAGGAGGAGGTAATTGAAAATGTCAGAAGGCAAGTGCTGGCTTACGCACAGTCGGTTCTGCTATAATGCGTGTTTCTTCAAAGCGAATTGGTTTTAACGCAATTGAAGAATTTAGACCAGTATTTGTAGAATGCGAGCTTCGCTTACCTGTATTAGCTATAATGTGGTCCTGGCCCCATTCATTTAAATGGTGTGGCTATTGCACGATTTTCTTACAATGCGAGATATCATAAGAACGGAATTATTGCATTATATCAGAACTGACAATATTGACAACAGAATGGCAGTGGCCAGATCCTGACAAAGTGAGGGCTGTAATAGCAATGCAGTAACTAGCAGATGATAAAGCAGTGCAAGCAGTTGTTGTGTGTGTGAACTATTTAACCATTTTCTTGCCTAACTTGACATTACACCAGAAACCTTTAAGCAAGCTCACTGGTCAGAGTGTGCAATGGTATTGGGGCACAGAACAAGAAGTATTTTTCACTCAAAAATCGAGCAATGACAGCTTGACATGCTCTGAAAGTAAACAACCCAACAGAGACATTAGGCTGAACCTTAGATATTCTTGACTGTGTCAGTTTCATGGAGAATGTCTCCCCATAAGGCCTAGTGGGTTTTTTTGCTAAATCCTACTTGACTCACTCATTACCGATCTATCCCATCCCTATGGTGGCCCTCACGTCTGATTTTAGCTCCATTCTATCACTTGCCATACCTGGGACAACTTACCACTGCTGGGGTATCCCAGATTAGACCTACTCCCCTGGCACTGGTGTTGGCTCTGGTGCCATCATTAAATGGTCATTGTCTATCTGGACAACTGCTGTTAGTCTGCAACTAACATGCACAGTTCCCGACATTTGCTCCAGACATGGCAAAGAAGGGAAAATCGGCACCCTGCTTTGTTGACTTTGATCTGGAGGTTCTGCGGGATGACGTGGTACAGAAGTAGGGTGCCCTTTTCCCCCAGGACCAACAGAGGAGGTCATGACACCAGACCATGCCAACCTGGTCTGAAGTTGCAGTCAAGGTCAGTGAGGTGGGCAAATTTTGCAGGGTATCTTGTATATAGTACACATTGCTGCTATACTGCATTGGTGGTGGGGAGCAGTGAATGTTTGTGGATATTTTACCAAATGGGTGGGCTGCTTTGTCCCAGATGATATTAAGCTTCATGAGTGTCTTGGCATCCAGGCAAATGGAAATTATTCCAACACACTCCTGATGTACCTTGTAGATGGAGAGACTTTGGGCAGTCAGGTGGTGAATTATTCACTGCAGAATTATTTGTGTCTGACCTGCTGTATCGACAGTAGTTATATGGCTTGTCTAATTCAGATTCTGTTCAATGGTAGCCTCCAGGATGTGCATGATGAGGAATTCAGCGACGGTCTTGCCTTTGAATATCAAAGAGCAATAATTAGATTGCCCCTTGTTGGAGATGATCACAATCTGGAATTTGTGTGGTACAAATGTTGCTTGCCACTTGTTAGCCCAATCCTGAATATTACCCAGGCCTTGCTGCATTTGGCCTTGGACTATTTCAGTATCTGAGGAGTTGCAAATGCTGCTGAACATTCACGTCACTAATCTTATGATGGAGGGATAGACAACTCAGCATTCAGAACTACAAGTCTGGTGCACCATCATGGAACTTATAGCACAGGGGGAAGCTGTGTGAAAAGGATCAGCAGGTCTGGCAGCACCTGTGAAGAAAAATCAGAGTTAATGTTTCGGGTTTGAGGTGATCCTTCATCAGAACCTCCGTAGTTCTGTCAGTTTTTATTCAGGAGGCTATTTGGCACAGTCTACTCACAATAAAAGCTCACCGCCTTTTTTCTCTTATCTCCCAATTAATTACACAATTCCTTTTAAATTATGCAGAAGGAAAATAACTACAGTGACTGGAAATCTGAAATAAAGCTTTGGAAATACTCGGTAGATCTGGCAACACCTGTGAAGAAATAAAGAATGAACAACTTCACTCTGATGAATTGGGAAATATACTTTCAGCATTTTCTGTTTGTATTCCAATGAAGTTAAGTTTAACAACAAGCATATTGAACATGGCATGAACTATATCGACAGTCAAACGTTCTCCTCCATCACAATTCAAGCACAGCGCTGGAAACCTGGACCTAATAGATGTGCTGTCTAATTGGACCCCAAGGTTCAGAATATGTAGATTCTGATCCTTGGGTCTCCCTGGTGGGCTGCTACTGGTCAGTGTGACAAGGCCAGGACTATGACTTTACCTATGCAGGATTGAAATGCAGAAGCATTCTGTAGGTGGATCGGTGATATCCAATGAGAGTTCTTAGAGGCTGGTATATGTCAGATACCAATGATCATAGACATAGGGCACATGAAACTCATGCCATGGAGCTAGCCCTGAGATGTTGTTGCCCAGCGTTCAACATGGAGATCTTTCAGAGCAAGCTAGAAGCTGAAGCTCAGGTACCCACTGTGATTTCCATGGCAAGCGTTGTCAATGTCTAGTTTGCATGTGACAGGTGGTAAGATAGAATGCTGTACACTGATGAGGCAAAGGTAACACAGTATGATGGTGGGGAACACAGTAGGCCAGGCTGCATCAGAGGAACAGGAAAATTGACGTTTTTGAAGAAGGAGCCTGACCCGAAATGTTAACTTTCCTGCTCCTCTGATGCAGCCTGGGCTGCTGTGTTCCTCCAGCTCCACACTGTGTTATCCCTGACTCCAGCATCTGCAGTTCTTGCTGTCTGCTGATGAGGCAAGATGAGAAGTTGATAAAGAGGCAAAAATTCCCCATTCATGGGCAATTCACTGTTGCCTAATGAGAATCGCATGTTGACATCTGGATTTTAGTTAAAAATGCAATAAGTTGTTCCCAATATCAAGAAAGGTGGCATTTCTTGCAGGATTTCTACCTGATTTCTCGCCCTAACTCACATTGTTCAGAGTCCTATCTGATTCAGCCTACTGAATCTGAAAGCTTACTCTGATCAAGCACTTGGCAGATGAATGACACTCCACAGGGAAAGAACATCACCACAGGAACAAATAAGACAAACTGATAATGACAATACAACACTTCTTGAAAAGCATAACTACACTTTAGAGATATTGAATGCAATGCAGGTGGAAAGACTGATGAGAGTGAGACAGGACTAGAACTGAAACAGTTTTGTTCATCCATGTTAACATTTTTCATTCATTCACAGGATGAGGGCTTTATTGGCTGGGCCAGGATTTATTGCTAAATAAATGAGGGTCATTAATGAACCTGACAATCTTTTTTCCCTTTGATAGTTAGCAATGGATTCATACTTATCACTAGACCCTTAATTCCAGATTTTTGTTGAATTTAAATTCCAATATCCACCGTGGTGGGATTTGAATCCACGTCCCCGACATTAGATTAATAATCTAGTGTTAATACCACTAGGTCATCACCTTATTTTATTTAACATGCAGCTATATTGGATAGCTTGTGACTGTGAATGTTAGTGCATTCAAAACTTTCTTTCCTTTTTTTATGAAAGTGGAGTTGATTGGTGATATGCATTTTTACATTGTAAGGCTTGACTTAATCTCATGACCACTATCTCTGCTCAAAATGCTTTCATTATAGTTTGTAGCTTAAACACATTAGCTGAAACATCTGTCTCATGTGCCACCAGTCAGGAGAAGGTAAAAGAACGAAGTTATTGTGGTACATCAAGGGGATGTGGTTAGATTCTCTCTTGTGTGTGGCAATCTAAGGGTTTTCTCTTTGACCAAAGTCCATAAATGTTGCACATTCATAACACAAATTGTTTTCTAAAAAAGGAATAGGAAACTTTGATAAAGAATTTTTGTTAATATATCAACATGTAATAGGTTTGACATTAAATAGAGATGACATGATTTTGGCCAGATTAGAGGCTGCAACTGTCGCCAGCAATGGCACATGCTTCCTGTTCTTTGTCTTCATCAGTCTATGCAGTGGATGCCAAGCTGGCATCGATAATTTCAAGTGGGCCGTAAAAATATTTTTGGAAAATTCAAAAAATCCTACCATTCTGATTAAATAAAAGGATATCTAACAGTTTAAACGGTGCTTCTTTATGTTTTTCTTCAGTCTATTGCCCATTTAGGGATTGAAAAAAGCGATGACATTGTGCAGTTTGATTTTGACTTTGTCGTAATCCAATGCATTGCTTAAATCTATGTATTACATTGCAAAGGTAAAAACACAGCTGGAATCTCAGCGTGGATAACATGGATGAAGTTGGTTCCACTGTTTTACAGGCACTAGCTGGTCAGATGTCATCTGTCTCATTGACAGTTGGAGATTAAGCTCTTGAGAGATATGTCGACTGAAATTTCCAAATGGCTGGTAAAGAACAGGTTGGCGGATTTTGTTAAACGTACACAACACAGGCAAATGGTGACATATTTGTTCATTTGGACAACTAAGCAGATTATGATTTTTTTGAGTGGTAGAGACTGCATGAGGATGTATCTGAAACCATCATGGGAGAAAGTTGATTTACACAGTATAGTGCAAAAACCTGGTCAACTATTTATTCATATAAAAGATAAAAAGTTGACTTGTGCTGGCTACAAGCTTTATGCATTGCAATCAGTGAACAGAAGTACTTAGGAACATTGGACCATTAGAAAAAGGAGCAAGAGTTGGCCATTCAGCCCTGTGAGATTTCTCCACCATTCAATAAGATCATGACTAATCTTCTATCTCAGTTCCATTTTCCCACACTATCCCTTGCTTTCTTTAATATCTCAATAGTGACTGACCCCTGATTTGAATGTATTTATGTTTGTATACTTCAGATGTGGTGAATGGAGTGTTCCATGCAGGTCAGGCTTAGGCAAGTGAAAACTTGAGAATGGGAAAACACTCACTCAGTTTCCTTTGAGAATGAGAGGATGTTGACACAGAGAATTTTGTCTAATGAGGTGGATCAGGTGGAATTCTTCACCCATTAGTCAACTTTGCCCTTATCTTTCATGGATTTTACTCATAGATTCAAAGATTCCTAGAGCACAGAAAAGGCCCTACGGCCCATCGAGTCTGCACCAACATAACTACCACTAAAAGTGCGCTAATGCCAATTTCTTGCACTTGTTGCATTTTCCTTGAATGTTATGATGTTACCATATTATATTATAAAGTTGACTAATAAATGAAGTATGTTTCATGTGTTAAATGACCATTCCTTGTTCCATGCATTGTTACAATCTTAAATATTTATACCTTTTGAAGTTGTCCAACCCGCTAGCTTCATTCTACTAGCAGCTTTCAAAACTTCATTAGCAGTTTACTTTGGCTAAGAATTGTGAGTTTTCTTCAGAAGTAACGAGTAATGAACAGCGATTTAAAAATGTGCATGTAATTAGTGTGTTGGCGTAAGTGCCAGGTGATTATTCATCTTTTAGATATAAGATTGTGAAATGTAACCTGATTGCGAATGGCCTGCCAGCACCATTTGGTGAATGAACCTAATGCATGAGGCAATTCCCAGTTACTTGAGCTGCCGCCAAAGGTGCATTTCTAAAGATAGGTACAAGTCAATTGCTTGTCATATTACATGCGTGGTGCCCAATGTTACTTGCCTTCTAGGGACAGGATGGTGGCGGGAACAAGGGTCTTGTGAAATGGTGTTAGCATGTTCATTGCCTTCCAGCTGCCATGGCAATTTACCAGATTTGAAAAAAAACTAAGGCTGGCACGCCCACAAAAAGGCAAATCAAACCATTTCCGTGAATGTTTAAAGTCCTCTTCCCACTAATACTGGCAATTTTCCAACAGCAGGTTGAACCTCTGCTTCACAGGGGCATTATTATGTGATTTCTGGCAGCCTCTATGAGCTCAGACTTGAGGGGTGGGGGACACTCAGAAACTTGCATTGTCTGGACCACAAAAGGACTGTCCTAGTAGAAATGAAAGGCTCTGTGGAAACCTTTCACCCTAACAACCACAATCATTCTCCCCACCTTCTGGCAGAGCCCACCTAGCTGACCCTGGCACATTCAGACCTTATTACATGAAATGGTGGGGATGGGAGGGTATGGGATGTGCTGTTCCCATGGCATCATTTCTACTATGTGTAGTCCCAGCAGTGGCCACCACTTCTAGTAATGCTACTTTTTTTCTAACTAACTGGGAGCTCATGGAGTTGGTGTTATCTTTTAACGAGTGCAAAAGATCATGTTTTATTTTTGGACTATAGAATGGAAATCAGAAGAATAGACGTTGTTTTTAAAAAGGGAGAATGTACAAGGAGTTGTTTGCAGCTTGGAAAATCATATCACTGATACATAGGAGACAATTTTGTCTTTTCGGGGACATTACTTTCAAGTGGATGCACCATGCTGTAGGATCAGTATAGTAACAACTCTTCAAAATTTAACACTGACCCTTTGAGGAACTGAAGCAGAGAGGAATAATGAGACATTCAGAAAATAGCTGCATCAATATTTTTCTCTCTCCCTTTCCCTTTAAAGTTGTTCTGTTCAACTTTCTGTTAAAAGAGCAGAAAACTATGTTTGGCAATGCTGGAAGGAATAATTCTAAAATCCAAAGACAACAAGTAAGAGTCAGGTCCAAACAAACTCGCAGTGATCTATAAACTTTTCATCAACGTTCAGGTAACATTAAGGCATCTTCAAAGAACTGAAAAGATTGCAAAACCAACCCATCCAGTTTGTGACTTGTACTGATAACACAGAGCTATGTTTTACTGTTTATTTTTTGTCTTCACTCCTAATATTTGTGCTTTGCTTGTTTTCTGATATTTGTTTACCACTGTTGGAATTTTAAAAGGGGTAAAGTTTAAGAAACATATATCAGAAAGACTGTTATTTTAGTGTACTTTTTAAAGTTAAGACTGCTACAATAAATGGAACTATTTTAATTTCACTGAAGATAACATGGTACGGTTTGTTTCATTCCTTAAAAACATGGAATTGGAGGCAAATTAGGATTTTTTAAAAATTCACTTGTGGGATGTGGGAGTCATTTATTTATTGCCTGTATTTATTGCCTAAACCTAGTTGCTCTTGAGAAGTTGGTGGTGAACTGCCTTCTTGAACCCCTGCAGCCCAAGTTTCATCAAATCCTTACATTTGCGGTGATTTCAGGAAAATAAGGGGCTTGATTTCCCAACAACTCACGACAAAGGATAAAAATGCCACTTGTAATGAATTTGTTGCTGGATGGCCAAAAATGTTGTTTCCCCAGGACCTCAAGGACCAGCCTGTCAAACAAATTCTAGAAATTATACAAAATGCATTTCCAATTTTCCTGGGACATCTGAAGTATATTACAATGTGAGTCATAGAAACTGTGGATGCAGGCCATTCGGATCATTGAGTCTGCACTGACCCTCTGAAGAGCATCCAAGCCAGACCCACCCCGTGCCTGCATTTTTCACCCTAGACACTATGGGCAATTTAGCGTAGCAATCCACCTAATCTGCACATCTTTGGACTGTAGGAGGAAATCCATACAGACACAAGGAGAATGTACAAATTCCACACAGACAGTCACCCAAAGCTGTGATTGAACCTGGGACCCTAGTGTTGTGAGGTAGCATTGCTAACCCCTAAGCCACAATGCCACCCATAGTATGGTATTATTTTGAACTGTGACAATTAATTTTCACTTTGGACATCTGGCCACCTGAAGAGCATTGTGAAGACAAAGAGCACTTTGGGCATACTCAAGGATACTATCCATTAGTTGAAGTACTATTCTGCACTGTACTATTGTGAAATCCAATTCAATGGTGTGAAATATGCCCATTGCTTTGATTCTGTTTTCTTGAAGTTCAGCTGAGCTATTTCGAAGTTCTGGCATATGGCTCAGGTGCTGATTTTGTGCAAGGTGTCTAATGATAAAACTCAGGAGGTTTTGCTGATTCCATTGTTCAGTAGAAACTCATTATTAGGTCTTGGCTAACTTCTAAATGCACTAATCAATTCATCCAAAAGGGATTTTTTGACACAGAGAAATTTGAATTTGTTTACTTTTAAAAATTTATGAACTGTTAAAATATATTTTTAAGAAGATAGTGAAGTAATGTTTGTTTATTTTGACAGTTTGATATTCTGTTAAGTCTTCTTTGGAGTGAATATTTAAATAAAATTAGAGATAGCAAGAACTGCAGATGCTGGAGTCAGAGACAGCACAGTGTGGAACTGAAGGAAACAACAGGTCAAGCAGCATCAGAGGAGCAGGAAAGTTGAAGTTTCAGGTCAGGACCCTTCTTCAGAAGACCGTTTTTGCTGCGTTCCTCCAGCTCCATACTGTGTTGTCTTTAAGTAAAATTAGTTTGTTTTGAGAGAATTATGAGTGGTTAGAGCGTCAATTATTTTTGAGTTACACATTCAAATCATGTTTGTTTCTTCTAAATTGTGTACCGTTCAGAGGACAGTGATTTATAAGTGTGGATTAAATAATGTTTGTTAATTTGAACAGATTTATTAACTTCTCAAAAACTTTCCAATGTTAGAATAGGACATGTGAATTCTGTTTACAGTGTATGCTGCTTGAGAGGCTTCAGGGAGTATGGAGGAGATGGGAGTATGGAAGTATGGTTTTGAGAGGAGAGAAGGGGTAAGGAGAAGGGAAGGGGACCATATATTCAATATTAGTGAATGTGGAAATATTTTTAACTTGACCTCTTGGTATCAGTTTGCCTGCATTTCCACTCCGGGCCTGAAAGCAGATGTAACAGGTCTGACTCCATGTCCATTCATACCAGTCCACTATAAAGATTGTGCTAGCAACTATTGATGACCACGAGGCAAGATTGCAACATTGGAAAACTTCCTGACTCTCGATTCCCACCTCTGTCAAAAGAAAGGCTTCAGTCACTATTTTAAATGCTTGAACTCTATTAAATATGAAATAATTATTTAGCATCATAAGATTGATCTCTTGTGCTATTGCATGGGAAACTGAGTAATATTCAGACGAAATTAGGCTAAAAGATATTGTATATGTGATTCACAAGTTGTAATTTAGCTTGGCAGTTAGCCTGACTTGTGTCTGCAAGCAGCACACAGAAACCAGTTGGTAAGCTGTAATGGCTTCTTAATAACTTATAATAATTTATGTACCCTCTCCAAAGCCTCCTTTGTACATTCTCTCAACTCTTTAAAATACCACACTTTTATAGATTTGATCCCTTGTTCCACTATTTATGTGGCTCGCAAGAACACTTGCCCCCAGTTCGGTTCACGTGTAGACTGTCCCATTGGTGCTCTTGTCACTTGCTCCAGCGCTGACACCAGTAGGCCACAATCTGGAACACACCTCTCCCTACACTACTCCTTGAGCAACATGTTCATCTGTCTAATTTTATGCCCCCACTGTCAATTTTCAGGTAGCTCAGTTAATAAACCAGAGATTATAACCTTTGAGATTTGAGATTTTCTATTTAGTGATTAGGTTCTCGTATTTTCTATACATGAGCTCTTTCTGAGTTCCACTTATCTCACATGTACTACCATGACTAATGGATCCTTCCCCTCTTACTGCAAGCTATTTGTCAGCCCTGAGCACATATGCCAATCCATTGTGCCAAAAAGACGGCACAGTCATCTGGACTCTTGTTCTTTGCTGCAGAAAATGCTGTAAATTTCCTTCATTATATTATCACCTGCTACTATTACGTTTCTTGGTGCTCCCCATCGTTGCATGGTTTCCTGTACCATGATGTCATGGTCAGTTTACTAATCCACCCCATAATGCTGGCTCTCATCCAAACAGGCTGAGAGAACCTCAAGCCTATTGGACAACCACAGAGTCTAACACTCCTACTCTCCTGCCCTCTGTCCCCTTATCTGCCTTATTCATAGTCAAACATTCCTGCTCTTGACCACTGACCAAATCAGAAGAGCTCGTCCTAAGTTGTGTGATCACCTCCTGGTACAAAAGGTCCACCTAACTTTCTCCTTCCTTGATGCATTGTAATATTTTGGTTCAGCCTCTCATCATTTACCAGAGACTGACCAAACAGCTAGCTCCTCTTTTTATACTATGGCAAGAACCAATTCCAATCAGCTCCGATCCATCTAGCTCTGTCTCTGATGGCCAGTCTTACCTTGCTTGCTCTTCTTGTCGAGGCTGTTTGTCTCAGGGTCCTCATCTCACCTGCTCCTCTTGGTAAGACCATCTGCCTGTCTGGAGGTTTCCATTTCACCTGCTCCTCTCTATTAAAACTTGCTTAACAACTGAAACAGCGGTCCACATGGACTTTACACATGAGGATTAACAGCCAACCAACAGTAGGCTAAAACTTTCATAGATATAGTAGAATCCAAAGTTGTAAAATCAGGAGCTCCAAATGAGTTGAAGCCTTAAGTAACAAAACAGTATATGCCAAGACAGTTTGAGCCACTCAAAAAAGCTTGAGGACCAGTGCTAATCTGAGCCAAAACTTGGTTGTTGTGTATCAGGATAAGTAAATTCTGGAACTACAAATGCACGCCATGAAAGAAAACAGATGATGATATAGATAGAAACACCAGACAACATTGCCAATGAATGTGGAAATCAATGACACCTCCAGTCACTGTTAGGAAGTCTGGATGCATCAGCAAATTACTTATATTCTATGGAGGTTCATTTGTCACCATAATAATTGAACTTTTTGTAAAGGAAGGTGATACTGTATGCTTTACCTTTAAAGTATGCCTTAACTTTAAGGACTTCCAGGTACAAGTGAGTCACCATAGTCCCACTACCACATTTCAGAGAGACAGCAGGTAGTGCACATAACCTGAGGGCTGTCACAGAATGGGGAAGCAGAGAGCTTGAGAATACAGGACCTTTACGGTGATCTTAGCTAGTGTGGGAACTGAACCAGTGCTGTTGAAGTTATTCTACACAGCAAATCAATTAAACTACAGCTCTGCCTGGTAGTAAACCTGCTTTGTACCTGCAAGTTGCACACACACAAATCAATTGATTTGCTGTAATGTCTGCTTTATAACTTATGATGGAGAGTACTGTGTTGAATAAACCAACCCACAGCATTAACCAATCCCTGAAAAGTGATTGATTATTTGACAATTATCATTAACATGACAGAGCCGCATGGAATAATTAAGTCCACATTTTGATGTCTGCGTTGTTCTTTATGTGATGCTTTAATTTGATTTTTTTTATTGATGCTCTGCTGGCAAAAAGTGACAGCAATTTGGAAGGCAGTCACTTTTTAGGTGAAACATAACAGTTTCTTAGCATGATGGTCTCAGAAGTTGGCAGATATCATTGGCTAGATGTTAAAATTGCTGTGTTGTGATCTAAATTTCTCAAGGGATTTTCAGAAAATTAAGAAAACCTGGTACAGTGTGCAGAAAAGCTTCACACTCCAGAACAACATGAAGGATCTAAAGAAAGTGGAGCTAGAGAAAGGATTAATATGAATTGAAAGAGGAAAGTGGTTGGGAAATTACCAAGGAAATCTCAAGGCAGGGGTTGAGAATAATTCTAGTAATGAATTGGGGTCGGGGGAGAGAGCAGGTTACTGATTTGAACTGAAAGAAAGCTCTGGCAAATGTTAGGTAGAACGTTTAGAAGAGGGTGAACAACACCAGCTTAAGTTGAAAAGACTTTTCCCTGGGTGTGTTTTGCTTGACGGAATGCTGCCTGAATGTCAAGTGTAATCACTGTCACCTGCAATCCAATTCTTGTGCCTAAGTTTGAAGCAAAGCTGTAATGAAACTTACAAGAATGTGGTCCTTGTGAAAACCAAGCTCACTATTGGGAACTGGTTATTGGTGGCAAGTCCAGCTTGATGGTATTATTGAAAACTTCCTTCCATCACTTTGCTGATCATTCAGAGAAAGTTGATCGAACCTGATAGTTGGCATTACCTTGCTTTTGTGAGTTTTCAGCATTTCCAATTTTATAGCTGTTCTGCCTTCCATTTAGAAAGAATCAAACTTCTCACCGATGATAATGGGGCTTCATTGAGTGTACTTACCATAGCTTTCCACGTAGCTGGTGGTCTGACAGACATCGCTGCTCTGCATATAACTGCAGTGCAGCAGAGAAATTGTAGCACTCTGGCATATTCATTCCCATTAGTTCCTAATTCTTTAAGGCTAACATGACAATAGCAGTCCTAATGGGAAAATTCCGTGGCATTCTGATGTTTTTGTTTCTTGCAGACAATGCACTAAACAAATTCTTCAAGTTACGTGGAATTGAATTTGAATTGGTGTCTGTCACGGAACAATCTCTAGACAACATCATAACATTTTATTGAAGAGCAAAAGCACATTTCAACAGATTGCTTGATAGAGTTCACAAAATATCTTCAATAACTTGTGATCATCTGACAGGAATATCTCAGAGGCTGCTGACTAAATGAAGCTGCTAGATTCTCTGGAGATTAGATGGCAACTTGTTTGCTTCCATACGGCCACAGAATCGTGCTACTATTCTCCTTCTATTGTGATCATTAAACTGCTCATGGAAAAACATATCCACCAACTGACTCCCAGGCTGGTTGAAAGGGGAGGCATTGTCTAGTAATCCAGAAATCTGGGTAATGTCCTGGGTTCAAATCCTGTTGTGGCAGATTATGAAGTTTAGAATTCAATTTTAAAAATTATAGAATTTAGAATCTAATGATGACCATGAAATAATTGTTTTGGGGGAAATCCCATCTGGTTCACTAATGTCACTTTAGGAAATCTGTCAACCTTACCCTGTCTAGCCCAAACGTGACTCCAGGCCCACAGAGCAATGTAGTTGACTCTCAACAGCCCTCTGAGCAATTTGGGATGGGCAATTAATGCTGGACCAGCCAGTGATGCCCTCATTTTGTAAAAGAATAAAGAAAATTGCTCATGCTGCTTCTCGTTTAGCGACTCCACAAATTCCATCACATATGGAGCAACTCTCCTGAGCAAGATTGATCAGCAAATAGCCTTTAGATCAAAGAATGGGAAACACAGGAGATTACCACTGGAAGAGTGGTCCTTGCCAAACAGGTTCACAGTGAGCTAGGGCCTGTACACAGCAAACTTTGATGGCAGGGGCCTTAGTACAAATCCCATATGAACTTGTGGAGATGCACAAACAATGCAGCATTTTATTGAGGAGTGGCCCCTCTAAAACTAAGTGGCAGGTTCATCACTGTAAAGCCAGCAAATGAGGAGGCGATCATTTAGCTTTGGGAATTTACATTTCCCAAATAAAATAAATGATTAAATAAAGTTCCTATCAACGTAGTATAAGTGGTTTGTAATTACATTGGGAGGCACATAGAATAGATTTATTTTAAGCATTGATGTGCTGTATAATTCTACATTCTTCCTTGAAGTGTTATTCTAGGCAAATTGTTCTCAGTTGCTTCATCAATATCTTTTCCTCTTTCATAAGGTTAAAAGTGGCAAAGGTTGTGATGATTACAGAGTGCTCAGTTCCAGTTGCAGTTTCTCAGATAATAAAGTCCAAAGATGTGCAAGTTAGGTAGATTGGCTGTGCTAAATTACCCATAGTGTTCAGAAATGTGTCGGTTAGCTGTGTTAGCCATGGGAAATGGTAGGGTAGGGGGATAGTTCTGGGTGGGATGCTCTTTGGAGGGTTGGTGTGGACCTGTTGGGCCATTCAGCTTGTTTTCGACGCTGTAGGGATTCTTAAAAAAAAGTTAATCTACTCATGCATAGTAAGAGTTTCCAGCTTGTGCTCAAAATTGTCAAGTAACATTTGTGGCAAACAAGTGTTGGGTTATGGCCACCTCCAGCAGCAAAGAATCCAATCATTTTCGACTTGATGTCCAAAGGCACTGACACCATTGAATCCCCCACCATCAACATCTTGGAGGTTACCATCGATCAGAAACTCAACTGGCCTAGCCATAAAAATACTATGGCTAGAAGAGCAGGCCATATGTTTGCAATTTTGCAGTGTGTAACCCGCCTCCTGACATATCAAAGCCTCTCCACCATCTACAACACAACAAGACAGGAGTTTAATGGGACAGTGGACTGTATTCCCGCTGCTCCCACAAAACTCAGGATGCTTCCCAATATATTGGAAAAAAAAGCAGACTGCTGGATTGGTACTACCTTCACCAGTACAAATATTCATTCCTTATGCCGGTAGTATACAGTGGGTACATCATGTGCTATTCGCTATAAACACAGCAACAACGTCTGAAGGCTTCTGCAAACAAATCGTCCAAAACTGCAACCCCTGCAACCTAGCAGGACAAGGGCAACAGATACATGGAAGTATCATCCTGCACATAATTACCTCCACGTCATGCATCAATCTGCTCCTCACTGTCACTGGGTCAAAATCCTAACTCTTCCTTCATAACAGCACAGTTGGTATGCTATATCTAAACCAGAAGGATTACAGGAGTTCAAAAAGGCTATCTCACCAACAATTAGCAGTCAGGAATGGGTAATTAATATAGACTTTGCCAGTGATGCCCTCATTCTGTGAATGAATTTTTAAAAGTTCTCAGGCCTGCCCCTCTTCCATCAAGCAAAAACCTATCAATAATATGTACAAGTTTGTTCCAAAATGTTTTTCCCACATAATTTTTAGACACTGCAACTTTAAATGACTCATGTCAGGAAAGATTATTTTGGCAGATTAAATATCTTTCCATATAAATTCTCATGTGAAGAAGGGTAAATTGGCTTTTAGGTAGTCTGTGACATTTTATTAGACAATATCCATTTTGTTGATGGCAGGGTGGCAGGAAAGTAGGTCACAGTGAAATTGTGATAACCAGAGGCAATGGAAAATGCAGATAAGGGACCTGTCCCCTCATTTAACTCTTTTGATGATCTACCAGGTTCAAGTTATTGGCTTGCAGGCTTGTACATAAATGTTCACTTTTGGAATTTTTCTTTAAATTTTCTAGTCAAAAATGTTGCTTGAGTTTCAGGTTTGACTGAAGAGAAAGACTGAGTGGGCCATAATTGGCTCTCTAGTGCTTCACAGTCTTCAATATGCTTGATTTGTAGGACTAACATGTCTGAGTCATAAAATAATAATTCACTTGTGAAGCCCAGTCTGTGCAACTATCCAGAGTGATACTTCAGTGTAATGCAGAGGGAATCCTGCACTGTTATAAATGCATTTGAAGAAATAATAAAACAAAGCTCCAAATTGAAAGATCACAAATATTGTAGTGCAGCATTTATCCGAAAGAAGAGACAAAAGTACCTCAGTGACATTACCAAAAATTCAAATTCAACAAAAGCAGATTTGCTGTGATTCATTCATTTTCCATATGTGCAAACTTGCAATGTTTAGGATTTCTGCTGGATTTAATGAAAATTAGAGAATTCACTTCAATTCAATTCATTGCTTGAGAGTCCATTTATGATGTCTTGTATGTGTGAAATGAACAATCTGAATGAATTTCTTCCTGTGCCTTAAATCATTGTGAAAATGACCTTCTGGTCTCCCACCATTGACATTCTGGGGTGAAAATTGATCAGAAACTTAACTAGACTAGCCATGTAAATAATGTTTACAAAGGCAGGCTAGTGGCTGAAAATTCCCGCTATGAGTAAAGTATTGCTTGACTCCCCAAAACCTATCTATCATCTACATGGCATCAGTCAGGTGAGTGATCAAATATTCTCCATTCATCTGGTTGAGTTCTGTCAACAGGCAAGAAGCTCAATTCCAACCACGACAAAGTAGCCTGTTTCATTGACATCCCATTCCATACAATAAATCTTCACTCCATCCACCAACGGTACATGTTGTGTGTCATCTGTAAGATTCATTGCAGCAACATCTCAAGCCTCTTTCAATAGTGCCCTCCAAACCCAGAAACTCTACCATTTGGGACAAGGCTGACTTGGAATTGCTTACCTGTCCTTTCCTACCATTGGGTCAAAACTTCAAACTTTTCTTCCTGACAGATTTGTGAGTTTCTGTACACCATGTGAACTGCTAGACTCCAGGAAGGCAGCTTACCATCATGTTCTCAATAGCAATTAGGAACAGATATTAAACGCTGGTCTGGCCAGCACACTCAATATCCCTTGAGCATGTAACAAACAAAGCTTGAATTTAATGATTAATTATGATGAAACAAAAAAAAGATTTCTCTGTAGGCTATAAATAGAGTGGAAAAGTAATTTTTTTAATGAAATAGGTATAGAGGGAACTTAATGAATTCTGCAGCTCTGTGGCTCCTTATATCAATAATTAGGTGGCAATAGTAAATTAATGCAATTATAATTGTAATGCACGTGAGAATATTTGAAATGATGATCTTACTTATTGAATTACAAATTGCTAGTACTTGTGCCAAAACTGAATGTTTTCTTTCTCCCTTATTTATGGAATATGTTTCTGCAAAGTCAGCAGAATGGGTACAAGATTTTAGTTGTGCTATTTACTGGGCCCAAGACAAAGGACACTGCTTTAGACCAGTTTAGACAATGCAAAATGTGCAATCTTAATGGCTGTTCTTAACAAAGCACTAAGATTCTTAGTTGCTATAAGAATTGGGCTTTTCCACATTACAATGATCATATGAGACCATAAGACTATAAGACATTGGAGCAGAAATTAGGCTACTCAGCCCATCAAGTCTGCAATGCCATTCAATCATACCTGATACATTTCTCAACCCTATTTTCCTGCTTTCCCCCCATAACCGTTGATCCACTTGACAGTCAAGAACCTACCTATCTGTCTTAAATATACTCAATGACCGGGCCTCCACAGGGGGGCTCAAAACTACACACACTACTCTAAATGTGGTCTGATCAGAGCTTTATAAAGCCTCAGACGTACATCCCTACTTTTATATTCCAGTCCTCACAAAATAAATGCCAACATTGTATTTGCCTTCCTAACTACCGACTCAACCTGCAAGTTTGCCTTCAAAGAATCCTGGATGACAACTCCCAAGTCCCTTTGCACTTCAGATTTCTGACTTTGCTCCCCATTTAGAAAATAGTCTATGCCTCTATATTCCTACCAAAGTGCATGACCTCACAATTTCCCACATTGTATTCCACCTGTCACTTCTTTGCCCACTCTCCAAACCTGTCTAAATCCTTCTGCAGCCTCCCCACTGCCTCAATATTACCTGTCCCTCTACCTTTCTCTGTATCATTCTTAGCCAGAATGCCCTCAGTTCCTTCAACTAGATCATTAATAGATAAGCTGAAAAGTTGTGGTCCCAACACTGACCCTTGTGGAACACCTCTTGTCACTGGCTGCCATCCTGAGAACGATCCTTTTAACCCCTCTCTTTGCTTTCTGCCAGACAGCCAATCTTCTATCCATGCTAGTACATTGCTTCCAACACCATGGGTCCTTATCTTACACAGCAGCATCCTGCGCAGCATCTTGTTGAAGGCCTTCTGGAAGTCCAGGTAGATAACATCCATTGGCTCTCCTTGGTCTAACCTGCTCATTACCTCCTAAAAAAATTCTAAGAGATTTGTCAGGCATGACCTCCCCTTGATGAAACCATGCTGACTAACCCTAACCCTAACCCTAACCCTAACCCTAACTCTAACCCTATCGCATGTACTTCCAAGTATTCAGAAATATCATCCTTCACAATATACTCCAAAATCTTACCCACAACCGAGATCAGACTAATCAGCCTGTAAATTCCCATCTTTTGCCTTACTCCCTTCTTAAACAGGGTGGTTACATTCATAATTTTCCAGACCTCCGGGACTCTCCCTGACGCCAGAGATTGCTGAAAGATCACCACTAACACCTTCATTATCTCTTCAGCTATCTCCTTTAGAACTCTAGGGTGTAGTCCATCTGGTCCAGGTTATTTCACCACCTCCAGACCTTTCAGTTTTTCTAGCACGCTCTCCTTGGTGATGGCCACCATACTCACCTCTGTCACCCACCGACTCTCTTTAATTTTTGGGATATTATTCGTGTCGTCCACTGTGAAGGCTGACCAAAAGTATTTATTCAGTTCCCCAGCCATTTCTTTGTTCCCCATTACTACTTCTCCAGCATTATTTTCTAATGGTCCAATGCCTACTTTTGCTTCTTTTTTGCCCTTTACATATCTAAAGAAACTCTTGCAAACTTCTTTTATATTACTGGCTAGCTTACCCTCATATTTAATCTTCTCCCTCTATTTCTTTCTTCATTGTCCTCTGTTGGTCTTTGTAGGCTTCCCAATCCTCTGGCTTCCCACTGCCCTTTGCCACATTTGCCTCTTTCTCTTTTGCTTTTGTGCTGTCCCTGACTTCCTTTGTCAGCCATGGCTGCCTTGCCCTCCCCTTAGTATGCTTTTTTACCTCATGGTGAATATTAGCCCTGAATTTCAAAAGCTCCCCTGATCTGCTGTTGTGACTTTCTTGGTAGAAATAGCTGTTTGTGCTGTTGCTCTCCAAACACAGATATGTTGGTTCAAAATGCTGTTGAGCTTTTCCTGGTGGCTGTTTAAAAATTAGGAACTTGTATAGGCTACTTAGGGATCTACTGCAAGTTTTAAGGCATAAACAAGAATTTGGTTTGCTCTCAACAGTCAACACTAGGGCTGTTATATTTAGGATTGCCAGATTGACTAACTAGCCATCCTGAAAGGCTTCATTGGATGTTGCGACGAGAAACGGTAAGTTTTTTTTTCAAGAAAAATACTTAAAATTGCTCCTTCCAGGTCCATATTGAAGTCACAGGTTTCTGCCAGACATCACTAGTTCCCATCACTGACAAGGCATCTCACCCACTTTCTCCCAGCTAACCAATCATGTTGGACCTCATTTGTGAACTCACTCTGAGTGTGGTACTGATGTCTGTGACTCATTACTTCAGTCATAAATTAATGAACTAGTTGTGCAGTTTGTAGAAGTCCTCCCTCATGTGTTTTTTTATTCATTTGTGGGATGTGGATGTCGCTGACTGGCCAGCATTTCTTGCCCATCCCTAATAGCCCTTGAGAAGGTGGTGGTGGGCTGCCTTTTTGAACTGCTGTAGTCCTCCTGCTGTGGGTTGACCCACAATGCTATTAGGGAGAGAATTCCAGGATTTTGAACCAGCGACAGTGAAGGAATGGCAATATATTTCCAAGTCAGGATGATGAGTGACTTGGAGGGGAACTTGGGAGGTGGTGGTGTTCCCATATGTCTGCTGCCCTTGTCCTTCTTGATGGAAGTGGTTGTGGAAGGTGCTGTCTGAGGATCTTTGGTGAATTTCTGCAGTGCGTATTGTAGATAGTACACACTGCTGCGACTGAGCATTGGTGGTGGAGCGAGTGAATGCTTGTGAATGTAGTGCCAATCAAGCAGGCTGCTTTGTCCTGGATGGTGTCAAGCTTCTTGAGTGTTGTTGGGGCTGCACGCATCCAGGCAAGTGGGGAGTATTCCATCACACTTCTGACTTGTACCGTGTAGATCATGGACAGGCTTTGAGGAGCCAGGAGATGAGTTACTCGTCGCAGTAGTCCTAGCTTCTGGCCTGGTCTTATAGCCACTTCTTTAATGTGGTGAGTCCAGTTGAGTTTCTGGTCAATGGTAACCCCCAGGATGTTGATATTGCGGGATCCAGTGATGGTAACACCATTGAACGTCAAGGGGTGGTGGTTAGATTGTCTCTTATTGGTGATGGTCATAACCTGGCATTTGTGTGGCACGAATGTCACTTGCCACTTGTCAGCCAAAGCCTGGATATTGTCCAGATCTTGTTGCATGCGAGCATGGACTGTTTCAGTATCTGAGGAGTCACGAATGGGGCTGAACATTGTGCAATCATCAGCGAACATCCCCAGTTTTGACCTTATGATGGAGAGAAGGTCATTGATGAAGCAGCTGAAGATGATTGGGCCCAGGACACTACCCTGAGGAACTCTGCAGAGATGTCCTGGAGCTGGGATGATCGACCTCCCACAACAACGACCATCTTCCTACATGTCAAGTATGACTCCAACCACTGGAGCGTTTGCCTGCTGATACCCATTGATTCCAGTTTTTCTAGGGGTCCTTGATGCCACACTCGGTCGAATGCAGCCTTGATGTCAAGGGCTGTCACTCTCACCTCACCTCTGGAAGTCAGCTCTTTTGTCCATGTTTGAATGAAGCTGTAATGAGATCAGGAGCTGAGTGGCCCTGGTGGAACCCAAACTGGGCGTCACTGAGCAGGTGCTGCTTGATAGCACTGTTGATGACACCTACCATCACTTTCTTGATGATCGAGAGGAGACTGATGGGGTGGTAATTGGCCGGGTTGGATTTGTCCTGCTTTTTATGTACAGGACATACGTGGGCAATTTTCCACATTGTCGGGTAGATGCCAGTGTTTTAACTACTGGAACAGTTGGCTAAGGGAGCGGCACGTTCTGGAGCACAAATCTTCGGTACTACTGCCAGAATGTTGTCAGGGCCTGTAGACTTTGCAGGAAGGTATTTGGTGCTTATCTAGATGACCACTGCTGGTCCGCTGTAATATTTGCCACCTCTGCCAGTATGTGGCACTGGGTGAGGAATGTTTGAGATAGTTTGCTGCTGCCAACCCTCTTTTGTCTTTGCTTTATCCTGGACCTATCTAGTGATTCACAGTAGAGGGTATACCACTGTAGGATATCTACAGAATACTTCTTAGACAACTGGAATGCTTATTGCATGATAGTGAACGTGTGTAACTACATTTGGTTAGGCATAATACTCAGACTTCAGAGAGCTGGTGCAGATACTCCAACTTCCTCTGCAAGGTACAGCAAAACTCAAATGGCTGAATCTTTTACTTTTATGACTAATTCCGAGTTGCATTGACTTTTCTGGAGGATTTCTGCTACAGAGCCTAATGTGTTTCCTCACCGCAGCTTACCAATCTTGCCTCATTAACTACCTATCCTGCCCCTGTCCCTCTAACATCCCTCCTTTACAACCAATTCTAGCACCATCTTACCATGTGTTACTCTTGGAATAAGTTGCCACTCAGCGGCTCTCCCATAATTCAGCTGCATCCTTTGTGCCTGTACCTTCTTTAAAAACTCGGACAAGCACTAGCAGTCCGGAGCTGCCTTGTACCATTCCCAACATTTTCCCTAGACATGAGGGAAATAGGAGTCCCACTGTGTGGGCAGTTTCTTGGAGTTCCTGTTGGATGGAGTTGTGTAGAGATAGGACTTCCTCTTGCCCTAGGCCTGGCAGTGGAAGTCACAACAGGCTGGACTATGGTTCCCATCCAGGTTAATGCAATCTCAGCATCTGGAGAAATTCTAAGCAAGGTCAATATCCTTTTTCATTCCGCAAGTATAAGTGCTACCATCTTCCATCTGGTTCTCATATTTAATCCATCTCTGCACCTATACTCACCTTCCACTAAATGTCATGTTCTACTACTTTCTCAATTGCCTGCAATGTCTTCCCTCATTCACCGTCACCCACCCCAACCCAACACCACTAACCCTATATACCCTCTGCTGCTACTCTCTCTCTTGAGACATCATGCCTGCACCAGAAGTGACAGTTATGCCATCCACTCTTGTCTCCCTTCATACCTATCAACGTGAATTTTCTTTGGAGCTGACAATGATAAAACCGATCTTAGCTCAAAGGATAGGATCTCAGTTTTTTGAATGTCCTGTCCTGCTAAGTCATCTAATGGTTCCTTGGCTAAGTTCTTTCTGCTGAGTTTATTCGGCCAGAATTGCAGCATGTTTGGCTTTTCTGAAATGTTTAAGATTTAAGCAGCATTTATTGTTGAAATTGAATTGTAAATTGTCCAGGTTGATGCAAACAAAGGTTTCAAGAAGAACCATTAAATTCAAGATGTGGAGGTGCCAGTGTTGGACTGGGGTAAACAAAAGCACTTCACTTGATGAAGGAGCAGCACAGTGAAAGCCTGTGATTTCAAATAAACCTGTAGGCATATAACCTGGTGCCGTGTGATTTCTGACATTGAATTCAAAGCAAATATGAATGGAATATTTAGATATAAAGACAAGAGGGAAACGTGTACGAATAAACATTGGTACTACAAAATATCTATCATTTGTAAATGTTTATTTTAAAGATACTTTGAATTTATATCAACCAAATAATTAAAAATAGCACTTTAAAATTAATGTGTAATGTGCAGTAGTTATTACACGGGAACATAGGAATAGTGGGAGAACATTTGAACACCTTGAATTTGTCCTGCTACTCAGTAAGATGATAATGGATCTGTACCGAAACTCCTGTCATGTGCTTTTCTTCCTTTCATTCCTTGTGTAACAAAAATCTGACACTCACAGCCAACTCCTAAGACTTTGAGAGTTTAATCCCAGCAAGGCAAATTTTAAGTTGAATTCAATAAATCAGATCATTTGTGATTTGGCACAAGGATAAAATGACCATGAAAACTAGTGAACTGTTGCAAAAAGAAAAAAATAGAATGAATGTAGCACTTTTCATGATCATAGTACATGCCAAAGCCCTTCACAGCCAATGGAGTACTTTTGAAGTAGAGCTGCTGTTGACAATCAATTTGCACACAGCACGCTCCCATAAACTGGAAGATGAACATTTTTTCGTGACGGTGATCAAGGGATCAGTATTGGCTAGGGATGCTTCCTCTTCAAAAAAAAGTGCCATAGGATCTTATATATCCACTGGACAGGCAGAAAGGGGTTATCTAATAGACAGCACAACATTGAATTTTTGTACATTTAGGTGATTAATGAGGGTAGAGCAGTGGATGTTGTCTACATGGATTTTAGTCAGACCTTCAACAAGATCCTTCATGGTAGGCTTATCTAGGAGATTAAGATGCATGGGATCGACAGTGACTTGGCCGCATGGATTCAGAATTGGCTTGCCCATAAAAGACTGAGGATAGTGGTGGAAGGGTATACTTCGGGCTGGAAGTCTGTGACCAGTGGGGTTCCGCAGGGATCTGTAATGGGGCCTCTGCTGTTTGTGATGCATACAAATGACTTGGATGATAATGTGGATGGGTGTAAGTTAGTAAGTTTGCAGACAACGCAAAGATTAGTAGACTTGTGGATAGTGTAGAGGGTTGTGAAAGAATACAGCGGAATATAGATCAGTTGCAGATATGGGCAGAGAAATAAGAACATAAGAACTAGAAGCAGGAGTAGGCTATCTGGCCTCTCGAGCTTGCTCCATCATTTAATAAGATCATGGCTAATCTTTTTGTGGACTCAGCTCCACTTACCCGCCTGCTCACCATAACCCTTAATTCCTTTACAGTTCGAAAAATGATCTATCTTAGCCTTAAAAGCATTCAATAAGGAAGCCTCAACTACTTCACTCGGTGGGGAATTCCACAGGAACAGAAACAGAAATTGCTGGAAAAGCTCAA
>JAHRHZ010000249.1:14227472-14282202 GCA_024137785.1 Ginglymostoma cirratum
CAGCAGGTCAAGCAGCATCATAGGAGCAGGAAAACTTGACGTTTCGGTGAAGGGTCTAGGCCCGAAACGTCAAGTTTTCCTGCTCCTATGAAGCTGCTTGACCTGCTGTGTTCATCTAGCCCCATGCTTGTTATCTCGGATTCTGCAGCATCTGCAGTACCTTTTATCTCTGATACAAGTCCAACAGGGTTTATTTGGAATCACACAAGCTTTCAGAGTGCAGCCCCTTCATCAGGTGCAGTAAGAGAGCAAGGCACACAAACATAAAGTTTATAGGCAGAGAGATCAAGGGCAGAGACAGCAAAGATCATACAACTGGTGTGAGTGGAGTGTCAGATGATAAGTCACTGCAGGTGACTGAGTGTTAGACATTGTGAGTAAAGTGTTTATAAAGTCAGTGTCAGTGCTGTGTCGTCATGACAATCAGACAGAGCCACAGGAATGCATAAAAGGTGACATCTCAGGTCAAACACTGAATTGTAGGTGTGAGGCTTTGTTACGAATCTGTCTCAGAGTTTTAACATGGAATCAGGTCAGTTTTATTCCGAAAGCTGGAATTTATAAGATGCCACACTTACTGAATGTGACTACAAATTGTGTGTTTTTTGAAGAAGATAGAATATATCTGCAATAAACAAATATTATGGATGAAATGAACCAATGAATCACCCCGTAGATTTATGTGTGTGCGCATGTGTGTGTGTGTGTGTGTGTGTGTGTGTGTGTTTGCGTCTGTGTGTGTTTCACGGGCGTGTGGGACAGAGTGTGTGTCTGAGATAGAGTGGATGCGTGAGTATGAGAATATACGTGTGATATGTGTGTGACAAAGAGTCTGTGTGAGTGTGTGTGTGTGTGTTTGTGTGAGAGTGTGTGTGTGAGAATGTGTGTGAGAGAGAGTGTAATATGTAATTCAAAACTGTACAAGCCAATTAAAATAGAGAGATCATAACAATTTATCAAGGTGATGCCGTCAAAACAGGACAGTAAGGAAGATTTTACAGATACAGAACAGTGTGGTGGGGTCACCTGTATTGTAATGTGAATCCAAGATCACGGTTGAGGCTGTCTTCATGGGTACGAAACTTGGTTTTCAGTCTCTGCTTGACAATTCTGTGTTGTGTATCATGGAGTCTGCCTTGGTACTGCTATATACTTTGCTGAGCTCCTTAAAAAATTGCTTTGAAAGTCCTCCACTGTTTTTCAGCTGTCCCACCATAAAGTCTTTGCTTCCAGTCTACTTTAGCCAACTCCTCCTTCATCCTATTGTAATCTAATGTTTGTTTAAGCACAGGACCCTGGTATTAGAATTTATCTTCTCACTTTCCATCTGTATTCTAAATTCAACCATACTGTGATCACTTCTTCCAAGAGGATCCCTAACTATGATGTCATTAATTATTCCTGTCTCGTTACACAGGACCAGATCTAGGATAGCTTGAGATAGATACCTTGATAGTTATTAACAACACTAGACACTTACTCTGCTGTAACATCTCAGACTTAGCCATAGTTTGTGTTCAGTGCTTACCGACTACATGGAGCGAAGATACAGTAACTGGAAGTGGAATATCACTTTTACGATTGTTCCTGAAGATGAAGTGGGTATCTTTATATTAGAACATCACGTATTGTGATGTCATCTAACTGTATTAAAGATACACTGCATGTGTCTGCCCTGAGATCTGTGTTATATACATCACTGAGTGTAATTAACTGAGCCACATCTCAGAACTAAAACCCACAGATCTCAGGGTCCATGTCATATTTAACCATTAATATCTTTTGTCGTTAACTAATGATCCATTCCTTTGTAGTCTTGGCAACAAGGAATGGCAAATCAATCTTGTCAACGTCAAGCACATACAGAAAACAAATTTTAAAGAAACCTGTCCCAGCAGTTTTTGAAAAAGGTAAATAAAATTTATTCAACCCAAACTGAACTAAATACGATGAGGAAAAAAAAACACTTCTGAACGACACTAAAATTCAGGAATGATATTGCCTACTCTCGGTATTTGCAGCACCTTTCAGCAAATAAAAGCAATCCAGAAAGATTGACACAATTTATCACCAAACCTTATCTCGGAGTCTAATTAGATTAATTGCACTAGGTGAGCATTTTTGACTCTGTCTTATTAGTGATGCAACATTTTAAACGCATTTGTTGATTTTCATACCTTCTGAAGAAGGCCTCACTCAGACACAGTAGTATAGGCTATTGACGGTATCATGAATATTGTGAGAGCAATAACTCCGAGTCATGTTGCTAAGCATCCAGTATCCACTGCAGCACCTGCAGGTAGCTCACTGAGATAACAAGCATGGGGCTGGATGAACACAGCAGGTCAAGCAGCATCATAGGAGCAGGAAAACTTGACGTTTCGGGCCTAAACCCTTCATCAGAAATGGGGGAGGGGAAGAGGGTTCTGAAATAAATAGGGAGAGAGGGGGAGGCGGATAGAGGATGGATAGAGGAGAGGATAGGTGGAGAGGAGGCAGACAAGTGGAAGAGGCGGGGATGGAGCCAGTAAAGGTGAGTGTAGGTAGGGGGGTAGGGAGGAGATAAAGCTCACTGAGTAGAGCTTGTGATTGCTCGTGTTAAGCCCACTGTCTCACTTGCTTTCTAAATTCTCCACTTAGGGGTTTATTTTTGTGACCACGTTTGTGATTATAGATGATATTGTGGGTAAATCTACATCCTCCTTCATTTAAGAATTAGCTGCTTGAAGACTGGCAGTAAATAACTGCAAAAAAAAAACAACTAAGCACATGTATTTGGTCTTGCTCTCACTAGTTGTGGGTCCAAACCCACGACCACTTACATCTAGAAGGGCAAGGGCAGCAGACATATGCGAACACCACCACCTCCAAGTTCCCCTCCAAGTCACTCACCATCTTGACTTGAAAATATATTGCCGTTCCTTCACTGTTGCTGGGTCAAAATCCTGGAATTCCCTCCCTAATAGCATTGTGGATCAACCCACAATAGGAGGACTGCAGCTGTTCAAGAAGGCAGCTCACCATCACCTTCTCAAGGGCAACTAGGGATGGGCAAGAAATGCTGGCCAGCCAGCGACGCCCACATCCCACAAATGAATAGAAAAATAATGTTGTTCTGCTTAGATCCCGGGTGGTGTTCCCCGATTTGTTAAAGCTGCAGATTGAATACCCCAAAGATGTTAAACTCCCAGATCAAGAGGAATGAGTTAGTTCCCCTTCTTTATTCACACACTCCCTCAGTTGGTTGCAACTTTTCTCTGGTACGTCAGAAGCTAACAGGTGACCTTTTATATGTTTATAAAATCATGAGGGAGATGGATAGGGTGAACAGTTAAGCTCTTTTTCCCAGGGTAGTCGAGTCCAAACCCAGAGGGCATAGCTTTGAGGTGAGAGAGAAATGATTTAAAAGGGACCTAACAGGAAACATTTTCACACAGACGGTGGTGCATGTATGGAATTAACTGGCAGAGAAGGTGGTAAGGGCTGGTACATTGACAAAATTTAAAATGCATTTGGATGGGTATATGAGTAGAAAGGTTTAGAGGGATGTGGGCCAAATGCTGGCAAATGGGACTAGATTAATGTAGAATATCTGGTCGGCATGAATTATTTGGACCTGTGGTCTGTGTCCGTGTTGTACAAGGGGGATACACGGGGAAAGTACTTTACACAGAGGGTGGTAGGTGCCTGGAACGCGTTGCCAGCAGAGGTAGTAGAGGCAGGCACGGTAGATTCATTTAAGGTGTGTCTGGACAGATGCATGAGTAGGTGGGGAGCAGAGGGATACAGATCCTTAGGAATTGGGGTGATAGGTTTAGACAGTGGATTTGGATCGGCACAGGCTTGGAGGGCCGAAGGGCCTGTTCCTGGGCTGTAAGTTTTCTTTGTTCTTTATCTCCTTGACTTTAAGATTAAATTAAAAATCGATCCCTTCTCTTGTGGGTAACTTTCTCCCAGACCCAATTGAATTTATATTTTAAAGGGATTTAACCAGATTTTCTTCAGTTGACAAAGAGTAAGTTCATTAATTACTAAACATGAGAAGAATTGGGCATGCAAAGCATACACAGATAGATTAGAAATATGAGGGACGTCCAAAAGAGATAGAAGTTAATGAAGCAGATTTACAGATCAGTCTCTGTAGCGTTTGCTAAGGGCAGTTGTCGTGGAGGTTACTCGTAGCACTGGCATGACTCTCTGTTTTGTAGATCGGTTGAAATTCTGTAGCTCTAATTGCTTTTGAGCATGAATGAATTCTAGTTTTCAGTATGTGAGAGAGAATTCTTTTGTTGTCCTTTTACCTACCTATCGGTTGCAGCATTTGGATTAAGACAATGTGTTTATCTGCAGTACAGGGTAACTAATGGATAGTCCATTGACTATGACCTTCATAGCACACTAACACTTGCACACAGGCAGATATACATGACAGCATTCAGTCCTGCGAGTGCACAGTTGAAATTAGCTTTTTAATTTTTGTCCTTAAATATTCTTCCAAGGGAAAAACACAAATGTTTCTACTGTTTTGATCATAATCCTTACTGTTGAGCAGGGGTTTATCGGCCTCTTATTATTTTTGTAGACACAAGAGATCACAGTCCAATCTGTTTGAAATTTCTTTGACATTTTAGATGTTAATTCCACTGGTCTCTCTCTCCAGAGAGCCACTTAATTTACATCTGCAGCCATTTTTGGCTGCATCAGCCTCTTTTAAAAAACACATTTGGAATTATAAGATAAAAATGTCCACAGTACTTCAGGATTTTGTCCCATCGTTTTAACACCAGTCTACTTTTGCAAACACATTTGTTCATGATGTTTTGGGCTGAATAATTGGGTTAAAAATGACAGATTCAGAGCAGATCTAGTGACTTAAAATTAAGCATCCATGAGGCACTATAGACCTTTGTTGATCGGCATGTCCTTTGCTCTACCAGGGATTAATCCTAGTTCATTGAGGATTGTAGAGGATTTTTCTTTTAGATTTAGACTTTATTGTCAAGTGTACTCAAGTACAAAAGTACAGTGAAAAGTATATAACATCACCAAACACGGCACCATCTTAGATACAAGTACCTAGGTACAAAATCTTAAGAACGGGGTAGGAAGGAAATAAAGAAGAAAGTTAAAAATTAATCATTACAGTTCTTCTTAGTATGAAATAGAAAAATAAAGAAATAATGCTAAAAGTTCAAACATTACAATCTTTCTCAAGTGCTTCCTACCAGGGCTTGATCTCCAACACTTTGGAACACTTTCTCTGCGCCGGCTGTATCTTCCCTGCTCTCGATGCCTCAGGCTGACGCCACTACAGACATTGGGGGACCTCCATCCCCGTGTAGGTCTCGCTCCTAGGATCTCAGACCGCCAAAGTCCTCATCCAGGCATTCAGCTGCTTCCACACACCAGACTGCCAAAGCCCTGGTTGAGGTGCCACCTGCACCAGGCCTTGCCTTTGGTCAGTGAAGGGCCTTACCTTTGGTCTGCATGCCGATCCTTGGCCTCTCCTTCAGTCCACACACTGCCATCGGAAACTCACCGCCTCTAGCTGACCACCAGCACGAGTCCCAGGTAGGCCCCTTGCCACTGCCTCACACTGAACGTCAGCTGAAGAGCCAGGAGATGGTCTAACATAACTTTGTTGACTGCTTAATGAAGAAAAAAACAATATTTATCAGACTCTATTATTGTACTTTAATTAAATTCTAACAAACTCTATCAATCTCTTGACATGACTCTTCAGTAAACAGTCATAAATTTTCTGATGAAGGGTCTAGGCTCGAAACGTCAAGCTTTCCTGCTCCTATGATGCTGCTTGGCCTGCTGTGTTCATTCAGCTCCACACCTTGTTATCTTGGATTCTCCAGCATCTGCGGTTCCTATTATCTCTCAGTCATAAATTTCTATCTACTTCTGACATGTGCTTCTGAGGATTTGCTACACACTATCCACAGGTCCTGACACTGTATTTGAACTGTTTGTCTGAAAGGATTAGTAATACCCATTCAATATGGCCGGGACAGGCTGTCCCTCAGTCTTTGAGGAGTGGCTGATGTTTCAGGATCTGCAGTCATTGATTTAGGCTTCCCTTCTCATTTAGGGCTGGTTCTAGTCTTCATCAAAGTCATTCCTCTTGGTTTTGGTCGGTCTGATGATGCTCACCATAAGATACGCATTGCTGCAGATGCTGAACAGCTTGGCTGCCAGTCAAAGGTACTGTCTGTGGGAGACACCATTGAAGAAAGTACAAAAGCAGAGAGAGCTGGGTCTCCAAGTTGCCTGTTTTATTTCCTTCTTTGTGCCCTTCTTAAAGATTCTGTTGCCTGTGTCTAATGCTAGCATGAAGGCCATAGTAGCAATGTGCTGCTTGATGGCATTCTGGACCTTGATTTACTCTTTCCAAACACAATCACACTGAATCAAGTTTTCCATTTAGTACAGCCTGAGATTTTAAACCTTTTCTGCACTCTTGGCTTCACTGCTTCAGACTGCCACTATTTCAGACTGTCTGCTTTGATGAGAATCATCTATCTCCTGAAGAAGGTAAAGAAGAGGGAATAATGTAACAGCAATAATCATAAGTACTGTGAAATGATAGATTCTTTCCTGTGTAGAAGATCAGGCCTCTTCAAAAACAAAACAGGATCCAAACCTCACCAAAAATTTCAATCACCAAGCAAAATGAGTGAAGCTTCAAATAACAGGTACTTAAAAGGTCCAAAATATCAAAGGTGCCTCAAATTATGGAATTAGAAAGTAATCTTCAGTCATGCAAGAAAATGATCTCATAGCTCCACTGTAACATAAATAAGATTAATGTTTCGGACAGGGTGGAGGGTGCCCCCGACTTGAGTCGCAAAAGCTAATACATCTTCACAATGGTGTCTGGCGCATTAGCATGAACGAGACATACTTAGAGAAAAATGTTAAACTCCAGAAATGGCCTAACCACAGGAAATTTGACAACCTAAAGCAGCTAATAAAATGCTATCTGGGGAAAAGAATCTGCTTAAGATCATGCCAACACTCAATGTTCAGAAGCCTGAGCCGCATGTTCAGAAGATGAGCTGCCTAACTGGCGGCTGGACAAGATGAGCACACCTCATTAACAAACCATGTGCTTACTTGAGATTTTTTTTTAACAATCAACAACCAGGGATCAAACTACAGAGCTTCAGGCAACACAGAATGCCTTGGCAAAGGTTTTCTTTGCGTATTTGAATGAGCTCAAACAGTCCAAAATTCATTAAGATTTGCATCAGTTCAACAGGCAGAGATGACTGACGTAAAAACCAAACTATGAGCAACATACTGCGCAAACAACATACAAGACTCAGAAACAACAGGCTACAGCATATTTCCAGAAATCTTCTATGCAGATAGCCAATGTCCTCATGCAATTGATAAAAACAAATGGATTGAGTCAAAAATCCCTTTCACGGAAATGTTGAAAGCTACAAATTCATTCTGAATTATGAGCTGAGACCAACCTTACCCCTGTAATTAATGAGTAAGGCTCGTGTGTTGAAAAACGACACTGCTGAGAGAAAAATATTGTTTTTAAAAATCCTTTAAGTTTGCAGCAGACATCATGAAAAAGCCAAATCTTGTTAAAGGTTTGGCCAATGACAGCAGGGAGATGAATTTTTAAAAGTAGTTTTGAAGGAAATGAGGAAAGCATCCAACTGGCCATCCAGCTATACAAGAATGAATTTTGATCCAGAATTTTGATTCTCTAGAAATTGCCTTGTCTACAGAGGAGCATCATTCCAGTCCACTCCAATGTTTACACTTGCAGACAATAACAAACGAGGACACATTTCCTTCCAACAGCATTGTTGAGGCTACACTTGGAGCAATGTGTGCAGTTTTGGCCTCCTTATCCCAGGAAGACTACACTGCCATGGAAGACATGCAGCATAGGTTCACCAGACTAATGGCTGGGATGGTGTCATTGTTTCATGAGAAGAAACTGAGGAGGCTGGGTCTGTATTCTGCAGAGTTTCAAAGAATGAGAGGTGTTCACATTGAGACTTCAAAAATTCTCACACGGTGTGACAAGGCAGCTATAGCTAGGATGTTTCCCCTGACTGGTGAGTCCACAACCAGGGGATATAGCCTTAGGATTAGGGCAAGCTATTTACAGGTAAGATAAGGAGCAATTTCTTCAATTAGAAGGTGTTGAATCCTTGAAATTCTCTCCACCGAAGCTCTGTAGAAATATAATCATTGAGCTGGTTTAAGGCAGGAATTGATAAATTTCCAAAAAGTAATAACATCAAGGCTAAACTGTATTTCCAAAGGTTTGAGGAAAAACGATATAGAGATATTTGATCAGCCATTTTTTTGAATCATGGTGCAGACTCGATAGGTTTAATGACCTACTCTTGCCCTTATTTCCTGTATGTATGTGAAGAAAGCATTTGGCAATTAATGCCTCATGCAAAAGAGTGTTGTTGAGAAAGAGACTGGAGTGGAAATGAAGTTAAATGTTCATGGATAAATTTTAAAGGATGTGGTTACCTGTGAGTTGTTAATTTATCTCTGATACATAAAAAGTGCTTGTGGGCGGGGGGCACAGATGTAGAGGAAAGCTTAATTATAGCCTATCAAATAATTGTCACTGAGCATATCACTCATTGGCCTGACTTGGAAATATATTGCCACTCATTCAGTGTCACTGGGTCAAAAATCTTGGAACTCACTCCTTAATGGCTTTGTGGGTCTAGTTACACCAAATGGACTGTAGTGATTTAAAAACAATGACCTTCTCAAGAGTGATTAATGTAGGCAATAAATGCTGGCCCGGTCAGTGGCACCCACATCCAATAAGGTTCCACATGGTAGGCTGTTTTGTCAGGTTAGATCACATGGGATCCAGAGAGACCTAGCCAATTGGATACAAAATTGGCTTGACAGTAGGAGACAGTGAGTGGTAGTAGAGGGTGTTGTTCAGACTGGAGCCTTGCGATCAGCAGTGTGCCACAAGGATCGGTGCTGGGTCTACTGTTGTTCAGCAAATATATAGATGATTTGGATAAGAATATACAAGGCATGGTTAGTAAGTTCGAGAGTGACATCAAAATTGGTGGTATACTGGACAGTGAAGAAAGTTGTCTAAGAGCACAATAGGATCTTGATCACCTGGGCCAGTTGTCCAAGGAATGGCAGATGGGGTTTAATTTAGATAAATTCGAGGTGGTGTACTTTGGTAAGACCACCCAGGGCAGGACCTATACAGTTAATGGTAGAGTCCTGGGGAGTGTTGCCAAACATAGAAACCTAGGTAGCATACCTAAGGTCTTGGAGAAAGGAACTAATGAAGCCCTTGAGGTTAATAAGGAAAGTAAGAAAGAACTTAAACAAGGAATTAGAAAGGCTAAAAGGGGCCATGAAAAGTCATTAGCAAACAGGATTAAGAAGAATCCCAAGGTTTTTTATACATATATTAAAAGCAAGAGGGTAGCAAGGGAGAGTGTTGGCCCACTCAAGGACAAAAGGGGGAATCTAGATGTTTGGAGCCAGAAGAGGTAGGTGAGGTTCTAGACGAATACTTTGCACCTGTATTCACCAAAGAGAAGGAATTGGTGGAGGATGAGCTCAGGGAAGGGAGTGTCAAATCTTTAAGCCAAGTGGTTATTAAAAAGGAAGAGGTGCTGTGTGTCTTAAAAAGTATTAAGGTAGATAAGTCCCCAGGTCCTGATGAGATTTAATCCAGAATATTGAGGAACTCAAGAGAACAAATTGCTTCACTATTGATAGACTTCTTTGCGGCCCCAGGTGAGGTCTCAGAGAACTGGAGAATAGCCAGTGTTGTCCCATTGTTTAAGAAGACCAACAGAGATAATGCAGGAAATTACATGTCTGTGAGCCTCACTTCGATGGTAGGGAAATTATTGGAAAAGTTTCTGAGGGACAAGATCTATACGCATTTAGAAGCAACAGTGATGGACAACATAGTTTTCTGTGGGGGAAGTCGCACCTCACTAACTTGATCAAGTTTTTTGAGGAGGTGATGAAGATGATTGATGAGGGACAGGCTCTACCATTAAGTGTATAGGTCCTGCCCTGGTTTGTCTTACCAAATTACAACACCTCAAATTTATCGAAATTAAACACCATCCGCCATTTCTTGGCCCACCGGGCCCAGTTGATCAGTAGGGCGGCATGGTGGCTCAGTGGTTAGCACTGTGGCCTCACAGCACCAGGGTCCTAGGTTCGATTCCACCCTGAGGTGACTGTCTGTGTGGATTTCCTTCTGCAGTCCAAAGATGTGCAGGTTAGGTTGATTGGCCATGCTAAGTTGCCCATAGTGTTCAGGGATGTGTAGACTGGGTGAGTTACAGGGAATGGGTCTGAGTGAGATGCTCTGAGGGTATGTGTGGACTTGTTGGGTCTGTATCCATACTGTAGGGATTCTATGAGAAAAGACGTTGATGTTGTTTATATTGACTTCTGCCAAGCTGTTTCTCACCCTTGACCAAATGTGACATCAAGGAGCCCAAACAAAACTGGAGTCAATGGTAATCAAGGGAAAAAGTCTCCACTGGTTTGAGTCACACCTGGCACATAGGAACATGTTGGTGGTCAAGTATCGCAGCTCCAAGAGATCTCTGCAGGAGTTCTTCAAGGTAGTGTCCTAGGCTCAGTTATCTTTAGCTACTTCATCAATAACCTTTCCTCCATTATAAGGTCAGAAATAAGGATGTTTGTCAATGATTGCACAATGCTTAGCATCATTTTCAATTCCTCAGTCCATGTCCAATTGCAATAAGATTGGAGAATGTCCAGTTTTGGGTTGACAAGTGACAGCTAACATTCATGTCAGATAGGTATCAGGCACAGTGACCATCTTCATCAAGAGAAAATCTAACCATCGCCCCTTGATATTCAAGATGTTACCATCTCAGAATCCCCCACTACCAGAATCCTAAGTGTTACTGTTGACCAGAAACTGAACTGGACTACTCATAAGAATACAACGGCTACAAGAGTAACTCACCTCCTGACTCTCCAAAGCTGCCCACAACTCACAAGGCACAAGTCAGGAGTGTGATGGAATACTCCCCACTTGCCTGGATGAAAGCAGCCCCAACAACACTCAAGAAGCTTGACACTATCCCAGACAAAGCAGCCGCCTGATTGGCACCACATCCACAAATGCTCACTCCCTTCATCGACCCTCAGTGGCTGTAGTGTGTACTATCTACAAGATGCACTGCAGAAATTCACCAAAGATCTTCAGTCAGCACCTTTCAAACCCACCTCTATCTAGAAAGACAGGGCCAGCAAATACAAGGAATAACGCCACCTACAAATTTCCCTCCTAGCCACTCACCATTCTGATTTGGAAATAAATCACTGTCCCTTAAATGTTGCTGCGTCAAAATCCTGGAACTCCCTCCCTAACAGCAATGTGGCTATACCTACATCTAATGGACTGCAACATTTCAAGAGGCAGCTCACCATCTGCTTGTCACAACCAGCTAGGAATAGGCAATAAATGCTGACCCAGCTAGTGATAGTTGAATCCCATAGGTGAATTTAAAAAGTCTTACTCAACCTTGAATATATTTAATGATCCAAGCAGTACTGTTCTCTGAAGTAGAAAAATCCATGATTCTTTGAAAGCAGAAATTTCTCTTCATCTTAAGCAAAGTGCTGTACTCATGTCACCTGTGCTTCCTAGCTCTTGATCCCCTTATAGCTAGAAACATTCTTGAAGCATCTTTCATTTTCTTGGTTTGTGTGCAGGCTCACACCCATTATTTCCCATCCCTATTTTCGCAAAGGGCAATCAGGAATGAACTATGCTGCTGTGGGTCTTGAGTCACATTTAGGCTAAAACCAGATTTGCTTCCCTATAACAATGGACCTGAACACCCCAGATCTCTCTGTACATCAATTTTCCCCAGGACTTTTCCATATACTGTATAGTTTGCTGTTGAATTAGATCTTCCAAAATGCATCACCTCGCATTTGCCCGGATTGAACTCCAAACCAGATAGGTTTTCATAACAATCACCAGTGTTGCGTTGTTGCCATTATGCTAGCTTTTTATTCACAATTTTTATTGAATTTACTCCTTACTATCTGACATGATGAGTTTCAAACTCTGGTCCCCAGAACAGTAGCCTGGGGTTCTGAATTACTAGCCCTGTGACAGTTTTAGTATTCCACACACCACCCCCACTTGTAAAATCGCAGAATTATACGTTGCAGAAGAGGTCCTTCAGCACATCAAGTCTACACTGCCATAAATATACAACCATCTACAATAGTCCCACTTTCCCGCACCACGCCCTCAATGTTAAGATGCTTCCAGTGCTCATTAAGTACTTTTAAATGTTGTGAAGTTTCCCATCTCAACTACCCTCACAGGAAGCGCATTCCAAACCCTCATCACTCTCTGGGTGAAAAAGCTTTCCTCAAATCCCCTTGAAACCTTTTGTCTTTGACTTTAAAATAATGTCCCCTTGCTATTGATCCTTCAACTAAGAGGAACAATTGCTTTCTAGTCACCTTGTCAATGTCCCTAATAACCTTAAACACCTCAGTAAGGTCCTCCCTCAACCTCCTCTGCTTCAACAAAACAACCTAAGCTTATGCAGCCTCTCTTCATAGCTGAAATGCTCCATTACAGGCAATATTCTGGTGAATCTCCTCTGCACCATTTCCAGTACAGTCATATCCTTCCTATCTTGTGGTGACCAGAACAGCATGCAATATTCCAGCTGTAGCCTAACCAAAGTTCTGTGCAGCTCCAACTTGACCTCCCTACTGTGAAATATATGCCATGATAAGGTTCCCCATGGCAGGCTGATGGAGAAAGTGAAGTCGCATGGGGTCCAGGTTGAGCTAGCTAGATGGATAAAAAACTGGCTAGGCAACAGGAGACAGCGAGTAGTAGTGGAAGGGGGTTTCTCAAATTGGAGACCTGTGACCAGTGGTGTCCCACAGGGATCTGTGCTGGGACCACTGCTGTTTGTGATATACGTAAATGATTTGGAGGAAGGTATAGGTGGTCTGATTAGCAAGTTTGCAGATGATATGAAGATTGGTGGAGTAGCAGATAGTGAAGAGGACTGTCAGAGATTACAGCTGAATATAGATAGATTGGAGAGCTGGGCAGATAAATGGCAGATGAAGTTCAAGCCGGGCAAATGCGAGGTGATGCATTTTGGAAGATCTAATTCAACAGCAAACTATACAGTAAATGGAAAAGTCCTGGGGAAAATTGATGTACAGAGAGATCTGGGTGTTCAGGTCCATTGTTCCCTGAAGGTGACAACGCAGGTCGATAGAGTGGTCAAGAAGGCATTCGGCATGCTTTCCTTCATCGGACGGGGTATTGAGTACAAGAGTTGGCAGGTCATGTTACAGTTGTATAAGGCTTTGGTTCGGCCACATTTAGAGTACTGTGTACAGTTCTGGTTGCCACATTACCAAAAGGATGTGGATGCTTTGGAGAGGGTGCAGAGGAGGATCACCAGGAAGTTGCCTGGTGTGTAGGGCACTAGCTATGAAGAGAGGTTGAGTAGATTAGGATTATTTACATTAGAAAGATGAAGGTTGAGGGGGGACCTGATTGATGTCTACAAAATCATGAGGGGTATAGACAAGGTGGATAGCAGGAAGCTTTTTCCCAGAGTGGGGGACTCAATTACGAGGGGTCATGATTTCAAGGTGAGAGGAGGAAAGTTTATGGGAGATATGCGTGGAAAGTTATGTACGCAGAGGGTGGTGGGTGCCTGGAACACGTTGCCAGCGGAGGTGGTAGACGCAGACACGTTAGTGTCTTTTAAGATGTATCTGGACACGTACATGGATGGACAGGGAGCAAAGGGATACAGACCCTTAGAAAATAGATGACAGGTTTAGACAGAGGACCTCGATCGGTGCAGGCTTGGAGAGCCGAAGGGCCTCTTCCTGTGTTGTAATTTTCTTTGTTCTTTGTTCCATATCTGATAAAAGCAAGCTTCCCGTATGCCTTCCTCCCTGCCTTATTAATATGCCCTCTGTTCCTTTGTGTTTCCTGATGTCTTTCTATTCCTGGAGTACTTCTTCGTCTTGTTCCTTCTTCATCTCTCATTTATCAGCGTCAGAAACCATTTGCCACTGATCTACCCGTCCGATCAATCTGTTTATGTCCTTCTGTAACATAGCGTCTTCCTCCTCACTATGAAGCATATGGGCCAATCTTTGTGTCATCTACAAACTGGCTTATCATCCTCCTCAGTCATTCTCATCTACACCATTACAACCAAGTATCACAAGCAAATATTCTGTCTCGACCCTCTGAATTTGATTCTTCGAAAATCCAATGGTAGCTTTGAAATTAGCCAAAGACTACAAAGGATCATAAGCATCTCTAGTCCATTAATGAGAGACAATTGATTATAATTACCGTGAGGGGCAAGGCAAGAGGCAGGTTTTGATGAAACAATTTACTGAAAAATATCCCAACTAAAGCATTATCAGTCTTACAGATGTTCTACAGAAAAGAATGAGGGGCAACATAAAAGCTTACCTGCTCTCAATTTACCCAGTTGTATGCAAGATGACCTGGCTTACTAGCTCAGTTTCTTTTTTCTCATTGCTTTACCTTATCATTGACTTGCCAAGTTTATGGAACAATCAGCCAAAAAGAAGTCTGAGCTCAGTTTTATTCATTATCATAGACTATCAGTCCATGTTTAAGGTCTGAAAGTTTATGTTTGTATTTGACAGAAGTATGAAGGCTCATTGCCATCTTCATCCATGAAACATTATCTCGCCACCGATTTTCTCATCCCTTGAATGAGTCAAAAAAGTGACTACCACGTGCTTGGTTTCTATTTAAAAATTCTTGTCTAAGACATGAATATCACTGGTAAGGCCAGAATTCGTTGCCCATCCCTTGCCCTTGAATTGTTTGGATCTCTCAACCAGTTCAGAGAAAAGCTAAGAGTCACATTACTGTGGATCTGAAGTCACATGTCGGCTAAACCATGTAAAAATGAAAGATTTCCTTTCATAAAGGACTTCAATGAGTCAGATAGGATTTTACAACAATTGACAATGATTACATGGTAGCCATTGTACCAACTTTTAATTCCTTCTTCACCCCCTGTCTACCCATGTTGCGAGTTTCCAGGAACTATGTACCTAAACTCCTAGATAACAAGCATGGGGCTGGATGAACACAGCAGGTCAAGCAGCATCATAGGAGCAGGAAAACTTGACGTTTTGGGCCTAGACCCTTCATACCTAAACTCCTAGATCTCTTTATTCAACAACATTTCCCAGGGCTCTACCACTAACTGTGTAATCAGTCCTTGCCTGTCCAAATCCATGTAAATCCTGTCTCTCAGAAGCCCCTCCAACAACTTATCCACCACTGACGTCTTTGAGTGTCTTTAAGACAGAAATAGATAGGTTCTTGATTGGTATGAGGATCAAGGGTTAAGGAGAGAAGTCAGGACAATGGAGGGGTTGAGAAACATCAGCTAGGACAAAATGCAGAGCAAACCCAACGGACTGAATGGCCTAATTCTGCTCTCATGTCTTATGGCTTTTTGTATGACAAGACCAGCATCTTTTGTCAATACCCATTTATCCTTGAGAAGGTGGTCGTGTTCCACTCCCCTACCTTGCCTTCATCTTTGATGGTTTGCCTTGCCCTCAACTGGCTTTGAATGTAAATTATTCAAATGGAAAACATAGGTGATTTACTGGTGGTGGCTAATAGATGAAAAGAAACACAACGGATTTGGTGATGGAAAGAATGAGCCATTTTCTAGTCCTTTGAGACCCTCCCTGGATACCATTGATTCCTGAACAAACACCATCAATCCTTCTACAATCTCCTTAGCTGTCTCCTTCAGAACTCTGAGTGCAGGCATTAGGAACATAGAAACATAGGAAATAGAAGCAGAAGAAGGCAATTCAACCCTCCCAACCCGCTCCACCATTTCACATGATCATGGCTGATCTTATCCTGGTCTCAAATCCACTTTCCTACCTACTCTCCATAGCTTTTTTATCCTGCTTTTCATCAGAAACGTATCTATTTCTCTCTGTTGATTGATCTGCCTCCACTGCAGTGAGTTCCACAGATTCACTATCTTCTGAGAGAAGTAGTTTCTCCTCATCTCGATTTTGAACCTATTGTCTCTCACTCTATATCTATACCGTCTTGTTCGAGACTGGTCCAGGTGATTTATTGACCTTCAGACCTTTCAGCTTCCCCAATACCTTCTCCTTACTGATGGCCACCACACTCACCTCTGCCTCTGACTCTCTTGAAGTTCTGATATGCTGCTGGTGTTGTCTGCTATGAAATTTGAATCAAAGCATCTATTCAGTTCCTCTGCCATTTCTTTGTTCCCCATTATCACTTCTCCAGCTTTATTTTCTAGTGGTCCAATATCCACTCTTGCTTCTCTTTCACCTTTTAGACATCAAAAAAACTCTTGCAGTCTTCTATGATTTTACAAACCAGCTTACTCTCATATTGCATCTTCTCCCACTTTGTTGCTATTTTAGTAATCCTCGGCTGGTTTTTAGGATTTTCCTAATCCGCTAGCTTCCCACTAATCTTCACCATATTGCATGCTTTTCCGTTTGCTTTTGTGCGGTCCCTGACTTCCCTTGCCAGCCATGGTTGCCTCATCGTCCCCTGAGTATGTTTCTTCTTTCTTGGGATGAATTTCCACTGTGTCTCCCAAATTACCCCCAGAAACTCCTGCCATTATTGCTCCACCGTCTTCCCTGCTGGGATCATCTTTCAAACACTGGCCAGCTGTTCCGTAATGTCTTTGTAGTTTCCTTGACTCAATTGTAATACTGTTATGTCAGATTCCAGCTTCTCCTGCTCAAACTGCAGGGTGAATTCGGTCATATTATGGCCATTTGCCATATTTAAGTTCCTTCACCTCAAGCTCCCTAATCAAGGCTGCCTTATTACACATCATCAAGTACAGGATTGCCTGTGCCCTAGTGGGCTCCACCAGAAACTGCTCCAAAAAACCTTGTAGGCATTCCTCAAATTCTTGAGATCAGTTACCAACCTGATTTTCCCAGTCCACCTGCATATTGACAACTCCATCATTACTGAAATAGTACCTTTCTTACATGCCTTTTCTATCTTCTATTTTATTTGCTTGTCAAATCCTGACTACTGCCTGAACACAACTCCTATCAGGGTCTGAGATAGTAAAAAACTGCCGATGCTGGAGTCAGAGATAACACAATGTGGAGCTGAAGGAATACAGCAGGCCAGGCAGCATCAGAGGAGCAGGAAAGTTGATGTTTTGGGCCAGGACCCTTTTCAGAAATGGAGAGGAGGAAGGGAGCGCTGAAATAAATAGAGAGAGGAGGGGTAGGGCTGGGGAAGGTAGGTGGGATGGTTATAGATGAGTGCAGGTAGGCAGTGGTGGGGATTGGTCAGTGAGGTGGGAGGACCGGATAGGTGGGAGAGAAGATGGACAGGTCAAAGGGTGGGGATGAGAGGGAGGGTTGGTCATGGGATGAGGACAGGGGTGGGAAATTTTGAAACATTTTTGAAACATTACACCTTCTGACTATATTACTTCTTGCTAGTGATTTAACTTAATATCTTACTAATGAGGAACGCTGATCACTCTGCGCACCTTCTTACCCTTTCGATAGGTTATATATCCTTGGATATTTAGTTCCAAGCCCTGATATCCTTGCAGTCTCTGTGATAACCACAACATCGTATCCGTCAATTTCAGTGTGCGCTACAAGCTCATTTTCCTTGTTTCATATACACCATGCATTTAAGTACAACAGTCTCAGTCCTGTGTTGGCTGCCCACCCCCACTTCTCATCGATGTCCTGTTATTTAGTGTGCCTAAAGTTAGATTACTGACCCCTTCCATCATCTCTGTCCTATTACTTGTTCTGGAAACTTTAATAACCTCTGCTGAGCCCTGCACCACCCCCCTTTAAATTTTTCCATAATTTTCCTTGCAACTGAATGCACTGTCCCCACTTAGAAACACAAATTAAGATAGAAACTCAAATAGATGTGCCAATTCACTGAACTAAACTATTTGTTTAACTTATTTATGACCATCAGTTGGAATAACTTTTCTTACAGCAATAGCCGGTTGCTTTTTCAGAGCAGGTTTAGTACCTTGACTGAGCACCACATCTTAAAATAGAATAGCATCGATAGGATAATTACTCAATCAATCTTCTGAGTGCAAGTCATGACTTGTGTTGTAACTAAATAATTCACATTGGTTTTGTAAAGGTTCATACATCTGGGATACACAAACTAGATGACTTGGCAGAATGTATGTATGGCTGTCATGTTGTTCTGCTGCAGTACATGTTACCAGTAAACAGACACATAAAAGGCAGATGCTGCAGTATCCAATCAAAACATAAAACAATAGATGAAACTAGATGTGTACTTAAACAGAACGACACAGAAATAGCTTTTTCTATTCATTCACACACATTACTAGTGAGGCCAGAATTTATTGGCCACAAAGAAAACAAGTTTATTGCTCAAAAGAGAAAAAGTGACAAAGCTATAGAGCATATACGTACAGCTGTCTAGCTTAGAAAGATCTTACCACAAGCAAGCAAAATAAATGTTCAATACTTTTCCCAACAATATTCTTTAGAGGGTCTCAATTATAGTGGGGTTTCACTCATATCTTAACTGGCTCTTTCCAATTTTGAAGCCAAGAGGTACGTTTCTGGTTTTTATTGTCCAAACTTCTTTTCAGTTCTGACAGCCTGAAAGTATCTACACAAACCCTCATACGTGGTGCTTCACAAACTAACTTGCCTTGCTGCTCATGTGAAACTCTTGTTTTGAACTCACAAACCTCATTTTTTTAAACTGTACTCAAACTGTTAGTGGCCCATGTTGTATTTTTCTCTATGTTATAAAAGTTCATCAACTAACTTCACAGACATCCTGCAAGGCACTTAAATCACTTACTTACATGGAAATAATACCTTGGTTTACTGTTACAAATTACTTTCTGACTTCTTGAAGTATAGTTCCCTTCACAGAACTGAAACCATAATCTATTTCACCTTTACTTTAAGATTCAAATTCCCAATGATAGCAACGTGTTATTTATCCTTATCACAACATTTATGGCCAAACTACCAGCTAATAAGTCCTGTGATTTACCAATTGCCCCTTGAGAATTCGTGAATGAATAGAAGCTGCATGCATGAAAACTGGTAAGAAATAGCGAGTTAATGAGAATTGAAGCTTTATTGGAAAATACAAAACAAGATAGCCTTGACAGTGAGTTCCAGCTGAGCTAAAGGTGAGAACACTGCTTTATGAAAAGAAAGCTTTTTGCTTTACAAAGGCATGCCAACAATAATGCTTGCCAGATGACTATGAGGTGAAGATGGTGGAGTACCAGCACGACATATAAGGCTATATATGAAAAGTAATTCCATCCGTTCAGCCAAACATGCAATTTGGATGAATCCCTTGTGAATTAATAAATCCG
Source organism: Ginglymostoma cirratum (assembly GCA_024137785.1). Taxonomy (NCBI): domain Eukaryota; kingdom Metazoa; phylum Chordata; class Chondrichthyes; order Orectolobiformes; family Ginglymostomatidae; genus Ginglymostoma; species Ginglymostoma cirratum. Next base: position 14,246,969 of record JAHRHZ010000249.1, read on the forward strand.
TAGCAACAGCTTGGTGAATTAATTGATTGGAATCAAAGGCTGGCTCCATTGCCCTGCAAGTGTTTTCTGCCATTTACTGTTATGACAGCATAAGTCAGGAGACTCATTAAGAGTATTTTACTTCTGCAGCCTTGGCACATGCTAAGAATTCATTTCAGGGTACTGCTGATTCCCAGCCCATGATTGCCTGTCCATTGACTTTACAAGGCAGAACGTTTACCTTTTAAACACTCTAGAGCAGGAACTTATTGATAGGAGTGGTACGGAAGAATGCCTTGATAAGACTCTTCGCTTGATCTAGGCAACAACGAAAAGGCAAAGTTTATTACCCATATCTTATTCTGCGAATACATTCTCTTTGAACTCCTACAATTTTTGTGGTGACGGTACTCCCTCAGTGGAGTTATGTTAGAAATTTTGGGACATCAATACAATGCCAATGAAGGAATGGTGAGATATTCCCAAGTCGAGACAATGTGTGATTTGTAAGTGATGGATTTTCTACTACTTTACTGTTCTTACTTTTCGCAGTGGTAGAAGAGGAAGATGGTTTTGAAGTAACCTAGGTAAATAGTTGCATAGTTATGTGGATATTCAGTCCTATAATTGGAACACGGATGAATGAGCTGGTCTGTACCAAATGTCATTGAGCCTTTATGAGTATGGTTTCAGTTACTTACTCCAAGACACTGGTTAATTTTCCATCACAATCCTGTTTGAGTTTTGCAGACAGTATAGATAATATGACGGGCAGGACGTGGGCCATTCTTCACAGGGTATGCAGTCACTACCCTGTTCTTGTGAAATAACATTGATATGCCTGGACCAGCTCAGCCTCTGGTCAGTGTTCACATTAAACATGTCATGTTTCTGAACAGCAATGCAGCAAACCAACCCAGCATGATGACAGCAATCCAGTGTTGTTAAACACACTTCCTCCACCATCTCCCCACCATGTCACTGTCACTTATTCTCTGATGAGAGGCAAAACAGCAGTAGAAATCCCAGAACTGATCAGGTTAGAATTGCAAAGATCACATGGACCAGAAATGTTATGATGACACTTCACTTCATTCTGATACCATCTTTATCCCTGTTGAACATTTATCCAACTCCTTAGTTGAAAGCATGCAAGAAATAAATACTCATCAGACTAGCCAGCAAAATAAGGCAAGACTGAATTAGTCTGATCTAAAGTCTGCCAGTGCAACACTATTGTTCTACACCCACCAATGACATCTTCTAACTTGGTACCAAGAAAGTAATGGGACTCATACATCGGTGTTTGCATTGTGCAATGAATCTCTGTTGTCAATGAAATTTTTACAGTTTCCTAAGCCTCATTGAGCAGTCACATTCCATATTGATGTTGTGGAGTTGCATTCCCTCAAACTGTCATCACCCTCAGCATCAAAAATCGACTTGAAAGTGCCAAACTCCCACAGGTTCCCTACACTCCCTATCTTTTGATCCCACTGTATTGGGTAGCAACCTATTCACCCTTCATCTGGAGTCTGTGTGACTGTGTGAACAAACTTCACCCTCAAATCACAGAAAGTTTAAGTTTATGCTTGAGCATATGGAGCTACTTCCTGAACATATGGTCATCTGGGTCACAGAAAGCATTCTTGAGTTCTCCTCATGGCTCAGGGATTAATTTAGAAATTATTATCCATTTACTGGAAGTTGACTGTTCAGCTTTTACTCCTCCACCTCTCTCATGGATATATGCTGATTTATTTTGTGTAGTTACATACAAATCTAGCAGCTCCTTGTCTGCCTACAGCTAAATATTTTCAGCCTGATCTGATAAAGCAGCCTCGTGGTTGTGCCAGTATTCTGATGCTCTCAGTTCTTGATAAATTTACCTCAAATCCCTCTTGCCATCTTCAAATCTCCGACTCATTGAAGGCCAAACAGAGATGACTTAGATTTTACTCATTAAAAGGTCATTATCAGAATATTATGAAGCACCTTTTACTTCCCAATCTAGATCTCAGTCCTACAGAGGTCATGCTAGCTAATGGAATGATTGACAGAATTAAATGAGATCAGTAGATCTGTAACCACTTAAACCATTAAGTCGGGAATCTGAGGGAATGTTTCAGAATATTTACTGATTGCTGGATTTTTTTAAACTGTACTTGGTTTGTTTTAATTCTATCATTGAATGTGAGCTTCATTGGCAAGGTTTATTGTTCATCCTCAATGAAGCATACCCTCTAATATTGCAGCAAATATTCAGCCCTGTTCTAGAGTCTTACCCTGCTGCGGAGGTCAGTGGAATCAGGATTTCAGCCTGCAAATTTCTGACTTGGAATTAAGCTGAGTCACAGCTGGCACTGTTGAGTATAGTCATTGAGCCGTTATCAAATCATGAAAAGCCAACATTCAAATTCTGCTTTGTGTACACTTTGCTGAATTGAGCAGGAGCAGCATTGGTGGTGTTTGGTGTCGGAATCTCTGGGCCATGAATCAGGCACCTGCTTACCATCCAATGTCATACATGTACTTTAGTCCTGGACAAACTGCACTGCAGTTGACCCCATGACTGATTTTTAAAAACAATCATGGTATGGAGGCGTCACTGGCAAGGCAAGCATTTATTGCACGGATATTTCTGTGGGTCTGGAGTCACAAGTGGGCCAGACCAGGTAAGGATGGCAGATTTCCTTCTCTAAAGGGCATTAGTGAATCAAATGGATTTTTAGAACAATCAGCAATAGTTATGAGTTTGCCATTAGAACAGCTTTTCATTGAATTCAAATTTCACCATCTGCCAAGGTGGGTTTCAAACTTGCCTCCACTGAGCATTAGTCTGAGGCCCTGAATTACAAGTCCAGTGACATTACCACTACACCACTCCCTCCCCACAAACTAGCTATGATTGAAATGTTAATTCATGTTCACATAGGTAGACTAGTCTCTTGGCAGACATACAAAAGTAGTGCCTGGTGCACATAGAACTGTATTCTCGAATTGTCTAGTTTATTTGAAAGACAAAAAAGAAAATAATCACCACCCTTTTCTAGATAGGTTAGAACAGGAATCATTTTCAGCATTAATCTTAATCTGTCCACTGCGCCACTTACTGTGATGTTATCTGTTCTGACTGTACTGTCAAATACTGATCAATCCACTTAATGTAGAATAAATGTCTTTCCATAATACAGAGATAGTTGAATGATTTGACCAATAACAGCTAAAGTAACGTACATATAAGAGTCAACTGTTTAAAATGAATATAATGTTCATTATGATGCAGCTTAGATACTAGAACTGCATTCACATCTTTTCCAAAGGAAATGGATTATCAGTCAGGTTTAACATTTATCTTGAGTTGTGTAGCTGCTTCTTTGGTGTCCGAACATGACATTATGATTTTTTATTTGTCTATTCTACTTTTCCCCTCTTGCTTGGGTTTTATATTTAATTATTCAGTCTTCCTCCTACATTCTCTCGCCTGTGAACATTAAAGAGCTTTTTTTTCTAAGCATTGCAGGAACTATTGGATTCCCACGCAACTTGCTTGAGTCTCTAAAAATGTTTCTCTTTTTCTCACTCTCTCTCCTACATCCAAGTCCAGTAGATTATGGAACTGAAATGATTATAATGTTCTCTACAAAGCCAGATGTTTATATAAACTTTTCACTTTTGTATAAACATATTTTAGACAGGAATTGATGGTTACTTTGGATTTTTCATTTTGGAAACATTTTTATATTCATACTGATATCTTAGCACTAGGTGTCAGCTGAGCCACAGTCAATGGCACTCTTACTTCTGTGTCTGAAGGTTGTGGGTCTTCTGTCCCACTACAGACGCCCTTGCACAAAATCTGGACTGAGGCTCTAATTCAATACTGAGGGGGTGTTCACTACAGCTGCAGCAGTCTGTCCACAGTCTTGGGGTTACTTGTGACCCGCGGTGAGTTTCCAATCACAAATGCATGCCACCTTGAGCGCACTGCCACACCATGGACTTAATCAGATTTGAGAAAGGAATTTGGTGGAGTCTCCACTTTATTAAATGTTCTGCCATCCCCAATCCACCCCATATTCCTGACTATCAGAGAGGCATCATTCACCTGAATAGTGTTGCATCTTTTAAAACCCCTCAATTTCAGTCTCCTTCATCATTGGCATAATTTTCACTGATAAAAACTACATGAAAGCATCTTGCAGCTAGAAATGGGAACTGCTAACCAGTGCCTTCAAAGACCTCTGATTGTTACTGTAGAGCAAATGTTGAAAGGCCTCCGAGATCCCACTAGCACCACTTCTGCATTACCCCTCATCAGCTTGCTTTGGATATCTGAATTTATTTCAGCGGCCATCACCAAAAGTTGCTCAGCAGGACCACGCTGATCAAGCTAGTTGAATTCTTAAGGACATAGCTGCTAGACTTGGTCTGTGGGAGGTAGTCAGATAATCAAAAGAAGGGCAAAACATAGTGGACCTCATTCTCACCAAACTGCCAACTGCGGATGCATCCTTCCATTAGTAGGCGTGAGCACTACACAGTCCTACTGGAGACAAAGTCTCATCTTCACATTGAGGTTATCATATATCATGTTGTGTGCCATTATCATTAAATTGGAGAGATTTTGAGCAGGTCCAGCAATTCAAGACTTTCATGAGAGTCTGTAGACCATGAGCAGCAGAACTGTACTTCAACACAATCTGTAACCTTCTGGCCCAGCATATCATCCACTCCACCATTGTTATGTAAAATTCTTAGAGGTTTGTCAGGATAGATGTTGTTGTTTTCCCTTGTGCGAGAGTCTAGGACCAGGAGCCATTATCTCAGATTAAGACGTCATCTATTTAAAACTGCAATGGCTAGGAATTCCTTCTTTCAAATGGTAGTGAATCTGTGGTATGCTTTACTGTAGAGGGCTGTCAAGGCTGGGTTATTAAGTATATTCAGAGCTGAGTTAGAGGATTTTTAATTATTGAGGGAATCAAGGGTTATGGGAAAAAGGCAGGAAAGCGGAGTTGAGGATCATCAGGTCAACCATGATCTCATTGAATGGGAGGGCAGACTTCATGGGCTGAAATGCCTACTTCTGTTCCTGTGACTATGGTCTAGCACTCAACTCTGAGTTAGAGTCAGAGACTTTGGAGAGTTCTGCCAATGTGCCTGGATAGTTAGCCAGCAAAGGTTAAGGTATTATACCTGTTCTGATTTCTGGCTAAATATAAACTGATGCCCTCGATCTTTCACTGAACCTTCCCTTAATCACACACAACGACAGTTCCTACAGTGATGGATTGCCTATTGGCTCTTTGGCTAGGAAAGTCCTGGAAAGGCAAGTCGGGGCAATTTTTTTTTGATCTGGTCTGGAAATAAGTATTTCAAACCAGATCATAGTTTACTTCTGGCCTCATTCTTACTGGGCTTGTTTCATTCTTCAATATTAAAAAAAATGAGCTGACCTTTCTGACAGTGACAGTGTCCATCAAGCATTCAGGGACTCTGCGGCCCAGATGTGCTACAGTATTATCGCTGGGTGTCGATCTTGGCATTTTAACAATTGGAAATATATTTTGCACAATTGAAGTTAATAGAGTTAAAATCAAAGCAGATGGAAGACGGGTTGTCAACTTGCTGTCATCCATTTTGTAATATCACACATCTTCTCCTGTCAGCCTTAAGCAAATCTTGGGGTTGTCAAAATACGAAACTTGCTTGTGAACTGAAATGCTTGCAATGCAAATGGTTTACTGTATCTGTAATTGCAATTATTTCTTCATGAGTCCACTTCAAGTAAAACCAATCCGTATGCTAATTGTATAATAGAACTTCACCGTAATGGAATGTAGTTACAATGAGTCATTGTCCAATGTGCATTTTCTTGGGCAGGAAGGGCTAAAAGCTTTAAACTAATGAACTTCTGCTCCTCGCACAATTCCATTCCCCCAGGAACTTTAACCAATATATACATAATTCAGGCTTTCCCAATATTTGGCACTACATCACTCAATGCTGTTTGACCATGTAAAACCAGACAGTATGGCCTAAGGTTGTTAATGAAATAAATAGTCTGTACACGCTGTGATTTTTAAATAGCACATGTCCTGCATGCCTGTTTTTTTGTACATCTCATTCAAAACCAGAACATCCAATGCTTGCTGAAAATGAATCCAAATTTCAATTCAAGTATAATTCAAAATATCTTTTGCAAGGATTGAAAGGAATGAAATTCAAAATTGCTACTGAAGTGATCTTTTATTTCTTGTTCTATTCCTTTATAAATTTATTGTTAAACATCACCAGGGTGATGTACCAAAGCCTTGAGGAGGGTGGAGAGGAACATTACCAGAATAGTTACCAGACAGATGAATGATCTCATAAGGAGCAAGACTCAATAGGATTGTATTCCTGAGAACAGAGATTGAACAGAAGTGTTTAAAATTCTGAGGCTTTTATACATTTCAATCAGCATAAATAATTATTTCCACTGGCACCAAAGGACATATATTTAAGAAAATTGGAAAGATATATAGGAAATAAGGAGATTTTTTTGCCTGCAGCAAGTTGTTATGGTCTCGAATACACTGCCTGAAAGGGTGAAAGCAGATTCAATATTTACTTCTGAAAGAGCATTGGAAAATATATGAAAGAAGAACATAAGAACATAAGAACTAGGAGCAGGAGTAGGCCATCCAGCCCCTTGAGCCTGCCCTGCCATTTAATAAGATCATGGCTGATCTTTTTGAGACTGAGCTCCACTTACCCGCCCACTCACCATAACCCTTAATTCCTTTACTGTTCAAAAATTTATCTAGCTGTGTCTTAAAAACATTCAGCAAGGTAGCTTCAACCGCTTCACTGGGCAGGGAATTCCACAGATTCACAACCCTTTGGGTGGAGAAGTTCCTCCGGACCTCAGTCCTACATCTGCTTCCCTTTGTTTTGAGGCTATGCCCCCTAGTCCTAGTTTCACCTGCTAGCTGAAACAACGTCCCTGCGTCCACCTTATCTATTCCCTTCATAATCTTATATGTTTCTATAAGATCTCCCCTCATTCTTCTGAATTCCAATGAGTATAATCCCAGCCTACTCAGTCTGTCCTCCTAATCCAACCCTCTCAACTCTGGAATCAACCAAGTGAATCTCCTTTGCACCCCCTCCAGTGCTAGTTTCTCTCTTCCCAAGTAAGGAGACCAAAACTGCACACAGTATTCCAGGTGTGGCCTCACCAGGACCTTATACAGCTGCAGCATGGCCTCCCTGTTTTTAAACTTCATCCGTCTAGCAATGGCAGACAAAATTCCATTTGCCTTTTTAATTACCTGCTGCACTTGCAATCCTACTTTTAGAGATTCATGCACAAGGACACCCAAGTCCCTCTGCAAACCAGCGTGCTGCAATTTTTTACCATTTAAAACATAGTCCATTTTGCTGGTATTCCTACCAAAATGGATGACCTCACACTTATCAACATTGTACTCCATCTGCCAGACCTTTGCCCACTCACTTAGACTATCTATATCCCTCTGCAGACTTTCTGTGTCTTTGCTCTACCACTCACCTTACAGTCATCTGCAAATTTTGACACCCCACACTTAATCCCTAACTCCAAATTGTATGTAAATTGTATGTAAATTGTAAACAATTGCGGTCCCAACACTGATCCCTGAGGCACACCACTAGCCACTGACCGCCAACCAGAAAAACACCCATTTACACCTACTCTTTGCTTTCTACTGGTCAGCCAATCCTCTATCCATGCCAATACATTACCTGTAATACCATGCAACTTTATCTTATCTAGCAGCCTTTGGTGTGGCACTTGTCAAATGCTTTCTGGAAATCCAGATACACCACATCCACAGGTTCCCCATTGTCCACCATGCAAGTAATGTCCTCAAAGAACTCCACCAAATTAGTTAAACATGACATACCCTTCATGAACCCATGCTGGGTGTTCCCAATGGGACAACTTATATCCAGATGTCTTGTTATTTCTTCCTTAATGATAGATTCAAACATTTTCCCCAGTACCAAAGTTAAGCTAACTGGCCTATAGTTACCTGTTTTTTGTCTACTTCCTTTTTTAAACAGTGACATCACATTGGCTGTTTTCCAATCTGCGGGAACCACACCAGATGTTCAAATGAAATGTTCAAAACTGTGAGGAAAGCGTAGGGGTATGTGATCAATTATTAAACGCACAGCGCACCATATGACGTCTTTGTATCCTGGATGATTCCATGACTCTATTCAAGAGATTTAAGATTTGGGCCTTTTACAAATTGTTTGTAGTAAATCTCCTCCTTTTATTGATTTGATCTTCCGCTGTATATATCACAGTGTTGAGGCAGTATTGTACAGTTCTAATACATGAAGCATTGAATGTAATCTTGGTCTCCCTACCTAATGACGACATACTTGTGGTACCGGGATTGTAGCATACGTTCTCTTGGCTGATACCAGAAATGGAAAGACAGTCATATGAGGAGAAATTTATTTGACGGGGCCTGCATTCACTAGAAGTTAGAAGAATGAGAAGGTATCTGATTGAAACATATAAAATCCTAACAGGGGTAAACAGAGTAGATGCAGGGAAGATTTTTCTCCTGGTTGGAGAGACTAGAACTTGGGCTCACAATCTCAGGATACAGGGTTGGCCATTTATGACTGAAATCAGGAAATATTTCTTCACTTAGAGGGTACTGAATCTATGGAATTCGAGACCAGAGCAGACTGTGGACTCTGGGTTGCTAAGCATATTAAAGAAAAAAGTTGATAAATTTATAGATAGTAAAGGCATGAAGGGGTATGGAGAGAAATTGTGAATATGGGACTGAGAAAGAGGATTGGCCATGATCATTTTGAATGGCAGTACAGGCTCAGAGGACCGAATATCTTCTTCCTGCTCCTAATTTTTGTGTTTCTGTAGAATCAGATCATATATTATCAGATCAGCCACAGGGGAAAGTGGTAAGTATGGTCACTGGATTCTTCTCTTTTTGTCTGCTCTCTTTGCATAGCCAGATAAGTGTTAGATTCCCATCAACATTGCATTGTTTCTGAGGCTGGGGTATATGTCTTCCAGCTCGGTGCAATTTGTTAGAAATTCCCTCTCCCTTATACCCCTGTTTTATTGTTACCCCGATCTGATCATTCTCTTCCATTTAGATGTTCATTCTGATCAGCCTCTGCATATAAAATATTCTTAAGTTCCTTATCTCTATCACACATTCTGCAAAAATTATCTGCCCTTTTGAGCTTCATGGCTTTAGCTCCTAATCTAATGGTCACCCATTGTGATGATTATCAGCTCAATGTCACTACAATGGCCATTTCAGATGTAGTTTGAAAGTCTGGATCAGTTATAAGTTATAGAGTCATAGAATCGTGCAGCATGGAAACAGACCCCGAGGCCTGATGCATCTGTGCCAACCAGACATCCTAATCAGACCTAGTCCCGTTCGCCAGCATTTGGTCCATATCACTCTAAATCCTTCCCATTCGTATACCATCTAGATGCCATTTAAATGGTGCAATTATACTGCCTCCACCACTTCCTCTGGCAGCACGTTCCATACACATTCCACCATCTGCATGAAAACATTATCCCTAAGGTCCTTTTTAAATCTTTCCCCTCTCACCTTCAACCTATGTCCTTTAGTTTTTGACTCCACCACCCTAGGAAAAAATGTTGGCTATTCACCAAATCCATGACCCTGATGATTTTGTAAATCTCTAAAAAGTCACCCCTCAGTCTCTAATGCTTTGGGAAAAGAAACCCTCCCTACAACTATTCAGTTCCTCCATACATCTCAAACCCTCCAGTCCCAGCAACATCCTTGTAAATCTTTTCTGCACCCTCTCATGTTTAACAAGATCCTTCCTATAGAAAGGCAACCAGAATTGTACACGGTATTTGAAATGTGGCCTCACCAATGTCCCATACAGTGGCAACATGACGTCCCAACTCGTATACTCAATGCATTGAGAAATGAAGGCAAGAGTACCAAATGCCTGACCACACTGTCTCCCTGTAACTCCACTTTCAAGGAACTATGCGCCTGCACTCCAAGGTCTCTTTGTTCAGCAACACTCCCCAGGGCCCTACCATTAACTATTAGTTCTATCCTGGTTTACCTCACCAAAATGCAACACATTACATTTATCGAAATTAAACTAAACACCTTGTAAAAATCGCCTGCCTTTCTGAACAGCAAAATTTTAAATCACCTCTTGTCCTGACTTATGACTTACACTTTAAGATTTTTTAAAAAAGCTGCACCTTCAAAGATTTAGCCCTGTGAACTAAAACAAACACATGTAAACAAATAAAAACACTGGTTGTAAGCAAATGAAGAATTTATTATTAATGCCTGTCATACTTTTACACATCTAATTGGTAATAAAAAATTATGTATAATGTTCCATTAGTTGCAGTTGGTCAATTGTGATGCAAACTAAAAAGGCCAACAGGAAATATAAGCAAATATGAATTAAACCCTTTGAATAGTTCAGACAGAATTTCTCCTCCTAGATACTTTTTCAAGTTATTGAATCTTGCCAAAGCATTGGCGCCAGTGAAACTATTAAAATGGGATGAGTCGGATTTGCCCCTGCCCATCACAAGGATAGTCAAACAAAATCAACGAGCCAGCAATCTTCTATGTTAACATTATCCACACATCTCAATCCATGCTGCTGTGGAGTTGATGTGAAAATTCAAAGAATAAATGAGTTGTGACAATTGCCGGAGCAATAGACAGAGACAAGGAGGAACCTCTTTTAATAGTCACAGATCAATAAATTGATAAATCAATAAATCAATAAATATTCAATAAATTGGAGCCTTGTTTGTTGATGTCCACAATCAGCATTTTACCTCCAGCAGGGTATCCTTATTCAGATAAAAGAAACTAAGTTGTGAGTAATATAGCATTGAAAGATTCAACAGACATTTATTATGGTCACTATTATATACAAATATCACATTCACAGGCACTTCCATGTCTGGACTAACATTGAACTATGTGGTTACAGAGTAACATGATCCCATTAGCAGCTCATGCTTGAAGTGATCTGCATTAACATGGAGTCTGAGGTCTTGGATAGCACAGTGTGGAGCTGGAGGAACACAGCAGGCCAGGCAGCATCAGAGGAGCAGGAAAGTTGACGTTTCGGGTGGGGACCCTTTTTCAGAAATGGGGCGGGGGTGAAGGGAGCTCAGAAATAAATATAGAGAGGAGGGGTGGGACTGAGGAAGGTAGGTGGGATGGTGATAGGTGAGTGCAGGTAGGCAGTGGTGGGGATTGGTCAGTGAGATGGGAGAGAAAATGGACAGGTTGTGTCAGGTCAAGGAAGTGGGGATGAGAGGGTTGAACATGGGATGAGGCTGGGGGTGGGAAAATTTTGAAACTGGTAAAATGCACATTTAAGCCATTGGGCTGGAGGGTCCTGAAGTGGAATATGAGGTGCTGCTTCTCCAGTTTGTTGGTGGCTTCATTGTGATACTGGAAGAGGCCCAGGATGGACATGTCGCCCAGGGAGTGATAGGGGGAGTTGAAATGGTTTGCAACCGGAAGGTGTTGTCGTTTGTCGAACACTACAAACAGAGTGCAGTGTTCTACAAGCGGTCTCCGAGCCTCTGCCTGGTCTCACCAATGTAGAGGAGGCCACATTGAGAGCAGCGGATGCAATAGACCACATTGGCGGATGTGCAGGTGAACATCTGTCTGATGTGGAAGGTTTACTTAGTGCCTCCAATGGAGGTGAGGGGGGAGGTGTAGGAGCAGGAGTAGCACTTCCTGTGGTTGCAGGGAAAGGTGGCGGGGGTGGTGGGGCTAGTGGGGAGTGTGGAGCGGATGAGGGAGTCGTGGAGAGAGCATTCCTATGAAAGGCAGATAGGGTGGGGAGGGAAATATATCTTTGATTGTGGGGTTGGATTGTAAGTGGCGGAAGTGGCAGAGAATGATAGGTTTTTACTATCTCTGAGTCTGAGATCTTTATGCTCTCAGGTCACACGCTATAATACAGTAACAATATCATAAGCCTGTCTCATAAAAGTGTACGGATACATAAATTACAAGACATAGCACAATATGCCCTTTTTGCCAAAGACATAATTTTACCCTAAAGAGATTTACATGTTGGTACATTGACATATTTTATCAATTTGCTAGTTCTAAAAACAGTGAAAAACAGAGTTTATAAGGTTAACAATTCAAACTTCAATATAATGCTCTGCAGATTTGAAAACTTGACCTGATCTGGTTGTCCTCTGCCCATCTGGTCAGTACATACTGTTCTTTGTTGAATTTGTTTGACCACTTTTCTTCCTCATTCTGATATAAAGAATTGTTAGGTGGAACATTGGTCTGAGCTGGCATCTGCTCCTTTGCAGTGGGGGTTCCATGTCCAGTAATGGCTTTCTATGATCTGTGCTGTTTGCACATATTCTCAAAACCTGCACTGGTATCCAAATATCTGTATTTGAGTTTCTGAACTGGCACTTTCTTCACACTATACACTTTTGACAATTCTGATTCTGCTTGCTGGTAATGTATCGCTTTTATTTTCCTCTCTCTTGGAAAAGAATCTCTGTGTCTCAGCATGATCACATAACTAGTTGCTGGGCAAGGTCATTCACACTTGCCTTCTGAACAAAGACTGTGCTGGGGATAATAATCTTCTTTCTATTGATATTGCATGAAAATGCAGCCATGCAGTGTAGAAATCTTGTTTTGTCATTCAACACATGGTCATTGATTTGAAAGTACATATCTGGTTCTGCTAGGCTCTACCTGAGTGTGGATAGTGGTGAGGTGATGCGATATGGATCACTTCCCAATTAATGCATCATCTTTAAATGGTTTGCCAGTAAACTATGATCTATTGTCAGGCACTATCTGTTCAGGTACACTGAATAAACTGAAAATAGTAGTCATCATCTCAGCAATGTTTGCGCTCATTGTGTTGCTAAGTTATTGAACAATGGGAAAGTAATCCATCACAAGGATGTAATTTTCCATATGCACTGTGAATAATCTGTTGCTACTTTTGGCTGAGGAGTGGACAGAATATCATGTGCGTGTAGAGGCTTTTTCTGTTGCTGGACTTGATACTTTTGGCATGTTTTCATGAGTCATTGCAGAGCAAGATTCTTCGCTGACCAGTACACAGATTCACATGCAAGCCATCTAGTCTGTTCAGTCTGTTTATGCTCAGGTTCAGAGTTCGGGTCCAGAGTCCTCAAATATTCCTCATATGACAAGCTCTTTTTCCTAGCGTCATTCTTGTAAACCTCCCCTGGACTCTCTCCAAGCACATCCTTCCTTAGATATGTGGCAAAAAATGTTCACAATGTTCCATATAAGGTTTGACCAGAGCCTTATACAGTGCATTCATGGGTGTATATATGCATCAGTGATTAAAAGTAGCAGGACAGGTAAAGAGAAGTATTAAATGGAGCAGACAGTACTCTAGGCTTCATTCATACAGAGTTAGAATAGAAGAGCAGGGAGTTATACTGAAATTATGAGATACTGGTCAGATCTCAATTGGAGTATTGTGTGCAGATTTGAGCACCATCCTTTAGGAAAGAGGTGAATGAACTGGACACGTGCAGAAAAGGTTCCAGGGATGAAAACCTTCAGTTATGAGGGCAGATTAGAGTGGTTAGGATTGTTTTTGTAGGAATGGAATAGAATGAGGGGAGATTAGATAGATGATTTCAGAAAAGTGAGGAGTCCAGACAATATAGAAAACTATTCCTTCTCATAAAAGGATTGAGAACCAGGAAGCATAATTTTAAAGTGTTTTGCAAATGAAGCAATTGTGAAGTGAAGACATATTTTCTCACACAGTGACTCATTTGGGTTTGAAATGCAATGTCTAAGAATGTGGTAGAAGCAGGTTTAATTGAAGATTTAGAAAGGGCATTAGATACTTGTTTTTATTTAAATAATATGCTTGGTTTGGGGCAAAGGCCAGTGTCTGGTATTGAACCATAATGCTCTGAAAGCCAGTCTGGACATGATAAGTTGAACAGCTTCCTTCTAAACCATAGCAAACCTGTAATTCTGTTAGACTATCCCTCAGTAATGGTCTTTTGCAACTGTTGTTGCTGCTTCAGAAGTTGCCAATTGCAACCATTTACATTGACTCCAGTCAAAGCAGCATATCAATGTTGAGAAGGTCTTTATTGTCAAGAGTGTAGTTCAAGAAGGATATCTTGATCTTCCTGTGTTCATCCTCATACAAACACAAAGAATGCTGGAGAAACTCAGCAGATCTGGCAGAACCTGTGAAGAGAGAAACAGAGTTAACATTTCAAGCCTAGTTGGGTAATTGTTCTGAAAAAAACAACAGTTCTGAAGAAGAGTCATATCGGATTCAAAGTATTAACTCTGTTTTTCTCTCCACGATGCTGTCAGATCTGCTGAGTTTCTCCTGCATTTCCTGCGCTTATTTCAGATTTTCAGCATCCACTGTCTTTTGTTGTTATTCAGGTATGCTTTGTCAGTTGATTTCCTTATTTCTCATAGGAACACGGTAGATTTCGGGAATTTAAACTTCAAATTTATGCTTACATTCTCTCAAAATCTCCAAGAGTCTTTGAATTCAATGGAAATAAAACTTGGGCAAGATACATAAGAGATTGTTGAAATGATATCCTCTGTTATTCACCATCACCGAAAGTCACTCTGAGCCCCCTTACATGAATATTGAAAGTATCCAGTGGCCAATCCAATGATAAGTGGTCTTCAGTTTCTTCATTTAATCTGTTGTGATTACATGAGCCAAAGCAGCTGCAAGGAATAAGAAGACTGTGACTGTCTCTGCTGTGGCATGTTTGCCTGCTAGATGTGTAAACTGTAGTCCATTATTGAATTACAGACAATTTAAAATGGTGTACATTAAACATGAAAAAGACAATGAACGTAAGACAAAATTGAGTTACTATTCAATTACCAGGAGCTAGTAACTAGCAGGTGGACAACAGGTGAACACTAGATAACAAGCATGGGGCTGGATGAACACAGCAGGTCAAGCAGCATCATAGGAGCAGGAAAACTTGACGTTTCGGGCCTAAACCCTTCATCAGAAATGGGGGAGGGGAAGAGGGTTCTGAAATAAATAGGGAGAGAGGGGGAGGCGGATAGAGGATGGATAGAGGAGAGGATAGGTGGAGAGGAGGCAGACAAGTCGAAGAGGCGGGGATGGAGCCAGTAAACGTGAGTGTAGGTAGGGTGGTAGGGAGGAGACAGGTCAGTCCAGGGAGGACGGACAGATCAAGGGGGCGGGATGATGTTAGTAGATAGGAGATGGGGGTGTGGCTTGAGGTGAGAGGAAAAACAGGTTAGGGAGGTGGAGATGTCTGGGCTGGTTTTGGGATGCGGTTGGGGGAGGGGAGATTTTGAAGCTTGTGAAATCCACATTGATGCCATTGGGCTGCAGGGTTCCCAGGCTGAATATGATTTGCTATTCCTGCAGCCTTCGGGTGGCATCACTGTGGCATTGCAGGAGGCCCAAGATGGACAGTCATCTGAGGAATGGGAGGGGGAGTTGAAATGGTTCGCGACTGGGAGGTACAGTTGTTTGTTGCGAACTGAGCGCAGGTGTTCTGCAAAGCGGTCCCCAAGCCTCCGCTTGGTTTCCCCAATGTAGAGGAAGCCACAACGGGTACAGCGGATGCAGTATACCACATTGGCAGATGTGCAGGTGAACATCTGCCTGATGTGGAAAGTCTTCTTGGGGCCTGGGATTGGGGTGAGGGAGGAGGTGTGGGGGCAGGTGTAGCACTTCCTGTGGTTACAGGGAAAAGTGCCGGGTGTGGTGGGGCTGGAGGGGAGCGTGGAGTGGACAAGGGAGTCGTGGAGGGAGTGGTCCCTCCGGAAGGCAGATAAGGGTGGGGAGGGAATAATGTCTTTGGTGGTGGGGTCTGATTGCAGATGGCGGAAGTGTCGGAGGATGATGCGTTGGATCCGGAGGTTGGTGGGGTGGTATGTGAGGACGAGGGGGATTCTTTTTTGGTTATTGTTGCGGGGACGGGGCATAAGGGATGTGTTCTGGGAAATGCGGGAGACACGGTCGAGGTCGTTCTCGACCACTGTGGGGGAGAAGTTGCGGTCCTTGAAGAATGAGGACATTTAAGATGTGCGGGAGTGGAATGTCTCATCCTGGGAGCAGATGCGGCGGAGGTGAAGGAATTGGGAATCGGGGATGGCATTTTTGCAGGAGGGTGGGTGGGAGGAGGTGTATTCCAGGTAGCTGTGGGAGTCAGTGGGCTTGAAATGGACATCTATTTCTAGATGGTTGCCCGAGATGGAGACAGGTGAACACTATTCTTGATTAAGCTAAATTTAACTCTTTAAGAGTCAGAGCTTTCTTTTAGAATAGAGCAGTATTTGCTTGTTATCATTCTAACTTCTCTCTTCCCATGCAAGTGGCATCAGACAGGAAAAATAACTCAGAACAAGAAGGCATAAGAAGCAGTACTGCACAGAAGACAAGCAATGATGGCACAACCAGAAATAGGAAATTGACAGAGGGACGGAAAAGCTCCGGGAGAAAGGGGTGGTGGTGTGGGACTGGATTTTCTCTTTCCAAGAAATGATGAGGCAGGTGGAGTGAAATACAAAGATAAGGTGGGTTGACAGTGCTGAGATCCTTACTCTCTTTCCACCACCTTAGAAAATCCATGGCATCTTGCCTACCCTTTTTTGAAGAAATTTTCTTTTTGGTACTGTTTGCAGATCAATAGCTGCAGAATCAGCAGCAGCAAAAGCAGTGGCATTACTTGTCTCCAAAAGCTGGAGACATGGTATCTTAAGGGTTTCAAACCTATTCCTTTCCATCGACCAGGCCAGAAAAATGACCCTGATGTTGAAACTATAAGCAACTAATGTCGTGATCTGCTGAAAATCCATCTCTTTGAGGGAATCCTGCAATATTGAATCCACTCAGCATATTCTTCAGGAATGAAAGCATCTTTTTCTCTGGACTTGCAACACAAGCTTTTCCCAAGGCATGCCAATAATGGGAATTATAGTCTATTCTGTTATTAACTTTTAAAGTGCACTGTTATCTTTTACTGTATTTTCCTCGTGTGTGTGTGTGTGTGTGTGCGTGCGTGTGTGTGTGCACGCGCGCATGTGTGTGTGTGCACGCGTGCGTGTGTGTGTGTGTGTGTGTGTGTAATTGATCTGGTGTGAGCTCTTTGGGGTGAATGCCAGAATAAATAATTCTCTTTATTCAAACCATGGTAAACCTACTGCCATTTTCTTCAAACTGACCAAGCTCTCAGGGGTTAAGGAATGCACATGCAGAACACACAGAACACACAGTTTACGGACAGTGAGGGAAAAGAACATGGACTTTAATAGTTGTTGTTATATAGAAGTGTTATGTGCCTGAAAGAGTTACTGTTGACTGTATACCAACTGTACTAACATTCCATGGATTTGTGCAGGAGGAACAACTTTGGATCTCAAATGGGTAATACATAAAATTCATAGTTTCAGAAACAGTGTCAATCTTAACCAATGTAACTTCACCAATGTCATGCAATAAATTATGTCTTGTTTCCGACAATAGCCTCTTTGCATGAGACTACCAAGTAACTTTCCTTATAAAGCAAGCCCCGTAATTCCCAACCAGGAAAGGGGAAGTTGGCAGCCAGTCTATCAGATGAACTTAACACTATGATGAGCTGAGGTGAGGCTTCATTTTACAACCCAGTGGTAAATGGTGTGACCTCCACTTGGCTGCTGTCTTAAACATGTTGGCAGCCATGGAGATCTGAAGATTCTTCAGACACTGCTTTAAGAAGGTTGAAGCAGACAGCAGCTGAAAGAGATGAACGTTCAAGAACTCTGCAGAAGAACAACTGTTGTTAGGGATTGTGTGTAGACTATAAATATTGAAAAAGGGTAATTTTAAGTATTTAACTACTACTTCATTATTAAATGTAATCTCTTAATTAGCATTAGTAATGTTTACTGGCAGTACTTAACTGATTGCAAGGTATAGCACCTATTAATTACGAATTAATTAAAATTCTGAATTAACACACAATAAAAATGCCAAGGCAGATGGCGTCCTGCATGCAACTCCAGGATACAGGATCTTCAGGATGGTCTGGATGCAATATTGTATAGCAGGATGAAGCTGGTAGAGAACCTTTGTTTTCTGGATGTTTATTCTGAAGCCCATTCTCCCACGATTCTCAGTAAATATTTTGACAATGGTCTGTAGCTTGGCCTCTGAGCACGTGCAAGCACTCAGCATTGTCTATGTACTGCAGCTCAATGACAGAAGCTAGAGTCACAGAATCCCTACAATGTGAAACAGGCCATTTGGCCCAAAAGACCACATGGCCTCTCTGAAGAGTATCCCACCCAGACCCATTTCCTTACTCTGATTTCCCATGTCAAACCCACCTATCCTAGAGATCCCTGGCACTATGGGCAATTTAGCATGTCCAATCCACCTACCCTGCACGTTTTTGGACTGTGGGAAGAAGGCAGAGCACCTCCATACAGACTCAGGGAGAATGTGCAAACTCCACGCAGATAGTCGCCTGAGGCTGGAATCGAACCCAGATCCCTGTGAGGCAGCGATGCTAACCACTGAGCTACCACGTCGCCATTTAATCCTAACATGTTTAATCCTACCATGTTTTAAAGTTGAGCTGAGTTTGGTTCTGACTTGGAGGCATTCAACGTTCCTGCTCATCCCGTAGGCCAGCTCCACTTTGATGGGGAGGTGGAATGGAGTGTTGCAGTGAGGAAGTTGGAAAAGAGCATTGGTGTATTATGCAGCTCTGCTAGACCTCAGTTGGCATTAATATTGAATCAGTGGTGGCTCCAATGATGAGGATCACAGCTTGTATGTCATTGTGAAGCAGGCAGGGAATGATGATGAATTTTTATGGGCAGCCAAATTTGAGGAGGGTATTCCTTGATTCCTCATGGTTGACAGAGTCGAAGATCTTTCTGAGATCGCAAAGGGCTACATCCAGAGGTTGGTGATGTTGTTACACTTTTCTTGGATTTGTCACACATTGGAAATCATGTCCCTTTCTCTCTTGTCAAGCAGAAGCCACACTGAGACTCAGGTATGGAACCCTCCAGCCATTGGGAAGAGGTGATTGAGGAGCATTTACACAATGATCTTTGCCACGGTGGACAGCAGAAAAATCCCTCTGTAATTTCCTCTTTTGAAGATGGTCACAACTACAGTGTCTCTGAGATCTCCTACATGTTCCCTTCCATCCAGACAAGGGAAACAAAGTTTTGAGGAAGGGTCACTGGACTCGAAACATTGACTCTGATTTTTTCCTTCGCAGATGCTGAGCTTTTTCAGCAATTTCTGCTTTTGTTGCCGCTGTTGTTGTCGTAGTAAGGGGAAATCAGGTTGTGGTTTCATGCCAAAAAAGCTTCCATCCTGTATTCCTGTATTCCAGTGGGGACTGCATCACTGCCGGAGTCTTTGTTAAATTTTGGCTCTCAGATGGCTTTTTCAACTGCACGGTGGGTTGGAGGTGTGCTGAGATGGTGATGGGTAAAGTGTGTTGTGGGATGGTGTTGAGAGATCATGAGACCATAAGACCATAGATAAAGGAGCGGAATTAGGTTGTTCAGCTCATTGAGTCTGCTCCACCATGCAATCACAGCCAACATGTTTCTCAACCTCATTCTTCAACCTCCTCCTGGTGGATAGGATCCCCGTACTAATCAAGAACCTACCTATCTCTGTCTTAAATGGTCTCAATAACCTGGCATCCACAGCCTTGTGTGGCAAAGAGTTCCAATGATTCACCAACCTCTGGCTGAAGAAATTCCTCCTCATCTCCATTTGAAAGGGTTAGCCCTTCTTTATGAGTATGTCCCCTTGTGTCCTAGTCTCTTCTCCTCGTGGAAACATCTTCTCCACATCCACTCTGCCCTGGCCTCTCAATACTCTGTAAGTTTCAATGAAACTCCCCCTCATCCTTCTAAACAGCATTGAGTCAGACCCAAAGTCCTCAACTGCTCCTCATGTGACAAGCCCTACACCCCGCGATTGTTCTTGTAAACCACTCCTGGACCCCTACAAGGCCATTGCATCCTTCCTTCCATACGGGCCTAAAACTGCTCAAAATATTCCAAATATGGTCCGACCAGAGCCCTAAACAGCCCGAGCAGTACATCCCTGCTCTTGTATTCTTGTCCTCTTAAATTGAATGCTCACATTTCATTTGTTCTCCCAACTGCCAATTGAATCCGCATGTTAAATTTAGAAAAGGCCCAAACTAAAATTCTTAGGCCCTTTTGTGCTTCAGGTTTCAGAAGGCATTCCCACTTAAAAAATAATCTTTGCCACTGTTCTTTGGAGCATAACTTCACATTTTTACACATTGTATTCCATCTGTTACTTCTCTGCCCACTCCCCTGGCCTGTCCAGATCCTTCTGCAGCCTCCTCATTTCCTCAACACTACCTGTACGTCCACCTATCTTTGTGTCATCTGCAAACTTAGCATCAATGCCTTCAGTTCATTTGACCAGATGGTTGATGTATAACGTGAATAGTTGTGGTTCCAACATAGACCCCGGTGAAACTCCACTAAACAGCAGTTACAATGCTGAAATAGACCCCTTTATCCCCACTGTCTGCCTTCTGCCAGCCAGCCAATCCTCTATTCATGCCTGTGCCTTGCCTCTAACACCATAGACACATCTTATTTAGCAGCGTCCTGTATGGCACTTTTGTCAAAGGCCTGCTGGAAATCCAATTGGATCATGTCCACAAAAGCTTTCTTTTATCTAACTTGCTTGTTACCTTCTCAAAGGATTCTACCAGTTTGGTCAGGCATGACCTCCACTTGATGAAGCTGTGCTGACAGCCATATTTTACCATGTGTTTCCAAGTACTCCACAATCTCATCTTTAATGATGAACTCCAAAATCTTAGCAATGATTGAGGTCAGGCCAATCGGCCTATAATTTCCTGACTTCTGCCTCCCTCCCTTAAACAGTTACATTAGTCACTTTCCAGTCATGTGGGACCCTCCCTGACTGCAATGATTCCTGACAGGTCACCAGCAATGCCTCCACAATCTCCTCAGCTATCTCTTTCAGATCCCTGGGTTGTAGTCTGTCCACTGTGGGTGATTTATCTACCTTCAGACCTTTTAGCTTCCACAGTACCTTCTTCTTAGTGATCGCCATTACACGTAACCTCTGCTCCCTGACTCTCTTGAAGTTCTGGTATGCTGCTTGTGTCTTCCACCATGAAGGCTCTTGTAAAGTCTCAACTTAATTCTTCTGCCATTTCTTAGTTCCCCATTACTACTTCTCTAGCTCCATTTTCCAGCAGTTCAATGGCCACTCTTACCTCTCTCTTACTTATTTTTATGATTCATTTGTGGGACGTGAGCATTGTTGCTGGCCAGCATTTACTACGCATTCCAAATTGCCATTGAGAAGGTGGTGGTGAGCTGCCCTCTTGAACAGCTGCAGTCCACCTACTGTGGTTGACCCACAATGCAGTTGGAAAGGAATTCCAGGATTTTGACCCAGCAATAGTGAAGCAACGGCAATATATTTCCAATGCAGAATGGTGAGTTGCCTGGAAGTGAGTTAGCATTGGCGGTGTTAGTATATCTGTTGCTCTTGTCCTTCTAAATTGAAGTGGTTGTGGGTCTGGCATGTCCTATCTGAGGATGTTTGGTGAATTTGTGCAGTGCATCTTATAGATAGTACACATTGCTGCTACTGAGCATCAGTAGTGGAGGGAGTGGATGTGGGCTGCTTTGTTCTGGATCGTGTCAAGCTTCTTGAGTGTTGTTGGAGCTGCACACATCCAAGCAAGTGAGGAATATTCCATTACATTCCAGACTTGTGCATTGTGGATTGGCAAGCTTTGGGACGTCAAGAGGTGAGTTGCTTGCAACAGTATTCCGAGTCGCTGACCAGCTCTTGTAGTCATTGTGTTTATGTAATAGTTCCAGTTAAGTTTCTGATCAATGGTAACCCAAGAATGTTAATAGCGAGGGATTCAATGATGGCGACACGATTGAATGTCAAGGGATGGTGGTTAGATTGCCTCTTATTAAAGATGGTGATAGCCCAGTGTCTGTGAGGCACAAATATTTCTTGCGACATTAGTCCAAGCCTAGAATTTGTCCAGATTTTGTTGGATTTGAACATGGAACATGCTTCAGTATCTGAGTTGTGAATGGTGCTGAACATTTTGCAATCATCAGCAAACATGCCCACTTCTGATTTTGTAATTGAATGAATATCATGGATGAAGCAGCTGAAGATGGTTAAGCCTAGGACACTACACTAAAGGCAATTCCAGGATACAAAACCTAGAAAATTTCAGAAAAGTAACACCATTGCATCCAGAACCTCATCAGTCCTCTCTTTGAAGACTCAGGATGAAGGCCTCCAGGGCCAAGTCCACAGTTCCTCAGTACCGTTTCACTAGTGACTGTAAAATCGCTGAGTTCTTCTCTTCCTTCCAGCCTGTGATTTATAGCTGCTACTGGAATGTTTTTGAATCTCTATAGTGAGAACTATATGCAGAAGAAAAATATTTGTTCATTTCACCTGTCATTTCCTTATTTTCTATTATTAACTCCTCATTCTCACTCTGTAGAAAACCAAAACTTACTTTTCTTATCCCCTTGTCTAATATGCCTGTTCATTTCACCTAGATCAGCTTTCATCCTCACATGGTTACCCGTATTTAAGTTTAAAATACTAGTCTCAGACCTGCTCTTCTCCTTTCTAAACTGTATGAAAACCTCAATTACATTGTGGTCACTGCTTCCTAGGAGACCTGTACTGTCATAGCAAGCAATTAAGAAGGCTAAAGGAAGGCTTTTCCTTTTTGAATTGAATTGATTCATTTATTGTCATGTGTATTCAATATAAAAATGCGGTGAAAAGTGTTTACGTTCGCTGCGTAAAAACAGCGCCATTCACATTAACTTAGAATAAGACAAGAAGGAAAAAAGATAAGTTAAGACAGCCCAACTTTCCCTTCACTGCAGCAGTCCCACTCAGGGCGTTCCAGCCCTCACCATGCCTTCCCCAGAGTCCTGCTCCAGTTTTCCAGCCCACACCTACCACTGCCAGCCACGTGTCACCAGCCCAAACTCACCGCCGCTGCCTCACCGGCCCGCTCTCGCCATCCCACTCTTCATCCGCCGCTGTTGCTCTGGCCCACACTCGATCCACCGTTGCTACAGGACACAACCCGCGTGTTCAGCCCCCGCCACGTGGTTCCCACCTCCTTCCCAACTCCTTAGGTAGGTAGTTAAAAGGGGTAGGGGTGGGGGATAAAATTACTACAGAGGGAGAGAGAAGAAGGGAGGAGAAAAAGGAAAGACAAAGAAAGAAAGAGAAAGACAACTGGCGAGCAAAGTGGAGATCCGAATGGAGTGTCTTACCCTGCCGCCACCTTGTTGTTTAAGAGAGGAATCGAACAACGTTATATTTCGGTTATACAAGGGATTGGTGAGACGACATATTAAATTCTGTGTGCAGTTCTAGTCTCTTTATTTTAGGAAAGATGTACATGCATCAGAGGAAGTTCATCCAAGGTTTTATTAGATTGTTACCTGCAATGAGTTGTCTTATGAGGAAAAGCTTGGCACTCAAGGATTGTTTACATTGAAGAGTGAGGGGTGACATGACTGAAGAATATAAGATCCTGAACAATCTTAGCAATTGCAGAATTACAGAAATGTTATGGGACCACAGAGGCCATTCGGCCCATTGTTCCTGCTCCAGCTTGCTAAACAAGCATCACGAGCTACCGCCAATCTCTTGTTTTTTCCCAATGCCCTCGCATACTATCATCCAAATAGTCAACCCAATGGTATCTTGAATGCTTCATTTTAACCTGCCTCCATTACACATTCAGGCAGTGTCATCCACATTTTAATAGATGCTTTGCGACAATTTTTTTTTTCATGTCAATATTGCATCCTTTGCAAATCACTTTAAATCAAGCCCTTTTCTTATTGTTAGTTTTATGAGCTGAAACAGTTCCTCCCTATCTATGGGAAGACCACGGAATAGTGATATTGCCACTGGAGCAGTTATCCAGACCCCTCCCAAAAAAACCATGTTAATATGCTGGTGAACAAAAATAGAAATTGCTTTAAAATCTCTGCAGGTCTAGTAGCATCTGTGGAACAAAATCTGAGTCAATGTCTCGGGTCCAGTGACCCACATTCAGAAGTTTTAATATTCTGAGTATATGAATGTACTCAAGAGGTGACTGGATATACAGGGCCTTGGTGAGGCCACACCTAGAATATTGTGTGCAGTTTTGGTCTCCTTTTCTGAGGAAGGATGCTCTTGCTCTTGAGAGAGTGCAGCGAAGGTTTACTAGGGACGGCAGGACTGACATATGAGGAGAGGTTGACTAATTTGGGATTGATTTCGCTGAAGTTCAGACGAATGAGGGATGGTGGGGGGGGTGGTGGGCGCGGATCTCATAGAGTCTTATAAAATTCTAACGGGACCGGACAGGGTAGATGCAGGGAGGATGTTCTCAATGGTGGATGTGTCCGGAACCAGGTGTCCACAGTATGAGGATTCGGGGTAGACTATTTAGGACGGAGATGAGGAGACATTTCTTCATCTAAAGAGTGGTGAGCCTGTAGAATTCATTACCACAGGAAGTAGTTGATGCCAAGAGATTGAATGTATTCAAGAGGTGACTGGATATAGCACTTGGGGTGAATAGGATCAAAGTTATGGGGAGAAAGTAGGATTAGGCTGTTGAGTTGGATGCTCAGCCATGATCATGAAGAATGGTGGAGCTGGCTCGAAGGGCTGAATGACTGCCTCTTCCTCCTATCTTCTGTTTCTATTTTTCTATGAAATGGCCTGAACAATCAAGGGCAATTAGGGATGGGCAATAAATGCTGGCCCAGTCATTAACATATACTCCATGAGCCAGTAATAATATTCTATCCAGCCTGCTCATGAATTTAAAATTCTCTGTTAGATCTCCTTTTAGCCTTCTCTCCCAGGAGGACAGTCCTGATTTCTTCAACCTATACTCAAGATATTAAATTAGTTCATGTACAAATGCAGCTAGAACGACATTATCTTGGCTAGGTCTGAAGAGATGCAAGTAAAATTCACAGCACAAGTTCCAGATAATGACCATCTCCAATAAAAGGCAATCTAACCATCACCCCTTGACATTCAATGTCATAACCATCACTGAATGACACTATCAACAACCTGGGTGTTACCATTGACCAGGGGCTGAACTGGACTAGTCCTGTAAGCACAGTGGCTACAAGAGCATGTCAGAGGCTTAGAATCATACAGCTAGTAACTCAACACTTAACTCCCCAAAGCCAGTCCACCACTTCCTAGGTACAAGCCAGGATTGTGTTAAAATGCTCCCCAGGACAAAAGGACTCCTTGATTGGCACCAAATTGACAAACATTCAGTCTATCTACCACTGATTCTCAATGGCAGCAGTGTATGCTATCCACACGATGACCTACAGAAATTTACCGAGGATCCTTAGACAGCACCTTTCAAACCTTTCAAATTCATGACTACTGCCTTCCAGAAGACAAGGGCAACAGCCACATGAAAACACCATGAACTATAAGTTCTCCTCCAAGCCACTCTTCCATCCAAACTTGGAAATATATCACTATTCCCTGAATATCACTGGGTCAAGCTGCTAGTACTCTCTCCCAAATGGTATTGTAGATTTACCTACATCAAATCAACTGCAGTACTTTGAGAGTACGGTTTACTGGTATCGAGGGATGAGTAATAAATGCTGGCCTACCCAGTGGTGCCTACATCTGTGAATGAATAAAAAGTAATTCAAAGGAGGATTAGTGCATTGATACATGGAATCAGTGGGTTGTCTTATGAGGATTGGTTTGATAAGCTCGGCTGGTTTCCACTGGAGTTTGAAAGAATGAAAGGTGGTTTCACTGAAATGTTTAAGGTCTTGAAAAGTCTTGACAAGGTGGACTTGGAAAGGATGTTTCCTCTTGTGAGTCATCCAAAACTAGGGGGCACAGCTTTAAAGTTCGAGGTCAGCCTTCAGAATAAGGGGCAGTGGTCCTGAAACACTAACTTTGATTTCTCTCAATGGATGCCACCAGACTTTCTGAGTTTCTTCAGCAATTTGTTTTTATTTTTGTTTCTGATTTCTAGCCTACATAGTTCTTTCAGTTTTTTTGTTCAGTGAGGAGATTCTTTTTTGTTGAGAACAGTTTTTTAGCACACTGTTGGAATTCTCTATTTTAGATGGCAGAAGTGGACTGTTGAATATTTTTAAGACCAAGTTTGGGAGAATCTTGTCAGGCAGGGGAATCAAAGCTTGTTGGGAATAGATGGGAAAATTGAATTTGAAACCATCAGATCAGCTGTGATCTTAGTTAATGGTTGAGAAGATTCCATGAGGTAAATGGTCTCCTTCTGCTCCTATTTTGTATGATCATTAGTTCATGTGAATATCTGGAACCTTTAAGGAATTGGTGTCATGGGGGAATGACTTGCTGCCCTATCACTTGTCACACAATGTTTAGGCCACTGAACCTGTATCAGGTAACCCTTTACTTTACAGAGTGCCTACTGAGGATCCCCTTTCTCAATAATGTCCAAATGAAATAAACCATAGCAATCACACATACTGACCCATGTGGCTCCTCTATCCCTACCCAAGATGGTCGCCTCATTTAACAGCCAAGAATTCCAGGAGATGATGCTGAGTTCAGCGAGCATTACCTCTATTGAGGGGGAAAACCTTGAAGCACCGTGTCTGAACGAGTCGCCCCATCGACACTTGACCTTGTCCTGTGAGAAAAAAGAAAACCCACAAAGCATGCAAACCCTTTAATCACAGCAAATCTACAAGAGCTCAGACTACAAAACATTCCTTCTCCTTTTCAGTTTGAAAACAACAGGTTCATTCTCCAATCATTTAACTGAAAAAAACCCTCTGGCTTACAGTCCACGGTAAACTGCAAGGTAGCTACATGGATGACTGTGCAAGGAAAACGTTGTGGAGTTAATTTTCAACTTGACAAGCAGCTTCTACTTTGCCTCCTTTTCGATCACAAATCACTCTCCAAGTGAGTGTAGCTTGGAATTCATCAAACATCTCAACAATGGAACTCTTTGTCGAACAGTTGGTTTCAGTTTATCACTGCAGAGAAAAGATACGTCAGGTTTTCCTTCTTTTCAATATTTAATATCCTCCTACAATAGATATCAACAACTGCCTTCCACAGGCATCACTTTACTGCTGTCTATAAATTGCATATAACTCCCTCCTAGACATGCCATGTAGCTCCCTCTTAACATGGATGAATAAAACACATCTTTGTCATTGCACCCCAGCTATGAGTGATGGGGTCACATTGGGTATGGTCTAGGAGTTGTGTGGAAGGTTAGGGTGGATAAAGTTGCAGGCAATAGTGAGAGTGTAGAACATGAGCCTTGGTGTGAGCTGGATGCAGTGACAGTGTGAGTGTGAGGTAGCTGAGGAGAGCATGGCACTTACCCAACATAACAGAACAAGTCATTCACCAGCTTCCAACACTCTTATGAGTGGAGACCTGGAACTAGGCTGCCAGGGTCTGGTAGTTCAGGAAAAGGATGCTTCTCCTCTGCACCAACCTCTTGACCAGTGCCTCCAAGTCCCTGTCAAACAATTATGGTGCAACTTCCCCATTCTCCAACATCTTCAGATCCCATCTGTCAACTACCAGAATGCCTATCATGTTGCTTGGAATGGAGGGAAAGTCTTACGAGGAAAGGTTGAGAGCGCTAGGGCTTTTCTCTTTAGAACAACGAAGGGTGAGAGGTGACTTGATAGAGGTGTACAAAATGAATCAGAGGTATGGATAGAGTGGGCAGCCAGAGACATTTTCCTAGGGTGGAGGTAGTTATTTGGAGGGGGGTATTATTAAAGTGAGTGGAGGTAGATATAAGGGAGACATCAGAGGTAGGTTCTTTACTCAGAGAGTGGTCGGGGTGCGGAATGCATTGCTGGAGAGGGTAGTGGAGTTGGCCTCATTAGGGGCATTTAAGCGGCTATTAGATAGGCATATGGATGATACTATAAGGTAGGGGTGGAGGTGAGATGTGCCTTAGAATTAGGGTAAAAGTTCAGCACAACATCGTGGGCCAAAGGGCCTGTACTGTGCTGTACTGTTCTATGTTCTATGTTCTAATGCCAGTGCTGGTCCAGATGCAAAGAAGTCTTTCAAAGACGGCATCAGGTTAAGGAATGCCGGTTTGTCAGCAGATATCCACTGAGTTCCTAGTTCTTTTGTGAATGGTGCAAGGTAGATGGAACTCGGATTGGATATGAGCATTCCTCATAGGAGCAGGGTAGGTAGTTACTGATGTGAGTGTGGTAAGGTGTAGTGAGAGGACCCCTTCAAAAATCTTGACATAACTCAGACATAACCAAAATGCCATAAGATTCAGCTCAAAGATTGTATTGCTTAAGTGTTTTTTCCACAAGCAAAGCTTTATCTTCTGAGCACTACCCATCAGATAAAGGCCCCATGAAGTTTTTTTGCAACATTGAAACTAAAGTCAATATGAAAATGAATTATAAGTTTAATTTTTGCTTTGACGGTGTTCAATATCTTTGGTCTCATTTCCAGATATGACTTCCACCAAACAGTTCTGATTTCCTGCCTTAGCTTATTGTGTTTACTTTTCTTGCATCCTGCTCCGTGAAGATTTCCTCTTCTACAAAGCTTGGCTCTTGATATGTGGTCCTACAAAATCCTACTTCCTTGACCAATGAACGCTAAACTATACATTGCATTTTCCTACATTGATTGTCTTTCCATTCTTTTGGCAACAGGAAATATTTGCTAACACCTTCTATATGAATATGGATTGATCCATTGGTCGTGACTCCATCAGTCGGATATGTGTAAGGTTACTTTTAACATTTTTTTGTGACGTAATATGTAAACAAAATCATATCGGCAAACTCAATCCACACCCGGTTT
This sequence comes from Ginglymostoma cirratum, assembly GCA_024137785.1. Taxonomy (NCBI): domain Eukaryota; kingdom Metazoa; phylum Chordata; class Chondrichthyes; order Orectolobiformes; family Ginglymostomatidae; genus Ginglymostoma; species Ginglymostoma cirratum. Next base: position 14,275,967 of record JAHRHZ010000249.1, read on the forward strand.
TAGAAGAGGGGGATGGGTATGAGCAACCACACAGCTCCGGCACAGTGGTTAGCACTGCTGCCTCACGGCACCGGGGACCTGGGTTCAATTCCACCCTTGGGTGACTATCTGTGTGGAGGTTGTGTGTTCTCCCTGTGTCTGTGTGGGTTTCCTCTGTGTGCTCTGGTTTCCTCCCACGGTCCAAAGATGTGCAGGCTTGGTGGATTGGCCATACTATGTTGCCTGTAGTGTTCAGGGATGTGTAGATTAGATGGGTTTATAGGGGAATGGGTCTGGGTGGGATGCTCTGAGGTTCTGTGTGGACTTGTTGGGCCAAAGGGCCTGTTTCCATTCTGTGGGGGTTTTATGGCACAGATTTTCACATTTGCTCTAATTTCAATGCTGGCCAACTGAGTTTACTGAGCCTTGGGAAACATGGTAACTAAGGGGAGGTGAGGGTTTCTGGATGGAAGAATGAAACACTTTTACAGCCCTGCTTGTGGGCTGGGGAACAGGGGTCCTTCCACCCTAGCATGCCCAAAGAAAGCTGTTTCCTACTTCTCGTGATCAAACAGTGAGGACACTGTTTCCACACTCATTGCGTTCACCTCTCTTTTGTGATCACTGTCACCCTGAATACCCTCAGCCTGATCTCTCTCCGACCTTGACAATTCACCCTGGAAATCATCTTGCACCCCGCTTTAACCCTCCGTCCCATTACCCACCCAGGCACTAGCCTGCAGCTTGGCTCCCAGTAAGAGATATCAATTTTCTGCTCAGCACTGAAGTTCCTGTTTGGCACTAACAGTTCACCGTCTACATTCAAATCAGATGCTCATATAATTTGAGCTTCTGGAAGTTGGCCATGGATGGCAGTAATATCAATCATGCCCAAGTTGACCAGAATTCTTGAAACAGCCCTTGACAGTTCAGCAATAACACTTCATCAATCTATAATGAGCTACCAATCTCCAATCATAAGAATGTTATCAAGTCAAGTTCACTTCATTTTTCGAATGAAAAGCTGCTCTGAAAGCTTATGATTTCTAATAAACCTGTTGGACTATAACCTGGTGTCATGTAACTTCTGACTTTGTCCACCACAGTCCAACACCAGCACCTTCACATCAAGTCAAGTTTGACAGTGAGCAACATGAGGGGGTTATTAGGACTGGTGACTAAAAGCTTGGCCAGAGATGTATGTTTTAAGAATCAACTTAAAGGAGGAAAGAGCAGATAGAGAGGATTAGGGAGGAAATTCTACAACTCTGGCCCCTGAAGCAGTGAAAGGAAATTGGACCAATTGTGGAATGGTTAGAATTAGGCATGTACATAAAGCCAATTTGTAACGGTGCGCTATCTCAGTGTATTACAGGGCTGCAAGACTTTATAGAAAAAGGGAAGGATGAGGCCATTGAGGGATTTGAACAGAAGAATTGGGATTTTAGGATTGCTGGATTCAGGGCCTATGTTATTCGATGACTGAAATTGGTTCAAGCTCAGTTGTGGCAGCACAGCTTTGGATAAATTCAAGATAAAGGAGGGTAGAAGACTAGAGGCTTAATACACGGAACTGGACTAATCAAGACTGCAGATAGCAATGATATTTTAGACTCGGTACACTCAGGACACCATGGAGTTAATCTCTGGCAAAACAATCAGCCATCCAAGAAATTTGGTGAATGTTTTTTTTAATACTTCTATTTGATTAAACTGGGCTAATTTTTCTTTGAAAATATTCCCCTGCCTAAATTGTCTGTACATGTCCAAGCCATCATTAATCCAGATGATTAAGCAGCAAAAATTACTTGTTATTTAATGACAGAAAGAATAGTGAAAATATCATAGGGAAATTGCTGGAGTCTTTGCAGGGTTCATGGATCCAAATGCAATCCCGTGAAGAAACCTGCCCACCTCAGTGATTTGATGAAAAAGGTTTCAGGCGGTGAGTCTGTCAATCAGAAGGTTGCCCATATCAATATTGTGGAATAGAAGATCAGCCTGAATGTGACCCAGACGACCTGTCTTCTCAATAAAGATCCTAGAATCCATTTCACAATCCAATGTACTGTCAGCAATATTTTGAGAAGCCAAGGTGAATTAGCTTTGCAAGAGCTAAATTTATTGCTGAAGAAGATTATGGATTAAAAGATTTTTACTCCTCAGATTTCTTCCATCCATTTGCAAAAGTGCAACACACCCTGAAACAGGTGGGACTTGAACTGGACTCGGATGTAGCAATATTACCAGTGGACCACAAGAGCCAGCATCAGTGACTTTTAAGCTTATTTGGCATAAAACTTGCTTCCATCATCTTTGGTTTTCTCTCTCTACAAATGCTGCTAGTTCTGCTGAAAATTTGGCACCCTTTTTGCTTTCATTAATTTATTCTGGAGTTTAAGCTCTTGGTCAGTGACAATTAGATCTCTTAAGTTGCCCAATGTTCTTCCTAGGGTATGTGTCGTGTCCTGGTTCAGTCTTGTCTCTTAGTTGTTTAAAACCTTTCCAATGGGTCAGGCCGCTGACCAAATAGCAGCCTGATGATATCAAGACATACTGCTATCAGTGGAGGTACGGCAAGAAACAGAATAACAGCTTCCTTCCCCTTACCTGCACCTCCCCAGCAACACCCCGCTCAGACCTTTACTATTCACATGGCCTGGGGTAAGTTAAGAAGCTGACCATGTGAGGAATCATAGGTGACTCTCAATGCCTCCACAGGCATCTAAAGTTCAATAATCAACCTGTTTGGTCACTTTCTGCGACCATCAAGTTGTGGGACTTGAACCTAGAGCTTCTAGCTCAGAGGTAGGGAACTTACCCAGTGCACCACAAGACCCCTGATTTTCTCAATATTTAGGACACAGAATAATTCAGCTCATAATTGAATGAAGTACCAGTGAATAAACCCTTCTAAAATATATCAAACAAATCACTCTTCTGAGTACAAACAACTTGTAAATGGCAATACAGGTTCCATTTCCCTTTGGAACGATTAGTTTGTTGAAAGAAAGATGAAATGCAAAAGTTGACAACTGGGATTAGTAGAAAATGTTAATTGGTGCCGGCACCCATGACATGGAGCCAGCCATCCTATTATAAATGTCAAAATACAGGATGGTTCTTCAAATTTTTGAAGCCAAGTTTTTTGTTTCCCTTAATTTGATTTGAATTTCTATTGACGTTGTATTTTTATCCATTCAGGATGGATATTCTGATTGTTAATGAAGTGGTCATCAGGGCAATGTGTTCTTTGGAACTATTACTTGTAAAAGAATTGAAAAATATTAAGCTTATTAAGGTATCAAAAAGCAAATCAAACAAGTTATGATGTAAGTCAGCTGGGGCTAGTGCAATGGGAGTGGGGTGGGTGCAGAAGTAAAAAGTTTTCAGTTTTGCATATATTTATTTGCCAAGATTAGAGTTTTTCATTTTGAAAAATCAGATAATAAACAGACAAACGGAAATGATCAAAATATTATTATGCCACAAATATACCCCTTTGGTATGAAAACATTCAGAATGGGCATTTTACACAGACTTTTACAGCATAGATTAGGTTAATGTTTAGATGAACCATCTGCTACTATATCTTTTAAGGTCTACCTACACTTATTTTCGACCCCTTATCTAACGAAGGATATACTGTTATTGAAGGCAATCCAAAGAAGGTTCACAAGGCTGATACCGCGTAAAGAGGGTCTGTCTAATGAGGAGAGGTTGAACAGGTTGGGCCTGTTTCTCTTTGTGAGAGACTTTAGGACTCAAGGTCATAATCTCAGAAGAAGGGGTGGCCTGTTTAAGACCAAGATGAGGAGGAATCTCTTCTCTCAGACAGTAGTGAATCTGTGAAGTTCTTTATGCGGAGCATGGCTGATCTGGGTCATCTGGTATATGCAGATGTGAGATAGCCAGGGTTTTAATCAGTAAGAGAATCAAGCGTTATGAGGAAAGGCAGGAAAGTAGAACTGAGGATTATCAGGCAAGCCATGATCTCATTGAAGAGTGGAACAGACTCAATGGGCTGAATGGCCTACTTCTACTTCTGCATCTTATAGTCATTTCATCCAAAGTACTGCATCCACAGAAGTGCCAATCTAGCTGATGGGATCAAATGGGACTTGAACCCACAGCATTCTGATTCAAAGGTAGAACAGCCACCACTGGGCCATGAGTAGCACGGTGCTTCAGTAGTTAGCACTGCTACCTCACAGCACCAAGGACATAAGAATATAAGAAATAGGAGCAGGATTAGGACATTTGGCCCTACAAGCCTGCTGCACCCATCAACAAGATCATGGCTGATCTTATCATGGACTCAGTTCCACTTAACCACCCACTTATCATAACCCTTAATCCCCTTGCTGTTCAAAAATCTATCTGTCTTTGTGTTAAAAACATTCAATGAGGTAGCCTCAGTTGCTTCCCTGGGCAGGGAATATGACAGGTTCGCAACCTTTTGGATGAACAGGTTCCTCCTCAACTCAGTCCTAAATCTGCTCCCCCATATTTTGAGACTAATCCCCCCTAGTTCTGGTTTTACCCACCAGTGGAAGCAACCTCTGTCCTTCTGTCTTATTTATTCCTTTCATAATTTTATATGTTTCTATAAGATCACCACTCATGCTTCTAAATTCCAATGAGTGTAGTCCCAGTCTACTTAACCTCTCCTCATAAAGCAACCCTCTTAGTTCCAGAACCAGCCTAGTAAACCTCCTTTACACCAACGCGCCACCCCACCCCCACCCCCGCCAGTGCTAGTACATCCTTTCTCAAGTAAGGACACAGTACTCCAGGTGTGACCTCACCAGCACCCTATACAGCTGCAGCATAACCTCCCTGTTTTTAGACCCCATCCCTCTAGCCATGAAGGACAACATTCCTTTTGCCTTCTTAATTACCTGCTGCATCTGCAAACCAACTTTTTGTGATTCATGCACAAGGATGCCCAGATCCCTCTGCTACAATTTTTCACCATTTAAAGAATAGTCTATTTTACTGTTATTCCTACCAAAATGGATGCCTCACATTTATCGACATTGTACTCCATCTGCCAGACCCTTTCCCACCTACTCATCCTATCTATATCCCTCTACAGACTTTCAGTGTCCTCTACACACTTTGCACTACTACTCATCTTAGTGTCACCTGCAAACTTTGGCACACTACACGTGGTCCCCAACTCCAAGTCATCTCAGTAAATTCTAAATAATTGTGGTCCCAAAACTGACCCCTGAGGCACACCACTACCTACATATCTCCAACCAAAAAACAACTGATTTATGCACACTCTTTGCTTTCTGTTAATTAACCCAATCCTGTATCTATGCTGATACATTGCCTGTAACACCATGCACCTTTATCCTACGCAGCAGCCTTTTGTTTTGTACTTTGTCAAAAGCTTTCTGGAAATCCAAATGCACCACATCCATTGATTACCCATTGTCCACTGCTCTCATAATGTCCTCAAAGAATTCCAGTTACCGAGGTTCAATTCCAGCCTTGGGTGATTGTGTGGAGTTTGCATATTCTCCCCATGTCTGCATGGGTTTCCTCTAGATGCTCCTCCTACAGTTCATGTGCTGGTTGGGTCAATAGGCCATGCTAAATTGCCCTGTAGGGCACAGGGATGTACAGGCCATACAGGTGGATTAGTTATAGTAAATGCGGGTTTACAGGGATAGGGTCAGAGGCTAGGTCTGTGTGGGATGCTCTTCAGAGGGTTCATGTAGACTAGATGGGCCGAATGGCCTCTTTCTGCACTGCAGAGATTCTATGATGACCTATTCATAACTTTATTTTCTACTTCTTTCTTATATACAGCAGATGAATAATGTACCACCATTTCAAGTAAAGAACAGGTAGTTCTCCAAAACGCGATAGTTGCGTTCTTGCATGGCATTGTGCTATAGAAAATTTCGGTAAAGAATCACGTTATTGGGAGATTCCTATAGAAAATCACTATACTTGTACAGCAGGAAGTTCGCATTACCCAAACAGCCTGCACTATTCATCAGTCATGTTACAGCCAAAATGCGTTATCGAAACATGCGTTGTAGCAGAACTACAATTGAATTTCTACAATCAAATGTTGGAATAACGGATTGTCTTCATTCTAACTTGCTCGTTCTGATATCCTGCGAGTTAGCAGTGATCTAATCACACCGTAACAATGACATTTTAAGAATATTGTCATTAATGATTATGGTTTGCCAATGATTTGCTGATTAGGAGACAAACTTACAATATTCTATAGT
>JAHRHZ010000249.1:14282602-14327587 GCA_024137785.1 Ginglymostoma cirratum
AATCGAAACGTCAAGCTTTCCTGCTCCTATGATGCTGCTTGGCCTGCTGTGTTCATCCAGCTCCACACCTTGTTATCTCGGACAAATTGGAGAGCTTTTTCAGAGAGTCAGCACAGTCAAGATAGACTAAAATGCCATCTCCTGTGGTGTAAGACAGCATCTAGGATTCATTATTCATTTTGTCCTGCCTTTTTAATTAACAATTCACAATTATCTTGACACCTGAGCATTTATTTAAATAAAAGTCCTTTGCTATACTTTTTTGTTTTATAGGTATTTGAAAATTTTACTTAATCGATTAATTTACACAATCCTGATATTTTGGTTAGTATTTCTGTTTGTTTTTTCACATGCCCTCACAAGGAATGAACTCTGCTGGCAAGGGCAATGTTTGTCACCAATCCCCAATTGCCCATGCATGGAGCGGCTTCCAACCTACTTTAGATCCAGTCTAGCAACTATGTCCCCTCTAGATCAATCAGCTTGGTTGGTAGTGGTACTGCCAAACTATACTTGTTGATGGACATCGAAGTCCTGAAGAAGACTACTTTCTGTGCACATGCCACCCTTACTCCTTCTTCAGATTATTGTTCAACATGGAGGAGTACTCATTCATCAGCCAGGGCTTTCAGTACCTCACTATTTATTATAATTCAGTCCAAAATCTCTATTACCTCCAGTGGAATGCCACCAACAGACATATATGTTCTTCCCCTTTCTTGGCAGCATTTCACAGGGACTGTTACCTCCAGGACACACTGGTCCACCTCTCCTCCATTCCCAATGCCTCCCCACACCCCCCATGGCACCTTCACATGCAATCACAGAAGGTGCAACATCTGCCAATTTACTTCTTCCCGCCTCACTATCCAAGGCTCCAGACACACCTTCCAGGTGAATCAATACAGTGTGGAGCTGGAGGAACAGATCAGGTCAGGCAGCATCAGAGGAGCAGGAAAATCAATGTTTCAGGTTTACACCCTTCATCAGGACTTCTGGGAGATGCAGCGATTTACCTGCACTCAATCCAGTCTACTGTGTTTGTTGCTCACAATGTTATCTCCTCTACACTGAGGAGACTAAATGCAGGCTGGGTGATCACTTTTTGGAACACCTACGTTCAGTCTGCAAAATGACCTTGAGCTTCCAGTTGCCTGCCACTTCAACACACCCCGAGTTTTCTGGCCAACGTCGCAAGCTTGCGCTTGCTGCAGTTCTACAGCGAAGCTCAGCACAAGCTGGAAGAACAGCATCTCATTTTCCACTTGGGGATCCTGCAGCCTTTATTAACATTGAGTTTATTAGTTTAGAACCTGACAGTCTTCTTCCATGTCCTTTACCTATCCCCACACCCCTGTCATGACGTGGGCTGCTTTCAGCACAGCCAACCCATTTTCACCTACTTATTTTATCCATTATCAGCTTTTCTTTCTCCTGGCAGACTATCATCAATCCCTTTGTCTTCCTAACCTCCTTTTGTCATTCACATTCACTAGACTCCAACTGCACCTCTCTGCTCATTTGCTCAACCCCCACCCCTAACACCTGTCTTCAGCATAAATGTTAGGAACTGCTGATGCTGGAGAATCTGAGATAACAAGGTGTAGAGCTGGATGAACACAACAGGCCAAGCAGCATCAGAGGAGCAGGAAAGCTGACTTTTGGGGTCTGGACCCTTTTTCTGAAGAAGGGTCCAGACCTGAAACTTCAGCTTTCCTGCTCCTCTGATGCTGCTTGGCCTGTGGTGTTCATCCAGCTCTACACCTTGTCAGTTCAACATAAATACCTTTGTTTCCTAACTGTCATTTCTGAAGAAGGATCACTGGACTCAAAATGTTAACTCTGCTTTCTCTCCACTGACGTTGCAATTTCTGTTCTTGTCTCTACACCGTTCCTTTATTGTGACATTGTCAACATCTTCTTCCTTAGTGATGACTCTTTTCAATAATCATTTAACAGTTCAGTCATTCCCTTTAATTCCACTAGAAGATCTTTTTCTGGTTTCCAATGGGCCCCCATTTTTACTTTGATGGACATTTTACTATTTGTATGTTCACTAAAGATTTAAAAAGCTTCATTTTATAATATCCACTGATCTAGGCTGTCCCTCTCATTGCTATTTCAGTTCCCACATATATATTTAGCCTCCACTTTTGTTACCTTCTGAATTATAAGCATAACATTTATTGTTAGCCTTCTTTCTCTGTTGAATGTTAATATCTACACCTTTAGTCACTCAGGGGGTTCTAGCCTTGATTGGCATTTCCTTCAGCTCATGAACAGTTGTCTAGCACGTATCCAAACAATCTTGGCTGTAAGGATTCCAATTTCTCATTGCTAATTCGCTGTGTACTTTCCATCTCCTCATCCCAATCTACTTGTGCCAGTTACAAGTACAGAGGAAGGGTCACCGGATCCGAAACGTTAACTCTGATTTGCTCTTCATAGATGCTGCCAGACCTACTGAGCTTTTCCAGCAACTTCTGCTTTTGTTGTTGTTGTTTTCTACCTGTGCCAGATCCCTTTTCAATTCCCTGAAAATAGCCACCCACCTGATCAGTCTTTTCACTTTTAATTTTCTTCTCATCATTTTCTATTGCAACTTCAGCTTAATGATTATGTGATGACTGTTTCTCAAAAGCTCTTCCACAGTAATAATTTCCATCAGTCCCAAATTTATTCCCAAGAACTGGATTCAACACTGCTTCCTTCCACATTGGTCTTGAAACACAATTATCATAAATTTCTCTTGTACATATTTCAGACTTCTTGTCACACTTTGCCTTTTCTGAACAAATAAAGATTTGCATTTATTTAGTGCCTTCCATGACAACCAGCAATGAAGGTGGAGTTGCCGGTAACAAGGGAGTGAAGCAGGCATTTAGTATACTTGCCTTTATTGGTCAGTGCATTGAGTATAGGAGTTGGGGTGTCATGTTGAGGCCGTACAGGACATCGATGAGGCCACGTTTAGAATACTGTGTTCAATCTGGTCTTACTGAAAGATGTGGTTAAACTTGAAAGTGTTCAGAAAAGATTTACAAGGATGTTGACAGGGTTTGAGTTATAGGGAGAGGCTGAATAGGCTAGGACTTTATTACTTGGAGTGTTGGAGGCTGCAGAGTGATCTTATAGAGGTACATAAAATCATGAGAGGCATGGATAGGGTGAATAGCCAATGTCTTTTTTTCCAGGATAGAGAAGTCCAAAACTAGAGGGCATAGGTTTATGGTGAGAGGTCCAAGACATAAAAGGGACCTCAGGGGCAATGTTTTCATTCAGAGGGTGGTGCATCTATGGAATGAGCAGCCAGAGGAAGTGTCATACAGTCATAGGGTCGTAAAGCCATACAGTACGGAAACAGATCTTCGGTTCATGCCGAATGTCTTTTAAACGTTGTAATTGTACCCGCATCCACCACTTCCTTAGGAAGTTCATTCCACACACGAACCACTCTCTGTGTAAAAAATTTGCCTCCTATGTCTTTTATAAATCTCTCTCCTCTCACTCAAAAATGTGCCCCTTAGTCTTGATATTCCCCATCTGAGGGAAAAGACAACCACCATCAACTCTATTCTATCAGGTCACCTCTCAGCTTCCTACACTCCAGTGAAAAAAGTCCCAGTCTATCCAGAGATAACAAGGTGTAGAGCTGGATGAACACAGCAATCCTGCAGTGTTCGTCCAGCTCTACACCTTGTTATCTCAGATTCTCCAGCATTGGCAGTTCCTACTATCTCCCAGTCTATCCAGCCTTTCTTTATAACTCAAACCTCCCATACCTGGCAACATTGTGGTGGAGGCTGGTACAATTACAACATTTAAAAGGCATCAGGATGGGTACATGAATAGGAAGGGTTTAGAGGAATATGGGCCATAAGCTGGCAAATGGGAGTAGATTAATTTAGGATACCTGGTCAGCATGGAAAATTTGGACAGAAGGGTTTGTTTCCATGCTGTACAATTCTATGACTCCATGACTTAGTGCTTCACAGTCAATGAAATGCTTTCGAAATGTAGCTACTGTTGTACTGTAGAAAGTGAGTCAGCTAATTTCCATGCTGCAAACTCCCACAAACAGCAATGTCATAATGCCTGGGTAATTTACATTTTTAATCCATGTTGTTAAGCGGTGAATGTTTTCAAGGGCACCAGAGATGGCTCCCCTGCACTGGAACTTGGTGTCTCTGTTTGAGAATAAGTGGTCGCTCATTTAAGACCAAGTTGAGGTGAAAAGTTTTCTCTGAGGACTATGAATCCTTGGACCTCCCTTCAACAAGAGGGCAATGAAAGAAAAACCTTTAAATAGTTTATATTTTAAGGCACAGAGGTTCTTGGTAAACAAGAGGGTGAACAATTTTCGAGGTAAGAAGGAACTGTAGGAATTGACGCTAAAAATAGATCAACAATAATCATATTAAATGGTGGATCAGGTCAAAGAACTTTATAAACATACGTACCTTTCCCGCTCCTATGATGCTGCTTGACCTGCTGTGTTCATCCAGCCCCATGCTTGTTACCTTTCCAAACAGATTGGTTTCTTTCAATACAATGTGTTCCATTCTGAAATACATATACAAGTACAGGTTACATTTCTAAATACATAATCTAAGTGATTTTTCACAGTCTTTAGCCACAGATTATCTGATAGCAGGAGGGTTTTAGTCAGTGGTCTTTCTGCATTGAGCTTTTGCAGAGGCTGCCTCAAGTTTAAGATGTTCCTCAACATCTGGTCGTGGATCTTGTAAGGTCGAACAGTTCCCAGTATATCACTGATTAAATAATATTCTGCCTTTTTTTTCATTTTTCACACTGAACTTGGCTTTTGAACACTTCTGAGAGCAGTATGTTCTGGAATTAGCCAGAAAGCAGGTTATATTAGACTTGGTACTGTGTAATGTGACAGGATTAATTATTTGATATCAGCTTCAAGGCATCCTGAAGTCACAGCAATCAGAACATAATTGTATTTGAAACAGAGAAGATTGGGACTCAGGACTATTTTAAACTTGTGTAAGGGCAACAAACTGGGCATGAAAGTTGAGCTAGCTGAAGTGAATTGGCATTCTGGCTAATGGACAGATCATTAGAGACACAATATCAGATTTTTTTTAGGGTGATTTTCCCAAATACTCAAAAGTGTATTCCTGTTGCAAAGAGAATTTCTAAAGGAAGGACTCTCTCCTCTCTGGTTAACTAAAGAAGCTCTTGTTCAGGACATCGGAGAGGCCACATTTGGAGTACTGAGTACACTTCTAGTCGCCCTTACTAGAGGAAGGAGAATTAAACTAGAAATGGTGCAAAAAGGATTTACAAGGATGTTACTGAGGCTGGATAGGCTGGGACTTTCTGCCCTGGAGCTTCGGAGGCTGACGGCTGACCTTTTAGAGGTTTATAAAATCATGAGGGGCATGTACAGGGTGAATAGCCAAGGTTTTTTTCCCAGGGTAGGGGAGTTCAAACCAGAGGGCATAGGTTTAAGGTGAGACAGCAAAGACTTAAGAGAGACCTCAGGGGCAACTTTTTCACACAGACGGTGGTGCGTATGGAACGAACTGCCAGAGGGAGTGGTGCAAGTGGGTACAATTACAATATTTAAAAGACATTTGGACAGGTACTTGGATAGGAATGGTTGAAAGAGATAAGGGCTAAATGCAGGCAAATGGGACTAGTTTATTTTAGGAAACCTGGTCAGCATGGACAAGTGCACCGAAGGCTCTGTTTTTGTGCTGTATGAATCTAGACTGTAGGCTGTATAGAAATGTATAACTTCATATTTGAGCCAGTTGTACTGCATCTGCCATGTGTTTGTTCATTGGCTTAACTTGGTTAAATCACTTTGAACTGGAAGACCAGAGAGCTGTGTGCAGATCAAAAACAGCTTTCAGTGAATTGATGCTCCTCCAGCAGCTGTGGATGTTTACCACTGTGTATCCTTAGGAAGGGCCCTCGACAACAGATTCTGTGATATGGAGCTACTCTGGATGAAGCACAACAAAAGTCATTTCATCTTTTTCCAGATTCTGTTTTCCAAAGGCACATTCCTGAGGAAGTAGGTAATAGCCCCTTTCTCCTGCAGCCAGCTTCAGGGGAGCATACTGAGATGGTTAGAGTCCAGGTAACCCTTAATGTTTTTAAAATCTAAAAATGCATCGATCTCTTTCTTGGTATTTTGACCTGCACAGCTTTCTGTGATAGAAAATTCCACAGTTTCACTGGCCTTTGAATGAAGAAATGTTCCCTCAGTTCAATCCTTAATGATCTACCCCATATCCTAAGACTGCGACCCCAGGTTCTAGACCCTGCAGTGAGTGAAAACATCCAGTTTTTCCAGCCTTGTTAAAATTTTATATGTTACAATCATATCTCCTTCATTCTTCCAAACTTTAGTGAATACAGGCTCAGTGAAACAAATCCTTGCTCTTAATCTTCGAATCATAGAATCCCTACAGCGTGGAAACAGGCTCTTCGGCCCAACAAGTCCACACCAACCCTCAGAGCATCCCACCCAGATCTATTTACCTATAACTCACTTAATCTACAATTCCTTGGATACCATTTGCAATTTAGCGTGACCAATCCATCTAACTTGCACATCTTTGGAATGTGGGAGGAAACTGGAGCACCTGGAGGAAACTCACGCAGACACGGGGAGAATGTGCAAACTCCACACAGACAGTTACCAAAGGGTGGAATTGAACCTGGGTCCCTGGCGCAGTGAGGCAGCAGTGCTAACGACATGCCATCCCAGCATCAGCCTGGTGCACTGCACTTGCTCTATGGCAATGACATCCCTTCTTAGGTAGCAAAACTAAAATTGCATGCAAAACTCCAGGTGTGGTCTCATCCAAGGCTCTGTATAACTACAGTAAGACCTCCCGACTTCTGAACTCAGATCCTCTGGCAATGAAAACCAACATGCCATTTACCTTCTTATTACTTGCTGTACCTGCCTGTCTACTCCCATTGCTGTATCCAGATCTCTTTGTACTTCCACAGTTCCAAGTATATCACTGTTTAAATAATAGTCATGCTTTTTTATTTTTTTTCACACTGAAATGTATAACTTCACATTTAGAAATGTTGTATTACATCTGCCGTGTGTTTGTTCACTCGCTTAACCTGTCTAAGTCACTTTGAAGCCTCTTTGCATCCTCCTTACAACTCAAAATTTCACTCAGTGATAGTAAGAACTGCCAATGCCAGAGTCAGAGATAACACAGTGTGGAGCTGGAAGAACACAGCAGGTCAGGCAGCATCAGAGGAGCAGGAAAGTTGACAGTTTGGGTCAGGGCCCTTCTTCAGCTTTCCTACTCCTCTGATGCTGCCTGGCCTGCTGTGTTCCTCTAGCTCCACACTGTGTTATCTCAAAATTCTACCCAGTTTTGTGTCATCAACAAACTTGGAAAAGTTGCATTTGATTCTCTCATGCAGGTCATTTATATGTAGCGTGAATAGCTGGGGCCCGTGCTGGTCACTAGTCCCCTCTAGTCATCACTGCCTACTACTCAGAAAAAGACCCATTAATTCCCAGAAATAAAAGGTACAGCAGATGCTGGAGATTCCTGCTCCTATGATGCTGCTTGGCCTGCTGTGTTCATCCAGCCCCACACCTTGTTATCTCCATTAATTCCCACCCTGTTTCTACAACAATTCTAAATTTGTGCCAATATATTATTCCCATTTGGTTTGCTTTCATTTTACCATTAACCTCTTATGCAGGATCTTATCAAAAACCTTTTGAAAAAAAAATCTCCAGTAGATTTGTTAAGAACAATTTGTCTTTCATAAACACATGCTGGTTTTGTTCAATCCTGTTCATGCTTTTCAAACATTCTGTTAGCATACCTTTTTAATGGACTCTAGCATATTCCCCAATACTAGTCTGTATTTCATTCCTTTTTCTGCATCCATTTCTAAATATTGGGGTTAATTTTGCCATTGTTCAATCTGTAGGAACTTCTCCAGGGGCTAAAGCATTTTCAATAATGGCCACTAATGCATGCAATATCTCCAGGGACACTTCCTTTAGTAATCTGAGATATAGATTATCAGGCCCTGGTGATTTGTCAGGCTTTCAGCACCATTTTCTTACTAATCCTGATTTCCTTCAAATCTGCCCTTTCACTCGATCAATCTGCTGTTTCTATAACACTTTGGGGTGATTATTTTTGCCCTCTTTTGTGAAGATGGAACTGAATGAAACATGTTCAATTCTTCTGGCATTTCTTTGTTCTCCATTATATTTTCCCCACTTCTCACTTTACATTGTCATCAGGAATTCTGCATGGGAGCTTCAGCCCAGATTGGTCGGTGTACTGATGTTCATCCCTCTGTGTATCAGAAGAATAGAAGTCTGTCTATTCTAAAGTTCCTGCAGTTTGGCTGCAAATGTGCTCCTTTATTGTTTTCATGCTGTTCGTGGATAAAGGTATATTTCCAGCAGCATGATTGTTTCTTAAATCTAACCTAATAGATTCTGTCTTTGAATCCTCAACTAATTGATTATTTCTGCATCAGTATATTTTATCAACATTGCCAGCCTCTTCAAATTTTACCTTGTTTTTGAATATATCGTAGGCAGGAATATGCTGTGTGTCATCATGAAGAGCAGCCAATCACAGAACAATGAATAGCTGAGCAGCAGCAGAGTGTGGAGCAAAGCAACTGGGCAGAGGGAAGAATATGAGGAGAATAGACCTTAGTTAGACTGCGTTTGGAATATTGCGTTCAATTCTGGTTGCCACACTACCAGAAGGATGTGGTGGCTTCGGAGAGGGTACAGAAAAGATATACCAGGATGTTGCCTGGTATGGAGGGCATTAGCTGTGAGGAGAGGTTGGAGAAACTTGGGTTGTTATCATTGGAACAACAGAAGTTGAGGGGCGACCTGATAGAGGTCTACAAGATCATGAAGGGCATGGACAGAATGGATAGTCAAAAGCTTTTTCCCAGGGTGGAAGAGCCACTTACCAGGGGGCATAGGTTTAAGGTGCAAAGGGCAAGGTTTAAAGGTGATGTACATTGCAAGTTTTTTACACAGCGTGTGGTGGGTGCCTGGAACTCGGTGCCAGGGGAGGTAGCGGAAGCAGATACGATAGTGACTTTTAAAGGGTGTCTTGACAAATACATGAATAGGATGGCAATAGAAGCATACGGTCCCCGGAAGGATAGGGGGTTTTAGTTGTGACAGGCAGTGTGTTGGTGCAGGCTTGGAGGGCCGAAGGGCCTGCTCCTAAGCTGTAATTTTCTTTGTTCTTTGTTCTTTGTAATAGGAAAAGGAAGAGAAGAAGCCCGCTACAAATTCCTTTCCGCCTGTCTGTGATGAAAGTGCTTCAAAACTCATTAGCCCTGCAGAATTTGCACCATTCCTTTGGCAGAGGTTTTGAAAATCCCAGTGGACACCCTGAGATCGCAGGCCATGAGATGTAGGCACAGAAGTAGGCCATTTGGCCTATCAAGTCTGTTACACTGTGATTTGATGATCTTCACTTCACTTTTCTTTTTCCCATTACCCTTGATTTACTTATGAATTAAAAATCTGTACAACTCATCCCTTTATGCTATAGCTTTCTGCAGTCTTTCTCCACTTAAATAATATTCAGCTTTTCTATTCTTCCTGTCGAAGTCAATAACCTCACATATTCTCACATTATGTTCCACCTGCCCACTATTATATCAACCAACATATATCACTATATAGCCATATTGACTCTGCTTGGTTATATTACATATTTTGTGTAAATATTTTGCTGTTACATCCTTACAAATAGACTTTAACATTTTCCCATTGTTGAGCCACTTGGTGCACAGTCAACTGCTTTGTTGAATGAGTGTTACACAGGTATTTTTTCTAAACCTTTGGGTCTTTTGTTCTAATCAGTGTTCCTATTCCTTTATTGCAGTTCTCTTCAAATAATGGTCAACATTTCCCTAGGTTTTTAAATTTTTAAATATGTCATCATAGCTTATATTGAGTTTGAGCTTTCAATTCCCTTCGTCAGTCTGTTATCTTTAATTAGGCTAGATGTGCATGTTTATAGAGCAAGATTGAAGGCTGCAAAGCTGTTGCCAGCCTTGTCAGTTTGCCTTTAGCAAAAATTTATGTCTAAATGCAGATCTTCTATTATTGTTCTTTAGACTGGTACACAAAAATGAGGAATGAGAAGTGGATGAATCAGTTTTCTAAACTAAAGTTAAAACTAAAGATGTTGAAAGTGCACCATGTGTTGCCAGTACCTAGAGTTAGCTCACTTCCAGTTGCTAAACCCTGACTGAAGATCCAACATATATTGTCTCACTGCAAGCAGGTAACTCGTAATCCATACAAGTGGAAGTTCAGAATATTCACAGGAAAGGGACTATGGCTTCACATTTATTCAAAACATAAGGACCCTATGGGTTCTGTTTAAAATTCAGGTATGCAGCAGTACAGCTAAAAAAACAAAAGGTTTATATTATTAATAATGCAAAATATTGTAAAGAGTCCTTCAAACTCTCTTCCTCAGAAGCCAGTGGAAGCAGTGTCTGAATATTTTTAAGGCAAAGGTAGATAAAGTTTTGATAAAGAGATGAACAATAATCAAGGATAAGCAGGAATGTGCAGCCATGATTTTCTTGATTGCTAGAGTGGGTTCGCAGGCCCGGATCGCTCACTCCTGCTCCTTATTCATATGTACGTATTTATATAAGACTGCTCTTCAGAACTGAAAGGTATTGGAAAATGTGTTTTTATAGACTTTTGGCAGAGATGGAGGAGGAGCAAGGGGGCAGATGGTGTAAAGGCCCAGTGCAAAAGAGCTGGGATAATTAACGTTGGTGAAAGAGAAAAGGAAAAGCAAAATTAAGGTGTGAAAGGGAGAGAACAGATCCCCTCTCCCTTTTATCATTCTTTTCTTCTGTCAAAATGATATTAAAGAAAATTCCAAACCTTCCATTTCTGAAGAATACCCATACTGGATTTGAAACATTAACTCTTTCTGGAGATGCTGCCAGACCTGCTGAGTTTCCTTAGAATTCTCTGTGCTTGTGTCAGATTTCCAACATCCACAGTGGTTTGAATTTATTTATAAATAACTTCTTAATTTTTGACTCAGCTCCTTGACTAGTAAAACCTCAGTAACCATTTTTCCTTAAAAGTCATTCTTATTAGTTCTGAATGATTTTAATCATATTACATTGTAGACAACAGAATCCTAAATTGGCAGCGAATTCCAGACATACCCAATAATTCTGAATGTTTACTTAAAAATGCAAAATTGTGTGTGCCATTTAGTGGCTTTTCGCATTTCAAGAGAAAATTATGCAGCATTTGTTTCCAAGTGAATCTTTGCCATTGAAAGTTGGTTTTTCACATCTGTGTCATTCAGCTAAACTTTCAACAAAAATAATTCAAGCAGTACATTAAGATTTTTTGAGGAAAATATCAAAATATTTCGAAAACCAATAAACACACAAATTACAATCTACTTTTGTATTTGAGAAAGAACTGAATAGAAAATACTTCACCAATTCAGGGAAAGAAATATGTTAACAACCCAATCTTCTGTGCTTTCCTACTTTTCAATTTAGGCACACACTCTATTTTTTAGTTGGTCTTATTTTTAACTAAAAAGAAAAATGCCAACAAGAGTATCAAAACAATGTTTCCCATGATAGTAAGGAACCTCAAGGTTTATACCTCAATCGATAGGTTGGGAACTTTTCTCAAAGCACAACATGTCAGAAAGAAGCTGTGTAGCAGTATACTGAGTTATTCTTCTTTTACGTTATGTTTATCTATTCCTAGTTAGGGAAAATAATGACCTGTATTGCTGTGTTGCACGCTGAAGGAAAGCTTACCCTTCAGGATGCTGTTAGCCTTGAATTGTCATTAATAATAACACTTCTCATTTGAATGGTTGCTTGGCAGTTCAGAACTTGTACATTGATCAGAAAACATAAATAGTGTCGAGCCCTTTCATTTTGCTTTCATCAAGACAGATGCAAAAATATCGATACCATCTAAGCAATTCCACAGCCAATGAATCAAATCTAAGCTCTGCAGTCCTGCTGCATCCAGTCACGAATGGTGTTGGACAATTAAACAACTCATTGGAGGAGGAGGCTCCACAAGTACACCCATCCTCTGATGAAAAAGCCCAGCACATAATTGCAAAAGATAAGACTGAAGCATTTGCAGCAATCTTCAGTCAGAAGTGCTGAGTGGATGATCCATCTTGACCTCCACTAGAAATTCCCAGCCTCACAGATATCAGGCTTCAGCAAATTCGACTCACTCCACGTGATATCATGAAATTGAAACAGGATAGTGAAAAGGCCATGGGCCCAGACTACATTCCGGCAATGAAGAACTGTGCTCCAGAACTTGTTGTGTTCCTCTAGCCAAGCTGTCCCAGTACAGCTACAACACTGGAGTCTACCTGACAATGTGGAAAATCACTCGGATATTTCCTGTGCACAAAAAGCAGAACAAGTCCATCCTGGACCATTATCATTTTAGCAGTCGACTCACGACCATCAGTAAAGTGATGGAAGGTGTCATCAGCAAGCTATCAAGCAGTATCCGCTCAGCAATAACCTGTTCACTGAGAGATAGTAAGAACTGCTAATGCTGGAGTCAGAGACAACAGTGTGGAGCTGGAGGAACACAGCAGGCCAGGCAGCATCAGAGGAGCAGGAATGTTGACGTTTCGGGTCGGGACCCTTCTTCAGAAAAAATTTGGATTTGCCACAGCCACTCAGCTCCTGACCACATAATGACCTTGGCTTAAATATGGACAAAAGAGCTAAATCCCAGTGGTGAGATGGTAATGACTGCCCATGACATCAATGTCACATTTGACCAAGTGTGGAGTCAAGGAGCCCAAGGAAAACTAAATCAATGGGATTCAAGGGTAAAGGTCTCTGTTTGGCATAACTTGCATAGGCATGACTTCCCACAGCATGTCCATCATCTGTAAGACCCAGCACATTCACAAATATCTTCTCCTTCCACCAATGATGATCAGTAGCAACTGTGTGTACTGTCTACAACATGCATGGCAAAAATTTACTAATGTTCCCTAGACAGCACCTTCGAAACCCACAACCAATACCACCTAGAAGGAGAAGGGCAGCAAATACATGGGAGCACTACCACTGCAAGTTTTACCCAAGCTATTTATCATCCTGATTTGGCAGTAAGTTGGTGTTCCTTCAGTATCACTGGGGCAAAATGCTGGGTCTCCCTCCCTTACAGCATTGTCAGTGTTCCTACACTAAATTAAACGCAGTGGTTCAGTAAGACAGGTCCACCAGCACCTTCTAAAGGGCATCTAGGAATAAGTAATAACTGCTGGATAAGCCAATGATACCCACATCCTAGACAATATAGAAGAGGCCCTTTAGCCCACCAAGTCTGCACCAATGAAACTACTCAAAATCTATACTAGCCCCACTTTCCAGCATTTGGCCTGTAGCGTCAACTAACCTCATAGGCAGTATATCCTAGACTCCCACCAATATCTTGACAAAAATATTTTTTCCTCAAATCCCCTTTAAACCTCCTGCTCTTCACCTGAAACTGATGTCCCCTTGTTATTGACATTTGAACTAAGGGAAGTAGGGGTTTCCCATCCACCTTATCTTTGCCCCTCATACTCTGACACATCTCATAGAACATAGAACATAGAACAATACAGCGCAGAACAGGCCCTTCGGCCCTCGATGTTGCGCTGACCTGTGAACTAATCTAAGCCTATTCCCCTACACTATCCCATCATCATCCATATGCTTATCCAAGGACTGTTTAAATGCCCCTAATGTGGCTGAGTTAACTACATTGGCAGGCAGGGCATTCCACGCCCTTACCACTCTCTGAGTAAAGAACCTGCCTCTGACATCTGTCTTAAATCTATCACCCCTCAATTTGCAGCTATGCCCCCTCGTACAAGCCAACGTCATCATCCTAGGAAAAAGACTCTCACTGTCCACCCTATCTAATCCTCTGATCATCTTGTATGTCTCTATTAAATCCCCTCTTAGCCATCTTCTCTCCAATGAGAACAGACCCAAGTCCCTCAGCCTTTCCTCATAAGACCTTCGTTCCAGACCAGGCAACATCCTGGTAAATCTCCTCTGCACCTTTTCCAATGCTTCCACATCCTTCCTGTAATGGGGCGACCAGAACTGTATGCAATATTGCAAGTGAGGCCGCACTAGTGTTTTGTACAGTTGCAGCATGACATCACGGCTCCGGAACTCAATCCCTCTACCAATGAAACCTAACACACCGTATGCCTTCTTAACAGCACTATCAACCTGGGTGGCAACTTTCAGGGATCTATGTACCTGGACACCAGGATCCCTCTGCACATCCACACTACCAAGAATCTTTCCATTGACCCAGTATTCTGCCTTCCTATTATTCTTCCCAAAGTGAATTACCTCACATTTATCTGCATTGAACTCCATTTGCCACCTTTCAGCCCAATTCTGCAGTTTATCCAAGTCTCCCTGCAACCTGCAACATTCTTCCACACTGTCCACCACTCCACCGACTTTAGTGTCATCTGCAAACTTACTAACCCATCCACCTCTGTCTGCGTCCAAGTCATTTATAAAAATGACAAACAGCAGTGGTCCCAAAACAGATCCTTGTGGCACACCACTAGTAACCGGACTCCAGGCTGAATATTTTCCATCAACTACCACTCGTTGGCTTCTTTCAGAGAGCCAGTTTCTAATCCAAACTGCTAAATCTCCCTCAATCCCACGCCTCCGCATTTTCTCCAATAGCTTACCATGTGGAACCTTATCAAAGGCTTTACTGAAGTCCACGTACACCACATCAACTGCCCTACCCTCATCCACATGCTTGGTCACCTTCTCAAAAAACTCAATGAGGTTTGTGAGACATGACCTGCCCTTGACGAATCCATGTTGACTATCTCCAATCAAATTGTTGCTTGCTAGATGATTATAAATCCTATCTCTTATAATCCTTTCCAAAACTTTTCCTACAACAGATGTAAGGCTCACTGGTCTATATTTACCTGGGTCATCTCTACTGCCCTTCTTGAACAAGGGCACAACATTTTCAATCCTCCAGTCCTCTGGTACTAAACCTGTAGACAATGACGACTCAAAGATCAAGGCCAAAGGCTCCGCCGTCTCCTCTCCAGCGTCCCAGAGAATCCTCGGAAAAATCCCATCCGGCTCAGGGGATTTATCTACCTTCACACCTTCTAGAATTGATAACACCTCCTCCTTACTAACCTCAATCCTTTCAAGTCTAATAGCCCGTATCTCAGTCTTCCCCTCTACAATATTCTCCTTTTCCCGAGTGAAAACAGATGAGAAATATTCGTTTAGCACCTCTCTGATCTCCACAGGGTCCACATACAACTTCCCACTTCCGTCTTTGACTGGTCCTATTCTTACCCTAGTCATCCTTTTATTCCTCACATACCTATAGGAAGCTTTAGGGTTCTCCTTTATTCTACATGCTAATGACTGCTCATGTCCCCTCCTTGCTCTTCTTAACTCTCTCTTTAAATCCTTCCCAGCTAATCTGTAACTCTCCATCGCCTCATCTGAACCATCTCGTCTCAATGTCACATAAGCCTCCCTCTTCCGCTTAACAAGAGATACAATTTCTTTTGTAAACCATGGTTCCCTTACCTTATCACTTCCTCCCTGCCTGACAGGGACATACCTATCGAGGACACGCAATATCTGTTCCTTAAACCAGCTCCACATTTCGATTGTCCCCATCCCCTGCATTTTGCTACCCCATTCTATCCCTCCTAAGTGTTGCCTAATCGCATTATAATTGCCCTTCCCCCATCTATAACTCTTGCCCAGTGGCATGTTCCTACCCGTTTCCATCACTAAACTAAACGTAACCGAATTATGGTCACTCTCTCCAAAGTGCTCACCTACCACTAAATCAAACACCTGGCCTGGATCATTACCAAGTACCAGATCCAATGTGGCCTCCCCTCTTGTCGGCCCTTCGACATACTGTGTCAGGAAACCCTCCTGCACACATTGGACAAAAACCGATCCATCCGACGTACTAGAGTTATAGCATTTCCAGTCAATGTTGGGAAAGTTAAAGTCTCCCATAATGACCACCCTGTTCCTTTCACTCCTGCCCAGAATCGTTTTGCCAATCCTCTCCTCCACCTCCCTGGAACTTTGCAGAGGCCTATAAAAAACTCCCAGCAGTGTGACCTCTCCTCCCCTGTTTCTGACCTCAGCCCATACCACCTCAGTAGATGAGTCCTCGTCAAAAGTTCTTTCAGCCACTGTTATACTGTCCTTGACTAACAAAGCCACACCTCCCCTTCTTTTACCACCTTCCCTGATCTTTACGAAAGATCTAAACCCTGGAACCTGCAACATCCATTCCTGACCTTGCTCTATCCATGTCTCCGAAATGACCACAACATCGAAGTCCCAGGTACCTATCCATGCTGCAAGCTCACCTACCTTATTCCGGATACTCCTGGCGTTGAAGTAGACACACTTCAAACCAGCTTGCTGTCTGCCAGCACACTCCTGTGATGTTGAAATCCTGTCCATGTCCTCCCTACTCTCATCCTCCTATGTACCGGAACTACACCACAGGTTCCCATCCCCCTGCTGACCTAGTTTAAATCCACCCGAATAGCACTAGCAAATTTCCCACCCAGGATATTAGTACCCCTCTGGTTCAAGTGCCCTGTTTGTAGAGGTCCCACCTTCCCCAGAATGAGCCCCAATTATCCATATACCTGAAACCCTCCCTCCTGCACCATCCCTGCAGCCACGTGTTCAGCTGATATCTCTCCCTGTTCTTCGCCTCGCTATCACGTAGCACGGGAAACAAACCAGAGATAACAACTCATGATCTCACACATCTCCTGACCCACGAATGGATTAAAATAAACAATTCTACTGCATAAAAGTAGGCTTCAGATTGAGTAGACTGATGATTGAGTTGCCATTGAGAATGTACCAGGGAACTGTTGAAACCCAGCTTTTGTTTAAATGCAAACCTGTCAAGTCGAGTAGGATTGTTAAAGGAATTGCTATGGGTAATACTCTGGGGAACAGCTATCCCTGGGTATTTATTCAGTTTTAAAATGGTACAATATCAGGCCACACAAATTAAAGTAAAACGCTGTGGATTCTGGAAATCTGAAATTAAAACAAAACGTGTGGTTAGCACTGAGATAACAAGGTGTAGAGCTGGATGAACACAGCAGGCCAAGCAGCATCAGAGGAGCAGGAAAGCTGACGTTTCAGGCCTAGACCCTTCTTCAGAAATGGAGGGAGAAGGGTAACTTATTCAGGGTAGGTATCCATAGAAGAGGCTTTGCAGTGGGGTTAAAATTGTTTCAGAGATAGTAGAAACTGCAGATGCTGGAGTATGTGGTTAGCACTGCTGCCTCACAGCGTCAGGGACCCGGGTTTGATTTCACGCTCGGGCGACTGTCTGTGTGGAGTTTGCACATTCTCCCCGTGCCTACACGTGTTTCCTCTGGGTGCTCCGGTTTTCTCCCACAGTCCAAAAATGTGCAGGCTGGGTGGATTGGTCATGCTAAATTGTCCATAGTGTTCAGGGATGTGTAGACTAGGTGGCTTATGGAGGATTGGTCTGGGTGGGATGCTGTGAGGGTCGGTATGAACTTGTTGGGCCAAAGGGCCTGTTTCCACACTGTGGGGATTCTATGATGATGCTGGAGAAACTCAATATGCCTGACAGCATCTGTGGAGAGAGAAACAGAGTTAACATTTTGAGACTGGAATTGAAATGTTTACTCTGTTTCTGTCTCCAGCAAATATTGTCAAACCTGCTGACAATGTCAGGACACTCCAGTTATTTCTGTTCACAAAAAAGCAATCTTTGTATATGAATATATAGCTTCTAGCCAGCATAAGTGAGCTACTCTGTGTGCCCAACTGATAATCTTAAAATAATTGTTACTGCAATGGTTATCAGGATTGCTCAGTAAGTCTGATGAAGGGTCTAGGCCCGAAACGTCAAGCTTTCCTGCTCCTATGATGCTGCTTGGCCTGCTGTGTTCATCCAGCTCCACACCTTGTTATCTCGGATTCTCTAGCATCTGCAGTACCTATTATCTCTTGTTCAGTAAGTGCTGTTCAATCACAAAATCATATATATGCTAATGTTCTGATTTCTGTGAGCATGGGCTAGTTGAACATAGAGTCATAGAACTGTACAGCACGGAAACAGACCTTTTGGTCTAATTTGCTTACGCTAACCATATATCCTAAATTAATCTAGTTCTATTTGCCAGTATGTGGCCCATATCCCTCTAAACCCTTCCTATGCATATACCCATCCAGGTGCCTCTTAAATGTTGTAATTGTACCATCCCCCACCACTTCCACCAGTATGGTCAATTCCCTGCCTTTTGCTAGCAACGGAAGGGAAGTGCAGTTTGGCAGGACGTACAGGTCTTCGGAAGGTGATGTATAGAATCTGTTAAAGCACCTAAGGAAGTTTTCACATGTACCTGAAAATTCAAATATAGAAAATAAATTAGAAATATGGACGGGGTTAGATGTCATTCCATTCAACATGTATTTCTTGTGGAAACCAATAAAGAAGTTAACCATGAGGCATATTCCAAGGTTACACTATTTAGTTGGCATGTAAGGTATCACCGAAACTAAACAAAACTGCACAAAGAACAAGGAACAAAGAACAGTACAGCACAGGAACAGAACCTTCAGCTCACCAAGACAATGCTGACTATGCCTTTCTAAACTAAAAACCCCTTGCCTCTACGTGGTCCATATCCCTCGAGACCCTGCCTATTCATGTACCTGTCAAGATGCTTAGAGTCAGTGTATAATACAGTCATACAGAATGGAAATAGACCCTTCAGTCCAACTAGTCCGTGTTGATTATGTTCTTAAACTCAACTAGCCCCACTTAGGAGGGATATGGTGGCCCATATCCCTCCAAACCTTTCCTATTCATGTATTTATCGAAATGTTTTTTAAATGTTATAACTGTAGCTGCATCCATCACCTCCTCTGGCAGTTCATTCCACACATCAACCACTCTCTGTGTAAAAAAATTGCTCGTCATGTCCTTTTTAAATCTTTCTCCTCTCAGCTTAAAAATATGCCCTCTAGTTTTGAATCCCCCCACGATAGGGTAAAGAGCCTTGCTTTTCACTTTATCTATGCCCCTCATGATTTTATAAAACTCAATAAGGATCACCGCTCAACCTCCTATGCTCCAGCGAAAAAAGCCCCAGCCTATCCAGCCTATTTTTTATCACCTAACCACTCCATTCCTAGCAACATCCTGATAAATCTTTTCTAAAAGCTCTCCAATTTAAAATATCCTTCTTGTAGCAGGGTGATCAGAATCGCACTCAATGTTCCAGAAGAGGCTTTGCCAATGTCCTCTACAACCTCAACATGACGTCCTAACTCCTATATGAAAAGGTCTGAACAGTGAAGGCAAGCATGCTAAATGCCTTCTTAACCACCCTGCATATCTGTGATTTCAAGGAATTATGTACCTAAATCCCTAGGTCTCACTGTTCTACAGCACTACTCAGAGTCCGATCATTAATTGTATAAGTCCTGCCTCTGTTTGTAATACCAAAATGCAACACCTTGCATTTATCCGAATTTAACTCCATCTGCCACCTCTCAGCCCATTGACCCAATTGATCAAGATCTTTTTATAATGTTAGGTTACCTTCTTCATTGTCCACTATACCACCAACTCCAAAAAATATTGGAGTTTGACTCTATCTAACAAACAAACCAAA
This sequence comes from Ginglymostoma cirratum, assembly GCA_024137785.1. Classification (NCBI taxonomy): domain Eukaryota; kingdom Metazoa; phylum Chordata; class Chondrichthyes; order Orectolobiformes; family Ginglymostomatidae; genus Ginglymostoma; species Ginglymostoma cirratum. Next base: position 14,302,390 of record JAHRHZ010000249.1, read on the forward strand.
GGCATCTCTTACTTAAGAGATTACATTTACACATATTTGAGGTAGCGGAAGGATCCAATAACTGAACAAACCCCCATTTAACTTCAACACAAAGACATCAGACAGTGGTCTTTCCCCACGGCACCTTGGTGGCAGCTGCCCCAAGCTTTACTGTGTCCCTCAGTATGTGGCCTTGGACCTTGGAATATGTCAGTCTGCAACATTCAGTCGGGATCAATTCCTTGCTCTGGAAGACCAAAAGTTTCAGGCAGACCAGAGAACATCTTTCACTGGGTTGATAGTCCTCTAGGCACAGCCGATGTTTGTCTCAGTGTGTGTTCCAGGGAACAGAGCACAGAGTGCTTCACTACGGAGCATCTTGGGACGAGCCTCAACCAAAACCACTGCATCTTTCTCCAGACTTCCTTTGCAAAGGCACATTCCAAATGGAGATGTGTGACAAAACCTCTGTCCCCTCTCTCCGGCAGCCACTTCAAGGGCAGTGCGCATTGGCACAAACCAACTGGGTGTACAAGAAGGATCTCACAGGTAGTGCCCTTTTTTTTACCAGCAGCCATGCAATGTCTTGGTGCTTGTTGCAAAGCTCTGGTGATGAAGTATTCGGCAAAATGACTTTGACAGTCTGCTCAGGGAACAAACCGACTAGATCCACCCTCTCCTTTTCTCGTGGGTTCCCTAGGCTGCTACGTGCTAACCACTTCCTGATGGACTTGTGGTCAAAGGTGCTTTTTTTTGCAAATTTCTCCCTGAAGGACATGTGATATGGAAGGGTTTGACTACTGGGAGCATTTCGTGTGAATGAGGCTAGTCCGATCCTACACAACACCAGGCATCTACTGCACGTGCTGGCGATCTGAAATAAAACCAGAAAATTGTGGGGCACCACAGCCGGTCTGCCAGCATCCGTGAAGACAAAAAGAGAGTTACCAATTCAAATCCAATATGACTCTTCTCCAACTCTGTTTTTCTGTCTCCACAGATGCTGCAAGGCTAGCTGAGTTCCACCCACACTTTCTGTTCCTACTGCTAAAAGTCTTTTTTAGTGCTGCTGAAACAAATAATAAATCCTCTCAGGTAGAGACAGTACCCAGGTACCAAAAGTGACCTTTACCTGTCACATGATAGGTCACTTTCATAAAATATGCACAAGTGGGACACAGCTTCAGAGAAGAAAGAAATGTAATAGTTACCGATACAGAATGATTAAAGAGGTGTAACAGCCTGCAATAGACCATAAACCGAAAGTTCTGAGGAAGGATCACTAGACCCAAAACGTTAACTCTGTTTCCTCCTTCACAGATGTTGCCAAACCTGCTGAACTTTTCCAGCAACTTTGTTTTTGTTACTAATTTACAGCATCCACAGTTCTTTCGGTTTTCATAAACCTAAAGTATTACCTTGGGAAAAAGAAATGATCCAGACCTTGTACTTTGGAAAGCTGATATTTATGACAATGGTCATCTTACAAATTTCAAAGTTAGTGAGATCAGATAATGATCCATGATGAAGAAAACACTGTCCACAGCCAGCAATATGCAGTAACTTTCCAACATAGTGGATGACAGATAGTAGAAAATCTACATATACTTCACAATCAAGACTTTTAGCTCTTGAGTAAGAAGGCATGCCTTGTCTTCAATCACATTCTAATGGTAGAAGAGGTTGAGCAACAGAGGAGAGTTCCTTTGGAAGATCTTGAAGTGTTATAGAATCTGATTACTGATTACAGCGTTACACTGAAGAAAGAAGCTAAAGCTCTTTGTCTCTATACAGCCAGTAAGATTCTGCATCCCTTTAATGAATCAGACTGAGAAGCAACTGATGAAAATGAGATGAATAGAACGTAATTTCCCTCATCATGAAACCATCTGAGTGGTATTCAAGTATAGTTACTGTACTCAAGCCTGAAAGTACTGTTCAAATTTGTTGTTGGCCTTATACAGGCTCAAATGGTGGGAGGAATCCACCCTATGTCTATAGTTGATGAGATTTCAGTGAAACTATCAAAACTAGAGCTTTTATGATGCTCTATGTTAAAAGTGGACTCTTAGAATCAGTACAGAGTGGAAACAGGTCCTTTGGCCCAACAAGTCCACACCAACACTCCAAAGAGCATCCCATTCAGACCCATCCCCCTACCCTTTCCCTGTAACCCTGCATTTCCCATGGCTAATGCTCCTAATCTACACATCCCTGAACACTATGGGCAATTTAACATGGCCAATCCACCTAGCATGCACACCTTTGGACTGTGGGAGGAAACCAGAGCACCCGGCAGAAACAAGGAGAATGTGCAAATTCCACCCAAGGGTGGAATCGAACTTGGCTCCCTGGCAGAGTGAGCCAGCCACTAACCAAAGTGCTAACCACTGAGCCACCATGCCAACCATTGAGCCATTGTACCACTCAGATGCTGTTAGGTTTCATTGGATGAGTGAACAAGAATGCCTGTTACATTCCTAACTCCAGTTGGGAGATTTTGTTTAAACAGACAGCCATTTCAGATTTCCTTGGCGCCAGAGCTTTTGTGTCCAATATTTTGCAAGGTCTTCATGAAGTCATAGATCATGTGAATGACACTTTGATACATGGGGGAACAGTTAAAAGAGCATTATCAGAGCCTGCATGCTGTGTTAAAGTGCTTACAAGCAGAAGGGCTCACCTTTCACAACAAATGAAGGTTGCTTCCCTTCATGGGAGAATCTAGGACCGGAGGGCATAATCTCACAGTAAGGATTCACCCATTTAAGACGGAGGTGAGGAAGAACTTCTTCTCTCAGGAATGTGAATCTGTGGAATTGTTTATCACAAAGGATTGAGGAGGTTAGGCCATCAGGGGTATTCAAGGCTGAGATGGACAGATTTGTAATCAGCAAGAGAATGAAGGGCTGGGGGTGGAAAGATAGGAAAATGGAGTTGAGGATTATCAGATCAGCTATGATCTCATTGAGTGGTGGAGCAAATGTAGAATCATAGAGTCATACATTCATGCAGCACAGAAACAGCCTCTTCTGTCCAACTCATCCATGCCGACCATATTCCTAACCTAATCTAATCCTACCTGCCTGCACTTGGCCCATATCCCTCCAAACATTTCTCATTTATATACTTATCCAAATGTATTTTAAACATTGTTACTGTACTTGCATCTGCCACTTCCTCTGGCAGTTCATTCCACATACGAATCCCTCTCTGTGTAAAAAAAAGTCTTTTAAAAATCTTCTTCCTCTTACCTTAAAAATATGGCCCCTTGCCTAGAAATACCCCATCCTAGGGAGCAGACTCTGGGCATTCACCTTGTCTATACCACTCATGATTTTATAAATTTCTATTAGGTCATTCCTCAATTTCCTATGCTCCAGTGACAAATGTCCCAGCCTATCCAGCCTATCCTTACGACTCAAACTCTCCATTTCTGGCAACAGCCTGGTAAATCTTTTGTGAATCCTCTCCAGCATAATAATATCCTTCCTTAACAGGATGACCAGAACTGGACACAGTACTGCAGAAGACACCTCAACCAGCGTCCTGTACAAGCTCAACATGGCATCCTAATCCTATACTCAAAGGTCTGAACAATGAAGGCAAACATGTTAAACACCTTCTTAACCATCCTGTCCACTTGTAACGCAAACTTCAAAGAATTGTGTTCTTGAACCCCCGGATTTCTCTGTTTGACAACATTACCCAAGGCATACTGATGGACTGAATGGCCTATGTCTGCTCTGATGTCTTATATCAATGTGACTTCTTGCTAACATACAACAAAATACAATTTGTTAACTACTCTTTTAGTTAAACCAGGATGTGTTTTCCCTCTATTGCAATAGACCAAGAAGCCCTTCTAGTTTCTGTACTTAAAGAGGATGGGTGGTAGAGATTTGCATCACGAGCAGCAGATGATACAGCATAGTGAGCCCGCATACCTATATGGCAAGTACTCCAAAGGTTGAAGTTGTGCTTAAATGCTGTCATGTCCCTAATTTAGAGAGCATGTCTACTGTAAGTGAAGAGTATCAGTTGCAATTGAAACATGATAGGATCATTGAACGAACTAAGTGGATTTTTTTTTCCCTTTTTCCTTCGTGCCACAGACAGCTTGAATATGACAACGTGTCTAATTGGTGCCATACCAGCATTGGCCCTTGAATGTGCTGTTGGTGAACCTTCTATCTCTATATTCAAATTACACATTAAAAAAATACTTTTTAGTTGTTGTGCAAGCATTGTGAAAACAGTAATTTGTTTCCTTTGCAGCACCTCACAAAATCACAGAATGATAAAGGTTTGCAGGCAAACCACGGTGTGGAAATTTGCAGTACAACTAGAAGTTCTAATCATGGATGGCAGAACCCAAGCCAAATCTATGTCACTTTGTTGAATTTTAGCTTAATTGCAACTCTGAGTAAGCCAGCCTACCATTAGCTGTGATTTAAACATACGGCGATGGAAATACATAGCTGACACCTCCTTTAATTACCCATTTTCAGAGAAGGAAAGCAATCTATTTGTTTAAAGTAGCCCTGTTTGCTCCTCTATTTCTGTTTACATGCTCGTGGCTCAAAAGAGGAAGCACTTACAAACTTTACTGTCCTTTAATGCTTGCACAACATCAAAAACATTTTAAAATTTATAATTTGAGCATATAGATTGAACTTTAACCAAAAGCACATTAAAGGGGCAGTGCTGGCGAGGCACCGATGAGAGAAGATGTCATATTTACAAACAACTATCTGGCCTCCTGTGACAATGCTCTTGGTAAGTGACTGTTCCTTGTTTTGATAGTAGGTACATTGATGCTGAGGTATAGAATCTGTTAACATACAAACTAAAAATTGTGTTTATTTAGCAACGCTAACATAGTAAATGAGGTAATTCACAGGAGAACAAAAACATGATCAGAAGTCGTATAAGGAGATATTGGGATAACCAGAAGCTTGGATAAAGATGAAGGTATTGCGAAGGGTCTGAAAGTGAGGTTGAGAGATGGGGAGTTAGAGAGAGGGAATTCTGGAGCTTGGTGAACATACAACCGAAGCTGTGGCCACTGGCCGTGAAGAGATTAAAGTCAGGGAGGTTTAAGAGATCAAAATCAGATGAATGCAAGCATCACAGCGGTTTTGGAGCTGGGTAAGATTACAGAGGAAAGGAAGGATAAGTCTATAAGATTATAAGATGTAAGAGTAGAAGTAGGCTGTTCAGCCCATTAAATCTGGTCCGCTGTTTAATGAAATCATGTCTGATCTGATAATACTCAAGTCTACTTTTCTGTCTTCTCCCCATAACACTTGATTCCCTTACCGACAACACTGCTATAAAAAAATCCACAGATTTCTTACCTTCCCAGGAAAGAATTTTTTCCTGATCTCTTTCTTAAATGTGCAATCCTTTACTCTAAGATTTTGCCCTCCGGTCTTAGACTCTCCCACAAGAGGAATCATGAAGGAATTTGAAATCCAGAATGAGAATGTTGACATCATGATATAGCTTGTCCAGGACCCAATGTGGGTTAGTGAGAACAAGCAGAAGAGTTTTGGAAATCCTCAAGTTTAGAGAAGGAAAGCAGGCAGGATTTTGTTGGAATAGACAGGTCTACAGGTACAATCATCATGAATGAGGGTTTGAGCAGCAGAGGGATTGTGGCAATGGTAATGCTGAGTGGCATTACGGAGAACAGCCATGACATGAAACTAAGGTCAGAGCTCAATCTCAGGGTCAAGTATAGAAGGGTCACCAGCCCCGAAACTCTGATTTACTCTGATTTTTACTTCACAGGTGTTGCCAGACCTGCTGAGCTTTTCCAGAAACTTGTTTTTGTTCCAGCTTTGAGTCCCCTGGTTGTGCTGTCACTGTAGAACTGTGTCGCCATTCTCTGGCACCATCTAGTCTCTACCACCAACGAAAATGGCATGAATCCACACTGGGCCGATCTCAGAAATGCAACCGCCAATGAAGATACGGGATCCCAGACTGGGCATTGGGACTAAACTCGCGTCCCTCTGACACCGCCAGGAACACAAACTCACCTCCCTCCGTCACCACCCGGAATGCAAACTCACCTCTCTCCACAAGAAGGTAAGTCATGTTAAAGTAAAGAAAAAAGAGAAATAAGAAATAAAAAGGAAAAGCAGGCAGTGCGAATGAGCTCTGGGCACCTGGGCTCAGAAACCTGAACATTGCTCTGTTACTGTGCCACTATCTTGACCATAAGCCATTCTAGCTGATACTCTGGCAATGATTAGATAGCTAAAATAAGCAATCGATAAAAACAGTCCCACACAACAGGCCAACAGCAGAGGGACATTGAAGAAGAAGGTGCGTTCAACCATATTAGCAACTGCAGCTAGGCCCAGACTGACAATGGGGCAATGTTTATCCTCGTCACACTTACATAAGATATAATTTGTGACTTTGATAAGAAGCATTTGACACTGTTGCAATCTGATTGGAGAGATTCATGCAAGGAATTCTGGGAGGCACCAGATGAAATACCAACCTTACAACATCAGAGCTGTTGAAGGCCAATCGACCCGTTAAGCCTGCCCTGCCGTTCAATAAGATGGTGGTTGATCCAATTCTGTTCTAAATTCCACATTCCAGCTAATCTTCCTCCACTGACTTGGATTCACCTGCTGAGCAAGAATATCTGCCATAAAATATTATCATTTAATTTCAAAAAAATACCTTATTTATGAAAAAAATGCATTAGTCAGAAATGCAGTTCAGCTCTGCACAGCAGCATATCAAGGAAACAAACAAACATCGGAGTTTCACTCTATCCAAACAAACCAAAGGCATCTTTTACTTGAACTGGATTACATTTACATGCATTTGAGGCACCAGCAGGGTCCAATAATTGAACTGCCCCCATTTATCTTCGGCAGGGAGACCTCAGACAGTGCTCTTCTATCTTAAAAATATTCAGAATCAACAGAGCTACATCAAGGGAGGTCATGTTTGATATATCTGTTAGAATTCTTTGACGATGTAACAAGCACATTAAATAAAGGAGTGCCACTAGACCCTTCAGTCCAACCAGTCCGTGTCAAACATAATCCCAAACTAAACTAGCCCTACCTGCCTGCTCCTGGCCTATATCCCTCCAAATCTTTCCTATTCATTTACTTATCCAAATGTCTTTTAAATGTTATAATTGTACCCACATCCACCACTACCTCAGTAATTTTATTTCACATGCGAACTACCCTCTGTATAAAATATTTGTCACTCATGTCTTTCTTAAATCGCTCTCCTCTCGCCTTAACAATGTGCCCCCCAGTCTTGAAATTCCCCATCTTAAGGAAAAAAAACTCTTTAGAACTGAGATGAGGAGGAAATTCTTCAGTCAGAGAGTAGTTTATCTGTGGAATTCTTTGCAACAGAAGGCTGTGAAGGCCAAGTTATAAGTGCACTTAAGGCAGAGATAGATAGACCTCTCCACCTATCCTCTCCTCTATCCATCTTCTATCCGCGCCCCCCCCCCCCATTTATTTCAGAACCCTCTTCCCCTCTCCCATTTCTGATGAAGGGTCTAGGCCCGAAACGCCAAGCTTTCCTGCTCCTATGATGCTGCTTGGCCTGCTGTGATCATCCAGCACCACACCTTGTTATCTCGGATTCTCCAGCACCTGCAGTTCCTACTATCTCTGATAGATAGATTCTTGAGTAGTAAGGGGATAAAGGTTTATGGGGAGAAGGCAAGAGAATGGAGTTGACAAACATATCAGCCATGATCAAATGGCAGAGCAGACTTTACGGGCCAAGTGGTCTAATTCTGCTCAGATATCTTTTGGCCTGATGGTCATACAAATTGAACACCTAATGGATAACCGTTTGATTTGTTCACTCGTTAAATCACCCCAACATGAACAAAAAAAATTCTCACCAGGCGGTCTCACTGTCACATGGTGTTTTAAAAGAAATCACCACAGCCTCAGAAAGACTTACAAGTTTATCATTAAATCTCTTCAGACACGCAGAAAACCCCATATGCTACTAGTTCAAATTCAAAATTCCAAACTCAAAAATAAATGATATTAAAATGTATATAAACCTCATTTCTAATATCACAGGATACATCACCATTGGTGTTTAAAAGTATTTCAGATTGGAGCATTGAGGTAGAACCAATTATGTGACAAAATGGTCAGAGTTAGGATGATTCAGTCATATTTCGTGCTTGGAGAAAAATTCAATTATGATAAACAAAATCCAAGCCAATAGATCTGTCACAGTTCAACATCCAACCTCAATTAAGTGAATTACTTCTGCACGGATTCTCATGTTGTAGCATTTAGAAATCTAAGTTTTCTCCCAAAAGCTCTGCAGATCATTAGCAATGATTGCCTTTTCCTTTGATTGTTCACTTTGAGAAGAGACGCGAAATTCTTTCAGCACCAGTTCCATTTTTCTATAATTGGTGAGTACCAGTTTAGCTTGTTATCCTGACTGCTGATGCAGAAGCAAAGAATAGAAACTAATTCCGTTCAAGTTACTGGCAGACTTAATGTAATAAAAACAGAAAGTACTGGACAACCCTGCGGCTCTGGCATAATCTATGGAGAGAAAAATCAAGTTGGGCTCAAAATGCTTACTTTGCTTCTCTCTCCACAGATGCTGCCAGACCTGCTGAGTTTCTCCAGAATTTTCTGTTTTTATTTCACATTTCCAGCAGTTGCAATCTTTTGCTTTCATTTGAGTGGCAGATTTAACAATTCATTTGGATTTAAAACAAAATGTCTGCTAATAATGGTTTTATTGTTAACTTCCAGCAAATAGACAATAGAGAATAGACAATAGGTGCAGGAGTAGGCCATTCGGCCCTTCGAGCCAGCACCATCATTCATTATGATCATGGCTGATCATCCACAATCAGTATCCTGTTCCTGCCTTATCCCCATAACCCTTGAATCCATTATCTGTAAGAGCTCTAGCCATCTCTTTCTTGAAAGTATCCAGAGACTTGGCCTCCACTGCCTTCTGGGGCCGAGCATTCCATATATCCACCACTCTCTGGGTGAAGAAGTTCTTCCTCAAATCTGTTCTAAATGGCCGACCCCTTATTTTTAAACTGTGTCCTCTGGTCCTGGACTCACCCATCAGCGGAAGAATGCTCCCTGCCTCCAGAGTGTCCAATCCTTTATATAATCTTAAAATAATCTTAAATGTAGTTTATATTCTGAGGTGATGGCCTAGTGGTTTTATTACTGGACTGTTAATTCAGAGACTCAGACAACGATCAACTGTTTGTTTGCCCAACTGTTCAATTCTCTCTTTAGGCTCTATCCTATCATTTGCTCCACACCCCACCCACCTCTCTATTTTCTGCATATAAGCTGATGTTTTCCCAGCCGCCATCAGTTCTGAGGAAGGGTCACTGGACCCGAAACACTAACTCTGTTCTTTCCATCTCAGATGCTGCCAGACCTGCTGAGCTTTTCCAGTAACTTTGTTATTGTTCCTGTGTTTAACGTTCTGAGGATGTGAGTATGAATTCTGCCATGATAGGTGGTGGAATTTGAATTCAATTAAAAAATATCTGGAATTAAGAATCTAATGATGGCCATAAATCAATTGTTGGAAAAACCCATCGAGTTCACTAATGTCCTTTAAGGGAAGGAAACTGCTATCTTTACCTGGTCTGGCCTACATGTGACTCCAGACCCACAGCAATGTGACTGACACTGAACTGCCCTCAGGGCAATTAGGGATAGGCAATAAACGCTGCCTGGCCAGTGACATCCTCATCCTGTGAATGAATAAAGAAAAAAAAAATTGAATTCTAGTATTGCATTCTTTTTTGGCAATGGTCTCCCCAGTTCTCACAACATACAACACCAATTGAAGCAAAAACCACTGACAACATATCAGTAAAACCTTCAATATTTACAGAGCTATGGTGCAACGTACAATACTGAAGGCAAAATTAGTCATCAGCTAATAAGCCAGCACATTCCCTGACTCCTGCTGACTTGTTAAAATTTTTAAGGAATCTCTTGTTTATTAGTTGCTGAGAACTTTCCTCCCTTCCCCGTCCCTTTTCATAAGGTGAAATGTTTATTGTGTTGAGAAATGGAAGTTGTCATATCAGGTAATGGTTCTGTGAGAGTAAACGTGTGAGAGTAAACGTGAAAACTACACTGAATTACACTTTTTCTGATGATGTCACACAATCCCAGGATGGAGACCCGTGCATTCCAGCACGAGGTGCTGACGGAAACAGAGATGTTATCTCTCTGTCCTGATCGCATTAACTAATTAGACCTAACTAATCAATGTACCAATTGCTATCATGCAACAAAATATCACTTGTTATGCAGGACTAGTGCGTCTCTGAGCTAGGGTTGACTGGTTCTATCCTCTACCATAAATAACCAGACAAATCCTGAGACTTACCACAGTAAGAAGGTTTAGTGGCAGTGCACATTGCCAGAGGTTGACAACTTTGAGCCCAATTGAACATGGTGATAAGGAGTAGGCGCTGTTGCTGGAATACCTCAAAGTGGTACCTAAGATCAGCAAATAGCAACACTCCAGAAAAAAAAAAGACCTCAGAGATGGTAAGATGCAGACAGCAAAAAGCAAAGCAGGCTTGGAAGAAAGTAAAGATTAGCCCCATTCAGAAGACACAGAGTCATTAGAGAAGGAGGCTGATTGGAAAAAGCTGGGAGTAAATTTAGAATTCCCAAGGGCAAGATGAAAATCCTTTACAATAAAGACACAGAAGACCAGGCTAGGAATTACTACCAGTGGATTACTACCAGTGCCATGTGATAACAAGGTAAGAAATAGGGAGAGAGTGCAGCTAAACACGTGGCTACAGGGCTGGTGTAGGAGGGAGGGCTTCCATTACGTAGATAATTGGATCACATTCTGGGAAAGGTGAGACCTGTACAGTAAGGATGGGTTGCACCTGAACCAGAAGGGCACAAATATCCTGGGAGGGAGGTTTGCTCGAGCTGTACGGGATGGTTTAAATTAGTTTGGCAGGGGGTGGGGAACCAGATTTATAATTCAGAGGATGAGGTAATCGGCATTCCGACAGACACAACAGGGAGTGAGGTGGTTTATAAAGAAATGCGGTCGATGGAGCCTAATTGCGGACACCAAGAGGGTTTGAGGTGTGTATACTTCAACGCTAGAAGTATCAGAAATAAAGCGGATGAACTTAGAGCATGGGTCGGTACTTGGATCTACGATGTTGTGGCCATTACAGAAACTTGGATAACTCAGGGACAGGAATGGTTGTTGGAAGTTCCGGGATTTAGAGGCTTTAAAAGAAATAGGGAGAGTGGAAAAATAGGTAGGGGAGTGGCATTGCTAGTCAGGGCGAGTATAGCAGCTACTGAAAGGCAGTTCGAGTATGACATGTCTACAGAGTCAGTTTGGGTTGAGGTCAGGAACAAGAAAGGAGCAGTCAATTTGTTGGGGGTTTTCTACAGACCCCCTACTAGTTGCAGAAAACTAGAGGAGCAGATTGGGATGCAGGTATTGGAAAGGTGCAGAAGTCACAGGGTTGTAGTCATGGGTGACTTCAACTTTCCAAATATTGATTGGAGACATTTTAGTTGTAATAGATCAGATGGAGTGGATTTTGTCCAGTGCATTCAGGAAGGATTCCTGACACAGTATGTAGATACACAAACACGAGGAGTGGCCAATTTGGATTTGGTGCTTGGCAACGAACCAGGCCAAGTGTTAGACCTGTTCGTAGGAGAGCATTTTGGCGGTAGTGATCATAACTCTGTTACTTTCACGATAGTCATGGAAAAGGACAGGTACACAAGGCAGGGTAAAGTTTACAATTGGGGGAAGGGTAATTACAATTCAGTTAGGCAAGAACTGGGTAACATAAATTGGGAACAGATGCTGTCAGGGAAGACCACCACAGAAATGTGGAGATTGTTTAAGGGATGCATACTGCATGTGCTCGATACATTTGTCCCGAGCAAGCAGAGAAGATGCGGTCCAGTGAGGGAGCCACGGTTCTCGAGAAAGGTCAAATGACTGGTTAAGACGAAGAAGGAAGCTTATGTAAGGTTTAGGACAAGAGGAACGGAAAAGGCTCTGGAGGGATACAAGTTAGCCAGGAAGGAGCTGAAGGAAGGGCTTAGGAGAGCTATAAGGGGGCATGTGAAAACCTTGGCGGGTAGGATCAAGGAAAACTCCAAGGCTTTTTACACATATGTGCAGAATAAGAGAATGACCAGAGAAAGGGTAGGGCCGGTCAAGGATTGTAAAGGGAATTTGTGCACAGAGCCTAAAGAGATAGAAGTCCCTAATGAATACTTTTCTTCAGTATTCACAACTGAGAGGGACCTAGTTGTAGAGGAGGACATTGTGAAACAGGCAGGTAGGTGAGAGGAGGTTGATGTTAGTAAAGAAGATGTGCTAGGAATTCTGAGGAAGTTGAAGATAGATAAGTCCCCTGGGCCTGATGGGATTTATCCAAGGATTCTATGGGAAGCGAGGGACGAGACTGCAGGGCCTTTGGTGATGATCTTTTCGTCCTCACTGTCCACGGGTATAGTGCTGGAAGATTGGAAAGAGGCAAATGTCATTCCCTTGTTCAAAAAAGGGAACAGAGATAACCCCAGAAATTATAGGCCAGTTAGTCTTACGTTAGTGGTGGGCAAATTATTGGAAAGGGCTCTGAGAGACGGGATTTAGGATCACTTGGAAAGGCATAGCTTGATTCGTGATAGTCAGCATGGATTTGTGAGGGGTAGATCATGCCTCACAAACCTTTTTGAATTCTTTGAAGAAGTGACCAAAAACATGGATGAAGGTGGAGCAGTGGATGTGGTATACATGGATTTAAGTAAGGCGTTTGATAAGGTTCCCCAGGTAGGCTCATGCAGAAGGTAAGGAGGCATGGGATAGGGGGAAATGTGGCAGATTGGATTCAGAATTGGCTGACCCTTAGAAGACAAAGGGTGGTAGTGGACGGAAAATATTCAACATGGTGCTCAATTACGAGTGGTATACCACAAGGATCTGTTCTGGGTCCTCTTCTATTTGTGATTTTTGTAAAGGATTTGGATGAAGGAGTGGAAGGGTGGATTAGCAAGTTCGCGGACGATACAAAGGTGGGTCACGCTGTGGACAGTGCGGAGGGCTGTTCTGGGTTACAAAGGGACATTGATAAAATGCAAAGCTGGATTGAGAAGTGGCAGATGGAGTTTAACCCTAAAAAGTGTGAGGTGATTCATTTAGGAAGGACAAACATGAAAGCAGAATACAGGGTTAACAGAAAGATTCCTGGCAGTGTGGAGGAGCAGAGGGATCTTGGGGTTCATGTTCACAGTTCCCTGAAAGCTGATACCGAGGTGGATAGAGTTGTTAAGAAGGCGTACGGTGTGTTAGCTTCCATTAATAGACGGATTGAGTTCAAGAGCCGTGAAGTTATGCTCCAGCTATACAAAAGCCTGGTTCGGCCACATCTAGAGTATTGTGTCCAGTTCTGGTCGCCTCATTACAGGAAAGATGTGGAAGCATTAGAAAAGGTGCAGAGGAGATTTACGAGGATGTTGCCTGGAAGGGAGGGAAGGTCTTACGAGGAAAGTTTGAGAGAGCTAGGGCTTTTCTCTTTAGAACGACAAAGGATGAGAGGTGACTTGATAGAGGTGTACAAATTGATCAGAGGTATAGATAGAGTAGACAGCCAGAGACTTTTCCTAGGGTGGAGGTAGCTTTTACGAGGGGACATAGTTTTAAAGTGAAAGGAGATAGATATTGGGGAGACGTCAGAGGTAGTTTCTTTACTCAGAGAGTGGTAGGGGCGTGGAATGCATTGCCGGAGAGGGTAGTGGAGTCGGCCTCACTAGGGGCATTTAAGCAGCTATTAGATAGGCATATGGATGACAGTATAAGGCAGCGGTGGAGCTTAGATAGACCTTAGGTTTAGGATAAAAGTTTGGTACAACATCGTGGGCCGAAGGGCCTGTACTGTGCTGTACTGTTCTATGTTCTAAGTGTGGGGGAGTACTTACACTCCATCACCATCATGGCTAAGCACCTCCAGTTGGACATAGAACAAGGACCAGAAAATTAATTTACAGAGACTGCAGGATCAGAAATCTCAGACTTTATCTGAGGTCAAAAAGACAAATATAAAAGATTTGAAGAAAGACTCAAACAGAAAAAATAGCAGAATCACAATACTTTTAGAAGATTGTGACACATGTTTGAAATTGTGACTTTGGCAAGAATATTTATGAAAATCTCAGCTGCAGAGATTTCTTGACAAGAGACCTGCAAGGGGGCATAGATTCTATTTGGACCGCGAAAGGTGGGAAAACATCCACATTGCCTGTATAGAAGGGATCCTTCATTTTTGGCTGCAGAAGGCAGGAAAACTGCTCAGAAAACAGGAAACCAACACTTTCATTGTTGAAAAATGCATTAAAACCCCAGTATGATGTAAAATAAATCCCAAGACTGACTAGCAGGACAGCTCAGTCTGACCACAGCACATGCAGCCCAACAGTTATGAGGAAAGGTCACTTGACTCGAAATGTTAACTTTGATTTTTATCCATAGATGCTACCAGACCCTCTGAGCTTTTCCAGCAATTTCTGTTTTTGTCGTTAGTAACCCTACATACAAGTTTTAGCCACCTTATGAACATGCCTTGCCATTTACACCTTAACTTAGGTAATTTACAAAATCTCAGACTAAATGGTCAAATATTTTGCAGACATTTATGCTGAAGATGAGAGAACCTATATTTAAGGTGAGAAACGAGTGATTTAGAGGAAATTAAGAAAGATTTTTTTCACCAAGAGGGTGGTTAAAAAATGGAAGGTGCTCCTGAGAGACTGGTGGATATAAATACTATCACAACATTTAAAAAGTATATGGATGAGTATTTAAAATGACAATGCATAATAGGCTATGGAGCAAGTGCAGGTAAATGAGATTTGTTTAGTTTGGTGTTTGTTGGACAGCATAGACATGGTGGGCTGAAGGGCCTGTTTCTATGCTGTGTGACTCTGTATGCTCATGCAAACATTACCTTGATCAACCTTATGATCTTTTATCAGATAACTAAATCAACTTAGTCAGATCATAGAATCATAGAATCCGTACAGTGTGGAAACAGGCTATTTGGCCCAACAAGTCCACACCGACCCTCTGAATCCTCCCACCCAGACCCATTCCCCTGATTTTCCCATGTCTAACCCCACTACCCTAGACATCCCTGAACACTACAGGCAATTTAGCATGGCCAATCCACCTACCCTGCACATCTTTGGACTGTGGGAGGAAACCGGAGCACCTGGAGGAAAACCACGCAGACACAGGGAGAATGTGCAAACTCCACACAGACAGTCGCCTGAGGCTGGAATCGAACCCAGGTCCCTGGCGCTGTGAGGCAACAGTGCTAACCACTAAGATTTTATCCAGCTTAATGATTTCCACATTTGCCTTGCCACTAACACTCAGATTACTGGCCTGTAATTTGCTACTTTATTCCTTTTGTTGAGCAGAAGCTGATCCACTTTTTCTTGTCATCTATATAAATGATTTGGGTGTGAATGTAGGCGTATGGTTAGTAAATTTGCAGATCACACTAAAATTGGTGGTGTAATGGACAGCAAAGGTTACCTCAGTACAGCGAGACCTTGACCAGATGGGCTGATGGGCTGAGGAGTGGCAGGTGGGAGTTTAATCTAGATAAGTGTGATGTGCTACATTTATGGTAGGGCAAATCAGGCCAGGACTTATACACTTAATGGTAGGGTCCTGGGGAGTGCTGCTGAACAAAGAGACTTCTTGGATTGTAGGGTCATAGTTCCTTGAAAGTAGAATCACAAGTAGATAGATTAGTGAAGAAGGCGGCACTTGCCTTTATTGGTCAATGCATTGAGTATAGGAGTTGAGAAGCCATGTTGTGGCTGTACAGGGCATTGGTTAGGCTACTTTTCAAATACCGCATTCAGTTCTGGTCTCCTTGCTATGGGGAGGATGATGTTAAACTTGAAAGGGTTCATAAAAGATTTACAGGGGTGTTTCCAGAGTTGGAGGGTTTAAGCTAGAGGGAGGGGCTGAATCAGCTGGAGTTCTTTTCCCTAGAGCAGTGGAGGTTGAGGGGTGACCTTTTTGAGGTTTATAAAATCATGAGGAGGAAGGAATAGGATGAATAGACAAGGTCTTTTCCCCAAGGTAGGGCAGTCCAAAACTAGACAGCATAGGTTTAAGATGAGAGGGGAAAAATTAAAAGGGACCGAAGGGGTAAGTTTTTCACACAGAGGGTGGTACATGTATGGAATGTGCTGTCAGAGGAAGTGGTGGAGGCTGGCACAATCACAACATTTAAAAAGCATTTGAATGGATATATGAATAAGAAGGGTTTGGAGGGATATGGATCAAATGCTGGCAAATGGGACTAGATTAGTTTAGGATATCTGGTCAGCATGGATGAGTTGTACCAAAAGGTCTGTTTCCGTGCTGCACAGTTCTATGATTCTATGGCACAAGAGTATGAATTTGTATCTCAACAGAAGATAGCAAGAACTGCAGCTTCTGCAGTCAGAGTCAATACAGTGTGGAGCTGGAGGAACACAGCAGGTCAGGCAGCCAGAAAGTCGACATTTCAGGTTTATACCCTTCATTAGGACTGGCCTCTCCTGATGAAGTGTATAAATCCAGAATGTCGACTTTTCTGCTTCTCTGATGCTGCCTGACCTGCTATGTTCCTCCAGCTCCACACTGTATTGTGTCTCAAGAGGTTTGTACAATTGTGACTAATTCCTCTGTCACTTCTACCATTGTTAATTCCAGCTACCCAGATTGTTCTCATCTAAATCAGATGTCATTACCAATAATGGTGATAATACCAACACTTCTAAAACATCTAGAAATTAATCTGAGGCCCACATCATGCATGGAGGTGTGGGTGTGGTAACATAGTTTAGTAATTCAGAGCCTCAGCCTAATGGTCTCAATGTGCTCAAATCCCATCATGGCTGATGGTGGAATTTGATTTCAACATTTTTTATTCATTAATGGGATGAGGGCATCACTGGCTGGGGCAGCATTTATTGCCATCCCTAATTGCCCAGAGGGCAACTGATGACCATAAATCCATTGTCAATTGTCAGGAAAAACCCATCTGGTTCACTGATGTCCTTTAGGGAAGGAAACTGCCATCCTCACCTGGTCTGGCCTACATGTGACTCCAGGCCCACAGCAACGTGGTTGACTCTGATCTGCCCTCTGGGCAATTAGGGATAGGCAATAAATGCTACCTGGCCAGTGATGTTGCTGTGGGTCTGGAGTCACATGTAGGCCAGACCAGGCAAGGCTGGCAGTTTCCTTCCCTAAAAGACATTAGTGAACCAGATGGGTTTTTCCTGACAATCGACAATGGATTCACTGCCTTCATTAGATTTTTAATTCCAGATATTTTATTCAATGCAAATTCCACCATCTGTCATGGTGGTATTTGAGCCCAGGTTCCCAGAACGTTATCTGGGTCTTTGGGTTAACAGTCCAGCGATAATACCACTAGGCCATTGTCTCCCTCTGTACTTAAAGAAAGCTTAAAGAAAGCCGGTCTAATGGTGACCTTGTAATCATTGCTAATTGTTCTAAACAAAAGATCTGGTTCACGATTGTCAATTCTGAAAGGAAATCTGGCATTCTTCCCTGGTCTGACTCCTATAGCAATGTCATTGACTCTTAATTGGTCTGTGATAAGGGATGGGTAACAAATGCTGCCCTAGCCAGAAATGTATAAATGAATAACAAAAAGTTGCTAGCTCTTCTTTTATGTCAACTTCACATCAACATATACTCATTCAATACTTTTATCATACTCATTGCTTCTTTTTTGAGTTTGAGTATTAAGACAGGTCAGAGGCAATTCGAGGAATCACAAAGTGGTGAGTGGACGATAAAGGAGTACGGGGAGGCAATGGCCCAGTGGTACTATTGCCGGACTATTAATCCAGAGATCCGGATAATGTTCTGGGGGACTTGGGTTTGAATCCCGCCACGGCAGAGGGTGGAATTTGAATTCAGTAAAATATCTGGAATTAAGAATCTAACGATGACCATAAATCCATTGTGGATTGTCAGGAAAAACCCATTTGGTTCACTGATGTAATTTGGGGAAGGAAACAGCCATCCTCAGCTGGTCTGGCTTACATGTGACTCCAGGCCCACAGCAACGTGGTTGACTCTGAACTGTCCTCTGGGCAATTAGGGATGGGCAATAAATGCTACCTGGCCAATGATGTCCTCATCCCATGAATGAATAAAAAAGAAACAAAGTAATAACAGGCCAACCAGCCTTACCTCAATGGTGGGAAAGCCGTTGGGAAATAGGTGAGCTGACAGACAGCATTAAGTTTCATTCCAACAGAAAGGAAGAGACAGCTGTTGATTTAAACAACAAATGTCGACACAAAAACGTTACAAACAACTGGGAGAATAACATAAAAGAAATGATTTGATCAAAATTGGTCCTTACTTTGCAAACTTCAGAGAGAAATAAAGTTGAAAGTAAATCACTATTTGAAAAATTATCTTGAAGTTAGTGAGTTATGAAATGAAAACCCAAGTCCTGTTTGTGGAACTGCACGTCTTATGAAAACCTTTTCCATCATTATCTTCTGAGCAGGCACCTCAATGGAAACAGAGACTGCTTTTTTTTCCAGATGTTTATCAGGTGCCTCAGGTACTGGCAATGTTGCCAGTTTAAACCAGCCGAAATAACACTAGCACTTGTTTCTTGTTTCCATCCTCCCAAACTGTCAATTTACAAAAAGCCTGCTTTTGCACTTCAGACAGAGAGCTGCAGGAAATTCCTACAGCTTTCAGCAGCAAAATATGTTTCCAATATAAAATGTTTGCATTTGGACTAGCCTCAGTTCCAAAGCTGTCAAAGCTGATACGTGCATGGGAGAACTAGCATATTCACAACAAAACACTCCTTATATGCTCATAACTCTAATAACCAACGCATTAGGATTTTGGAGTGGCTTATCAAAGTGAAATATCATTCAACAGGCTGAGCAGATCATATTTTTCAATAGCTGCTGTTTTGGTAAGAAGTCTCAGCCTGCTTGCACTGAATTTCTCTCTGCGCTATCTTACCATGGTCATTAACCCATTAAACCCTAATTGGGATGACCAATAGATGCTAGCCCAGCCAGCAATGCTTGCATTTAAATCATGGAGATGGTGCCTAGTGAGAAACGGAGGCATAATAAAGGAAGCAAACAAAGGGATTGATGATAGTAAGCTGGAGGAGAGGTAAATGCTGAATAAGAAGTGTGAATTCTTCTTCGTTTTCATTTCTGGGGATAGACTGACTACCACTATTCAATTATAAAGCCATTGACTTCCTTGACTACATTTTCACAGCCTGTTTCCTATAAGGACTCTCTTCCATTCTCCCAGCTTCTCCATCTCTAGAGCATCTGTTCTGAGGATGCCGCCTTCCACAGGGGAGCCTCATAAACACCTGCCTTTCTCCTCAACCAAACATTCCTCCCACCTCACAGTTAACAAGGCCCTTAGCCATGTGCGAACCATTTCCCACGCTTCTGACCTCACACCTTCTCTTACTTCCCACAACAAAGACCCTCTCCTCCTCACTTCGCACCATATGAGCCGCAGCATCCAAAGGATTATAAGCAGCCATTTCTGCCACCTTCATCAGGATGCCATCACCAACACATATTCCTCTCCTCTTCCTTGTCATGCTTCCACAGGGACTGTTGCCTCCAGGACACCCAGGTCCACTCCACGTCCACTCCTGCACCTCCCCACATCCCTACAGCACCTTCCCCTGCAATCACAGAAGGTGCAATGTTACCTCCTTCCTCCTTAAGATCCAAGGACCAAGACACACCTTGTAGGTAAAGCAGCCATTTATCTGCACTTCATTCAATCTAATCTACTGTATCCGCTGCTCACAGAGTGGTCTTCTCTATATAGGGGAGACGAGACACAGGTTGGCCAAATGCCTGGCCAAACACCTCCACCCTATCTGAAAAAATGACCCTGAACTGCCTGTTCCCTGCCATTTCAACACATTAGCTGTTCCCTGGCCAACATCTCTGTCTCTGGCCTGCTGCAGTGCTCCAGTGAAGCTTAATGCAAGCTGAAGGAAAACCACCTGATCTACTGCCCTTACAAGTACCTTATAGCCTTCAGGACTCAACATTGAGTTTAGCAATTTCAATGTGTGAACATGTTACCTACCTCTACACCCCCAGGGTCCTGTTCTCTATGGCTGACCACATCACAGCCACCTATTTTCAACTCTTCACTTTTCCAGTCAGCACCCATTCAACGTTTGCTTCTTTCCCAGCTTACTGTCGGTAATCCCTTTGCCTGTTTCCTTTCTTATTCTCTTTCCATGGGCATGTCTGCATCTATTCGACTCACTCATTTTCCCCCAGTCCCTATCATCAACATAAATACCACCATTTCCCATCTGCTTTCATTTCCAATGAAGGGTGACTAGACTGAAAATGTCAACTCTGTTTTTCTCTCCATAGATGTTAGCGGACCTATTAAATTTCTCTTGCAATTTTTGCTTCTGTTTCTGGTATTTAAGATTTTGGACTGTGTCAACATATTGAGTATGGACAGCCTTCCAGTTTTGATGGGAATTGGACATACACTAGAAGAACAAATGTCAGAAGCACTATAAAAGTGTCTAGGAATGTGTTTCTTCTGACAAGCATTTGCAAACTAAAGGTGGCAATCAGTGATACGACAGAAACTGGAGGACACAATGAAACAATTTCGCAAGACTATCTTGTTTGGTGGTCTCCAAACTTTTTAAGGACAAGATCACTTACTGAAGTAAATGCAACTCAGGATCAACTCTGAAGAAAATGTAGAACAAGCAGTTTATTTTTAGTGTGATATAAATCTAAGAGAATATATATAATAATTCATTTTCATCCTTAACTTACTAAGTCTCAGTGTGACCCCTGTGACTGCACATTATTTGCCAGTGCCTTGAAGTCTGCATTGTAGTTTAATGCTTGGGCTTGATTATCTTCATTTGGGAGAACGAGGTCTCACAGAGAATTTTGGAGTAAAAGTAAGCTTTCACTTTAAAAGCATAAGATGATGGGAATGGGTATTTTTCTCTGTTTATGAATCCTCAAAAATCACTGTGCTCTTTTTCAGATCAATATAATTTTTCACAAAGTGATCTCCACATCAACTCCATTGCTTTGTCAAAGCAAACACTTGATGGAATTTGATAGCTACCCAATATGTACTTGAAGGAATGGATTTAGGACAAACTTGGTTTGTTCCATCACATCCAATTCCTGAAGTCACCTGTTGAATTTCTCTGCCAACTTCCTCAGGTGAGTCCAGAGGTTTTCTGGACGTAACTATTTTTCTTCACCTTTGTTTTTTTTCTAGTATTTTCTCCAGACTCTGGAAGTGTTGCTGCGTCTTTTTTTTAATGTTGGGACGACCACAGACTCAGTTTCAATTTGAATGCATTCACAGCACTGATCATATGTACAAAATCTCTGTCCTTTTACTGCAATTCATAATTGAGCTCATTCCCATTTGCTATAACATATGTATGGAACTTAAAGGCAAGCAATCACACATTGTCTGACAGCTCATGACTCACACTATTGCTTGATTTAAGAGTAGTGATAGTTTCAGGCATCAGACCTAAAAATCTTTGCAGGGCTTTCCTTCGATTTAACTGCTTCACATCAATGTGGAGGATTAAATCACCATAGGCAGCACTGACTTCATCAAGTTTGGATTTAAACAAGCAGTGCTGAAGGATTCTTGGTCAAATCAAGTTTGCAGTCTTAACAATAACTTTCCTCACTTGAAATGCTAATACTTACTGTTGGATTATGCAGTGGCAATTGACAAAGAGAGGAAATCAGGCTCATTTCTATGAAATGGAATACAATCCGCACTTGTGCCATGCATTTTCTTTTGTTCATTCACGAGATGAGGGCATCGCTGGCTAGGCAGCATTTATTGCCCATCCCTAATTGCCCAAAGGATGATTAAGAGTCAACCACATTGCTGTGAGCCTGGAATCACATGTAGGTCAGACCAGGTAAGGATGGCAGTTTCCTTTCCTAAAGGGCATTAGTGAACCAGATGGGTTTTTCTGACAATCGACAATGGGTTCCTGGTCATCATTAGATTCTTAACTCCAGATACTTACTGAATTCAAATTCCACCATCTGCCATGGCAGGAATCAAACCCAGGTCCCCAAAACATTATCTGGCTCTCTGGATTAACAGTCCAGCGATAATACCACTAGGCCATCGCCTCCCTCATGGTTGACACGGCACTGGTTTTAATACAAACCAGTTTCTTCAACAAAATGATTTTCTCAAGCATGTGCGTTTTGAATTCAGTGTAAATTTCCTCACACCTTGTTTTCTCTTTGAGCGACAAAAGATTGAAAAGATCCATTTTTGATTTTACATCCTTAAATATCATGCGCACAAAAATAATCACCCAGGCTGTGTTAGTCTTGTTACTGGATTCATCAAACTGCTGTGATTCCCTGCATTTCCAGTCCTTCAGGTTCCGCTGTAGTTGCTGAAAAATATCTTCAAACAAAGATTCCACTTGTCTTGCGAAGTGGAATTCCCCAAGTGACATGGTCTGGATTGCACCATTAGTTTGCTTCATTTTTAAAGTCTTCAGATGAAGAGTTAATGAGCACAGTGATTACTTCTTTAATTATTTCACATCTGTGTATGATTTCTTGTACTAAATGCAAAAGGATGCTTCAGCCTTACTTTTTGTTGCTGGTTTAGAACAATATGCCTATTAAACTTTCAAAATGGCCTTCAGCTCAAATCTCTTTGTTGGTGTTGTGTACAAGAGAAAGCTTTCTTTGAATTTACTGGGCACTGTTGTATGGTGTCATTCCAAAGTCCCATTTCTACTTATCAATGTCCTTTGATGACGTTTATGAAAAACGCTCTTACTTTTACCAATTGTAAACAGGCATTGATTTTCCCATACTGTGTGGAAGTTGCAAATTTTTGGTTTCTGTTTAGATGGTCCAGGTTCATCACTTATCATTATTACTTCACCTTGTAGCTCATAAAATCACTCTGCCACTGGTCACGCTGCTTGTAGACCTCTGGATCCAAGCTCCTGGAACATCCAGAATGTTGCTGGCTGCGTTCAAGTGTGGAAGGATGGGAGGTCATTTCTGTGGATATGATTGATTTGATTTATTGTCATGTGTACCTCGGTACAGTGAAAAGCTTTGTTTGCAAGCAGTACATGTAGATCATAGTAAGCAAGGGCATACAGATCATAGGGTGAAAAAAACTTTGGACAGAGTAAGGCATACACAGGTTATGCCACACAGGGCGTGCACTAAGCAAGATCACATTAGCAAGATCAGCTTTACTTGAAGTTACAGAGTCCATTCATCAGTTTAATAATGGCAGGAAAGAAACAGTTCTTACACCTGCTAGTTCATGTGTTCAGGTTTCCGTATCTTCAGCCTGACAGAAGAGGGTGTAGGAGAACATTATCAGGGTGGGATGGATCTTTGATGATGTCGGCAGCTTTTCCATGGCAATGAGACATGTCAAAAGAGTCGATGGATGGGAGGTTGGCTTAGGTGATGGCCTGGGCTGTACACATAACCTTCTATAGTACTTATGGTAATGGGCAGAGCAGTTGCCATGCCAAGCCTTTGTGCACCTAGACAGTCTGCTTTCTATGGTGCATCTGTAAAAGTAGGCGAGGGTCCTTATGGACATGCCAAATTTCCTGAGCCGCCTGAGGAAGAAGAGGCATTGTTGTGCCTTCTTGACTGTCATATCCACATGGGAAATCCAGGGCAGGTTGTCAGTTATTATCACCCTTAGGAACTTGACACTCTCATAACGGCCTGGTATGGCAACTGCTCTGTCCAGGACCATAAGAAATGATTGAAGGTGGTGTGCGCAGCCCAGACCATCATGAAAGCCAACCTTCCATCCATGGACTCTATTTACATGGCTCACTGCCATGGAAAGGCAGCCAACATCATCAAAGATCCATTACACCCCGGTAATGATCTCCTACAGCATCTTCCATCAGGCAGAAGATACAGAAGCCTGAACACACACACCAGCAGGTTGAGGAACAGCTTCTTCCTGGCCATTATCAGACTGATGAATGAGCTCTCTCGCCTCAAATAACGCTGATCTCACTAACGCTGATCTCTCCTAGCGCACATCCTGCGCAATGTAACCTGTACACCTCTGTCTAAGTCTTTTTGATTTTTACATCCTTGCTTACTATGACCTGCCCATATCGCTCGTAAACAGAGCTTTTCACTGTATTTCAGAACACATGGTAATCAGTCAACCCTTTCAACCTCTGCTACTTTGATGTGGACGGGTGTGTGTTCTCCCATTTTCTTTGTGAAGTCAATGATCAGTTCTTTAGTTTTGCTGACATTGAGAATGAGGTTGTTATCACTCCACCACATCACCACGCCCTTGTTTGGAATCCGTCCTACCACAGTGGTGTAGTCAGTAATCTTGTAGATGGTGTTCGTTTGGAGTTTGGCAACACAGATGTCGGTGTACAGGGAGTACAGTAGGGGGCTGACAACGCATCCTTGGGTGGGTTCCAGTGTTGAGTGTTATTGTGGAGGAGGTGCAGTTGTCTATCTTCACTGAGTGCAGTTGCAGAAGGTGGAACCGAGACCTAGGTCTCGGAGTTTTGAGATCAATCTGGAGGGGATAATGGTGTTGAAGGCGGAGCTGTGGTCGAAGAACAGGAGTCTGAAATAGGTGTCCTTGTTGTCCAGATAGACCAGGGATGAGTGTAGAGCAAGGGAAATGGCGTCCGCTGTGGACCTGTTACATTGGTAGGCAAATTGCAGGGGATTGAGGCAGGCTGGGAGACTAGAGCTGATGTGGGCCATGACCAGCTTCTCAAAGCACTTCATGATCATTGAGGTCAGGGCTATTGGGCGGTCGTCATTAAAGCACACTGCATGTGTTTTAGAGATAAAAGGTACTGCAGATGCTGGAGAATCCGAGATACCAAGGTGTGGGGCTGGATGAACACAGCAGGCCAAGCAGCATCATAGGAGCAGGAAAGCTTGACGTTTCGGGCCGAGACCCTTCATCAGAAATGATGAAATCATCAGAATCAGAAATTGCATTTCTGATGAAGGGTCTCGGCCCGAAACGTCAAGCTTTCCTGCTC
>JAHRHZ010000249.1:14327987-14357414 GCA_024137785.1 Ginglymostoma cirratum
AGGGAGGTGGAGATGAGCTGGGCTGGTTTTGGGATGCGGTTGGGGGAGGGGAGATTTTGAAGCTTGTGAAATCCACATTGATGCCATTCTCTCTCCCTATTTATTTCAGAACCCTCTTCCCCTCCCCCATTTCTGATGAAGGGTTTAGGCCCGAAACGTCAAGTTTTCCTGCTCCTATGATGCTGCTTGACCTGCTGTGTTCATCCAGCCCCATGCTTGTTATCTCGGATTCTCCAGCATCTGCAGTACCTTTTATCTCTTATGCCTGATGATTGAGATGCACAAGGCGATGGAGCACAGGCTAGTGGGGATGTCAACTGGCAGAAGCTCTGTCATTGACCCACCAATCACAATCTGTGTTGGAAAACACAAGCCTAGATACCGGTTACTTTCAACTGTAGGCAAGGAGAACTGTAACTGATAGAACCTAGGACAGAAATACTGTTGGTAATTTTGAGAAACAGACAAATGAACCCAAGAAATGCTCACAGTGCAGTCAATTGATATTTCAGGTGCCATTCAAACCGACACTAAACTACAAACTGTCCCAGACACTATAATTAAGTATTCAAAACTGAACATGAACTGGAGTATTTGGAGGAAGAAGATGGAGATAAAGATAAAGGAGAGAGCAGTGCATTGGTCACAAGAAGTTTTAAGCCAGTGATAAAATTAATAGTGACCGAGTCTTTCAATTGTGCTGTAAAAGGCGATCTTTTTGAAACATGCACAATCCTCTGGAGACTTGTCAGGGGAGATATGGACAGTCGTTTCTCATTGTGAGTGATTCTAGGACCAGAGGGGATAATTTCAGAAAAAGGGGCTGTACATTTACGACAGAAATGAGGAGACTTCTCTCAGAGGGTTAAGTGAATCTGTGGAACTCTTTACCACAGAGGGCCGTAAGAGGGATTATTAAGCACGTTCAAGGCTTTGAAAGACTGAGATAGATTTTTAATCAGTAAAGGAGTCAAGGGCTATGAAATAAAGACAGGAAAGTGGAGTCAAGTATTATCAGATTAGCCATGAATTAAGTGAATGCAGGAGCAGACTTGATGGGTTGAATGGTTTATTTCTGAACCTATGTCTTCTGGTCTTATTAGACAGTGGTTGTGTGTCTATGGTGGAATAGACTGGTTAAAATGATGCCTGGACCTTCTGAGTAAAAAAGATTCAGACAAAGTTAATGCATTTGACAATTCCACAATTTGAGATTTGGGGAATGATAACACACTAAACTCTTTGAAAATGGTTGTTATTTCTTGTCAAATAGCTGAGTAATAAACTGGTTAATAATACACTTATTAGCACACATGCAGTTTACCCTTTTATTAAGTAGAAGAAAGCCCTGATGAAACTGAATATAGAAAATAATGAAACCATTATATTTGGAAAATCTGTGAATCACGACACTATTGTATGCCTTTCATGGAATATAACCCAATCATTAAAGAAAATAAAGAAGTGATAGTGATATTAGATTGCTTGGAATGGATTACAAATTTGCAGATTCTAAAGGAGTTAAGCAAAATAATGAGGGACCAAATACCTCTTATGCCTATCAGTAGTTGGAAAAATGCCAGATGCCATTGTAAAAAATCTGATCTCAGAGAATTAAGAACAGTGATGCAACTGGAAAGAGTCAGTATGAAATTACAAAAAGAAAATCATGCTTGACAGATCTGCTGGATGTAAGTAGTAATGTTGATAAGGGGGAGCAAATGGAAGTCTCTCATACCATTAGAAACATCTTCTCCATGTCCACTTTATCTAGGACTCACAGTATTCTGTAAGTTTCAATGAAATCACTTTTCCCCAATCCTTCTAAACTCCATTGAGATCAGATTTAGGGTCTTCAACTGCTCCTCATATGACAAGCCCTTCATCCTCAGGATTGTTGTAAACTTCCTCTGAACCCCCTCCAATGTCAACACATCCTTCCTTAGATATAGGGCCCAAAACTGCTGACAATATCCCAAAAGCAGTAAATTCCTGTTTTTGGCACTCAGGGTCTTCTTTTATTCAAAAGAAAGTAGCTCCATATTTCTGTTAAGAGATTCATTTCAGGGGTCCCTTAGAAATACACAGGGGTATTTCCATTCCGACAGTTGTTTCATAGCACTGATCTGTCAGAGGGAACTTAAACATTCAGGCAGCATTTTTGATAGCAGCTAAGTGTGATTGTAGAGCATTGTCAAGGTTGAGTGTCGGATAAATAGAGGGCCAGTGGGTCAGTTAAGTCAATTGTCAATCAGATAGGATGTCAGTGTTCCAGTTAAGTATGGTGCCAGGCAGTAAGTTGCCAGATAAATAGGAATTAGGGTGCAATCTAATTCAGGTCGGGGTAGGATGCCAGATTGGGACAGGGTGGATAAAGATGGATCTGCTTGGGAGTTAGAACAAATGGGGATGGGGCACGGGGTCAGATCTGGTGGTGGCTGCTGGCCAGATCAGGTCTGGGGGCAGAGGTAGGGTGGGGTGGTGGTTTTGGTCTTCTCCAACAGGGCTCTTGGAGGGCCAGGTCCAGCGGAGGGGAGAATTCGAATGCAGGTCAGTTTTTGGGGTGGGGGGAGAGGGGGCAGGGGGCATACTGTTGCTGTACAGTATGAACGGTGCTGGGATGGGGACTTTGGTGAGAGTTGTGTCAGGTCCTGGGCTGGGGATGGGTATCAGCTCCTGGGAAAGGAAATGTGTTGGATTCCAGGTGGGGCTGTCATGTCAGGGTCTGGGTCATGTGAGTGAGATAATTATGGGGTATAATTAATACTTCCCCAGGTGTTAGATTATGTATTTATTATGTATTTAGTTTAAGATTTCATTGGTCTCTACTTAATTTCATTGCAACCATCTGATGTCTCCAGTTTTGAGACTTTCAGAGGATTTCAAGCATAAAGAATGCACCCAGAGGAAAATTTAATTTCCCAGATAATTCCTTCAGACGATGCTGCAATGGGGATTCTGCAGGGTCCCCATGCTCAATCTGGTCTACACTGGAACAACAACTCTCTGGCCAGCGAGAAACCTGTCTGTGGTGATTGTAACAAGATCAGCCAGGTAGACCTCATAGAATATGACTTCCCTGATTGGGGCTGTTAACCTGGTCCAATCAGAGCGTCCTGGCTGACAGATAGAAACAGTAGTGTCAGTAGTGTGAGCGTGCTCACTCCAGGAGCCAGCTCTGAAATAGCTGGGTAGGTGTATTATAAATGTGTAAATAAAGGGTGACTTGATGATGGGATTCTGGCCTTTTTGGCCTTTGTGGAGTTAACAAAAACAAAGAACAAAGAAAATTACAGCACAGGAACAGGCCCTTCAGCCCTCCATGCCTGCAGTGGTATACTGCCCGTCATAACTAAATCTTCCGGGGACCATATCCCTCTATTCACATCCTATTCATGCATTTGTCAAGATGCCCTTTAAAAGTTACCATAGTATCTGCTTCCACTACCTCCCCTGGCAGCAAGTTCCAGGCACCCACATTCCTTTGTGTAAAAAACTTACCTCATACATCACCTTTAAACCTTGCCCCTTGCACCTTAAACCCATGGCCCCGGTAATTGAATCTTCCATCCTGGGAAAAAGCTTCTGATTGCCCACTCTGTCCATGCCCTTCATAATCTTGTAGGCCTCTAACAGGTCGCTCTCAACCTCCGTCGTTCCAGTGAAAACAACCCAAGTTTCTCCAATCTCTCCTTATAGCTAATGCCCTCCATACCAGGCAACATCCTGGTAAATCTTTTCTGTACCCTCTCCAAAGCCACCACATCCTTCTGGTAGTGTGGCAACGAGAATTGAACATAATATTCCAAATGCGGCCTGACTCAGGTTCTATAAAGCTGCAACATTACCTGAAAATTTTTAAACTCAATGCCCTGGCCGATGAAGGCAAGCATGCCTTTTTCCTAGGGTGGAGGTAGCTATTATGAGGGGACATAGTTTTAAAGTGAAAGGAGGTAGATATAGGGGAGACGTCAGAGGTAGGTTTTTTACTCAGAGTGGTAGGGGCCTGGAATGCATTGCTGGAGAGGGTAATAGAGTTGGCCTCATTAGGGACATTTAAGCTGCTATTAGATAGGCATATGGATGATAGTATAAGGTAGGGGTGGAGGTTAGATAGACGAGATAACAAGCATGGGGCTGGATGAACACAGCAGGTCAAGCAGCATCATAGGAGCAGGAAAACTTGACGTTTCGGGCCTAGACCCTTCATCAGAGCTGGCTCCTGGAGTGAGCACACTCACACTACTGACACTACAGTTTCTATCTGTCAGCCAGGACGCTCTGATTGGACCAGGTTAACAGCCCCAATCAGGAAACTCATATTCTATGAGGTCTACCTGGCTGATCTTGTTACAATCACGACAGACAGGTTTCTCGCTGGCCAGAGAGTTGTTGTTCCAGTGTAGACCAGATTGAGCATGGGGACCCTGCAGAATCCCCATTTCTGATGAAGGGTCTAGGCCCGAAATGTCAAGTTTTCCTGCTCCTATGATGCTGCTTGACCTGCTGTGTTCATCCAGCCCCATGCTTGTTATCTCGGATTCTCCAGCATCTGCAGTACCTTTTATCTCTGAGGTTAGATAGACCTTAGGTTTAGGGTAAAAGTTCGGCACAACATCGTGGGTCGAAGGGCCTGTACTGAGCTGTACTATGTTCTATGTTCTATGCCGTATACCTTGTTGACTACCTTCTCCACCTGCGTTGCCACTTTCAGTGACCTGTGTATACCCAGATCCCTCTGCTTATCAGTACTCTTAAGGGTTCTGCCATTTACTGTATATTTTCTATCTGGGTTAGACCTTCCAAAATGCATTACCTCACATTTTTGCGGATTAAACTCCATCTGCGATCTCTCTGCCCAAGTCACCAATGGATCTATATCCTGAGCTATTTCACTATCCTACTATCTTTTATAATGTTGAGTGTAATGTATATTTTTATTATTTAGATGGAACTTTCCCAAAAGATAAAAAGGAACTTGTTATCTTCTAATATGGTCTGAAACAATGCCTGTGATCCAGTGGAATGAGGGAATAGGTGATGGATATATTAATGACGAGTTAATTGAGTGAGAATTGATTGTATAAATATGGAGAACAAGTAATCAGTGAGCTGTCAGTTTTATGGTGTGTGACTAAGTGAAATTAAAGCTCTCATTAAAAGTGTGGACTTGAATTCTGTTTAAACGTAGGAGTGTTTAAATCTTTTGGCGTGTAACAATACTGGACTCGAAATGTAAACTCTTTTTTTTGACTATAAGTTGCTGCCAGGCCTGCTGAGTTTCTCCAGTACTTTCTGCTTTGTTATTATTTAGATTGGAACATTACTCTGTACTTTAAAGAATTGGATGTGACACTTCAGAGGAGAATCACACTGTTCCACTTACCAGCTTGTGATCAATAACATTTGCTACTTCAATCTCACAAAATCTGACAATTTCAGTCTTGAAAATTTAAGTTAACTCAACCTCCACCACTTTTTCAGGTATAAAATTACAGATTTACACTCCCCTTCCTGTGAAGAAGTGCTCCCTGTTTTCATTCCTCATTAGTCCAACTCTAACTTTTAGATTATACTTTCATCTTCTGATTTCTTAATCAAAAGAACAAGCTTTTCTACATCTATATCAGTTTATCCTTTTATCATTCATTGCTTTTAATATATCAATTAAATCATTCTTCAGCTAGAGGAAATAAAAGACAATGTTATGACAGATTTCCTCACTGTTTTCCTTATTTGCACACTATCCATTCCACAATTAGTAATTACTTCTTTAGACGTAGGGTTCAAAACTTGAATGCTGAATTCTAAATAGTGTCTGACTAGAATATTCCCCTAGAGCATCATTGTTTTACTGTTGAATTCCAAAGCCAGGTTGCCCTTTCAATGACCTTTGTATCTGTGCCTAAGCTTTCAGTCATTTGTGCACACATGCACCTAAATCCCCTTGATCTTCCACAGTTCCTAGCATTTCATTGCAAAGAAAATATTCTGATTTATTTTCTTGCCTTGGCCGAATTGAACTCAATCTGCCATACTTTGCAACTTTTGCTTTCTATCTTTAGAACTTAAAATGATTCCTAACTTAATGCTATCAATAATTTGGAAATCCAACTCTCTCTTTATACATCAAAGGACCTGATAAATAAAGTGAAAATCTGAGGGGCATTTGTTGAGCACATTACGAGAAATTCCAATAAATAACATTCTATATCTCCTTGCTCTCAGATTCTGATCTTCCAGTTCGGTAGTCAACCATGCCAGAAGGCTGACTCCAAATCTGGACATCTTTCATCCAACTAAAAATTTTCTCTCCAGAGATGCTGCAAATGTCTGAATGACTGAATAGAATGGCTACAGTACAGAAAGAGATCACTTGGCCCATTGTGCCTGCACCAGTTCTCTGAGAGAGTAAACTAATCAGCAAGTGAAATTACAGCAAATTTGGTGAGTGAAGGAGTTAGCTGAGTCGATGAGGGAGGTGCTGTCCTATTTTCCTATCATCATCAACCTCCAGGAGGGCAGGAATTGAAAAGCTAGAGGTCTGATGCCATACAAAAGTTGACATCTTTGGAGAACTGTAAATAAATCAGAACTGTAAAAATCTGTAAGAAACTTCTGTTAGGGAGCACCTTCAAATTGCTGGAAATTAGAAAAACACTTCCTATTTAAAAAAAGCAGTGACTTAGCGGTGTGCAGGGTTCAGTGCTAGGACCATTGTTGTTTGTAATATATAAAAATGATTTGGAAGGGAATGTAGGAGGTCTGATTAGTAAGTTTGCAGATGACACAAAGATTTGGGAACTGCGGATAGTGAAAAGGATTGCCAGAGGATATGGTAGGCCATAGTTAGGCTGGAGACTTGGTTGAAGAAATGACAGATAGAATTTACTTTGGACAAGTGCGAGGCGATGCATCTTGTAAGGTTGAGTGCAGAAGGAAAATATACAGTAAATGGTAGAACCCTTAAAAGCATTAGCTTACAAAGACATCTGAGTGTACATGTCCACAGGTCCCTGAAAGTGACAACACGAGCACATAAGGTGGTCAAGAAAGCGTATTGCATGCTTGCCTTCATTGTTCAGAGCACAGAATATAAAAATTGGCATGTACTGTTGTAGTTGTACAGAACTTTTGTTACGCCACATTTGGAATATTGTGTACAATTCTGGTTGCCACACCACCAGACGGAAGTGGAGGCTTTGGAGAGGGTACAGAAACAGTCTATTAAAATGTCGCTTCCTTTGGAGGGTATTAGCTATAAGGAGAGATTGGACAAACTTGGGTTTGTCACTCGAACGTCAAAGGCTAAGGGGCAACCTGATAGTTTACAAAATTATGAGAGGACATGGATAGAATGGATAGTTAGAATCTTTTTCCCAGGGTAGAAATGTCAATTATTACAGGATATAGATTTAAGGTAAAAGGGGAAAGTTTAAAGGAGATGTGAGAGGCAAGTTTTATTACACACCATGTGGTAAGTGCCTGGAATATACTGCCAGAGGAGATGACAGTCGCAGATACAATAGCAATGTTTAAGAGGCATCTTGACAGATGCATGAATAGGCAGGAAATAGAGGGATATAGACCACATAGAGGCAAGGGGTTTTTAGTTTAGAAAGGCATCATGTGTTGGTGCAGTCTTGGTGGGCCACAGGGCCTGTTCATGTGGTGTACTGTTCTTGTTCTTTGTACTTAGGTTTAAGTAAGAAACAAGCTGTTTGGTGGTTATAGGGTTAATAGAACATATACAAAAGACAAACAAATAATTGAATAAGTTATTTAAGTGGTGAATTTTAAAAAAAACATTATTATCCTTGGCTGAGCCTTACATTCCCACTATCATAAGAACATAAGAACTAGGAGCAGGAGTAGGCCGTCCGGCCCTTCGAGCCTGCTCCGCCATTCAATAAGATGATGGCTGATCTTTTCGTGGACTCAGATCCACTTACCCGCGCTCTCACCGTATCCCTTAATTCCTTTATTGTTCAAAAAAAATCTACCTTAGCTTTAAGGTAATGCTGATAATCATCATGTTGGTAATTAAAGTCCTCCATGATAACAACTCGATGATGTTTACACCTCAGTGTAAGTTCCTTGCAGATTTGTTCCACTACAGCTCTTCAGAAGCTAATGGTCTGTAAATAACAGAAAGCAAAGCAATTGTATCCTGCTTATTGCTTAGTCTCTAGCCAGATTGATTCTGTCCTTGGACCCTTGGGAACATCTCCTTTTTCCGATACTGCAATGTTCTCCTTAACCAAAAGCCCCACTCCACCATTTGTAACCTTCCCTTTCGTTTGAACAGCTTAGGACCAAGAATATGAGAAACCCAACTTTCAGCCCTTCTTTAGGCCAGGTTTCCATTATAGCCTCAACACAATGTGTGCTGTAAATCCCCAATCTTATTAACTGTACTCCGTGTATTCACAGTATAACTGATTTAAATTTGATTTGATTTTTATCGTCACACGTACCAAGATATAGTAAAAAGTATTGTTTTGCGTGCTATCCAAGCAAATCATAGCTTACATTAAGTACATCAGGGTATTAGAACAGAATGCAGATTACAGTGTTAAGCCACAGAGAAGGTGCAGAGAAAGATCAACTCTAACATATGAGAGGTCTATTCAAAAGATAGCAGCTGGGAAGAGGCTGTTCCTGAATCTGCTGGTTCATGTTTTCAAAGTTTATGTCTCCTGCCTGACAGAAGAGGGTGGAAGAGAAAATACCCAGGGTGGGAAGGGTTTTTGATTATGTTGGCTGCTTTCCCGAGGCAGAGGGAAGTATAGATAGAGTCAATGGATGATTTAGACTTTATTACTCCTTTATTCCAACACCACCTATTAACTTTCTATTCACTATTTCAGTGCTGTCTGCCTACTACTTTTTAATTCTCTTGCATGCCTCCCATATCCTGTTATGTTTATTCAAATTCTCTTAAAAGCACTAGCAAAGTGCCCCACAAAGAAGTCAATCCTAGCTCTGTTCAGATGTAATGTTGCTGTCTTGTACAGGTGCCATCTCTCCTTAAGCTAACTCCAGTCTCCCAGGAACTAAAGCCCTCACTCCTGCACCATTTTTCCAGCCAATCAGTCATCATTTCTGAAACAGTACATTGCCCTGGGACTAATCCAGAGATTGCCTCTGTCGAGGTCCTGCTTCCTAATTTTCCTCCTTTGCTGTCTAATTCATACTGCAGACCACATCCTCCTTCTTCCCTCTGTTGCTAGTGCTAATGTGAACCATGACTTCTGGCTGTTCATCCTCTCCAGTAGAATCCTCATAGAATCCCTACAGTGTGGAAACAGGCCCTTTTCCCCAACAATGCCACACCAACCCTCACATCATCCCACCCAGACCCATCCCCCTATAACCCACCTAACCTGCACATCCCTGAATGCTATGGGCAATTTAGCATGGCCAATCCATCTAGCCTGCGCATCTTTGGACTGTGGGAGGAAACCAGAGCATCCAGAGGAAACCCACGCAGACACGGGGAGAACATGCAAACTCCACACAGACAGTCTCCCGAGGTTGGAATCAAACCCGGGTCCCGGGCGCTCTGAGGCAGCAATGCTAACCACTGAGCCACCGTGCCGCCCATGTAATGTCTTGCAGCTGCTCCAAGACATCCTTGAACCTAGAGTAGTGGAGTCGACACAACATCCTGGAATCACATTGACAGCCGCAGAAGCACCTGTCTGCCTCTCCTTGGGGTGGGTGATGATCCAGTTGCTGTGGTCTATGAAGGTACCAATGAAATAGACCGAACAAGGAAAGAGGCTCTGTTTTCATTGTTTCAGGAACTTGGCACCAAATTGAAGAGCAAAACTTCAAGTGTAATAGTCTTTGGATTATGATCTGAGGCATATGCCAATTGGCAGTGTGCATATATCATTAATGGATGTCCTGAAAACAAAAAATGTTGGAAATCAGGCAGCATTCACGGAGAGAGGGCAAGCTAATATTTCGAGTCTAGATGACTTTTTATCAGAGCTCTAACAAAGTTTGGGTGTCAGAGGGGGACAGCATTTATGAAAGATTTGTGTTGGAGAAGTGGGTTCCAGTTTTGTGGGGCACTGGCATCATCACTGGTAAAAGTGGGGCCTGTGTTGAAATCTACTTCTAATGGTACTGGGCATCTGGGTATTTGTTGGATGTGCCATGAGGTGCAGTGAGTTTACTTGACCGAGCTTATCAAACATCAATTGACATTCCTACCCCTAATTTCTGTATCATTTCTATATAACACCCCACGTGCCATTCCCAGAACAAATCAACACTCACCAGATCTCCAGGAACTGGCTAGAATCAACGGCGCAGATGCCATCTTTAAAATGCTGCTGTGAATTCGAACAAGTGTTGTTAGTCTGGATCCGCACTGCACTCGTGACATTTGCCACAGACATGCCAGGCAGGGCACAATGGGTGCTAAACTTGGCAAGGACTTTGAGGGCATTCTGGATGAGTTGTTACCCAAGTGGGATTTCCTCTTCCGGGATCAGCAGTGGAGGCTACGACTTCAGACCATGGTAGCTTGGTCTGAGGTGGTCACACAGCTTAGAGTAGTCTCAGTCATCTGGAGAAATGTCCAACAACATAGGAAGAAGGTCAACAATGATTTTCTCCACTCCATGAGGGTAAGTGCCACAATCTGGAATACTCTACACCTGCTCTATCTTTGCTACCTATTCCACCTCCTATTAAGACTCATGCTCTCCCACTCTCACTTCTTCACTCACTTACTCTCATTCCCTCCAATTCTGGACAGACTAACCTCGCGTGCCCTCTTCAATGCCTACTCACTCTCTCAGAATGCCTCCCCACCTGCCCAACAGTAACAGTTGTGCCATCCACTTTCATCTCCCACAAAACCTGCTTCTTTCTCACTCCAGGAGGAAATCAGCCCACAATAGGGCAGGAAGAGTCAAGGCGGGTAGTGGGGTGCTGTGATTCGGCTCCTTACCCTTTATGAAGAGAGAATCCTAAGTTTGATCACCCTGAGATTGCCCATTACTTTTTGAGCTGGAACCCCTAAACTAAGCTGATCCCTCTTCACTTGACTGAGGCCTGTTGATAACTATGACTCATTTCCTGGCTTTCTGTACTGTGGCAGTGGTGGAGCCAGAGCCAGAGCCAGAACGGGCCGGACCGGGCGCTGTGGTGGAGTGGGCACGGACCGGGCCCTGTGGCGGAGTGAGCACAGGCCGGGCCCTGTGGCGGAGTGAGCACAGGCTTGGCCCTCTGACATAGTGAGCACGGGCCAGGCACTGTGGCGGTGGTGGAGTGATCACAGGCCGGGCCCTGTGGCGGAGTGGGCATGGACCGGGCTCTGTGGCGGAGTGGGCACAGACCGGGCCCTGTGGCAGAGCATGCACGGGCCGGGTCCTGTGGTGGAGTGGGTATGGCTCCTGGATGGAGGCTGGCATGTGGAGGCAGCTTGGCCTCGTGTTCTGGAGCTGGTGGGTGCAGATACATGTTGGAGATGGACTGGAATTTAAGTAATTTATGGTCACTTTCTATTATCATTCTGGACTTTTGAAACTCTGTTCCCATGCTAACCTATTTTTTTTACACTGTTACAACATTGTTACAACACTGTTACAAACTTTTCACTGCACTCATTCGAGTGCACATGACAATATAGTTTTATGTAAAAGGCTACTCTACGTCTGTGTTAAACATCACAGCAGGTCAGTAATGATATGATACTGGTATTGCTGGTTGAGTGGGCCAAGCCAAGAAAGGAAAATCAGTGCAGGGATGCAGCTAGTACAAAAGTTTGTTCAGTGTGAGTGTACACCATGGCAGTGGATGAAGTGCTCAGAGATGCAGCCTGGTCTTGTCCACAAGCTGAGTGAATGTTCACAAAGCACACAGTGTTCTTGACTTTATTAATATTATCATAGGGCACATGACCAAGGAGGTTTGGTTAAACTTGTACAAGACATAGAAGCATCGAAAATAAGATTAAAAATAAGTCATTTGGCTCTTCAGGCTTGCTCCACCATTCAACATGATCATGTCTGAAGATCCAACTCAGTACATTGCTCCCACTTTTCCCCTGTACCCTTTTATCCTTTAAGCCTTAACAACTGTTTCTATCTCTTTGAAACCATTCAATGATTTGGCATTAACTGCTTTCTGTGGCAGAGTTTTCCAGACTCACCTCATATGTATGAAATGGCCTACCACTATTCTTAAAATGTAACCCCTAGTTTTGAACTCTCAAGTCAACTGAAACAACCTTACTGCATGAACCCTGTTTAGTCCCTTAGAATTTCAGGGATTGCTATGAGATCTCTCAACAGCCAGAACATAGTTCCCCAGATAAGGAGAACTGCCTACTCCAGGCATATATATTTATAGAATCATACATTTCAGAACAGGTCATTTGATCAATCAAGTTCTGCACCGACAAATTTACTCTAAATCTACTGGAAGAATACAGATGTAGAATATTTTCTAACTGGGGAACGGCTTCGCAAATCTGAAACACAAAAGGATTAGAAGTCCTAGTTCAGGATTCTCTTAAGGTTAACAGGCAGGTTCAATTGGGAGTTAGGAAGGCAAATACAACATCAGCACTTATTTCAATGGAATATAGTGAGCGGTTTTGAGCTCCATATCTAAGGAAGGATGAGCTGGCCTTTGACTGGGTTCAGATGAGGTTCACGGGAACAATTCTGGGGTTGAAGAGTTTGTCATGAGGATCGGTTGAGGACCCTGGGTCTGTACTTGATGGAGTGTAGGAGGATGCGGGAGGATCTCATTGAAATCTATAGAATACTGAGAGGCCAGGATACAGTGGACGTGAAGAAGTTTCCAATAGTAAGGGAGACTAGGACTCAAGGAACAGCCTCATAGTGAAGGAACAACACTTTAATACTGAGATGAGGGGGAATTTCTTCAGTCACAGTGTGGTGAATCTGTGGAACTCATTGGCGCAGGAGGCTAAGTCTTTGCATGCCCTGAAGGCAGAGATAGATAGGTTCTTGGTTACTAAGGGGATCAAGGGTTATGGGGAGAAGGACGGAGATTGGCTTTGAGAAACGTATCAGCCATGATCAAATGGCCCAGCAGACCTGATGGGTTGAATGGTCTAATTCTGCTCCTATATCTTATGATCGTATGGTCTTACATTAATCCCCTTTCCCAGCACTTGGCCCATGGCCTTGAATGTTTTGACGCTTTAAGTGTTTATCTGAACATTTTTTTAAAAGGCTGTAGGATTTCTCAACTCAGCTACCATCCTGGGCAGTGCATTCCAGATTCCCACCAATCTCTGGGTTGAAAATTGTTTTCCTCAAATCCCCTTTAAACTTACTGCCTTTACTTTAAAATTATGGCTCCTTATTATTGATCCTTCAACTAAGAAAAACAGCTGCTTTCTATCCATCTAATCCATGCCCTTCATAATCTTATAGACTTCAAACAAATCCTGTCTGATCCTTCTCCGCTCTAAACAAAACAAACTGAGCTTATCCAGTCTCTCTTCATAGATAAAATGCTCCATGCCAGCCATACCCTGGTGAATCTCCTGTGCAACCCCGCCAGTGCAATTACATCCTTCATATATTGTAGTGATCAGAGATGCACACAGTATTCCAGCTATGGTCTAAGAGCTGTCCTGTACAGTCCTAGTACAAACTCCCTGCTCCCCACATCTAATAAGGGCAAGTGTCCCGTATGCCTTCATCACTACTCTACTAACTTGTCCTGTTGTTTTAAGAGATCTGTGGACAAGCACCCAAGATCGTTCTATTCCTCTGAGCTTCCTAGTGTCCTGCCATTCATTGAGTACTTGTCTTGCTACTTCTTCTAAAGTCATCACCTCATACTTTTCAACCTGCCATTAATCTGACCAACCTGTCTATATCTTCCTGTATTCTTACTACTTTCCTGGATCCCACGTGCTTTTACCTTTTTTATCTGTCTCCAATGTGAGATCTCGTCAAAGGCTTTGCTGAAATCTTCATAAATACAACAAATTTCAGCTCCTCTACTCAAATCCTTTTGCCACGATGGTCATTATTATATTTCCCTTCTTCACTGCCTGCTACACATACATGCTTACTTTCAGTAACTGGTTTACAATGACACCCAGGTCTCATTGAACCTTTCTCTTTCCCATTCTATCAGCTATTCAGATCATAATCTGCCTTCTTGTTTTTGCTACCAAATTTGCTACCACATTTACACACTTACACACTTCATGTGCGATGCATTTACCCACTAACTCAACTTGTCCAAATCACACCGAAGTATCACTGTGTCCACTTTACAGTTCAGCTTCTCACCCAGCACTATATTGTCTCCAAACTCAGAGATGTTACATTTCATTCCCCCATCTGAATCTGTAATATGTATTGTGAAAAGCTGAGGTCCAAGTGCTAATCCCTACTGTATCCATTGGTCACTGGCTGCCACTTGGAAAAAGACACATTTATTCCTACTCTTTGTTTCCTGTCTACCAACCATTCCTCAACCAGTTTCGGTACACTACTCCCATTTCCATGGGCTTTAGTTTTGCATGTTAGTCCCTTATGTGGGAATTGCTTGGAAGTCTCCTGAAAGTCTAAGTAACTCCGCTGGTTCCCCCTCATCAATGCTTCTAGATTCCTGTAAATTTCTCAAACATTATCTGCCTTTCATAAATCCATGCTGAATCTATCCACTTCTGTTACAGTTTTCCAAGTCCTCTGCTATTAAATCTTTTTTAATGAATTCTTTCATCTTCCCTACTATATATGTCAGGCTAACTGGTCTATAATTTCCTGTTTTCTCCCTATATCCTTTTTTAAACAGTGGGATTACATTAGCAACTCTCCAATCCATAGGAACCAGGTCTTATTGCATTCCCTAAAAGAATGTATGACACTCTAACAGTTTCAAGATTATTATTAAGACTTACTGTATATCCAAGATTAATTATTTGAATTTAAATTTCTCTAGCTGCTACGGTAAGATTTCATGCCTCCAGCTCATTTCTCCAGAAACCTAGATTACTCGTCCAGTAATGTTACTACTGTGCTTTCGTTCCCCTGGAAACACATTTAATTTTGATGAAGTGAAAGGAGTTTGAAATCAAGTTGTGAGAACCGTTCACTTTGGCACTGTCCAAGGTGGCTGCTGAACCACCTTGGGGAGGGATTGTTACAAGGCTGTTCATAGAATCATAGAATTCAGTGTTCAATACTTGTGTATGCTCTTCAATACGGTTTTCATTCTTCAATACGTGTGGTACTGTTCTCTGGCGCTTAATAAATTTTCTTTGTTGCATTTCACTCTGCTTTAATATGAAATGCGCGACTGACTATTAAACCTTACATATCTTCAAAAACCAAGTACAGCCAAATCTTTTGCTCACATCCAGACCTCAAGATGGTGCTGTTTATCCCTTTCCAGCACTGCTCATACTTTAACACTATTTCAATTCGCATCCAAATACCTGGTTAGCTTGAAAATGCTATTACCACCTTCACTTGTATGATCCTCAGTAAACATGTTGGCCCCATGAGTCATATTACCTCAAGTGCCTGCTGAAATTAACTCCTGCTAGTGTCATTATAACAGCAGAACATTGCAAATTGTGGTTTGTTTCTGTCTCTTTAGTGTGCAAAGCAATGAACAATCTTATTTAAACATTTCTCTTGGGATCTATTGTCTGCAATTTACCAGAGACAAACTTACGCTGTTAGACTGTACATTTACTATGAATTGATTCTGTTGCTTGTTAATGCGAAGAAAAGGACTTGTATTTTTGCAGCAACCTACACAATTTCAGAAAGTCTCCAAACGTCTTACAGCCACTCAAGTAGTTTTGGAATTGTTGTCACTGTTTTAATGTGCAAAAAATATCAAACGATTCACACATAGCTAGATTGCATCAACAAAAACTTAACAATGACCAGGTAGTTCACCTAAAGCCTAAGCGTAGAATTCGCCAAACCACTTTGCCCTTCTACCTTCCTGACCTGGGTTAAGATACTTGCCAAAAACTAAACTGGCTGCATCTTAACATATACCAAATTCCATCACCATAAACCTTTGCATTCAGATTCAGCAACACTTAACATTGAAATTTGCATTCCTATTTTCAAATTTTTCCAGGATATCTCCAGCCCTGCAACCCTAAGAGATATCCACATCCACGAATTCAGGCCTCATGTGCATCCCAATTTTAATTGCTCCACCACTGACAGCCATCAATTTGTTGAGTCCCAAACTCTGGGATCCCCTCCCTAAACCATACTGCCTCAATAACAACGTTTCTTTAAGATACTTTTAAAAATGCTTTTGGTCACCCGCCTTATGAGCTTAATTTGGCTCGTAGCTACGTTTTCTCTGGCAATATCTCCGTGAAGCACATTGGAAGGCTTTACCATGTTAAAGGTGCCGTTTAAAAGCGTAATATTGTTGTTTGTGGTCATGACGTTGAGAGGTAAATTATTGGCCAGGACATCTAGATGAAGTTCCCTCCTGCCGTTCTTCAAAACAATGTCCTGGTTTCCAGTTAAAGGGAAGATGGAACTTGTTTATCGAAAAGGCATTGTGCACTTGCATTCTTAAGAGATGACTAAAACAATAGTGAAATTTGCTTTCTGTATAAGATTTTTTTTAAGATATTTAAAAACACCTTCTTTGTTGTTACCAAGTGTACAATTTGTGACATAAGTCGCATGGTAACACTTCAAAATATCTGCAGGAAAGCAATAAATTATGACAAAATGGCACAAGTTCTTACCCCTTTTAAAATACTAGGTGGAGTAATAAAAATGGTAAATGCGTTTAGGCAAATAAAATGGAAACAGTAAATTTGGGAAGTGTACAGCAGGTTCATCAGGTTCACAGAAAAACGATCTCAATTCATTGGAGCAGAAGTGTCTGCTTGGAAGCTCCACAGTCCACATTTCACATAGCCCACTGCATAGGTTTCATTTCCTGGATTCCTCTCCAAACGCTCTGTTTCATCAGCCCCTCTCTGTCGTAAAAACCATGACCTCCTTCCCACATCAGCACTTGCTTCTTCCAGATCTCAAGCTCATGCCATTAAATGTGTCTGTATCAGATGCAGCAACAAAATACTGAGGTTACACCTCCTCTCAGATAATTGGGTCTCCCTTGGATATGCTTCCTTACTGGAAGCTGAGCAGACCAGGGACACTGTGAAGTATGGCTTTACTCGGCTGAATTAGTGACATGCAAATGTTTAAGGTGGCTGTTGTTTCCTGGTTGTTCAGTCACTCTCAGTTTGGAATACGACACTGTGGAAGTTACTTATGGCTGTGGTATGACAAATACAACAGTTTCACACTCTAAAGTGAAACAGGACTCTAAAGAGTCCTGGCTTTTCTTGGGAAAATATAGAAGTATCGTGTTCTCTGCTCTTTGGACAGTGAAGTATTCTCCTGCTCCTTCGGCAATGTACTGTTCTGCTCCTTGGACAGTGCAGTGTTCTCCTGCTCCTTGGACAATGTTCTATTGTCTGCTCCTATTTCTTGTGTTTTCATGGCTTCATATCCCATATTTATTCCTTTGCCAACACTGTTATAAAAATGGGGATTCCAGTGAAACCCATCAGACCTGGCAGTATCTCTGCTAAGAGAAACAGTGCTAATGGGTTGAACCTTGCCTTCTTTTTGGTTAAATTCAGTTTCACCAACTATTTTGTGGGGTTATTAATTACCTACCTAATGCCTATGATGCCTAATTTTAGCGCCAGTCTATCACTCGCCATTACTAGGATAAGTATTCGCATCTAGTTAGCTTGTGTTGAGTGGTTAGATGGGAAGCTGCGTATTAATGAGTTGAGATGTGCAGTCAATATGGTCATAACCAAGCATCCTTCTTAATAGAAACACAATGCTCCCGAGTAAGAATCACACCTTAACTCCCAAAACTTAGTTTAGTTATCCACTGAATTGTTTCCAGTCTTGAGATAGGCCTCACCCAGCTTCTTGAATGATTCTGCCAAATTTCTCACCATAGCCCATGTTTTCAGGCCCCTATAAGTTTCCATCCAATGTTTCAGGCCAATGTAACTCCTGTTCAGAACTGATGGTCCTGTTTTTCTCTTTCCATAGATGCTGCCAATCCTATTGAGTTTTCTGAGCATTTGATTTGATTTATTATTGCCACGTGTACCTAAGTAGAGTGAAATATTTTGTGTGGAGTACAGGCAAATCATAACATACAAAGATCAGAGGGTGATTGAGCAGAGCAAGGTTTGCAAAGTTATGGTTCCAAAGAAGGTGGGCAAAAAACTAGACTTAATATTAGAATTGAAATTTGAGAGGTCCATTCAGAAGTCTAACAACTGCAGGGAAGAAGCTTTCCTTGAACCTGCTGATACATTTGTTGAAGCTTTTGTATCTTTTGCC
Source organism: Ginglymostoma cirratum (assembly GCA_024137785.1). Lineage (NCBI taxonomy): Eukaryota > Metazoa > Chordata > Chondrichthyes > Orectolobiformes > Ginglymostomatidae > Ginglymostoma > Ginglymostoma cirratum. Next base: position 14,346,374 of record JAHRHZ010000249.1, read on the forward strand.
TGACGGAAGAGGTTGGAAGAGATTATAAGCAGGGTTGAAGGAGTCATTGATGATATTGACTGCCTTCCCGAGGAAACAAAAACAGTAGATGCAGTCAATGGACGGAAAGCTGGCTTGTGTGATGGTCTGAGCTGCGTTCACAACTTTCCGTAGTTTCTTATGGTCCTTGGCAAAGCAGTTGCCATAGCAAACTGTAATGCATACAGATAAGCTTTCTATGGTGCATCTGTAAAGGTTGGTGAGGGTCCTTAAATACATGCTGAATTCCTGAGCCTCCTGACGAAGAAGAGGCATTGTCGTGCCTTCTTGACCATCACATCACCATTGGTTATGCAGAACAGATTGTTGGTGATCATCACTCCTAGGAACTTGAAGCTGTTGACCATCTCCACCTCAGCTCCATTGATACAGATGAGGGTGCGCCCTCCGCCTTGCTTCCGGAAGTTGATGATCAGCTCTTTAGTTTTGCTGACATTGAGGGAGAGATTGTTATTTTTACACCTCTCCGACATCTGCAGTATTTTGCTTTTGGTGTTTCTGAAGTGTCATCATGTAGAGCTTCTATCTGATTGCTGTTTGCTGGAACTTGCTGTGCACAATTGGACTATCACATTAAAATGCTGACTGCACTTTAAAATTATTTAAATAGCTGTTAAATAGTTTAGACCATTCTAATAGTAATACAACTTCTTTCCTTATATACATTATGCCTAATTAATTTTATGCTGTTAACTTATGACTTACTGATATATTAGATGTACAGACACAAATAATAGTAAATGCATGCAAGAGAGTGCAATAACATTAAATTCCAATTAAATCATTGAGCAACAGTTTTGTAAATGAGTCTCCTGCTGGCCAAACCATCCGCAGAACAGAAGTGTTAAGAACTGTGACCTTCATGATAGGAGACAGAGGATAGTTTGCAAATTACACTTGTAATTTGCACCCAGGTGTAAGGAAATATCCACAGGGTAATCTCCATGTTATATGATCCAGATTTAATGTTGTGTACATTATTCTTTTTGGCATTTAAAAAAAATTATTTCTGAGTCATCTTGACTGTTCAATCACTAGATTATGAATAGATCTTAAAGTGATCTCATACCAACCAATTAGATAAATGGAACTCGCAGCAGAGAAACAAAATGGAGCATTTGATCCAACTAGGCTATGCCAGGAGTGATGCTTCTCACCAGCTTCCTCTTAGTCCTCTTTATCTAACTCAATCAACATAACTAAAAGCAAATTTCTGTTGATGCTGAAAAGTTGAAATGAAAACAGAAAATTCTGGAAATACTTAGCAGGTCTGTTCAAATGTGTCGAGAGAAAAACAGAGTTAATATTTCAGGTTGACAATCTTTGATCAAAGCCAGACTACTCCTAATTGAAATGGCTGCGGTGGACTGAATACTACGACAATGCTGTAGCTTGAAGAGTTTATTTTGTCCTAGTTTCTTTTAAGAGAGAGACTGAACGAGAGATAATGAGGTGTCTAGTTAAGACCACTTGAGTAAACAGTTTGGGAGGCCTTGGTGTTTTTTTTAAACAACCTAAATGGGTGTAGCCAGCTCTCATAGATTAGGATTTCTGGGTATTAGTTTTTCAGTAGCATCAGAAACTATTGGGTCACAACAGAGTTGGAAGCTTCAGTGAATGTCTGCTGGCTGCTACACTCTCTGAATCTTCTCTTGATTTTGTTTTCCTCCCAGATGGAAGAATCTGTGAGAATCTGTGTCTGAATTTTCCTTTTTTGCCTAGGGGCATGTTTGTAGGATGTTTTCATACTATATTCGAACAGCTAATTAGTAATAGTTACTCTATCTGTTCTTCTGTAAAGTTTCCAATAGGGTTAGTTATTCTAAATTCCTCTTTCTTTGGTCATATTTTAACAATAGTATTCAAATATGTTTTGCTTCACGTCGAGTGATTCGACCAGTCGCATTGCATCTGGAACAGACACTTCACATTTGCCTCTAAAACAAGAAAAAGTTAGGGCCTAGGCTACCTTCTTAAAATATTTTGAGGGAATCTGGTCTGGCCCATAACAACAGCTTCCCAAACCCTTTCACAGGGTCTTTAAGAGTAGTGCTATTTCTATGGATCATCTGTCTCACAATCAAGGTAGGATAACAAAGCCAGATTTATTGAACTCAATGAAGCACATGTTGAAATAAAATAAAAAACTGCAGATTATGGAAATTTGAAGCAAAAGCAGAAATTGCTGGAGAAACTCAACAGGTATTGACGAAGGGTCACGGGACTTGAAATGTTAACTCTATCATCTCCACAGATGCTGTCAGACAAAATAGAGGAAATACTGGTCTTGGAGAGAGTACAATGTTGATTTACAAGAATAGTACCTGGAATTCATGTGTTAAACCAATGAGGAAAAATTATAAAAATTAGGCCTATTTTCTCTAGAATTTGGAGGGTTAAGTGATGATCCGATCAACATCTTCAAGGTATTAACGTGAAAAGGCAGGGTAGGGAAAGATAAACTATTTCCACTGGTTGGGGATTCTAGAACTAAGGGGCATAGTCTGAAAATTAGGGCCAGACCACTCTAGAGAGAAGTTAGGAAGAACTTCTAAACACAAAGGATGGTAGAGGTTTGGAACTCTCTTCCACAACAAGCAGTGGATGCAGGATCAGTTGTTAATTTTAAAATGAGATGGATTTTTGTTTTGTTAAGCATTGGTGTTAAGGTATATGAGCCAAAGGCAGGTATATGGAGTTAGGTCACAGATCAGCCATGGCCTGATCAAATGGCAGAACAGACTGAATGGTCTGCTTTGTTTCTTATGCTCCTATAAATGCATTTTTATGATATTCCAGTCATTTCATGATTACCAGTACTTATGATAACTTTTTAAAAATTCCAGATGTATTTAGAACATAGGACATAGAACATAGAACATCACAGCGCAGTACAGGCCCTTCGGCCCTCGATGTTGCGCTGACCTGTGAAACCAATCTGAAGCCCATCTAACCTACACTATTCCATTATTATCCATATGTTTATCCAACGACCATTTAAGTGCCCTTAAAGTTGGCGAGTCTACTACTGTTGCAGGCAAGGCATTCCACGCCCTTACTACTGAGTAAAGAATCTACCTCTGACATCTGTCCTATATCTATCACCCCTCAATTTAAAGCTATGTCCCCTCGTGCTAGCCATCACCATCCAAGGAAATTTAATTATTTAAATTTAAATTCCCCAGCTGCTATGGTGTTGTGAACTCAAGCCTTTGAGTTGTTATACCAAGTCTCTTATCAGTAGTCTAATAATATGAATTCAATATTATCTTAACATATACACTCCTTACCTAATATCCAGCTATCCAATCTAACCTGGAACATTTGAATTTAACAAGCATCACAATTCTTTAGATCCACAGGGATCAGTTTGTAATATATAATAGATGATTTGGAGGAGAATGGAGGTGGTCAGACTGGTAATTGTCTAGAGAATACAAAAAATGGGGGGCTGTGGATAGTAGGGAGGATTGCCAAAGGATACATCAGGATATAGGCTGGAGACTTGGGTGAAAAAACGGCGGAATTTATTCTGGACAAATGCGAGGTGATGCATTTTGGAAGGTCTAATGCAGGAGGCAAGTATACAGTAAATGGCAGAACCCTTAGAACCATTAACATACAAAGCAATCTAGGCATACAGGTCCACAATTTTCTCAAAGTGGCAGCGCAAGTGGATAAGGTGGTTAAGAAGGGCTACAGCATGCTTGTCTTCATCAGTTGGGACGTAGAATATAAAAATTACCAAGTCATGTTGCCGATGTGTGGAACTTTAGTTAGGCCACATTTAGAATATTGTGTTCAGTTCTGGTTGCCATACTTCTAGATGGATGTGAAGGCTATGGAGAGGGTACAGAAAAGGTTTACAAGGATGTAGCCTGGTTTGGATGGTATGAGTTATGAGGAGAGAGTGGATAAATTTGTTTTCACTTGATAATCAGAAGCTGAGGGATGACACGCCAGAAGCTTACAAAATTATGAGAGACGAGGAAAGAAATGGGTAGTTGCAGTCTTTTCCTTAGGTAGAAATGTCAATTACGGGGGGTCATAGGTTTCAGATAAAAAGGGAGAAGTTTAAAGGAGATATAAGAGGTAAGCTTTGCGCAGAAGGTGGTAAATGCCTGGAATGCATTGCCAGAGGAGGTGATAGAAGCAGATACAGTAGCAACATTTAAGTGGCATCTTAACAGATACACCACTCACCTTCCTGCAAAAATGCCATCCCCTATTCCTAATTCCTTCGCCTCAGCCGCATCTGCCCTCAGGATGAGGCATTCCACTCCCGTACATCTCAGATGTCTTTGTTTTTCAAGGACAGCAACTTCTCCCCCTCAGTGGTCGAGAATGCCCTCGAACGTGTCTCCCGCATTTCCTGCAACTCATCCCTCACACCCCTTCCCCGCAATAACAACCAAAACAGAATCCCCCCGGTCCTCGCGTACCACCCCACCAACCTCCGGATCCAACACATCATCCTCCGACACTTCCGCCATCTGCAATCCAACCCCACCACCAAAGACATTTTTCCCTCCCCACCCTTATCTGCTTTCCGGAGGGACCACTCTCTCCGTGACTCCCCTGTCCGCTCCACACTCCCCTCCAAACCCACCACACCCGGCACTTTTCCCTACACCTCCCCCCTCACCCCATCCCAGGCCCCAAGAAGACTTTCTACATCAAGTAGATGTTCACCTGCACATCTACTAATGTGGTATACTGCATCCGCTGTTCCCGTTGTGGCTCCTCTACATCAGGGAAACCAAGCGGAGAGACCGCTTTGCAGAACACCGACGCTCGGTTCGCACTAAACAACTGCACCTCCCAGTCGCGAACCATTCCAACTCCCCCTCGCATTCCTGACGACATGTCCATCCTGGGCCTCCTGCAGTGCCACAACAATGCTACCCGAAGGTTGTAGGAACAGCAACTCATATTTCGCTTGGGAACCCTGCAGCTCAACGGTATCAATGTGGACTTCACAAGCTTCAAAATCTCCCCTCCCCCTACCACATCCCAAAATCAGCCCAGCTTGTCCCCGCCTCCCCAACCTGTCCTTCCTCCCACCTATCCCCTCCTCCCACCTCAAGCCGCATCCCCATTTCCTACCTACAAACCTCATCCCGCCCCCTTGACCTGTCCGTCCTCCCTGGACTGACCTATCTCCTCCCTACCTCTCCACCTACACTCACCTTTACTGGCTCCATCCCCCCCCCTTTGACCTGTCCGTCTCCTCTCCACCTATTTTCTCCTCTATCCATCTTCTATCCGCCTCCCCCTCTCTCCCTACTTATTTCAGAACTCCCTTCCCCTCCCCCATTTCTGATGAAGGGTCTAGGCCCATAATGTCAGCTTTCCTGCTCCTATGATGCTGCTTGGTCTGCCGTGTTCATCCAGCTCTACACCTTGTTATCTCAGATTCTCCAGCATCTGCGGTTCCTACTATCTCAGAAACAGAAGGATACAGACTGTGTTAATGCAAAAGTTTTTCAGTTTAGAAAGCCATCATGTGCCAGTGCAGTCAAGGTGGGCCGAAGGACTTTTTCCAGTGTTGCACTGTTCTTTGTCATTTGATGTCCCAAGTTATTTCAGAGCCAATGTGCTTGAAAATATCAAAGTTTAATGTCACACCCACATGACAGTATTGTTGACAGCACATCACTCTGTTCTACAGCAGTGAAGTGCCAATCTAGATTACGTGTTTGAGTGATACTTGAATCAACATTCTTCTAACGCAGAAGTAGAAATTTGTAGCAACTGAACATGGCTAACATTGAAAACTAGAGTGCGAAAGTGACTATACAAAGCCACTTGGATGGCTTACCTGAAGCAATGGACAAAGAACAGTTAAAAATAAAGTACCTGTACAGAGTACTGCATCTTTCTGAGCTATAACTGAATGTATTTGGCAGCAGGATAACCATGGAGTGTGAAATTACATTTAATAACAGCCCTGCAGTGGAGCTAATCCTGACATTGGAGCAAGACGAGATGGCCTATTTGCATTAATAATTACAGTGTGCTGCTGCTGAGTTCACAGAACGGTGATGAATTTCTGATATAATTTAGGATTGACTAAGTACTGCTACAAAATCAGTTCCTACTTGTTTGCAGTGTGAAATTACCGAATTCTAAAGTTTCAAATTATCAATGAAAGGCCACACACATACACACCAATGCTCAGAGTTACCCCAGTGTTCTCCCGATAATCTGTAAAATAGTTCTGTGATCTAAAAGGCAAAAGTATATTATTGCACAGAGCTCTGTTTTTCACAGATAGAAATGAAGAACATGCACAAACATTGTGCCTGTTTCAAATTATTGAAGTAAACGACTGACATTTTTGGAATCATTTCCACAGGGAAATGCCTTGACTAATCAGAGACAACTTGCCTAATTTAAAGTTAACAAAATTTGGCAGTTAACTATCAGTCATCATCTAAGTGATACATTCTCTATGGCAATGTCTCTATCAATCAGGTTCACTTGCCAACAATGCACATATTCTTTTCATACAGTATAATATGTTGCTTCCCTTTATACTCATATTCTTACAAACTGTCCTGATAGTAAAAGACAAAAAGCTTTATCAAAAATTGTCTTTTTACTGCAATAAAATAAAGATGAATTGTCTTTATGCCCATATCAAATGTCCTTTTAAAAGTTCTGATGAAAACTTGTTCCACTAGCCTTTGAGGTAATTCCTTCCAGATTAGGATAGTCTGTGTTAACTAATTTATCCTTGTTTCCCTCCAGTTCATTTGTCAATTATCTTAACTCTATGATCTCTGATAATGACCCACTTTCCAGAGAAATAGTTTCTCCTTAATTGCTTTCTCAAAACAATTCATAATTTGAACACCTTTATGTTACTTTTCCTTTCACTTCCCTACTTTAAGGAAGGGAACATTAGCTTCCCCCATCTCTATACAAAACTGAATTCCCTCATCAGTGGTGTCATTTAAACACTTCTGTTCCTCTCAAAGACTTTGATACTTCCTAAACTGTGATGCCCAGAGCATTTTTAATTATTACATGGAATGTGAGAGTCATTGACCTACGCCCATTTCTTAAGGAGGTGGTGGTGAGTAATGGTCTTGACTCACTGTGGTCCAGGCAGTATAGGTACACCCATCATGGTGATGGGAAGGGAGTTCCAACAATTTGTTGTAGTGACAATGAGTGAATGGTAATATTCTTCCAAGTATTGGGAATGTATATTTATATTTAAGGACTGTATGGGAAAAACTGGTTTGAACTGTTTGAACACTTTCTAGATTAAAAAGAGCTTTTGCCATGTTGTTTCTTGGTAATAAAGCCAACAGTTTAATATATTGTGGTTTACCTTCTCTTTACAGAAAGTCAAGTAACTGGAGAAAAGATAAGCGACGCTTTTAAGGAGATGAGAGATAAGGTTTATGGGCTTTCATTGCTGGAAAACATGACTTTGAAAGACTATGGGGATCTTTATGCTACCTGGCAACTTTTTCTGAACTTGGTTTCTGTTTTCACAGACTTAGGTGGTAGTAAGAGCAAAGATTCAGAAGCTACAATTTTGTTTTCCTCTCCCTCTCTCAGTGTAAGTTCTCAGGGAAACAGTATATTTTCCAACTGGTATTTCTCAATACCATATAAACTCTGTAAAGATGAACTGTGGCCACTTTCCAAAGACTCCGATCCAGCTTGATATCAATCTAGACTGAAGATCTTCCACTAGTATATGGCTGTCAGCATTTTAATTTTGTTGACAAAAAAACTAGACAGATCACGAAAATTCATCAAATGTTATCCTGTGTTTCTGGGCACTTGACCAGCAGAGGTGTCATTTTTCTTTTTGCCTTTTCTAACATCATTTCTGCAGAACTTCAGTTGTGTGTATGTGTCAGTTTGAGATTATGGATGTATAAATATAATTTTAGATTATAGTTCAGGTGCTAACTAGTGATTAGTTGTAATGAAAAATAATTTTGGTGTTATAATGAACAGATTATTTTGAGTTCATCAATGAAGGCTGATGACAGTGTTTTTTATTCTGAATAGTCATAGAACAGGGAATCAATTAGCCATTTTGGGGACTGAATTAATACATTTGTATCAAAGGTATGACTGGTAGAGAAGTGAGGCTTGAGTACCAGCATATTTATCCCATTTCAGCCATAATACAAGTCATGGTGTACAGCTTGGACAGGAGCTTGCAGATGGTGGTATTCTGTTGCGTTTAATGCCCTTGATTTTCTAGATTTGAAGAGGTCACAAATTTGGAAGGTACTGTAAAAGGATCCAAGGTGCATTGCTGCATTGTAGATGGTACATACAGCTGCCACTCTGCATCGTTGACAGAAGGAATGAATGTTGAAGTTGCGGATTGAGTGTTAATCAAGCTGGCTGCTTTGTTTTGAATAGTGTTAGCGTGTTAAATATGGTACTCATCCAGGCAAGTGGAGAGTATTCCATTGCACTGCTGACATGTCTTTTAAACAACGTGAATAATCTGGGAGATGACAGAGAGAGAGAATGAGTTACTTGGCACATAATTCTCAAACTGTGACCTGCCCTCGCAATACTAAAATGGCTGGCCTAGTTCAGTTTTTGGTCAATGGTGCTACAATTATAATGAAAATAGGCTATTAATGTTCAGCATCCATCATTTGACTTTAATACCTGAGACTTTCATTGGCTAAAGATGTTTTTAAGAATGATAAAGTTAACCTAAAAAGGATGCCGTGATAATCTGACAGGCTAAAGCAACTAGTATGAAATATATAGGCACCAGCTGCTCAGAATGACCATTTTTAAAAAGATACAGTGAAACTCAGTGATGCGTCAACGAATTTGTACCTCTTGTTTTCCTTGCATGACAACTGCCCATAGTGTGAAACGAAAGGTTGCCAATGATTATTGGGTTTAAAATGAAACAGAAAGACTGACACCAGAATCCATAAAGAAATGGTACAGCATATATAACTTTCTGAGATGAGGAGAAATTATTTTAGCCAGAGGGTTGTGAACCTTTGGAACTCTCTGTGACAGCTGGCTGTAGAGACTGTCATTGGGTATATTTAGAGATTGATAGATTTCTGATTACCAGTGGCATACAGATTTACAGGGATGTGATTGGGGAAAAGGCATTCAAGTGGTTTATTAGCAATGACCATGTCAAATGATGGGGTAAAGCTTGGCAGCTGCACAACAGCTTCTGTGCACAAAGAGAAATCGACCATGGACTCAGGACAGCAAGGAGAGTGGAAGCTCTTCTCTCTCTTGCAGATGACACAAAGATTGAGGAGCTGTGGAGAGTGAGGAGAATTACCAGTGGATACAGCAGGATAGAGACAGGCTGGAGTCTTGGGTAGAGCAATGGCAGTTGGAATTTAATCCAGACAAATGCAAGGTGATGCATTTTGTAAAGTCTAATTCAGGAGGGAAGTATACAGTAAATGACAGAACCCTTAGAAGCATTAACATTTAGAGGGATCTAGGCGTACAGGTCCACAGTCCCCTGAAATTAGCAACACAAGTAGGATAAGGTAGTCAAGAAGGCAGATGGCCTTTATTGGTCTGGGCATAGAGTATAAAACTTGGTGAGTCATTTTGCAGCTGCATAGAACTTTAATCAGGCCACATTTGGAATATTTTGTACAGTTCTGGTCACCACACTACCAGAGGATGTGGACGCTGTGGAGAGGGTACAGAAAAGTTTTACCAGGATGTTGCCTTGTTTGGAGGGTATAAGCTATGAGGAGAAATTGGACAAACTCATTTGTTTTCACATGAACGTCAGAGGCTGAAGGGTGACTTGATAGGAGGTTGCAAAATTATGAGAGACATGGATAGAAAAGACTTTTCCTCTGGGTAGAAATGTCAGTTACTAGCGGACATAGGTTAAAGGCAAAGGGGGAAAGTTTAAAGGAGATGTCAGAAGCAACGTTTCATGTAGAGGGTGGTAAGTGCCTGAAATGTGTTGCTACAGGAGGTGGTGGAGGCAGATACAACGGCAACGTTTAAGAGGCATCTTGACAGGTACATGAATAGGAAAGGAATAGAGGGATATGGACTGCATAGAGCAAAGGGGTTTTAATTTAGAAAGATGTCATGTATCAGCGCAATCCTGGTGGACCAAAGGGCCTGTCCCTGCGCTATACCGTTCTTTGTTCTCTGTCATCTTACAGTTGTGCTCTGTCTCATTTTCAATCTCAAATGCAGAAATCAGCACCAGTGAAAAGGAACTTGGAAAAAGTTCATGGTTCATCAAGAATTAAAGAACTGCAAAAATTGCCACTGTTAAAGAAACAGCTCAACAGCTGAACAATTGGACTTGGGTATCTTCATTCTCATACAAAAGGATGTTTAAGGCCTGCCCAGGGCTTGGTCTTAATAAACTGGGGGCTCATGCCGCAATTCAAATCCACAGATGAAAGAAATGTATTAGATTGAGTACATTGTCAATTTGAAACCAGTTTTCCCACAAAAAACTTTATTGAGTTTACATTGCAACAGTATAGAAAGGTCCACGTTACAGTTGTATAGGACTTTGGTTCGACCACATTTGGAATACTGCGTACAGTTCTGGACACCACATTGCCAAAAGAACGTGGATGCTTTGGAGAGGGTGCAGAGGAGGTTCACCAGGATGTTGCCTGGTATGGAGGGCGCTAGCTGTGAAGAGAGGTTGAGTAGATTAGGATTATTTACATTAGAAAGATAGAGGTTGGGGGGTACCTGGCTGAGGTCTACAAAATCATGAGAGGTATAGACAAGGTGGATAGCAAGAAGCTTTTTCCCAGAGTGGGGGACTCAATTACTAGGGGTCACAATTTCAAGGTGAGAGGGGAAAAGTTTAAGGGAGATATGCATAGAAAGTTCTTTACGCAGAGGGTGGTGGGTGCCTGGAACGCATTGCCAATGGAGGTGGTAGAGGCCGGCATGATAGCATCATTTAAGATGTATCTAGACAGATACATGAATGGGCAGGGAGCAGAGGGATACAGATCCTTGGAAAATAGGC
>JAHRHZ010000249.1:14357814-14396902 GCA_024137785.1 Ginglymostoma cirratum
GGATTTAGGGCAGCTTCAAGATTTCAAAGTTCTGCATTTCAAACGTTTAAAAGATTTAGTGAGGCGCTTGTGATTATGATTTCAGCCAGGAAATCCCAAATTTTAAAAAGGCCAATGGGTTATCAGTGGAAATTGAAGACAATGAAATTGATAGGTTGGAGAGCGGTACAGGAAAAAGAAATGAAATGGGAAAGAGAGAGAAGATCAGAAAGAAATGGGAAATGGAGGAAAGAGCAAGGAGTTCAGGAATAATGACAGGAAAAAGAATTTGAACCAAGGTAACTTGAACTGAGGAGTAGGAAACACACTGCATCCTATGCAGACAACACAGGCTCAGATTTAAGGGCCGAGGCAACTCGATCCACTCATTTCATTTTTAAGTTTAAGGAGGCACAGGTAGAGGATTTCTTTAACAAAAATATAAATTGCTGGAAAATCTCAGCACGTTTGGTGGCATCTTTGGTGAGAAATCAGTGTTAACTTTTCAGGTCCAGCGACCTTTCTTCAGAACTAATCGGAGCTAGGAAAAGGTTGTATGTATGTAGAAGACAGGGTGGGGGGAGAGGGAGGAGTAAGTGATAGGTGAAGATAGAGCCCAACAAGAGAGAAAAAGAGTTGGACGAAGGAATGGTTAAAGATCAGTCTAGGGGATGAATAGCTGCTAATTGGGACTATTATAGTGGCTGACAATGGGTAGTGTGGGGTAGCAGCCCATGTGATGACAAGCCCTGGTGTGTGGAAGTGGAGAAAAGCATGGCGAAAGGTGCTCAATCTCTGGGGACCGCTTTGCAGAACACCTGCGCTCAGTTCGCAACAAACAACTGCACCTCCCAGTCGCGAACCATTTCAACTCCCCCTCCCATTCCTCCTGGGCCTCCTGCAATGCCACAGTGATGCCACCCGAAGGCTGCAGGACCAGCAAATCATATTCAGCCTGGGAACCCTGCAGCCCAATGGCATCAATGTGGATTTCACAAGCTTCAAAATCTCCCCTCCCCTAACCGCATCCCAAAACCAGCCCAGCTCGTCCCCACTTCCCTAACCTGTTCTTCCTTTCACCTATCCCCTCCTCCCACCTCAAGCCGCACCCCCATCTCCTATCTACTAACCTCATCCCGCCCCCTTGACCTGTCCGTCCTCCCTGGACTGACCTATCTCCTCCCTACCTCCCGACCTACACTCACCTTTACTGGCTCCATCCCCGCCTCTTTGACTTGTCTGCCTCCTCTCCACCTATCCATCTTCTATCCGCCTCCCCCTCTCTCCCTATTTATTTCAGAACCCTCTTCCCCTCCCCCATTTCTGATGAAGGGCCTAGGCCCGAAACGTCAAGCTTTCCTGCCCCTAAGATGCTGCTTGGCCTGCTGTGTTCATCCAGCTCCACACCTTGTTGTCTAAAATTGTTGAACTCGATTTTAAGTCAAGAAGGCCGCAGGGTTGCCAAGTGGAAAATGAGGTACTGTTCTTCCAGATTGAGCTAAGCTTCGCTGGAACACTGAAGCAAGCCTGAGACAGAGATGTCGGCCAGGGAATGAGATGGCGTGTTGAAATGGCAAGCAACAGAAAGCTCTGGGTCTTTTCTGTGAACAGAACATAGGTGTTCTGCGAAGCGGTCGCCAAGTCTACGCTTCGTTTCCCTAATGTAGAGGAGACCACATTGTGAGCAGCGAATGCAGCAGATTAGATTATGGGAAGTCAAGTAAAGTGCTGCTTTGCCTGGAAGGTGCGTTTGGGCGCTTGGGTACTAGGGAGGGAGGAGGTAAACGGACAGATTCTAGACCTTCTGCAGTTGCAGGGGAAGGTGCCATGAGGCTATGGGATGGTGTTGGAAGTGAAGGAGGAGTAGACCAGGGTGTCCCAGAGGGAACAGCCCTTTTGGAAGTTTGGCAAGAGAAGGGAGGGGAATATGTGGCGCCATCTCGCTGGAGGTGACGGAAATGACTGTTAATGATCCTCTGGATGTGGATACTGGTTGGTTGGAAGCTGAGGATAAGGGAGACCCTGTCGCTGTTGTGGGAGGGAAGAGGCGGAGTAAAGGCTGAAGCATGAGAGATGGGTCAGACACTGGTCAGGGCCTTGTCAACTACGATGCTAGGAAATCATCAGTTGATGAAGAAGGTGAACACTTTGGAGGGCCCCCTTATCGAAACTGGCATCATCAGAACAGATTCTTTTTAATCTCTTTTGCACACGTTACACAGCTAGTCCTGATTATTACAGAATAAACATCTGAGGAAAACATGCCTGGAATTTGAAAATCTTAAGCACCAGACTTTTGAGCAGTCAGTATGGACACTTAAGACAAAAGCCACTTCAAAAGACTTTCATAAACTATATCTCCTTTCAAAAGTCAAAAATGCCATTTCCTTCACGATAATAATACATCCTTAGGAACAGAGAGTGACAGGGTCAAGGCAAGTTAAGGATTATGAGTTAATCCACAAACCCCTGTTCCAGGAGAAACATTCCGCTAGTCATGGACCATCTGGAAATGATTGAGGTGTGAAGGGAACTGAGTACCCATGGGATAGAGGGAAATGTTGGGGACCCTCCTGAGGACAGTAAAGGTGGTGCTCAGGTAAAAGGTGAAGTCAAAAAGCCTGCCTGTTTTAACTTTGTCAATTTAAGGCATGTCTGGACTAGATTCATAGAACCCCTATAGTGTGGAAGCAGGCCATTCAGCCCATTGAGTCCACACCAACCCTCCAAAGAGCATCCCACCCAGTTCCACTCCCTAACTATCCCTGTAACCCTGCATTTCCCATGGCTAATCCACCTAACCTGTACATCCTTGGACACCAGGGACAATTTAGCGTGGCCAATCCACCTAACCTTTGAACCATGGGAGGAAACCGGCGCAGCTGGAGGTGACGAAGATGATTGAGGAGGGAAAAGCAGTTGATGTTGTATACATGGACTTCAGTAAGCCTTTGACAGGATCCCTCATGGCAGACTGGTACAAAAGGTGAAGTCATATGGTATTGGGATGAGCTGACAAGGTGGATACAGAACTGGCTTAGCCATAGGAGACAAAGGATAGCGGTGCAAGGACAATCAGTGTGGGGATCTCTGCTGTTCATGATCTACATAAATGAGTTGGAGGAAACCGTAGCTGGTCTAATTAGTAAGTTTGTGGATGATACAAAGATTGGTTGAGATGTGGATAGTGAAGAGGGTTGTTTATTTTATTCATCAACGGGATGAAGGCATCGTTGGCTATGCAGCATTTATTGCCCATCCTAAGTTGCTCAGACAGCAGTTCGGAGTCAACCACATTGCTGTGGGTCTGGAATCACATGTAGGCCAGACCAGGTAAGGATGGCAGTTTCCTTCCCTAAAGGACATTAGTGAACCAGATGCGTTTTTCCGACAATCGACAATGTAGTCATGGTCATTATTAGATTCCGAATTCCAAATATTTATTGAATTCAAATTCCACTTTCTGCCATAGCGCGATTCAAACCCAGGTCTTCAGAACGTTGTCTGTGTCTCTGGAGTAACAGTCCAGCGATAATACCACTGGGCCATCGCCTCCCCTTGTCAGAAGATACAGCAGGATATAGATCAGTTGGAGGCATGAGCAGAAAAATGGCAGATGGAGTTGAATCCAGACAAATGTGAGGTGAGATAACAAGGTGTAGAGCTGGATGAACACAGCAGGCCAAGCAGCATCAGAGGAGCAGGAAAGCTGACGTCTCTGGTCGAGACCCTTCTTCAGAAAAATGAGAGGTGATGCATTTTGGAAGGTCAAGTACAGGTGGAAATTATACGGTGAATGGCAGAAGCCGTAGAAGTGTTGATATGCAGAGAGATCTGGTTATGCAGGTCCACAGATCACTGAAGGTGTCAGCGCAGGTTGATAAGGTAGTAATAAGGCCTATGGTACACTTGCCTTCTTTGGAATGTGCAATGAACAAAGGATAAACAAGTTATCCTGCAGCTTTATAGAACTTCACTTAGGCCACACTTAGAATACTGCATACAGTTCTGGTCACCACACTACCAGAAGGAATGTGGAGATAACACAGTGTGGAGCTGGAGGAACGCAGCAGGCCAGGGAGCATTAAAGGAGCCGGAGAGCTGACGTTTTGGGTCAAGAAGGATGTGGATGCTTTGGAGAGGGTACAGAAAAGGTTTATCAGGATGTTGCCCGCTGTGGGGAATTTTAGCTATGAAGAAAGCTTGGATAGATTGGGTTTGCTTTCACTGGCATGCACAAGGTTGAGGGGCAACCTGACAGAAGGTTATAAGATTGTGAATGGTACGGATGTAGTGGAAAGTATCAGGCTTTTTCCCAGGTAGAGGGGTCAATAACTAGGGGATACAACTCCAAGGAGTGAGGGGTGATGTCTAAAAGAGATGTGCGCAGCACGTTTTTCATACAAAGGATAGTGAGTACTTGGAATGCCCTGTCAGAGGAGGTAGTGGAAGCAGACACAATAGCAGCATTCAAGTAGTACTGGGACAATTACATGAATAGGAAGGGGATAGAAGGAATCAGATCCTGTAAGTGAAGATAGTTTTAATATGGACGGGCAAAATGAGTCAGCGCAGGCTTGGAGGGCCAAAGGGCCTGTTCCTGTGTTGTATTGTTCTATGTTCTTTGTTCTGGAGGAAACTCACACAGACATGTGGAGAATGTGTAAACTCCACGCAGACAGTCACCCAAGGGTGGAATCAACCCTGGGTTCCTAGTGCTGTGAGGCAGCTGCTGGAGTCTACAGTTAAAGTATTGCATTTATCAAGGCACAGACAACCCTTTCAAAAAGTGGGAGTCAGTCAGAGAGCATAGTGCGTAACTGTGCATTTTTAAAATTCACTTGTGGGATATGGGCATCATTGGCTTGACCAGCATTTATTGTCCCTCCCTAGGTGCCCTTGAGAAGGTGGTAGTGAGCTGCCTTCTTGAACTGCTGCAGTCCACCTACTGTGGCTTGATCCACAATGCCATTAGGGAGGAAATTCCAGGATTTTGACCCAGCAACAGTGAAGGGACGGCATATATTTCCAAGTTAGCATGATGAGTGGCTTGGAGTGGATCTTGAAGGTGGTGATATTCTGCTACCTTCTGGATGGAAGAGCTTATGGGTTTGGAAGGTGTTGTCTGAGGATCTTTGGTGAATTTCTGCAGTGTATCTTGTAGACAATACACACTGCTGCTACTGGGGGTTGGTGGTGGAGGGAATGGATACTTGTGGATGTACTGCCAATCAAGCAGGCTGCTTTGTCCTGGATGGTGTCAAGCTTCTTAAGTGTTGTTGGGGCTGCACTCATCCAGGCAAGTGGGGAGTATTCCATCGCACTCCTGATTTGTGTCATGTAGATGGCGGACAGGCTTTGAGGAGTCAGGAGGTGAGTTACTCACAGCAGTATTCCTAGCTTCTGGCCTGATCCTGTATCTACTGTGTTTACGTGATGAGTCCAATTGAGTTTCTGGTCAATGGTCACCCCAAGGATGTTGACAATGGGGGATTCAGTGATGGTAACACCACTGAATGTCAAGGGGCAGTGGTTGGATTGTCTCTTATTGATGATGGTGGTAGATTGGCATTTGTGTAGCGCAAATGTCACTTGCCACTTGTCAGCCCAAGCCTGGATATTGTCCAGATCTTGTTGCATTTGAACACGGACTGTTTCAGTATCTGAGGAGTCACGGATGGTGCTGAACATTGTGCAATCATCCGCGAACTTCCCCACTTCTGACCTTATGATGGAGGGAAGGTCAGTGATGAAGCAGCTGAAGATGGTTGAGCCTAGGACATTACCCTGAGGAATTCCTGCAGAGATGTCCTGGAGCTGAGATAACTGACCTCCAATAACCACAACCATCTTCCTGTGTGTCAGGTATGACTCCAACCACTGGAGGGTTTGCCCCCGATATCTACTGATTCCATTTTTGCTCGGGCTCCTTGATGCCACACTCGGTCAGATGCAACCTTGATGTCAACGGCTGTCACTCTCACCTCACCTCTGGAATTCAGCTCTTTTGTCCATGTTTGAACCAAGGCTGTAATGAGATCAGGAGCTGAGTGGTCCTGGAGGAACCCAAACTGGGCATCACTAAGAGGTTATTGCTGAGCAGGTGCTGCTCGATAGCACCGTTGATGACATCTTCCATCACTTTACTGATGATCAAGTGCCTGTAAAGGCATTCCTGAAAGTGCAGGTAAGACTGAACAACTCGCTGAGTATAATCAGGATATTGTCTATAAAGGGACAGTTTCTCCTGTCTCCCTAGGGTGAGGTGAGCAAGGCTGTCATGATATTGTGAGATTCCAAGGCCAGACAAACTTTGTTGCTGGAAAACCAAAAATAGAAAGAAGTTGAAAGATATACAAATTGACCTCTGAATGTTTTATGAGGAGTGGAGAAGGTGATGTTTGCAGCAGTTCTTTGATGAAACCAGTAGCACTGATGCTGCAGGTGAGTTGTTGATCTTACTGTTTAGCAGGTTGCTGGACATTCTGTTGTACTGATTCCTTTCGACAGTGACAAACCCCCAACATTCAGTGTGAGAAAGTATATTTCCTGGCAGGTTTACCTGCAGGTCTGAAGACAGACCCAAAACACTGAGTCTGCTTTCCCCGCTCTGATGTTGCCAGACCTGCTGAGTTTCTCCAGCTACTTCTGTTTTACAGAACTATGCCAAGAGGAAGAATACCTCTTCCAGGTTTTCAAGGACAATGGATATCCAAAGAACTGGGTCAGAACATGCCTACACGAACAACACCAGGAAGATAGTACATGCCCTGACACATTCATCACGCTACCCTAAATCAGGAAAACATTGGAACTAACCACAAGGCTCCTACAACCGCTGGGCATCAGAGTGGCACACAAGCCCACATCAACCCTACGACAACTGCTCACCCGAACTAAAGAACCACTCCCCGCCATGGACAGGACCAATGTCATCTATAAGATCCCCTGCAGAGACTGTGAGAATCACTACATTGAACAAACGGGAAGAAAACTAACAACAAGGGTCCGTGAACACCAACTGGCTACAAAAAGACACAACCAATACTCACTCATCTCAATCCACATGGATAAGGAGAACCATTGATTCGACTGGGACAACACCAAAATCCTGAGACAAGCTACGCAGAGACAGGCACCGGAATTCCTAGAAGCCTGGTACTCCACTAAGAAAGCTATCAATAAACACATAAAACTCAACCCCATATACACTCCACTATGAAGGAAAACCAGGAGTGAAGCAATCCAGGTCAACGGACCTGAAGTTTAAAAACCAGGCAGTAAAACACACTGACGCTTCATCGGAGACTGCACTGATGACATTACCCAGCATGGTAACGAAACATCTGCGGAACAACAAACCAGCTCAGCGAGCCAACCAACCTCAACCCCCACAGCCCAAGCTATAAATCTACTCCAAAACCTTACTTCTGTTTTGGTTTTGCATTTTAGATATGATCCTGGACTGGAACTTCTGATGTGCTGCAGAGTCTTAACTGAGTGTTTGTGGATCTTTCACTGGCATTGAAAAGAAATAAAACAGACAGGAAGAGAGATTTCACTGACATCTCCCCGAAACAGTGTATTTAATGCTTCATAGAAGTATTTGTAGTCCGGTAATTAATTATCGCTATTTTTTTTGGAAATTCCTCGATGTTTCACAGTTATCCCACGGGAAATATCACATAGCTCCGATATCAGTAAATGTAATCTCTGGAGTCAATTCGAGTGCAGTGTGACAAAAAATCGTCAATAATAATGCATAGTTACAGGACAATACTCATGGGTTATTTCAGATGTCAAGTATTGCTCAGATGGTAGCATTCTCCTCTGAGTCAGATGCTTTGACATTTTGGCCCAAGCCTTAACTAGGAGAAAAGGGTGTGGCGAGACCCATCTGATAATTGGAGAGAAAGTTTACAATTATTTTCACTGCAGCTGGTCAGTGGTTTTTTAATGAAGCCACTTCAATACTACTTTACTTCTGCATTTTGCATTCAGTTAGCAACCATGGACATGGTGAGGATTTGCATAACTCACCCTCAGCTCCAGTATTTAAACAGCTAAATCGAAGATGTAATTTTCTGTACTTGGAGTTGGAAACAACAGAGGAAGAAGAGTCACTGTGGAGTCAATGTGGTGAAAGTCTCTGTCCTGATATAGTGCTAGCTCTAGAGAACTGAATATTGACTACAGAGAGAATGGAGGAGAACACACCCTCATCTATATCAACAGAGCGGAAATTGAGAGGGTTGAGACCGTTATGTTCCTAGGAGCGGCAATAACCTACAACCTGTCCTGGGCTTCGCATGTAGATGTGACGGTCAAGAAGGCACAATAATCCCTCTTCTTCCTCAGGCAGCTGAGGAGATTTGGCATGTCCATAAGGACCCTCACCAACTTCTACAGATCATTGAAAGCAGACCGTCCGGGTGCATAACGGCCTGGTGTGGCAACTGCTCTGCCAAGGTTCATAAGAAACTACAGAAGGCTGTGTGCACAGCCCAGACTATCATGAAATCCAACTTCCCATCCATGGACTCCATTTAAACTACTTGTTGCCATGGAAAGACTGCCAAAGTCAGTTAAGGGACATTTAAGCAACTCTTGGACAGGAACATGGATGATAGTAAAATGAAGGGTACGCAGGTTAGTTTGACCTTAGAGTGGGACAATAGGTCAGCACAACATCATGGGCTGAAGGGCTTGTAATGTGCTGTACTGTTCTATGTTCTATGTTCTAAAATCAAAGATCCCTCCCATCCCCCAAATGCTCTCCTACAACCTCTTCTGTCAGTCAGAAGATACAGAAGCTTGAACAAATGCCCCAACATGTTCAACAGCTTCTTCCTATTAGACTGCTATTAGACTGATGTGGAGGTGCTGGTGTTAGACTGGGGTGGACAAGGTCAGAAATTTTATTTTGTTCAAAAAGCTCTCAATTTTTAGACCATCAGACAATATGGTGTTTTATAAATTCCTACTTTAGAAATAAAACCAATGACTCCAAATTAAAACACAAACAGATTCAAAACAAGGTCTCACACCTAACATGCATTGTCTGACCACAAATGTCACCTCTTCTTTACACTGATAAAACCTTCAGTTCTCTCAGAACCGTGACTTGAAAAGGAATTTGGGGATTTACATGTACATATTAATTATTTGAAACTTTCTAACTGATTAAAGATTTAACAGCATTTTAGGTTTGTTTAGTACATCTTCATCAATAGTGTGAACATTTTGTCTTTTACTTATAAAGTCT
The DNA here is from genome assembly GCA_024137785.1 of Ginglymostoma cirratum. Taxonomy (NCBI): domain Eukaryota; kingdom Metazoa; phylum Chordata; class Chondrichthyes; order Orectolobiformes; family Ginglymostomatidae; genus Ginglymostoma; species Ginglymostoma cirratum. The sequence goes on from JAHRHZ010000249.1 coordinate 14,367,059, forward strand.
GTGTCTGATACTCCCTCTATCACTAACACCTGAAGGAGGACTGAGGCTCCGAAAGCTTGTGTTTTCAAATAAATCTGTTGGACTATAATCTGGTGTCATGTAATTTCTGACATTATTAGACTGAAAAAGGGACTCTCTAACGTCAAATAATGCACCTCTTGTGCAGTGTAGCCTGAATGCCGCTCTCTGTCTAAGCATCCTATGCTCTGTATATCCTTGTCTACCATGATCTGCCTGTACTGCTCACAAACAAAGCTTTTCACTGCATTTAGATGCACATGACTACAGTAAATCCAATCTAAAAGTATTTATCGAACCAAACAGACAAAATTTTGAATACATTAAGTACTTACATGTATATCCCGCTTAGCACGTCAGGCCAATCCCTTCACTCTTCCTTCTCACGTCGTAAATCAAATGACCCCAGCTGATGGCATGACTGAACCAGTTAGATCCCAGAACAGAATCTGGCTTGATGGATTTGTTAAAATGGTGGTCATTCACTGGAACATAGTTACACAAGTCTGAAGAGTTTCTTTAACAACTGAATAAAAGTATATTACACAAAGGAATTAGAAAAAAATGTTAAAGTACAGAACACAGTATGAAAGATCTTAAAATATATAACAAAACAAAGTTTCAACAAAGTTCTGAGCAAGGGTCACTTGACTCAAAATGCTAATTTTGATTTCTCTCCACAAACGCGGCCAGACCTACTTAGTATTTCTAGCAATTTATTTACTTGCGTGGGCAAAACAAAGTTTCATTCTGTTTCCTGACACCATCCATAACAAAGACTCAAATCTGAAGAACGTACTCCTCAACACCAAATCTTTAATGAAAACCAAAAGAACTGCGGATGCTGTAATTCAGGAACAAAAACAGAAGTTGCTGGAAATGCTCAGCAGATCTAGCAGCATCTGTGAAGAAAAATATGAGAGTTAACGTTTTGGGTCCAGTGGCCCTTCCTCAGAACTAACAAATCTTTCAGGTTGTTTTAATTGATTGTCTGCAGTACTTTCCTATGAATTGACGTCTTCTTACACGAATGCTCACAAAACTGAAAGGTTAAGAATTCCATAACTTTGACCGCTTGTAGATTTCGAACTAAACATTTTTGGTTTGGCAATTTCACAAACTAAGCTTTTCTAGTGGTGTAACTGTGTTTTCCCTGAACCCTTCTAAACTTGTTTTTATGAGAGAAATTAAATTTGCTTCTGACCTCCTGCAACATTGTCTGGGTTTTCAAAGCTAAAATTAGTCTTATTGAAGAGAAGACCCATTTTGCCAAAGTTAATTGAATTTCACTCATCAAGATGTTATGCAAGAGTACAAATTCACATTTAATCTGCATGGGGGACAGTGTTGATTGGTTGGAAAATGGCTGCTGGTTGGTGGAGGCACTGTCATGGAGAATGCACCCATTAATAGTCTTAGGGTCTTCCATCAGTTTGTGCGATATTCAGCAAAAAATGGCCTGACCAGGGTAGTCCTTATTCAACTGGATGGCTTTGATACAGAGCACTTTAGCATCATATTTGCATGGCGAGAAAATGGTTTTGGCCCTATTTACAAGATTGTTGGTACAGTCAATTTTATAGTGTGTTGTACTGTAAGAATTCCACTGTGTATACCGACCAGTGTAGGTAGGCTTAGGCAATAGTACAGAACCTCTGGCTGATCTCTTACTTAGGATATTGTGGAAAGAGATCTCATCTGGCTGTTCCATTTCAAAAGTGAATTCGAGCAGGGGATAGAACCTATGAATGTATGTAAAGAAATTATTGCATGCTGATGCAGATTCAAATGTCAGAAATGTACCACCAACACATGGGAACCATGCAAAGGTGATGGAGGTTAGGTGTCACTCCGTTGAAGTCCCACATCTCTTAAGGAATCCAACAAGGAGTGGTGGGAGCCTTAGAGCAACACTGTCCATTTAGGCATACATGGTAGTATTGAAGCTGAACTAAACTGTGTTTGTTGATGAGTTCAGTAAATACAGATTCATGCAATGATGGCAGGTCTAGATCACTATGATATAGTGCTGCAGTGTAGATGTTTATGGCTTCTTTCAGTGGTTTCTCGGTGAATGAGCTAGTCATGCAAAATGAGCACATGGACACTGCAGTGCTATTGATATTCAAGTTCTGTGTGGCCCTCACGGACGTGATTATATAAATGGATAACGTGCATGAAATTGTTTGTAGCAATTCACTAAACCACTTGCCCATTTTATCTTGGGCAAGATTGGTCATAGACATTGTACCTATCATACGAATAAATTATGTGGTAAACGAGTAGTCTGATGCCAGGTATATAGGCCTTATATCCCAAAGACTAGTGGATCATTTCAAATAGCATGCCCTTTAGATCTTCAGAAGAATTGAGATACAGACCATTCCGAACAGCCTGCACTTGCAAAGCACAGTATCGAGCATTAGATGTGATTTTGCAATTGTAAAACATTTACTGGATTATCCAGAATGTGCCATGAATTACGTTGACAAACATCAATCACATGTGGTGCAATTGTGTATGTGGACACTATATTGTAATACACAGAGCTATGTACTTTGCAGGCAGAAATAAAATATACACCTGTACTATGCCTATTTCAACTCAACAAAATAGATGAATAGGGGAGGCAATGGTCTAGTGGTATTATTGCTGGACTGTTAATCCAGAGACCCAGATAACATTCTGGGGACCTGGGTTCGAATCCTGCCATGGCAGGTGGTGGAATTTGAATTCAATAAAATATCTGGAATTAAGAGTCTAATGATGACCATGAACCCATTGTCAATTGTCAGGAAAAACCCATCTGGTTCACTAATATTCTTTAGGGAAGGAAACTGCCATCCTTACCTGGTCTGGCCTACATGTGACTCCAGTCCCACAGCAATGTGGTTGACTCTGAACTGCCCTCGGGGACAATTAGGGATGGGCAACAAATGTTGCCTTGCCAGCGACGCCCTCATCCCGTGACTGAATAAAAAAAAACTTACTGCTTCATTTCTCAGAGGAATGCCTTGACCAATCAGAGTTAACCTGCCTTGTTTAACATTTAATCAAAACATGGCTGTTAACTGTCAAACAATGGTAATGGATGTATTCTTCATGACAAGACCTATACTTGTCAGAATCCTTTTATCAATCTCTTTTCCTCTCATGAAGTACAAGCAGTGGTATTCTTCTTGAATTTGTCTTTTGCAAAATGTCCTGTTGAGAGCAAGAAGAAAAACTTCAATAAAATGTATCTTTTTTTCAGTAATATTCACATTCTGTACTGCAAATCATTACTTCTCAAATCAATCCTTGATTATCCTGAACCAAAAACGAACTACAGGCATTCAAATATATAGCTTACCAAATATATACCGAAGTATTACCAACCTTCCATTAACAGTTCAGGAGGTTTCTTGGTTTCTGACACAATTCTGGATTACGGCATTATTCTAGAAAGTCTGTCTGATTCAGTTTTTTTTTGAAACCCTTCACAAAATTAGCCACCCCATATGCCACCATTTTAAAACCTGAATTGTAAAATTTATGTGGACATATATAATATCCTCTCATCACACCATTTATCAGATTTGTCTTTGCCAGGAGTCACATAACTCACCACCTCTTTCAAGATCTCTTTCTTGCACTGCTGAAATAGGTTAAAACTCTTTTGCACCTCTGAAAGCCTGAAGATCCTGTTTCAAATCTCACCGCTTTGAGACTTCTACCAATTAGCCTGGAAATTTCTACAAGAGAAAACAAAACTGTTCTTTGACTGGTATGAATTTCCTTCTTTTGAATGTATACTGTTAGTGATTCCTTGCCATCAGTTGCTGTGGATCATCAAACTCAACTTTTGTGGACATGAAGCAAATGACTCCCTAAGTAGTTAATTGAATCATTTAGCTTAAGCATATGCCCATTCACTATGTTATTTTCACTAAAGAAAGTTCATGAGGATGGATGATCCTTACTACATTCCATTAGCAAAGATCTATGTATTGGCTCCTGATGTGAATTTAATCAGGTAATTTAGGTAGTCAACAATACCTGCTCCATCTCCATACTAACCATAGACCAACTAATCAGCACCCTTTCTCATGCTGTATAAACTGTTCTTTTCCCTCGAAAGTTGGTTTTCTTGCATTTCAGTCCTGGTGATTGCAAGAAAAAAGTTTTGATTTCGTCAGCAGAATTTTCCACTCCCTTGAGCAATGACAAGAAAATATCGTAAAAATTGTTAAATCAGCTTTTAAGACGAAGAGAAAAAAATCAGATTTTCCTCTTAGGGTTGACACAATGAGTTCAAAATCTTACGAATGAGTAGTGACTAATTTGTTTTCATGTATTTGTATCTCACTGTTAGCTAAACTTGCCTCATTTCTGTGTGGTTCCCAATTCTACTCTCCTTCCTTGAGAAACTAGATGGTGCCAATTCCTTGCATGAAAGTTGGAGCAGTTACGTGGCAACATCAGCTCGTCATGCATATTTGTTTCTGTGTCATCCAACCCTGTCCTCACTAGTATGTCTCTGGCATGCTCAATGCGACTACTGATACGGTTGTTCTTTCATTTGAAGCAAGCAAAGATAGTATAGAACACAAAAGGACAGGCGGAGAGCTGGAGTGGGTCTTCTACACATTTCCAATCATGAAAAGAGAGATGAGATGGGGCCTCCCAAGCACTGAATCAGCTACCCACATGTTATACAGGATTTGACATCAACATTTGCAGGGATTGTGATCACCTTCATATTGGAAATCTGTAACATTCTTAACTTGCAATATTCACTCAAGGATATTGCCTCCCACAAAATAAGTATGGCAGGAATTGATAGAGATCCTATACAGTAGTTCCTTGAAGAAGCTCAATTACTTTAAGGCACACAGTTAGATGACGCATGCTTATCCTGCATCAGTTCAGGTACACAGACTCTGGGTGAGACAAGTAAGAGAGATAGTTGTGTTTTCATGTGATGACTCACGTGGTATTTCAGGTTGAGTAAGCACGTTTAAATTAATAATTTGTACAAATTCAGCTGAATTTAGATTGCAATTTGTAGTTAACTCAAATAGAGGTCTACCGTTTAAATTCTGTATTTGTTAACCTTAAGCAGGGCTTTTTCTTTCTTGTATCAGAGATAATAGGAACTGCAGATGCTGGAGAATCTGAGATAACAAGGTGCAGAGCTGGATGAACATAGCGGTCTAGGCCTGAAACGTCAGCCTTCCTGCTCCTATGATGCTGCTTGGCCTGCTGTGTTCATCCAGCTCTGCAGCTTGTTATCTCTTTTTCTTTCTTCAAGGGTTACAGAGAAAGAATAGTTTAGTTAAGAACCAGTTGAGACTGGAACCTCATGAAAGGACTCAGATCATTTCTGTTGGGAACATATATAAGTGGCTAACCTAGTGCTACTTATCATTTTAATGTGACTTTCAACACTATGCCAAAATTGAACATCTCAGGAACTTGTATCAGAGATGATAGGTACTGCAGATACCGGAGAATCCGAGATAACAAGGTGTGGAGCTGGATGAACACAGCAGGCCAAGTAGCATCATAGGAACAGGAAAACTTTTCCTGTTCCTATGATGCTGCATGGCCTGCTGTGTTCATCCAGCTCCACACCTTGTTATCTCAAGAACTTAATTGGATGTAAAAAATGTTTGATTTCCTTTGACAATCAGCTAGTTAGTAAATAGGATTGGTGAGTACGTCTGGTCTTTAAAATAATAGTAAGGTCCTTAATTATGGCTTAGGTCTTTAGAACTTTTGTTTTTCTTTTTCTTTAAAATATCTTTTTAGTTACAAGATTAATAATGGTGTAAAATAAATTACAATAAAGTGTAAAACGTGGGGCTTAAAGAGTGGCTAATTCATAAATTAAATAAAACAACAGAGATGACAAATCAGCATGTGTCACTACTGCAGCATATGATAGCTGCTGGACACCAAGATGATCCAGGGGTAACACAACTATTGCAAATGTTTGAAGCTTGATAAACTTTGATCCAAGTTGTGCAGCTGCCTCCCTAAGAAAGATTATACTTGCTGTCGAGGGAATGCAACAAAGGTTCACTAGGTTGATACTGGCGATGACAGGGCTATCCAATGAGGGGAGGTTGGAACAAATCATAGAATCCCTACAGTGTGGAAACAGGCCCTTCGGCCCAACAAGTCCCCACTGACCCTCAGAGCACGCCACCCAGACCCATCCCCCTCTGACCCACCTAATCTTCACATCCCTGAGCACTAAGGGCAATTTATTATGACCAATCCACCTAACCTGCACATCTTTGGACTGTGGGAGGAAACTGGAGCACCCAGAGGACACGGGGAGAATGTATAAACTCCACACAGGCAATCGCCTAAGGGTGGAATCGACCCCAGGTCCCTGGTGCTGTGGGGCAGCAGTGCTAACCACTAAGCCACTGTGCCACCCCAAATGGGCTTGTATTTACGATAGTTTAGAAGAATGAGAGGGGATATAATTTACATATATAAAACTCTAACAAGAATAGACAGACTAGATGCAGGGAGGATATTTTACCTGTTTGAGGAGTCTAGAAGCAAGGGTAAGAGTCTCAGGATATGGGGAGGATAATTTAAGACTCAGGGAAGGGCTTCTTCACTCAGAGAGTAGTGAACCTGTGGAATTTTCACTTCACAAATGAGCAAGAGTAGCTGACAGTGACAGAAACAGGTGTTGGAGAGTGCAGTCTTGTCACAGCAATGCTCAGCGAGAAACAGATATTGTACCCTGGTAACTGCTGATGGATGGATAATCATTGTGCAACAGCAGAGAATGAGCAAACCACTGTCAGGCCTTCAAAGCACAAGTCAGTCAATGTCAGATGGCACTGTGATAGTGTCTGCCTGCATCGACAGATTGGCCAACTGCATGGATCATCAAATGCAGTAACTGCCTGTGTCCATTGACCAGACTCTGCATACTTTAAAAAGGATGACAGATTCCCTGGCAGTTCCCCGGCAGTGCCTATAATTCATTCATGGAATGAGGGCGTCGCTGGCTAGGCAGCATTTATTGCCCATCCCTTATTACCCAGAGGGCAGTTAAGAGTCAACTACATTGCCGTGGGTCTGGAGTCACATGTTGTTGGCCAGACCAGATAAGGATGGCAGTATCCTTCCCTAAAGGGAACTTAATGAACCAGATGGGTTTTTCCAATTAGACTCTTGATTCCAGATTATTTTAATTGAGTTTATGATGATGCTATGAATTTAAGAGGCGTATTTGCCCTGCTTTGTTTCGAAGAGAGGTTTTGAGCCACAGGTACCGAGCTGTCTATTTGAGGCCAATAAAGTAAACAGCTACTGCACACTTGGGTTTTTTTTAAAGCTGGAACAATAGAAGCAACATAACTGGGTGGATTAAAAGTTTTGGCATAGATCTGTAGCTCGGGTTGTGGATGAGGTTGTCGACGTGCTTCCTGAGCTGGCTTGTTTTTGTTCATGACTGGGTGGAGTCAGGCTCCCACAGAAACACAGTTTTAGTTTATCTTTCAGCAGTTGTTGGAATTTGGAAGTTGGCCGTGGAAGCTCTCTCTCTCTCTCTCTCTCTCTCTTTTCCTGCTGCCAGAATTGCATGTGAGACAATTCGTTTTACTGACTTCACCTTTGCAAAGGGTGTGTTTATGGAATGTTACTATATTGGAACTGTCGCAATTTAGTAGTTAAAAAATCTATTATCCCGTGAAGTATTCCAATAGAGTTAAGTTATACTAATTGTTCTTTCTTGTGTTTGTATTTTGACTAGAGGTAAAAAATAATGTGTATTTTGCTTAACTCTAAGTAGCATGACCAATTGAATTATATTTGGGGCATAGCACTTTATGCTCGTTTTTAAATAAGATAAAGTCTAGGCTATCTCCTTGATAAATTTGCTGGGGATTGGTCTGGTTTATAATAAATTCAAACTCCACCATCTGCCATGGCTGGATTTAAATTGAGGTTCCCAGAACATCACCTGGGTCTCTGGATTCATAGTCCAGCAATAATACCACCAAGCGATCACCTACCCTTGTTACTTTGATCTGCAGCAAGTATTTTCCAGTACAATGGTAGCAAGGATGTTAGGCTCGGCCATCAGAGGAATTATGGTGAATCTGAGCTAATCTAATGGGGATTCCACACACACTGTTTCTATTTCTTATCCAGGCAAACCCACTCAGTCAGTGTCCCACATGGTGCCTTAGTTCTCAAAGGTTTCTATATGCTCCCTGCAGTCCATGGCTATCCATGACCTAAAAGACCTCTGCCAAGATCAACTCATTTTTCAGAGCACATCACAAGCTCTGCTGAATTGGGCTGCATAAGAGAGAAGCACAAGGGAAAAGAAAACGGTGAGAAATCTGGACAATAACTGTACAAGGTTACACCATGTATGTCCTCACAATTGTTCTGTTTTTGAAGAAAGTAAATATTTTTATATTGCGCCAATTCCATTATTGACTAATCTCATTGTTGGCTTGTATTTGCCCTGTTAATCCATTTGATGATGGATGGGGAGACATTAACATTGACCAATAGAGAATGTGAAGGACGTAACTGACAGTTGGCTATGATCAGGAAGGGGATAGTGGGGACCAATGGAATGGAGCAAAGTGGTTGTTGTACAGTTGGCGAATGAATCCTATTTGGAATCTAAATGAACCTTTAGTGCATTGTCTGGTGTCCTGCGCAGCAATATGTGGAGCTGGTGGGGCGTCACCCTCATTACGGCCCTTGACTTCCTCCGTCTCCACAGAACCTGTACTCTGCTCACTGTTCGTCTCACCATTCCAAATCCCACTGCTGTCTAGCATAAATCATTCACCACAACCATTTTCAACACTCTGGCTTAATTGCAGTGAAGGGCATACAGTGCCCTGAAGAACACCTTCAGCACATTGTTAGATTACACACTTCACTGTCACATCTAGCCCTCCTTCCTTGGGTTTCATTAGGACCCATGCTTAACATAGATGTCCCTTCCGTTCAAGCAGCATCTGATTGAAACTGCTTCCAGATGCAAAGATATATAGGCAGAGGGTGAGCTGCAACAGAACAAAAGCGTCATGGAGGCTGCCAAGGAATGTTGCACAAGCCTGTAAAATCAGCAATGTCATTGCACATTGATGGAATAGAACCCCTTGCTGTTAATAAATATGCCTGGATGACTTCCTTCCCCTGGCAGAATGAAGCCAGATGGCAAATCTGAACTCCCACTCTGACTGGCACAATGACTACAATGAAGAACCCGTTTTATGGAGTTGTAGGCTGCCAACTTGGAGATCCTGGAAGATTTCTGCTGAATCCTGAAAGGATCCAGAGGCACAACAAGTTGAATGCAGTGATGACTTATTGGAAATAAATCTCAACCGGTGATCATTTACTGAAAGTAAATTGCTTTTTCGATCACTATTGAAATGCAATTGTGTTCCTTGATGACTGATTGTGTTTCTGCATTCACTTGTCACCAGCAAACTTCCTACGAGCAGGCTGCAGATATCCGTCATCCCCGACCCAAAGCTCCTAAAGCACTACATAAGACAGTAAGGAATACATGTCATGGAGTCCAGTTCTGTAGCTGCAACAGAGTACTCAATTCAGAATTCAGGTCTGTTTGCTTTCATTTGTTCATGGGATGTGGGTATCACCAGCTAAACCATATTTATTGCCCTCAAGTTGAATGGGTTACCAAGCTATTTCAGAAGACAGTTAGGAATCCACACATTGCTGGGAGTATGGCAACACGTAAAGGTAAAGTTAATATAGTCTTAGCAGATCATACAGCTGTTTGGCCCTTCGAGATTAATTTGAACATAGAACAGTACAACACAGTACAGGCCCTTCAGCCCACGATGTTGTGCCCACCTATTATCCTACTCTAAGATCAAACTACCCTATATACCCTACACTTCACTATTATCCATGTGCCTATTCGAGAGTTGCTTAAATGTCCTTAATGTATCTGACTCCACTACCACCACCAGCAGCACATTCCGCGCACCCACAACCCTCTGTGTAAGGAAGCTACCTCTGACATCTCTCCTATACCTTCCTCCAATCACCTTAAAATTATGCCCCCTCGTAATAGTCATTTCCTCCCTGGGAAAAAGTCTCTGGCTATCCACTCTGTCTATGCCTCTCATCATCTTGTATCAAGTCACTTCTCATCCTTCTTCACTCCAATGAGAAAAGCCCTAGCTCCCTCAAACTTTCCTCAGAAGACCGGCCCTCCAGTCCAGGCAGAATCCTGGTAAATTTCCTCTGCACCCTCTCTAAAACTTCCACATCCTTCCTACAATGAGGTGACCAGAACTGAACACAATGTTCCAAGTGTGGTCTAACCAGGGTTTTATAGAGCTGCAGCATAACCTCACAGCTCTTAAACTCAATTCCCCTGCCAATGAAAGCCAACACACCATTACGCCTTCTTTACAACCCTATCAACTTGGGTCACAACTTTGAGGGATCTATGGATGTGGACACCAAGGTCCCTCTGTTCCTCCACACTGCCAAGAATCCAGCCATTAACCCTGTAGTCTGCATTCAAATTCGACCTTCCAAAATGAATGAATAATTGGTTCTGAGGGTCACCATGCCTCAGGCAAGGGGTTTGGTTGAAAAGGAGAGATGTGCATGATAGCGTCAGCCAGTTCAGAAATTGAACCCCCATGTAAGCAAGCCAAAGTGACAATGGTAGATTCCCTTCCCTCAAAGACATTAATGAAACAAAGAAGCTTGTAATGAGAACAGCTACATGGCCACCATTTGGTTAGCTTTTAATGCCAGATTATTTTTGTATTTAAATTTCACAATTTACCATGGTGGGTTCAAATCCATATTCCCTGAATATTAACCAAGGAATCTAAATTACTAACCCAGTGACATTACCACAATGCCACTGCCTACCCCATTGCGAGAGAAAGTACTGTTGTGGTTTAATACAAAAAAAGCCCTGCTCTGGCAGAGGACAATGAGCAAGAACAAAGCCTGAGCAATGTCTTGGAGTCATTTATTAATTAAAAATAGTTGGTTCAACAAAGTGCAAAATTCCGCAGTGCATGTTGTAGATAGTGCGCACTGCTGCTGTCGAGTGTTGCTGGTGGAGGGAGTGAATGTTTGTGGATGTGGTGCCTATCAAGTGTGCTGCTTTTTCCTGGATGGTGTCAAGCCCCTTGAGAGTTGTTGGAGCTACAGGCAAGTGGGGAGTATTCCCATCACTTTCCTAACTTGAGTCTTATAGATGGTGAACAGGCTTTGGGAGTCAAGAGGTGTGTTACTCACTGCAGTATCCTAGCTGCTGACTTGCTGTTGTAGCCAGTGCATGTGTGTGGCTGGTCGAGTTGAGTTTCTGGTCAATGGTAACACTCCCAGATGTTGATTGTGGGGGTATTCAGTGATAGCAACGTTGTTGAACGTCAAGGGGTGATGGCTCTTATTGGAGATGGTCATTGCCTGGCATTTACGCTGTGTCACTGTTACTTGTTACTTTTCAGCTCAAGCCTGGATATCATCCACGTCTTGTCCCATTTGGACACTGACTGCTTCAGTGGCTGTGGAGTCACAGATGGTGCCGAACATTGTGCAGGAGAAAGATCATTGATGAAGCAGTTCAAGATGTTTGGCTCAGAATACTGGCCTGAGGACTGTCATACAGTCATTGAATGGAGAATTACTTAGTCTTGTGTAGGGTCCTAATGGAGATAGGTGTGTAACCTCTGACTCCTGATAGTTGTAATCATACCAAACTAGTTAATATTAATTGTAGCTATTGCTGTCATAAAATAAACTACACCTTGTTATGTGAGACAAATGCCTATTATTGTGAAGGCTCTCTAGTAGTTTATTGACTACCATTGATAATTAGACCAGTTTAGATTCAACACAGAAGAGAAGATTGGTGGCAGTGAACTCTTGGGTCACAAGTTACCAGTAGTTGGTAAGTAGAAGATTTGACACTAGGGAACTTCAGAACCTCTTGCATGTTAGAAGTGTTGCTTGAAGTTGAGCTTCAGGTTTTTGAGTTCAAGGGACATCAGGAAGGTTTAGAGTTTTCTGGGTTGTACGTTCCTGGAAATAGGCGCCAAATAGTCATTGAGTGCTCATGATAATAGATGGGTGGTGAAACTGAAGAGGAGGATGAATCAGAAACTGCAAGAGTCTTTGGGGTGTCTGCCACTTTCTAACAGATACTTAAAACTGAAGACAGCAAGGGGTGATGACAACTTGAAGGACTATAGTCCAGACCCTGACAGCAATGGGAAAAGGACAGCAAAGCAAAGAAATATCATCATTTAAAGGAATCTCCATAACTAGAGGACAGGCAGGAAGTTCGGAAAACATCATTATGAGTCGCCTCTGATGCCGTCTCAAAGACATAACAGAGACAGCATAAAATATCCTGCAGAGGTTTGAAAACGAGCCAGAAGTTATGGTTCATGTGGATACCGATGACACAAATTGAGAAAATACTGAAATTCCATGGTCAGATTTTCAGTAGTTTAGGAGGAAGTTAAATAAAATAGGACCTCAAAATAGTATTGTCTAGCTTATTGACATGAAGTAATCAGAAATGAAATAGTAAGACAGAGATGATCAATACTGGGCTTGAGTTTTTTTCTCATTCATTCACAGAATGAGGATATCACTGGTTAGGCCAGCATTGATTGCCCATCCTAGGGTTTCAGCTTCAATCACATTACTGTGGGTCTGGAGTCACACGTAGGCCAGACCAGGTAAGGCTGGCAGATTTCCTTCCCTAAAGAACATCAGTGAGACAGATGGGTTTTTCTGACAATCAACAATGGATTTATGGTCATCATAAGACTCTCAATCCCAGATTTTTCTTGAATTCAAATTCTACCACCTGCTATGGTGAGATTCAAACATAGTTCCACAGGATATTACCTGTGTCTAGCAATAATACAACTAGGCCATCGCCCCCCTCTAATATTTTGCAGGAAGGAGGGCTTCAAATGTTTAGGATATAATTGGTTTATACAAAAGTTTTTTTTGTGTGTGTTATTGTCTCAATTTTGTTTTTTTTTGAAAACCTTAACATTATTTGACAATTTCAGCAGTCACTCGCTGTTTGACCTCATTGTTCTGTGTTTATGTAATTAATCTAGTGTCTGCATTGAAAATGTAGTTTAAATCACCATACTCTTAAATAAAAACATTTTACAATCAATATTAACAGTTACAATCTAAACTATTTATCCATTAACGTTCCTTCCATTTTCTCAGAGACAAAGCATCTCTGCCTTCATCTTTATGACGTTTCAGATGAAAAATGTGGACCCAATGAATCAAACTTCTGTGTATATTTAGAACTGACTGTACTTTCTCAAAGTTTAGCAAGTCAATAATACTCAAGCTTGTTGATTGAAGACAGTTTCAAATATTAGATCATCTCTTAATAATGCAAAAAGTGTCGGTGCTAAATATTTTTTCTTAACAAAAGATTTTTTTTTCCTGAATATCAGAGACATTCTACCTCTGGTTGGGAAGAATGACTGGAGGTGTACTCTGATAGTTCTGCTGGTAGTCCCTTAGACAGCCCAATAGCACAGTCCTATTCAGAGGGAAGTACGTACCCCAGCCCTTCAAAACATAAGAACGTAAAAACTGGGAGCAGGGCTAGGCAATTCAGCCACTCAAGCCTGCTGTGCCATTTAATATGATCACAGCTGATCTCATACCCTGGGAACATAGTCCATGGCGCATCGAGTTCAAAGGTGATTCTTTTAGATCTACATGCCGTTCCTTGACAACAACATCTTCAGATATGAGGTCAGCATTCAAATGTATGCTGGTGACATTGAGCACTATGCCGCTACAGTTTTTATGGCTGTTTCTTCAGCCTCCAAACAAGATGAATTGTTTACTTACAGTTGAACATTGCAAAATCCAAAGTCTTTAGCAACCACAGCCCCCTTGCCAGCGGCAAATACAACTCGCTTAATTGCAAGTCTACTCTCGATCATCAATGAAGTGACAGAAGGAGTCATTTACAATGCTATTGAGCAGCACTTGCTCAGCAATAACCTGCTCACTAAAGCTCAATCTGGTTTGTGTCAGGAACACACAGCTCTTGACCTCATTAAGAACAGGATACCAGAGTTGAGGTGAAGGGACTGACTTTGGAATCAAGACAACATTTGATCATGTGCCTGCAAGGAGCCCTAGGAAACTAGATTCAATGGGAACCAGGAGGAAACTCTCCACTGATTGTAGTCACACCTAACACAAAGGAAGGCGGCTGTGGTTGTTAGAAGTTAATCTACTCAGCTCTGGGGCATGTCAAACGGAGTTCTTCAGTGTGGTTTCCAACCAACTTCAGCTGCTACAGTAATGACTTTCCTCCATCATAAGATCTAGAATACAGATATTCGCTGAAATCCTCAGCTATTGATGCAGAATATCCCCACAGGCAGTGAGTTTTTGACAAGTCTCAGTCTTGGATTGTTTTCTGGCAAGTAACATTCAAGAGAGAATCCAACAGCCTGCTATTGACATTTAGTAGCGTAGCCATCTTTGAATTCAACATTTCAACATCCTGTGTGTCATGTAATAGATTTACGAATTCTTCTCAGAGACACACTCCTTGGAATGATGTCTTGGAACTCCTTTCCTAACACACCATTTGTCCCTACACCAGATGTACTACAGAGGTGGCAAGGAGGTTCATCACCACTTCCTGAAGGATAATTAACAATGAACAATAAATGCTGGCTTTGGAGCGACACTTAAGTCCCATGAACAAGATTTCATCCCCTGCACTAGCCTGTACTTCCATTAGTCAAAAACCTTTTGCAACCTGCATGTCTGTCTAAACACAAACCAAGCTCCAACCGCATTACAAAAACAGCCTAAGTCCATTTCCATAACATCGCTGGACACTGCCTTCAGTTCATCCGATCTGTTGCTGAAAACTTCAATCTCATCATTTCCCCCTTGTCTTTCCTCTCCATTGATGGCTGGAGATAATTGGTGAATATCCCATGGTCAGCAAGGTGAGCACAGCCAATGACAGCTCAACCCAACTCATTCTCCTGATCAGACATGGACTCTACAATCATCTGAATCCAGAGGCTAATTCAATTTTCCGCTTTTATGTTAACTATTAATGATTAAACTGGGTCCAATGTTTTGGAACTCATGATTCTCTTCCTTTTGACCTTCCTAAAACCCATTTTCTTGATAAAACTTCTGGTCATATCTCCCAACATCTTCTTCGGCTAAGCATACAATTTATTGTTTTGAAAATCCTGGGACATTTTTTGACATGAATGGTGCTATAGGAATAGAAGATGACTTGTATTAGTGTTCATACTGTTTGTTCTTACCTGCTTAATCTCTTTTAATCCAAACAAGTCATGATGGCAATAGATGAGCATAATGTGAGTGACTGTATTTGGAAGTTACATAATAATACCACATACTCGACCTGGTTAACACCCAGAGAGATTGACTGTTGGAATGCAGAACATTCCTGGCTCATATGACCATTTTCTCAAAGCCAGTTGCTATGATTTTCTGTTTGGAAATATTTTCCAGTCACTTTCTCTTTCTTTCTCTTTCTCTTTCTCTCACAAACTCTGAAAACACACAAAATCCTCTATGTGTTTTGAAACATATGTGAAAGCCCTCAGTTTTCAGCAACAGATCTAAAATATTGATTGTAAATAAGTCCCCGACATGTTGGACAATATAAAACTTACCCACAATAAAAGTGCTTTCTTCAAAACCCCAGACATGATTAATGACCGTTACATTTCCAACATTTGAGGCCAGAAATTATTGTTGGCGGCAATATTTACTTTAAATTCCTTCATTAAATTAGGAAACTGTTTAATTTTGGGTTTGTGTTGATCCAAATTTCAGCAAATAAAACTTTCAGATTCTTGACAGTTAAAGGTCAAGTGGTATTATTTCAGATGAACCTGTTTCACCTTTAATTTTATTCTGTTCCAGTTAATTTAGTGAATATTTATTTGAGTTTCTGTGTAACAGCAACTTGTAGCATGCTTTGTCTACTTCTGGCAGGATCGTAAATGTATTCTTCGTTTTATGAGTGTGTGCATTTTCACAAGAGATACTGACCAGACAGTCTAGAATGAATGTGCTTCAGTGATCACTTATTCAAGTAAAGGGTTTCAGTCATTCCCTAAAAGGAAATTGCTTCATCAATCATTGTTTCAACGTCTGAGTGCTTTGATCACCTACTGATTCTGATCCAGTGATCACTTATGAACGGAGAATTGTGTTTCAGTGATCATTTTTAATCGAACGCAACTGATTTCTCTGGTCATTTAATGAAATTAAATTGTTTCATCCATCACTGATCAGATGCAAATATGTTTCATAGATCTGTTATTGAAAATAGATGTGTTTAAAATCTGGTCCCTTTGGATGGAGGAATGCCAACTAAATAGTCATCACCAACTATTATCATCAACAGTAATTTTGGGCCTATCACATTTAATATTTAATCCACATTGTAGGTTATTATGTTTAAATGAATTAACATTATATCATAAAATGGTTATACCATCACTAATGTGATGGCTATTTGTGCAAGTTTGTAAGATACAGCTGCACTAAAGGATATGAGCAACATAGATATCTGTTCTCGTACAGCAGAGACTTCGAACATAGACACAGCATCTTCTTTAGGTATTGGTATGATACTGAAGAGTAACAACATTGAAAATCATCTGAGAGTAGATTGGTTAAAAGAAAACTCAGCTAGTTAGGCAGCATGTGTATAAAGAGAGAATACAGACTGGGACAGTAGGCGTGTAAAGAGAGAGGTGAAGGGCAAGAGTTCCTGGACAATGTTCAGGAAAAGTTTCTACAACAGAATGTTTCCAACCCAACAAGAAATGGAGCACTGCTGGACCTGGTTCTTGCGAATGAGGTGGGCCAAATAGATCATGCTTCGGTGGGAAAACATTTAAGGGACAGTGATAATTTAATGATACATTTAAATTGACAATGGAAAAGGCCAAAAACACTCCAGGCTAAGAATAATTAATTTGGGGAAAGCCAACTTCAAAGTGGCAAGAACAGAACAAGTCCAATTAATTGGAGTCAAAATTTGTCAGGAGAAACTGCAGCGGAACAATGGGTTACCTTCAAAGCGATGGTTCAGTCAAGGTATACAGTCAATGTGTATTCCCATAAAAGGGGACAGGTAGGGCAAACAAGCCAAGATCTCCCTAGATGACAAAGGAGATGGAAATAAAAATCAAGGAGTGAAAGTGTGCTTGTGACAGCTGTCAGAAAATAAGTATGATCAAGAACCAGGCTGAATACAGAACGTTCAAAAGGGAGAAAGAAAAGCCAATAAGAGAAACAAAGAGGGAGCATGAAAATAAACTGTCAACAAAATAATGGAGAGTACTAAATTATTTTATGGACATACAAGTAGTTTAACAAAGTCTTAAAATAAGGAGTAGGGGCAATTAGGAGCGAAGAAGATTTACATGTGCAAGCAGGAAGTATAAATAAGGTATTAAAGGAATGCCTTAGAGTTGTCTTTATCAAGGAAGAAAAGGTATCCAGAAAGTCAGGAAATTCAAATACTAGAAGACTTTTCAATTGATAAGGAAAAATATTTGATTAGCTGTGTGTACTAAAGTGGATAAGGCACTGGAACCAGATTTTGAAGTATCCAAGAACACTGAGGGAAGTTAGAGTAAAAATTGTGGAGGCACCATCCATAATTTTTAAGTCTACTTGAACCCAGAGGGTGATGTCAATGGATTGGAGAATAGCAGAGACTAAACCTTTAGCCACAATATTGGCATTTAGCTACCAAAGGGGAGAATTGCCCAGATATGTATAAACCATAAAGAATATAACAAATTCAACGCATCCAATTGGCAGCCTATCCATCTATATTCAGTCTTCAGTAAAGTGATGGAAGGGGTCATTGAAGTGCTGTCAAGAGGCACTTGCTCAGTTTGGGTTTTGCCAAAGTCACTCAGTTCCTGAACCAATTACAGCCCTTCTTCAAACATAGACATCAAAGAGCTGAACTCCAGAAATGATGAGATAATACAGGACCTTGTCATCAAGGCAGCATTTGAATGAGTCCAGGACCAAGGACTTCTGGTAAACCTATATAATGGAGAGAAAACTCTCTGCTTTGTTGGGGTCATAATCAGGACAAAGGAGAATGATTACAATAGTTGGAGGTCAGTCATCTCAGTGACAAAGATTGCTGCAGGAGTTCCTCAGGGTATTGTCCTTGGCCCAACCATCTACAGTTGCTTCATCAATGAGCTTCCCTCCATCATGAGGTCAGAAGTGGGGATGTTCATTTATGATTGCACAATGTTCAGCACCATTCGCAATTTCTCAGTCACTGAAGCAGCTCATGTACATTTACAGCAAGTCCTGGACAACATCCAGGCTTAGGTTGATACGTGGCAAGCAATGTTTGCACCGCACAAGTCCCAGGCAATCGCTACCTCAAATACAAGAGAATATAACCATCGGCCCTTGATGTTCGATTACATTACCATTGCTGTATCCACCACTAACAGTATCCTGGTGTTAACAATGATCACAAACAGATGCCAGCCATATAAATACTGTGGCTATAAGAGCAGAACAGGGGCTGGGAAAGGCCGTGATGCACTGCCTAACTCTGCACTGCCTGACCACCATGTACAGGGTATAATCTAGGAATATGACTGAATTCTTTCCGGTTGTTTGGATGAGCGTATCACCCACAATACTCAAGAAGCTCGTGACCATCAAAGATAAAGCACCTTACTTGATAAGAACTTCCTCCACGACCTTCACTATCAAAAGACAGTGGCAGCAGTGTGTACCATCTACAAGATGCATTTCAGGGCTACTTTGAATGCATCTTCCACTATCTAGAAGGACAAGGGAAGAAGTAGCATGGTAGATTCACCCACCTGCAAGCTTTCTCCCAAGCCATGCACCATCTTGAAATGTGATTAACATTAAGGAGGATAATAACAGACTTCAGGAGCACATGGACAGATGGATGAAATTGTCAGACATACGGGCCCAAATTTTCATGTTATATCAGAACTGAGGCAGGAGGAATTAAAAATAGTCAACACATTTTCGGTCTTGGATTGCCATACTCCACTCCACTTGTGTGGAATTTTAGCGCTACTGGAATAAGATGTAAATAACAAGCCTGCACTTACTCATCCTATTCTGGCTGCCTCATGGAGGTGGACATTTTGTATATATGATGCTATATTTATGAAATCTGGAATAACTAGTAAACATAAAAAAACTGCAGTTGTTAGAAATCTGATACAAAAACAGAAACTGCTGCAGAAACTCAACAGGTCTTGCAACATCTGTAGAGAGAGAAACAGAGTTAATGTTCCGAGTACAATGACCCTACTTCCGAGCTGAAGAGATAGTTCCATGAGGCAGGAGCATACAGAAACAATGAGTCTGCCTGAGAAGTGCTGTTTGTGGATTTTGGGAAGGAGGTAGAAGTGGGCTGTGCAGGTCTGGGGGACTATGAGCTTGAAGGCAATGAGGAGGAGATCACCAGATCACCAAATAAGTGACCAATGTGGATACAATGATCTGATGTTGTGAAGAAGGGTCGCTGGACTCAAAATTTTAACTATGCTTTCTCTATCTGCAAATGCTGCCAGAGCTGCTGAGTTTCTCCAGCAATACATCATAATAATTATACCACATACCTCGGATGGGTCATGAATGATGGATATCTCGAGTCTCAAATGGGGACCCAAAATAAATGAGAGTCACCTGCTTCTGGAATTCATTCATTGAATAGCTTTGAGATTAAAATAAATGTGTTCTTTCAATTTCAGTAGTTAGATGTTATATTGTAGGTTCGATACATTTTTACTGAATTGATTGATTTTTCGTTTCTGCAAAGGTAACTTGGCCATTCATAATGATAAAAAGAAAAAAATGGTGGTCTGGTAGCATCTGTGGAGGAAGCTCATTCTTATTTCAAGCTATGTCTCCTTAAACCTGTGCTATTTTCTCCAAGTTAGAGGTTTGATTATGGATGCCCTGCATGGTTCCCAGCTATGCCTATCTCTTTGTAGGGTGTATAGAGCTTTCTTTGTTCCAGCCCTGCTCAGGCATCATCCCACAATCTTTCTCCAGTATATTGATAGCACTATTGGTGCTATTTCCTATTCTTGTCAAGAACTAGAAAATATCATTCATTTTGCTTCCAGTTTCCGTCATTCTCTCACCTTCATTTGGTCCATCCCTTCCCTTCCTTTCTTTGACTTCTCTGTTTCAAATTCTGAGGATTGGCTGTCCGTCAATATCCATCACAAATTCAATAGCACACACAGTTACCTGAACTACACTTCCCTCTCTCTGCTTTGTCTCAGGAGAATCTACCAAGTCACTTTGCCAGTTTTCCATCTCTGTGACACTTATTCCAATTATCCCACCTTCTGTAGGTCTATCTATATGTCCTCCTTTTCCTCAAACAAGGATTTCTCCCACTGTAGTTGAAAGGTACCTCAGCTGTGTCCAACCCACTTCTGCTCTCACTCCTTCCCTTCTCTCTCAGAACAATAAGGTTATATTTGTCCTCATTTTCAACTCCACCAGTCTCAGCATACAAAGGATCATTCTCCACCATTACTGCCACCTCCAGTAAAAAGCCACAAACAAACAAATCTTCACCTCCTTTTCCTTTCCAGTATTTCTCCGGGATTGTTCCCTTTGTGACACCCTAACCAATCCTCTGTCACTCAAACACTTCATCGCCCACCATGGCAGCATCCCATCCAATTTCAGAAGGAGTAACGTTCAGAGTCATAGAGTCATATAGTTATACCGCATGGAAACAGATCCTTTGGTCCAAATCATCCATGCTGACCAGATATCCTAAACTGATCGAGTCCAATTTGTCAGCATTTGGCCCATATCCCTCTGAACCCTTCCTATTCAAGTCTCATCCAGATCACTTTTAAATGTTGTAATTGTACTGTCACCACTGCATCGTCTGGCAGCTTGTTCCATACACACACCACCCTCTCTGTGAAAAAGTTGCCCTACAAATTTCTTTTAAATCTTTCTCCTCTCACCTTAAACCTATGCCTTCTTGTTTTGGACTCCCCTACTCTGGGAGAAAGAACTGGACTGTTCATCCTATCCATGCCTTTCAATCTCCGGCACTCCAATTTAAAAAAATGCCAGCCTATTCAGCCTCTCCCTATAGCTCAAACACTCCAACCCCACCATAGTCCATGTAAATCTTTTCTGAACACTTTCCAGTTTAACAATATCTTTCCTATAGAAGGAAGATCAGAATCGAATGCAGAATTCTAAAAGTAGCCTCACCGATGTCCTGCACAGCTGCAACATGATGTCCCAACTCCTATCCTCAATACAGTGACCAATGAAGGCATGCATGCCAAGCACCTTCTTCCTCACCCTGTCTAACTGTGATTCCACTTTCAAGGAACAATGCACCTACACTCCTAGGTCTCTTTTGCCATACTATTAACTTTATAAGTCTTGCCCTGGTTTGCCTTACCAAAATAAAACACTCCACCTGCCATTCCTCGGCTCATTGGACCATCTGATCAATACCCCATTTTAGTCTGAGATAATCTTCTTCACTGTCCACTACAGCACCAATTTTGGTGTTGTCTGCAAACTTACTAACCATACCTCATAATGACTAAAAGCAGTGGACCCAGCACTGATCCTTGTGGCACACCACTGGTCACAGGCCTTCAGTACAAAAACCAACCCTCTACCACCACCCTCTGTCTCCTACTTTCAAGCCAATTTTGTATCCAGTCAGCTAGCTCCCAATGGATTCCATGTGATCTAACCCTGATAACCAATCTACCATGCAGAACCTTGTTGAACATCTTGCTGAAGTCCATAAAGACAACGTCTACCACTCTGCATTCATCAATATTCCTCGTCACCTCTTCAAAAAGATCAATCAAGTTACTTGCTATTTTACGACTTGCCTCCTCACTGTCCAGAACCCCAGTCTAGTCTAGCCTACCATTTTCACAGTGCAGACTTCTCTACATTGCCAGGATCAAATACAAACTGGATACCTGCTTTGCAGAACATCCCTGCCCTCTCTGTAAGAATAACATTGAGTTGCTTGCCATTTTAATGCATACTCCTCCCATGCTAACATTTCCATTCTTCTTGAAGTGTTCCAGTGAAGTCCAATGCAAGCCGAAGGAACAGCACCTTATTTTTCACCAGGTGTTACAGCCTTCAGCATTGTGTTCAACAACTTCAGAGCATGAACACTTTCTGCTGTTATGATTACCGTCACCCCAGTGTCTTCTTTATAAGGGTTTACTCTCAGCAAAACAAATCTATTTTTGACTAATTTCACAGCTATCATTAACACCCACTCTGCATAGCAATCACACTACCGTTAGAGATAGTAAGAACTGCTGATGCTGGAATCTGAGATAACACAGTATGGAGCTGGAGGAACACAGTGGGCCAGGGAGCATCAGAGCAGCAGGAAAGCTGCCGTTTCAGGTTAGGACCCTTCTTCGGAAATGGAGGAATTCTGAAGAAAGGTCAGCTTTCCTGCTCCTCTGATGCTGCCTGGCCCGCTACTCACTACCATTAGCCATAACTTTGTCTTTTGCTCCAGGCACCCTTACTATTTGTTCCACTCACTCTTGTCAACAACATAACAACCACAATTTTGCAAACTTCTTCAGTTCTGAAGATGAGTCATTGACTTTGAAACATTCACTCTGTTTCTTTCCAAAAATGCTGCCAGATCTGTTGAGTTTCTCCAGCATTCTTTGTTGTCATGATCTGTGCGCATTGCTTAAAAGTAGAATGGAGATATGTTCAATAGCAACTTTCAAAGGTAATTACAGAAATCAGATGAATGCTCAAAACCAAAAAAAAATTCTGCAGGACATTAGGGAAGAGAAAGGGAGTGGAACAAGTCGGATAGCTTTTTTAATAAGACAGCAGAAACTTGATGGCACAAATGGCCTTCTTCTATGCATTTGGCCACAAATATAAGTGACTCTGTTCAGAAACAATTCCATTTGCAGCAACTGAACATATTTTGCATCAGGCTGTAATGTTAGAAACAATTCTTGTCATTTTCCTGAACCAGTATGCATTCGCTTCCAGAAACAGATTGGAATTAATGGTGTTAGGTTTCTTTCTGTTGATATGTGTGGGAGTAACACTGGAGCATTGTGACAGCTAAACACCATTGAATACTTATTACCCATGACATGGTTTTGATGGGGAAATTATAGCAAAAAGCCAGCAGCAGCAGCAATCAGCCCTGCAAAGCAGCAGTATGTAATAAAGAAACAACCCTGCCAAGCAAATACCAACCAGCATTGCAGTCAACGTCTAAAAATGTTAAACAATATTCTTTACGATAAACACTTCAAGTGATTAGAGGAGCCTGCATTAGCAGTACTCTCACCTACAGTAGATTGACATAGAAGCTAACGTTCAGTATATTAAGAATTTCTATTTACAGTTAAACTTATTCTGAAACCCCTTCTCAACATTTAGCCTTTCCCTTGCCAATTGGGTTTTTGATCTGTCTCCCTCTTATATTCTCTCTTCCTTCTTAATATTGGTTTAGACAATGCCCTGCTGTTGTTTACACTTCTGTCTTTATGAAGTTGGAAGCAAGGCTTGCCTCCAGCTTTTCTTTCCTGCATATAGCTTCACTGGATTGAAAGTAATTTTTATTTCTGCGTTGCATTATTTAACTCATACATTTGCAGCAACACTCGAAATAAGTGCTCCTGTATGCCTACAATCCAAAAGTTTTTAAAACCCAATCTCTCCTGATCCTTCAGATGAGCTGTTAAACCATAACATAGGAGATTCCTCGTGTGTCTTGGCCAATATTCATCTCTCAACCAACATCACTAAAAACAGATTATCACAGTATTGGTTGGAGGAAAGGCTGCATTTCCTGTATTACTACAGCAAATACCCATCAGAAAGTAAAGTGTTGTGGGACATTCTGTGGTTACATAAATGCTTTCTTTTTTCACCTCAACATTCTGCATCATATTTTAGCTCTCTTCTTATAATTCTAATCTTAGTAATGTGCTACATAGCTGATTCTGCCTTTTGCCTTGGTTTCTAAGTTAACACAATCAGTCCAACATAATAGGTGTTGTAACAGATGCTTTAAAGGTCAATTTTTGGCATAAAGCATACAGTTGAGATTATTTGCAAAGTGATTTATTCCTTTTGGCATTGACCATAAGATTTAATTAACCAAGGTACAGTCAAAAGCTGAACAAAAACGCAGGGAGAAAATGGTAATGTAATTGAATAGACCCACGCACTGAATGTCATTTTTATATCTGTTAAACAACTTTCTTGATTATGAAGAGCCAGGAATTTTACAAGGTGATGAAGTTGGACATCTGAATTCCATAAATTCTGATGGTTTCCTTTATTTATTCTTTGATGAGCGTGGCACTGACATGACTGAATTTATCACCCATGCTTAAATTTCCAAGGGTTTAAGACTAGGGTTTGTAACCTAAAGTAGGTCACTGCACCCTTTTTTGGCTCTTTGGTTTATTCTGAGGATCAACAACTCAATGCTCCAAAAGTACTGTTTTCTCATAATACATCTATTGAGCAACAAAAATAAAGTTATACTGAATCAGATTTATACTCCACATTTGCAAGTCTTCCTGGGCTTGTCAAAGAATTGGAAAGTATGGAATGATCCATTTTTTTAAAAGAATAGCTGATCAGGTTACTTTGTCCCAAGCTAGCTAGCTATCAAGTGAGGCCACACTTCTTTATTCCCTGCTCAGTGTTAACCACATGATCACCTCCAGATAGACTGAACTGCCATCTTGAGGCTTAGTGATTGGCCAGTTATCTCTTTACAGTCCCAACAATTTTTTTAAACTATTTACGTAGCTGGGTCTTCTACTCCAGGCTTCACATGTCAAGCAAGACAATAATCACACCTCCTCCAAATTATTGGTTTCCAAGCAACCAGTCCATATGGTGCTTTCATCACAAATGCAAATTTAACCTTTCATATGTAATATTATCTTGCAGGTTTTTGTCCGTTCAGTTCCTTTAACAAAGCACAGTTACACCACATTAATCACATTACAGGCTTGGAATTATGATAGCTCAAGCTTAAGAATTAAAGCTCACCTCTAGTCCTTAAAAGTTATTAAAATCAGTTGAACACAATATGACAGATTCAGTAAATTCCTCCTAACAACCCCCCAACACCCTGCTCCCAGACACTTGTATCTTTGTCTCAGTTATTTGTTATCCATATACGTTACTCCCCATCTCAGCAGTCATTTCATTCACTGGGCAATGGGAATCATTTACAGGTTATATGTGAACCAAAGCTGAATTGGAGTGTCAGATGACCCTACTCTGAATAAAGGAATAATTTACTTTAGGGGCATTCAAGAAGACATTGGATGGATAGTAATGGTATGCAGGGATGTGAGGAAAAGGCAGGAGATTGGCACAAAATATGCTGCTGGTGGAGGCAGGATGGGCCGAATGGCCTCCTTCTGTACCACAATAATTGTGATTCTGTGATTATGGAGCATCTTTTATAGCCTCAAATGGCCTTTGCATCCAATGAAGTACTCCTAAAGATATAGTGTAAGAAGGTCCCACAAACAGCAAATAAAGTCATTTGTTTTTACTGTTGCTGGTTGAAGAATGGATGCTGCCAAGGACATGGGGAAGCACTCCCCTAGTTTTCTTCAAAAAGTTCCATGGTTACTTTGAAACTCATCATTTAACATTTCATTTGTGATTCCCACTGTCTTTAAAAGTGCTGTTAGGGAGAACATCAGCCTGAATGTTGTGCCTTAAATCTCTGGAACAGGTCTTGAACCAACAGATGTTTGATTTCTGAGCAAGCATGTTGCCACCTGAGGCACCGCTGACATTGCTCTTTGCTATGTTCAGGCATCATGCTCATTGTTTACAGCTGCTAGCCAATCGTAAATTCTACAACTGGGTATCATAGGATCCAAACTCATGACCTCTGGGTAGTTAGTCTAGGGATGCAGGTGTTAGACCGCAGTATTTATTTCAAACCATCCTGTTATAGCTTACCGGGGTACTGCATTGGAAATCAAGCCCTACTCTTCCTGGAGTTGTCACAATAGTTAACGATTTTTAAAAAGTACGCAGATTCCCTAATTTGCCTGTTTCCTAGTTCCAGACTGAAGGAGAGCACAAGCCAGATTGCTGTATCATAAAAAGTACTACACATCACAGGTAAATAGACTTTAGACATAGATAAACCGTTGTGTACCATCACTGTTTAACGCTACTAATTAAAACTCTAAACTACACACATGCACACACAATGCTTATGCTTCCTGTGATGATCAGAATGTTGTTTCTCAGCGTTTCTTTTCTGATGCTTCCATTTGTTTGTAAGCGTCATAGGGTGGCTGGTTCACTTTCAAAAAGGTCCCTGACTTATCATTAAAAGTTTCTGCTCACAGTAACTGCTGAAGGAAAAGATAAACTGATTTTCTTCATACTCATGATGGCTTTTATTGCAGAGTGGAGAGAAAGGGCTCCTAGGACGGTGCTGGTCAGAAAGCATCTCTCTATTTTGTTCACAGCATCAGGTTGTTTAGCTGCCTGAGGACCAATCAAATAATTGTTGGCGTGCAGAAAGCCTTTGATATTAGTAACTGGTCACTTGTTTACAAATTAATCTATTAGTTGTTGCCAACCAAAGCTCCACTTGTACACAACCCTTCGCCTCCAATTCATCTGTAAACTTCTGTCACTACTGCTAAAACAAACAGCTGTGTCAATTGTATTTACAATAAGCAACAAGTTGCTTGCTTTAAAAAAATATGCAGTTGAAATAAGTCCACAGAGGGCGGTATCCCATCACCAAGTCACCCTTTATTTACACATGAAGAGTCCTTGCCACTGATCCAGCTCTCAGACTGAACAGGATGTTTGACACGCCTGTTTATATCTGTCAGCCAGGGCTCCCTGATTGGACCAAATTAACAGCCCCAATCAGGGAACTCATATTCTATGAGGTTCAGCTGGCTGTCATTCTGATGATCACTACATCAGTAATCCTTGCAAACCCTAGTTTTAAAACAGTACTTGCCTTATTTCAGTCCACAATTTTAAAATAACATTTAAAAAAATAGTCTTTACAAATCAATAAATTAGAAATTAGCCATATTAGGCCAGCGAAGAATATAATTTCTACTTCACTAATTTTCACAGCTCTGCATTTCACAAGGTAGGTGTATTCAAATAGTTTTTTTAATGGTTTTTCAGTCTTGTCTCACATTGCTAAAATCATTGATTCACTTAGCAATCTGTCTTCTGTCAGCAGCAGCAACCATGAATTATAACAATGATCTTTTATTTACTACCTTTCACAAAAGGGACACATAAAACAATAACAAACAGCAGCAGAAATAAAAATCCATTCGCTCTCATTCAGTAAGATCATCCAATTCACTTTCCCACTCTATCCCCAGTGAACAGCCCAGGTTACTCCTCTCCACCTATCCTCTCCTCTATCCATCCTCTATCCGCCTCCCCCTCTCTCCCTATTTATTTCAGAACCCTCTTCCCCTCCCCCATTTCTGATGAAGGGTTTAGGGCCGAAACGTCAAGTTTTCCTGCTCCTATGATGCTGCTTGACCTGCTGTGTTCATCCAGCCCCGTGCTTGTTATCCCAGATTACTTCACAAGGTCAGATAAAAGTGGATGCAAGTTATAGAGGATGTAGTTGTGGGGTGTGCCCTAGTGTTAGTCAATCAGGTTGGTTTTCAAGCAGGAAAACTGTGGAGATATGGTTGAGGTTTTGGAAGAAAATTCCAGAGCATGTAATGGTGGGGTAGAGGGAGGGGAATATATAAAAAACTGTAACAAAAACAGAAGTTGCTGGAAAGGCTCAGCAGGTCTGGCAGCATCTGTGAATTAAAATTCAGAGTTAACATTTTGGGTCCAGTGACCCTTCCTCAGAAGAAATGGCAGCTAGCAATATGTCAGTTTACATGCACAAGATTGGGCTCTACCCCCACCATCCACCCTAAGAGAGAGATGAACAATTGGACAGACAAAGGAGTGGGTAACAGTCTGGCTAGGAGGGTGAATAGGTGTTAATGGAGACTATTAGTGACTGACAACAGGGGGTGTGTGATGGCAGGCTGTGCGATAACAAGGCCTGGTGTGTGGGGTGGGGGACTGGGACATGGGAGAGTTTAGGCCCTAAAATTCTTGAACTCAATATTGAGCTCAGAGGGCTGCAGGGTCCCCATGCAGAAAATGAGGTGTTGTTCTTCCAGTTTGCGCTGAGCTTCGCTGGAACACTGCAGCAAGCCTGGGGCAGAGATGTTGGCCAGGGAGCAGGGTGGTGCATTAAAGTGGCAGGCAAATGGGTCCTTTCTGCGAGTACAATTTAGATATTCTGTAAAGCTGTCACTCAGTCTATGCTTTGTTTCCCCCATGGAGAGGAGACCACGTTGTGAGCAGCGATTGTAGTAGACTAGATTCTGGGAAGTGCAGGTAAAGTGTTGCTTCACCTGGAAGGTATGTTTGGGCCCTTGGATACTGAGAAGGGAGGAGGTAAATGGGCAGGTGTTACACCTTCACTGGTTACAGGGGAAGATACCATTGAGCTGTGGGGGGTGTTGGGAGTGAAGGAAGAGTGGACCAGGGTGTCCTGGAGGGAACAGTCCCTGCTGAAGGCAGATAAGTGAGGGGAGGGGAATATGTATCAGAGATATACCTACGTCCGTGACACCACCCATGCCCTCCACCTCCTCCAGAACTTCCAATTCCCCGGTCCCCAACAACTCATTTTTACTATGGACGACCAGTCCCTATACACCTGTATTCCCCATGCTGATGGCCTAAAGGCCCTCCGCTTCTTCCTGTCCCACAGAACTGACCAATCCCCCTCCACCGACACCCTCATCCACTTAGCCGAACTCGTCCTCACCCACAACAACTTCTCTTTCAATTCCTCCCACTTCCTACAGACAAAGGGGGTGGCCATGGGTACCCGCATGGGCCCAAGCTATGCCTGCCTCTTTGTAGGTTATGTGGAACAATCCCTCTTCCGTACCTACACTGGCCCTAAACCCCACTTCTTCCTCCGTTACATTGATGACTGCATCGGCGCCGCCTTGTGCTCCCACAAGGAGCTCGAACAGTTCATCCACTTCACCCACACCTTCCACCCCAACCTGAAGTTCACCTGGACCATCTCCAACACTTCTCTCTCCTTCCTGGACCTCTCTGTCTCCATCTCTGGCAACCACCTAGAAACAGATGTCCATTTCAAGCCCACTGACTCCCACAGCTACCTGGAATACACCTCCTCCCACCCACCCTCCTGCAAAAATGCCATTCCCTATTCCCAATTCCTTCGCCTCCGCCGCATCTGCTCCCAGGATGAGACATTCCACTCCCGTACATCTCAAATGTCCTCATTCTTCAAGGACCGCAACTTCCCCCAACAGTGGTCGAGAACGCCCTTGACCGTGTCTCCCGCATTTCCCGGAACACATCCCTCACGCCCCGTCCCCGCAACAATAACCAAAAAAGAATCCCCCTCGTCCTCACATACCACCCCACCAACCTCCGGATCCAACGCATCATCCTCCGACACTTCCGCCATCTGCAATCAGACCCCACCACCAAAGACATTTTTCCCTCCCCACCCTTATCTGCCTTCCGGAGGGACCACTCCCTCCGCGACTCCCTTGTCCGCTCCACACTCCCCTCCAGGCCCACCACACCCGGCACTTTTCCTTGTAACCGCACGAAGTGCTACAC
>JAHRHZ010000249.1:14401902-14430891 GCA_024137785.1 Ginglymostoma cirratum
CCCACCACACCCGGCACTTTTCCTTGTAACCGCACGAAGTGCTACACCTGCCCCCACACCTCCTCCCTCACCCCAATCCCAGGCACCAAGAAGACTTTCCACATCAGGCAGAGGTTCACCTGCACATCTGCCAATGTGGTATACTGCATCCGCTGTACCCGTTGTGGCTTCCTCTACATCGGGGAAACCAAGCGGAGGCTTGGGGACCGCTCTGCAGAACACCTGCGCTCAGTTCGCAACAAACAACTGCACCTCCCAGTCGCGAACCATTTCAACTCCCCCTCCCATTCCTCAAAAACTGTTCAAAGATTTTTCTGAATATTTAGGGCAGAAAACTCACATCAAATTGTAAATCTTCACATGTCAGAATTTAACAGTATGGTGCCATTAAATGCTCATCTGGAAATGAGCCAGCAGCTTTAAACTTTAGAATGACAAATTAGTCTTTGCTGTTTGATTAAATGTACCCCGAATCCCAGGGCTGCACAGTAATTGAAGGCCAGATATTTGGAGTATCAGATTTCAGACAGTTCTCTGGCAGAAGTTGCAATGTACTTAGCACTGAACCATTTGCAGTTATGACTCTCAGTAACTTGGATGAAATTATTCAGATTTATCATCTTAATTATGAGGAAACATTCTCTTGAGCTATACAAATGATGTGACTTTATTACAGTATAAATAAACAATAGGATTGGTTGCAGGGAAAACGGAATGAGCAGCATAACAGATTCAAAGTTGGAATTATTTTTGCGGCAGTTGATCGAGAAGCAAAGAAAATAAGACCATTAGATATAATAGCAGAACGAGACCATTCAGCCCATCGAGTCTGCTCAACCACTCGATCATGGCTGGTATGTTTCTCAACCCCGTTCTCTTGCCTTCTCCCCATAATCCTTGATTCTCATACTAATCAAGAATCTATTTATCTCTGCCTTAAATACACTCATTGACACAGAATGCTGTGGAGGCCAAGTCCTTGAGTTCCACAGATTAATAACCATCTGGCTGAAGAAATTCCTCCTCATCTCAGTTCTAAAGAGTCATCCCTTCACCCTGAGTCTCTCCTACTAGTGGAAACATCTTCACGTGCACTCTATCTAGTCCTCTCGGTATGCTGTCAGTTTCAATGACATCTCCGCTCATCCTTCTAAACTCCACTGAGTACCGACCTAGAGGCCTCAACCACTCCTCACAGAATAAGCTCGTCATCCCTGGGATCATTCTTGTAAACCTCCTCTGGGCCCCCTTTAACGCCAGTAGAGATTTCTGATCCAAGATAAAAGCAGGAACCAAGAACGAACAGTAATTCATTTCATTCAAAAAGGTGATACTGTGCAATCATATCCTTCTCATAGTGTGGCAACCAGAACTGCACACAGTATTCCACCTGTGGCCCAACTAATGTTCTATACATTTGTGACAAGTCTTCCTTGCTGCTATATTGTAGGCCCCAGCTAATGAAGGCAAGCATCCCAAATGTCTTCTTCTCCACGCTGCCTGCCTGTGCTGACAGCTTCAGGGATCTATGGATTTATACACCAGGGTCCTCCGCACTTCCCAGGGAGCTATCGTTCACTGTGTATATCCTTCCCTTATTAGACCTCCCAAAATGCACCATCTCGAATTTGTCAGGATTAAATTCCATCTGCCATTGGTCTGCCAATTTATATCAATATCAGACTGTAGCCTGAGACCATCCACCTCACTATCAACAATACCCTCAATTTTCATGACATCTGCAAGCTTGTTAATTATACCTTCCACATTCACATTGTAAGGTCGGGCAAAAATCCCTATCAGTTTATGGACATACCCTGGTTTTAAAACCCTTTGAAGGCAGAAGTTGTAGAAATTACATTGGATTAAATTCAGTGCACATTTGAGACTCTAGAAACCATGGGCTGCAACTGAGCCAGGAAAAGGCTGACTGGGACAGACTGGGTAATATGCAAGCCCAAGGGCAGATGTCTGGAACAGGGGTTAGCTTGCAGAAACTAAAGACAGACCCCCATTCATGCCCGAACTTAAACATGGAAGCCAGACTGCAGGAAACAAACAACTTCAACAACTTCAGACCCTCTGGAGCCTGCAGAGGTACAAAGCCATACAATTTTACAGCCAGTGCTCTACCGGAATACCGAACGTTCTACACCGTCGTGCTACATGCAAACCTGTCCCACCTATGGATGTAAAAGCATTCACAACATTATTCAAACCTGAACAAATACCCATCCAAGGGAAATACTGGACATTTCAAAACCATCGAAACCATTCACCTCAATCAAAAAACCACTCACACCTACTCCAATGCTCAGGAAGCTCACTTAGCCCCGAGAGGAGGAACAATAGCTCAACAGATTTGGCAGGAGATAAGGGTGGCCTGCAGCTGGGTATAATTGGAGACCTCGAGCCCAGCACAGTAGAGAAGGAAAGAGAAAGAGAGTGAGGAAGTGTGCGGTACCAGCACTGAGGTACCAGCAACACCACCCGATTACAACACGGTGTGTGCTCTGAGGTGAGCTCTGCGAGGAAGGTTGGAGAGAGAAGCAGGCCCCGCTCGCGAAAGAAAGCGGCCCTCGCAACCAGCGACTAACTACGGGCCTCTGCTCGACGCCCTGAATTAACCGAAGGTATCCAGAGACACGAGACACTGACTGGGGCAACACCCACCACCATCCAAGACAACAATCTGCTTGCAAGTACCACCAGAAAAGAAAGGAAACCCAAGCTACTCACTGGTCTGGTCCCACGTGCCCAACCACATCAGCGGACACCACTAGACTGGCTGTTACCGGTATTTGCAGCCCGTCGCATTGTCCCGACTACGGCAAGAGACTGCAGACAAGAGCCAGTCAAAGAAAGTAGGAACTGCAGATGCTGGAGAATCTGAGAATAACAAGGTGTAGAGCTGGATGAACGCAGCAGGCCAAGCAGCATCAGAGGAGCAGGTAGGCTGACGTTCAGAAGAAGGGTCTCGGTCCGAAACGTCAGCTTTCCTGCTGCGTTCATCCAGCTCTACACCTTGTTATCTAAGAGCCAGTCAAAATCGCGTTTTCACACCAGAGGTGAGTCTAAGGCCATCAAGACCCTCAAACCCAGCTTGGATAGCCTTAGATAGGGGAAGGTGGGGTTCAGGGCTAACGGTGTAGAACACATCTCAGAAGGGAAGTGGCATAGGACTTGGGGTCAGCAGGTAATCTCTCTCTCTCTCTCTCTCTGTCCTGTTAGCATAAGTATCAGCCACCCACTGTATCAACTCTTGGCTGCAAGGCTTAACTCTGGGTCAATTTAACTGGGAGACAGGTCTCAGTCAGAGATAGGCAGGTTTTTGATATTCATTTTCTTGTTTTCTGTAAATATATTAACTTTGCTTGTTTGTTCAATAAAATCAGAGTTTTCTTTGCTTCTGAAACATCTGCCTCCAGTGACTTTCCACTACTCCACATTCCATACATAAGCCCAGTGTCACAGCCAGGGAGCTGGTGAACAGTGAACCAGGCAGCACTCCCTACAACGTCCAAGTTGTTAATGTAAATAACAGCAAGGGTCCCTGTGGTACACCGCTGGTCACAGGCTTCCAATGACAAAAACAATCCTTCCGCATCACTCTTTGTCTCTGATTTGCAAACCAATTTTGGACAAGTTTACCAACTTACCTAGAATCCCATGGGCTGTTACTTCTTGAACCAACCTTCAACGTAGGACCTTGTGGGGCCTTAATGAAGTCCACGTAAACCACATCATGTGCACCACTCTCAATATATTAAGCCTGAGCTAAATTAGTCAGACAAGATCTCTCTATAACAAATCTGTGCTGAATATCCCTAATAATCCCTACTTTCCAAGTATCGATTAATCCTGTTCATCAGAATTTTTTTCCAATAATTTTCCTACTACAGAAGTCAGATGAACCGGTCCGTTATTATTTGGCCTATCCCTGCTGCCATTCTTGAACAAAGGAACCATATTAGCTATCTCCTGTCATCTGGCACTTTGTCTGTTGTCAGCAAATTATTAAATATTTCCATCAGGACTCCGGCAATCTCCTCCTTTGCCTCCCATTGCAGCCTGAGATACATCTCATCAGGCCCTGGAGATTTATAAACATCAATGCCTACTAAAACATCTAGTACCTCGTCCTTATTAATCTTAGCATATTCGAAAACCTCATCATCCCGACTGGTGTGCCTGACCACAATGTCATTCTCCGTGAATATGGATGAAAAATATTGATTTAAGACCTCACCCACATCCATTGGCTCCATGCACAGATTGCCCTTTTGGTCTCTAATATTCACTCCAGTGATCATTCTTTCCCTGGTAATCCTCTTACTCTTAATATATCCATAAAAAGCCTTGGGGTTTTCCTTGAACCCATCTTCCAAAGATATTTTATGCCCTTCTTTGCCCTCATAATTTCTTTTTTAAGCAGCCTTCTATATTCTCCATATTTTTCAAAGGGATATCCCTGTTTTTAAAGCACTTTACCTGACACATGTTTGCTTCTTTTTCTTCATCAAACTCTTGATATCCCTTGACATCCCTGGACTTGCTGCCCTTGCCCTTTACTCTTGGAAGAACATGCTAGCCCTGAATTTTCACTGAACTACTTTTAAAAGACCCCCACCTTCCAAATGTAGACTTGTCTCCAAATAGCTGCTCCCAGTCTATATTTGGTAGGTCTTATCTAATGACATTGAACTTGACATTCCCGAAATTTGGGCATAACTTCTACACGATCCTTATTCATTTCCATAATGATTTTGAAACTTATAAAATTATGGTCACTGTCCCCAAAACTTGTCCACTGAAACTTCAATCACTTGACTGGCCTCTTTCTTTTTATTCATTTGTGCGATGCCAATGTCGCTGGCTGGCCAGCATTTATTGCCCATCTCAATTTGTCCTTGAGAAGGTGATGGTGAGCTGCCTTCTTCAACTGTTGCAGTCACCTGCCCTGGGTTGACCCACAATGCCCTTAAGGAGGGAATTCCAGGATTTTGACCCAGCAGCAATGAAGGAACACCATTGTATTTCCAAGTCAATATGGTGAGTGGATTGGAGGGGGACATGAAAGTGGTGATGTTCCCATGTACCTGCTACCTTTGTCCTTTTGGATGGAAGTGGTCATGGGTTTGGAATGTGCTGAGGATCTTTGGTGAATTTCTGCTGTACATCTTGTCAATTGTACACACTGCTGTTACTGAGCATTGGTGGTGGAGGGAGTGGATGCTTGTGGATGTAGTGCCAATCAAGCGGGCTGCTTTGTCCTGGATAGTGTCAAGCTTCTTGGGTGTTGTTGGAGCTGCACTCATCCAGCCAAGTGGGAAGTATTCCATCACACTCCTGATTTGTGTCTTGTAGATGGCAAACAGGATTTGGGAAATCAGGAGATGAGTTACTCCCCACAGTGTTCCTAGCCTCTGACCTGCTCTTGTAGCCATTGTGTTTATTAGGTTAGTCCAGTTGAGTTTCTGATTAATGGTAATGCCCAGGATGTTGATAGCGGAGGATTCTGTGATGATTAAACCATTAAATGACTAGGGACAGTGGTTAGGTTGTATCTTATTGGTGGTAGTCATGGCCTAGCATTGGTGTGGCATGAATGTTACTTGCCACTTATCAGCCCAAGTCTGGATATTGTCCAGTTCTGGTTACATTTGAACATAGCCTGCTTCAGTATCTGACAAGTCACAAATGATGCTGAACATGGTGCAATCATTGGCGAATATTCCCACTTCTGACCTTATGATGGAAAGAAGGTCATTGATGAAGCAACTGAATATGATTGAACCTGGGACACTATTCTGAGGAACTTCTGCAGAGATGTCTTGGAGCTGAGATGACTGAACTCCAAAAGCTACAGTCATCTTCCTATGTGCCAGGTATGACTCCAACCTGGGGCGAGTTTGCCCCAATACCCATTGATTCAAATTTTGCTCAGGTTCCTTGACGCTACACTCAGTTGAATGCAGCCTTGATGTCAAGGGCTGTCACTCTGACCTCACCTCTGGAATGCAGCTCTTTAATCTTGTTTGAACCAAATCAGTAAGGAGGTCAGGAGCTGAGTGGCCCTGACAGAACCAAAAGTGTGCATCACTGAGCAGGTTTTTGCTGAAATTCCCTTGGATTAGGTCTAGCACTGCCCCATCTCTTGTCAGGGTATCTATATGCTGGCATAAAAAAGACGTCCTGAATGTACTTTAAAAATTCCACCTTATCTAAACCTTTCAAACTAAGGCAATCTCAATTAATATTAGCAAAGTTTAAGTCAATTATAACTATAACCCTGTTTCGCTCACACATTTTTGTGTTTAGTTTACACATTTGCTCTTCTCAGTCCCTCTGACTGTTGGAAGACCTGTAGTATAATCCCAGCACCCCAGTTGCCCCTTTGTATTTCGAGGCTGTACCTAGATGTCCATATTTAAATATACTTCTGCAATGTTGTCCCTCATTACCACAGTGATGGTTTCTTCAATCAATAATTCAATGCCCCCAATCTTTCCCTTCGAGCACTGTAATGTTAACCCCTTAATAGACCACTTAATATATTCCTATTTTTAATTTATTTTCAACTATGTGATTAAGCAACTGCTTTTATCCCTCTGCTGTATCCAAGAATTGTAGCTAGGTACTTGTACCTAAGACGTTGCCATAAAAAGGCAAACATTGTAAAAGTTTTTCATTGTGCTCCTGCAATGGGGCACGCGTGACAATAAAAAGGATGTTTTATTATATTGTATTGTATCTTGTCTGAAAAACTTCTTTATCCTGGAATGTTGCGCTGCCAGTTCTGTCCTTCCTTCAACCATGTCTCAGTGATTGCAACAGTGTCATTTTCCCACATGCTGACCAATGCTCTAGGTTCATCCACCTTACCAGTCAAACTGTTTACATTTAATTCACGCAATTTAGCCTTCCAGCAAGCCTATGTAAATTATCATGCCCATGTCTTCTCTATCTACTGGACTGTCCTGGCATTCCTTCTATATCTGATGGGATCCTGAGTTTACATCTATTCTGTGTCCATCCCCCTGCCAGATCAGTTTAAAATCTGGCCAACAGCATTTGCAAGCCTTCTAGCAAGGATATTGGAACCATTCTGGACCAGGTCCCACCTATCCCAGAAACCGTGTCCAATGATCCAAAAATCTAAAGCCCTCCCTCCTACACCATCCCACCTGTTCATCTGACCTACCTTTCTATTTTTGTTCTCAGTAATGTGTGGCACTGGAAGTAATCTGAGGATTACAACTTTGGCTGTTTTACTCTTTAATCTACTACCTAACTCTCTAAACTACTGCTGTAGGACCTCATTTCTTTTTTCAGCTGATGTCATTGGTAACAACATGTACCACCTCGTCAAAATATTTTAAGAAGGTAGCCTGGACCCTAGCCTTTTCTTATTTTAAAGGCAAATGTTAAGTGGCTGCTCCAGATGAAATGCGAGTGGTCAAAGTACTTGACGGTAAGAAAAACACAATTTATTTAAACACTGTAGTTAAAATACAACCAAAGAAAGGGGAAATTAGAACAACTTAACTTTATTGGAAAACTTAACAGCATAATAGATACAGTGGCTATTAAAAAAAACCCAAGGCCTCTCAAGCTGCTTTCTCATGTGGTCTGCAGTAGCCAGCTCGTTACCTCTGCCTTAAAACCTCACTTCAAAAAACCACTAGGATAAAATAACCTCTTAAAGTGACAGCGCTGTCACAATAGGGGTTGGTGGTGGCTCGGTGGACAGGAAGTGGTGAAAGGACCAGCAAATGAGGTTGGTGGATTATTTGTGAGGATATAGCCTGTAAAGATACATTCACTGCCCTTGAAAACAGTGACACCACGACCACTATGTCTAAGTTGAACTGCTGGCATTGACTGCAAAGACAAAATGCTCTCATGACATTTTTCTTGGAAGCCTCCAAGTGCCTGAATGAAGGCTATCTCTATTTTGCTGGTCATGACCTTTACCTTGGAAAAGGCCATAGCATGCTCTTGTGTCACATTTTCACTTATTTTCCACTTCCAGTCCATGTTGCAACCAGAAAGCATCTCACTTTTAAGAGCTGCAGTCTGGTGCAAATAGCGCAATCTAGCTTAAAGAGGCATTATCCTCACATGAAGTGGTCCCTTGCTGAAGTGGGCAATTACTACAGATGAGATATGAATTAATCAAACATCATAATACCCAAGCCTGATTACCAACC
Organism: Ginglymostoma cirratum; assembly: GCA_024137785.1. NCBI lineage: Eukaryota > Metazoa > Chordata > Chondrichthyes > Orectolobiformes > Ginglymostomatidae > Ginglymostoma > Ginglymostoma cirratum. The sequence continues at coordinate 14,410,116 of JAHRHZ010000249.1, forward strand.
ACATCCAATTTCTCCACATCACCTCCCACAGTATTCAATCTGCCTTGAACATGTTCTCATATCCATAGTTGGTTTTCAAACCAAGATATTTTGCACCAGAAGGAAATGCAGCATCATTAAACCAAGATGACAACTTGCTGCCGCACTTTTATGTGCATGATTTAGAGCACTCTTGCGTTATCCATAAGATCTGTTTTGCATTACGTGAACTGTGTCATGATTGTAAATATTTGAATGCAATTTATCAACATTACTCAATGATTTTATTGCATCCTTTTAATTGCAACTAAAGGTCAATTTCCATTTAACGGCTGTGACATAAGCATTGATATAAATTCTCCAAGGGGACTTTGAGGAGAAATATAACTTTATCAAAGTCAAATGGCTTTTGCTAAAGCCCACAGCAGAAATCAATAAAGGTAGACTAAATTGCATTACATTTGCGTTTTTAAATGTGTGTCCTATGAGCTGTTGTCAGTGAAGATCAGTTTACAGAACATCCTTGCTGTTGTGTTATCATGTTCCCTCTAAGCTAGGCTTGTGTAAGAGCACACAGAAGGGGCCCAACCAGCTGCTCATATGCTTTCCTCGGTCAGAAACGTCAAGCGTACTGCCGTGTAAAAAAGAGTGAAGGTATTACGCATTCAAATGGACAGGCTGCCAATGACAAAAAAAAATAGATGCGGCATTGCTGTTGTTCTGGGGAACCAGGCAAGCCAGAAGATACCAGCTCTGTGCAATGCTAAGTGATCTCATTGATGGCAATAGGCAGCTACAATTATGCTGCAGCTCCCCAGTGCTGAGAACGGGCATTAAACAGACAGGGATGATTTAGTTATCTGGCAATTCAGACTGAAGTGTGGGATCCTGGACAGTTGGTCAGATAAGTAAAAGGATGTGGTTCAGTGCAGTGGTGCCATAGTTAACTAGATTGCTGACAATCACTGCCCGAGCTCACACCTCTGGCCAAAACCAGGAGAGTGCTAGAGTTCATATTCCAATAAAATTCAGTACGATCTAACATCAGGCAGTGGTCATTACTGGTTATTACTAAAGGCTCCTTGACAGTTCCTTTCATTCTGAGGAGCTATGGCAAAATAATGGCCAAGTTCCCAGGCCAGTAGTCCAAGGTCCTGGATCAATAACTAAGGGCAATTTAGACCGGCATTTAAGAAAAGTGATTAAAAAACATTGACATTTGACACAGGCTGGAATGAACTCCATAGAATTTTCCTTTTCATTACTTCCCTGTGTTTGATACATTTACTTTCAGCTTGTTCCCAAACTGGTCGGCATTCATTTATACCAATATTTACAACCCCCTAGACCATCTTTGTACCTCCCCAGTGTAGATAAAGAAACAAAGCCTTTACCATGAATCTGACTGTTCTTACAGTGTAGGTATAAGGTGGAGGCAACTTTGTTACTTGGGTATGCAATTTGTTAGCAAGCAGGAAGTAGAGAGTAGGGATAATGGATGAGTGTATTACAATTGACATTATATGACGAATAGAGTTTTCAGAGAGCTGAATAGGAAAATCAGCTTGTCAATAAACATTTATTTGACTTCATTGAAAAAGCAGGGATGTAGTATTAAATGAAGTCTATTCCAGACAGTCAGCGGGTCAGGCCAAATGATCTTCATCTGTCCTTAACCATCAATGAATGTACAAAAATATGAATAAAGCACATTATGGATATCACTGTATTAGGTGACACAGTAGATAGTCTTATGAACCCAGACCAGATTGTAAAAATATATATTCTGCTCTGTATATCCACTATCCTAGGGGTTACTATTGACCAGAACTGACCTGGACTAGCCATATAAATACAATGACAATGACAGCAAGGACAGGCTAGGAATCCTGCAGTTATTAACTCACCTCCTGACTCCCATGAAGAAGAATACTTACCCTCCTGCTCACTGGACTAGCAGTGAAGTTATCACTAAGCTAACATGTTGCTCTTAAAATGAAAACAAAATGTACAATAATTCCAATTTGGTCATTCGTGATAGGAGAAACATGTTACTGAAACTTTTTATCTTTCACTCATCAGGAAAAACGCAAGAATGCCAAACTTAGAATTTTTGTGCTGGTCCTGATGATTGCTGGATGAAAAGGTTCAGCAACATATCTCTCTTTACGACAATGTTAGTTTTATCCTGCATTTTTCAGAAGATTTTTTTAATTAACATATTAAGAATAGGGACCATATTTACATATATAATATTTTATAAAATCAATCAAAATCTGTCAGGTCATTGAAAATTTAAGCTGTTGTCTTTGTTCTCTCCGAGAAGCAGTAATTTACATTATTCGATCAGTAGTCCTTTACAACCATTCCTTCACTACTTTAATGTGCTTTGGTTCAACTTATTCATCTCCCAAAAAGAAGGCACTTGACCTCAAAACCAAAACTTAAAGTACCCAAGAAAGCTTTGATCATGGAACAGCTCCTGCGATTTAATCACAAAGAAACAAAGTATTTACCATGAATCTGACTACTCTTCTGACCTCTGAAGAAGTGATCCTTCATTTTCAAGCTGTTTTAAATCATTTCTTCTATGTTTTCAATTGACAATGGAATTGACTAAACTCAGGCACATGTAGAAGTGAACATCCTATAAGCAATCACACTCTTGATATTACGACTGCTGGACAAGGTTAAGAGACCAATTGATCTTCTCTTGCCTCTCATGTTTTTGTGGCACTGAACAAACTGAAGAATTTCCTTCAGTTCCTCTCTTGCACCAGATATTGTGCTCCCCAACATTTTTGGCACATTAATTGTGTTCTCCTTTGTGAAGATAGAACCAAAATATATATTTCATTCATCTGCCATCCCACTGTTCCCCATTATAACTTCCCTTGATTCTGTTTGTAAGGGACCTGGCTCATTAATCTTTATGTATTCACATATCTAGAGAAACTTTTATAGTCAGTTTGAATGCTTCCTGCATTCTCTTTCTCCCTCTTAGACAATCCTTCTGTTCTCCTTTGCCAAAATCTCAGTTGTCCCCAGTCCTCAGGTCTGCTCATTTTTAGCCAATTTTATGCTCCTTCTTTGGATCTAATACTATCCCCAATTTCCCTTGTAGCCATGGCCATGTCATTTTTGCCTTTGTATTTTTGTGACAGACAGTAAGGAACAATTGCTGCAGTCCCTCCATGAACTCTTTGAATGTTTGTCATTGCTTTTCCACTGTCATCCCCGTAAGTAAATCTCCCCAGTTTATTGTAGCCAGCTCATGCCTCATACCGTTGTAGTTTCTTCTGTTTAGATTCAGCAGCCTAGCCTCAGAATCAACTATGCCCCTTGCCATCTCAATGTGGAATTCTTCATATTGTGGTCATTTTTCCCCAAGGACCTCACCCAGCTAGTTTGCGAATCTTTCCTTTTTCATTACAGCATACAAATTCCAGGCCGTTCCTATCGCTGGTTTCATAGAACATACGGCAGTACAGAGCAAGAACAGGCCCTTTGGCCCACTATGTTCTACACTGATCACTGTGCTATTCTAAACTAATCCCATCTATCTGCACTTGGTCCATATCTCCCTATTCCCTGCCTGTTCATGTGTCTGCCTAAATGCTTCTTAAATGTTGCTGTCGTATCTGCATCTTCAAAGTATTGATTGAGAAAAACATTTCATACGCACTCCAGGAATTCATCCTCTATAGTATTTTTACTGATTTAATTTGTTAAATCTGCATGCAGATTAAAATTGCCCAATATTACAGCTGTATCTTTACTGTATCTTTACATTTCTATTTTGCTATTTAACACCTTCCCCAGCATTACCACCATAGTTTGCAGGTGTTATATAGTGTAAAAACTTCACTTACATTTTCTTCCCCTTGATGTTTCTAAGCTCTATCCCTATAGGCTCTACTTCATTGGAGCGATTATCCTTCCTCACTATTGTCTACCTACCTGCTTTTTCTCCTTGTCTGTCCTTCCTAAAAACTAAATATCCCTGGACATTCTCCATACATTAAGACAGAAGGCCTTAAGACTTTTCTTCTTGACATTTTTAGTCCTGTTTGAAATAATTTCACAGAGGCTGGCATCCCATTACTAAGGCACCCTTTATTTACTCTGGTTCAGCCTCGTCAGAGTCAATTCCCAGAATGAACAGGATGTCTGACGCTCCTGTTTCTGTCTGTCTGCAACGGTTCTCTGATTGGAACAGATTAACAGCCCCAATCAGGGAACTCATATTCTATGAGGTCCACCTGGCTGACTTTGTTACAGTCACTACATCCTTCCCCCTCTGAGTCTAAGCACAGAGGCCAGTTCTTTTTCACATAGCTCCTCCTGGGTGTTTTAGCACTGGGTCAGATTTCTCCGAGTCTGCCTTGGATATGTGCAGCATGTAACAATAACTTTCTTGTGCCCTGAGCATCTCGAAAGAAATTCATTATGGTCTTTAGGTGGCAAAGGAATCAAGGCAGCGATATCCACTGTGCCCATCGCAGCTTCTCAGGTTTCTTCAACATTTGACAAAGAAGGAAAACCCATGGGCTCTGCCAGCCTTTCTGACTGTCCTGAGGAGGCGGGCACCATTTTGCTCCTGCCTCAGTTTTAAGTTCACAGTGTTCATATGATCCACGAGCTAATTCAGGACTATCACACCCACCCGAACTTTATACATCACTGGACCTGATCTTGCATCGATCATTCCTCTTACTCATGCAGGGCCATTCCCATGGTTCCTACACCAAACTTTGTCCACAGTTCTAAACTGTCTCTCTCATTTAGTGAAGTTTTGTGTCTGGCCTTAGCATTCCTACTGCCAGTTCACGCTTCCCCCGAGGTCCAGAAAGGTCAGATTTAACCTAGTACAGAGTCTCCTTGCCATTAGTAACTCTGCTGGAGCTATTCCTGTAGTTGCATCAGGGGTGGTCCTATAATCAAAGGAGTTGGGACAGTTTCGTATCTAGTGAAGCTGTAGGCTGTTTCTTTGAGTCTACCTTCAAAGTTTGGACAGTTCTTTCAGCCAGACTATTGGCAATAGATAGTATGGAGCTCTCCTTTTATGTCAAATGCCATTTGACTTTCAGAAACACTCAAATTTCCTGCTGGTATACGATGGCCCGTTATCTGTGACCAATACTTCTGGGAGTTTGTGTATTGCAAAAGATGCGCATAATTTTTCTATTTTCCTCCTCATGTTTGACAAATGAACGCTATGCATGTCCAGCCACTTCGAGTTGGCTTCCACAATGACTAAGAATGTTGAGTCCATGAAAGGATGTGTGACCAAGTCCAGGGTTTACTCGTCCATTCCCACAAATATGGGGGAGCAGTTGGCAGTAATTTTTTGTCCTTTTTGGCACTCTGGGCACTACCCCACTGATGCCACTATGCCTGCATCCAATTCTGGCCACCAGACATGACTTCTTGCCAACATCTTCAGTTTGGAAAACCCTGGATGACCCTGGTGGAGTTCAGCCAGTATCTTGCAGCAATCTTTGCTCCAGACAATCACTCTTGCTTCCCAAAATAACATGCTGTCCTATTCCATGATCTCATCTGTCTTGGTCGAAAAAGGCTTCAATTCTGTTTTTTTTTCCATTCACTCACAGGATGAGGGCATGGCTGACTAGGCAGCATTTATTGCCCATCCCTAATTGTCCAGCAGGCAGTTAAGAGTCAACCACATTGCTGTGGGTCTGGAGCCACATGTAGGCCAGACCAGGTAAGGATGGCAGTTTCCTTCCCTAAAGGGCATTAGTGAACCAGATGGGTTTTTCCCCAACAATCAGCAATGGATTCACAGTCGTCATTAGACTCTTAATTCCAGATATTTATTGAATTCAAATTACATCTGCCATGGTGGGATTTGAAACCAGGTCCCCAGAATGTTATCTGGGTCTCCAGATTAACCATCTAGCGACAATACCACTAGACCATTGCTCCCTTTTGGTTTCCTCCTTCACCACCAGTTGTTTCAGTTTTGCCAGGCCTGGACCTCATTGTATCCAAAGTCTGAAATTGTCAGCTGTGACTGGAAATGTGTCTGGAAAATTTAAAACTGTTGTGGTCTCTTCTAATGGCAGAATCATTGGTGTTGTATTAGCCAGCAGGAGATGGCTCAATGCATCCACATTTGCTACTTGGTCTCCCAGACCATGTTCCAACATACACATTTAATATTTCAATCCATCACTGAATTCAGCCAGAGCTATGGGCGGCACTGTCTTATCTTCCTTAAGTAAACTTTTCAGGGGTTTGTAGTTCATTATTATCACACATATTAGTCTGTAAGGGTATTGGTGGAACTTCCTGACTCCACATATGACCACCAAACCTTCCTTCTCTCTCTTGGATGTGTATGTTATTGGGCATTCCTTTCCATTCGGCCACCTATGAGCTAATACTTCCCGCTGCTAAGCAGGGAAACATCATATGACAATACCAGATCTTGCTTGATATCACAGTGTGCCAACACCTAAGAGGATGATAGCTGTTTCTTCACTTCCCTGAAAGCTTTGGCTCAGCTACATGACCATTTCCAAAGCTAGTCCTTTTTAAGGAGTTAATGCTAAGGTGCCAGGATTGTGACCAGGTAACATAAGATCTAAGTTCTGGGACAGACATGGGAGCTAAAGCCCATTTGATCATCCTCACTTTATCTTCTAACGGGTGTAACATGGTCTTATCAACTCTATAGCCCAAGTAGGTCACTTGGAATGCCTGGATCATACATTTTCCCCTTCTTAGGCATAGGCCTGCCTGGCAGAATTGTTTAAGGACCATGTCCAACTTCTGTAAGTAGTCCTTATTGGTTTTCCTGGTTATTAGCACGTTGTTTAAATAAATGACGACCTGTGATAGACCTTGTAAAATGTTCGCCACCATCTGATGAAAAGCTGCACTGGCTGATGATACCCCAAGTGCCATTCTTGTATATTGGTACAAACCCTTATGGGGTATTAATTGGAGCATACTTCTGAGAATCCTCATCTAAATGCAATGGCAAGTGCGCATGGCTCATGTCCAGCTTCATAAAGGACAGCCCCTACCAGATTTTCATATACATCCTCTATGTGAGTGTTCGGATATTTATCCAGCTGTAAAAGACGGTTTACCGCTTGTTTAAAATCCTCGTGAAGGTAAATCGACACTTTGGGTTCACAATTGATACAACCAGTGCTGTCTATTCTCAAACTGGACTGGTTTGATGATTCCTTCACTTTCCAGCTTCCTGATTTTTGCCTCTACTTTTGCCTGTAAGGCAAATGGCACTGGGTGGGCCTTACAGAATTGTAAAATTGCTTCCTGGTCAACGTGCAAGGTTGTCTTGGCTCCTTTGATAGTCCCTAGACCTTCCCAGAAGACTTTCAGGTATTTAAGTAGGATTTTACTGAGGCAGCCATTTTCTATCTGAAAAATGTTGAGCCAGTCAAGGTGAATCTTTCTCAACAAATTTCACCCTATCAGGCTTGGGCTGAGTCTTATAGTATAATCAGTGTAACTGAACCAGCCGCTTTTCATAACAGACTGGAACCAAAGTTGTTCCCTCAATTTGTAAAGGCTCCCCAGTATACGTTCTCAGCCTGGCTGAGGTTTTGCACAAACTTAAGTGTTGGAGTCCAGAGCGAATTTTGTTAAAGATTGATTCTGCAATCATTGATACATCCGTGTCGGTAGTGACCTCCATTAAAACTGGGTGATCATTTAATCAGACATTTATTTAGATTGGTTCTGATTTAGATACTCCTAAGCAATTTAACCATTCCAAACCAGATGTAGGTGGACTTTCCAGGGTGTGCAATCTCCTGGATACCGGCCTAAGATTTCTCCTTATCAATTTAGGACTAGTAGGACTCCTTTTCTGTCTTGACTCCACATAAATTGGCTTGTTGGCCCGGATGCTGAAGAAAATGTTAACCATTTGGCCAAGGTTCGGCTTTATTTTGAGGTTTTGCTGTGGAGTGACCTAGAGTCCTTCTGTTTGAGGTATATCCTGAGTGAGGCTACGCAATTGCCTGTACTCAAGTGGTGTTCTGCAAGCTCAGTCAAATAGGTGAGGGTGTCCACTTCTATTGGAATAGCCTGCAAATTAAATGCTCCACTTGCCACATTTTCCAATGAAAAATCCAGTTGTAGTGCCTGTTTGAAGTCCAGTTGGGCTTCAGCATCTTGACATCTCATTTGCAACTGCAGAAATGTTATTTATTCCCCTTACTGTTGAATCCCCATTACCTAAAAATGAGGTGTTAACCTGGTGAAGCTATCAAACAGAAATATTTGCATACCAAGCAGCATTAGCAGCAAGTGATAGACAGAGCTAAGTGATCCCAAAACTAACAGATCAGATCTAAGCTTTGCAGTCCTGCTACATCCGGTTGTGAATGGTGATGGACAATTAAACACTGGAGGAGGAGGCTCCACAAATATTCCCATCTTCAATGATGGAAGGGTCCAGTACATCAGTGCAATAGATAAGGCTAAAGCATTTACAGCAATCTTCAGCCAGGAGTGCCAAGTGGATGGTTCACCTCGGCCTCCTCCAGTTGTCCCCAACATTACGGATACCAGTCTTCAGCCAGTTCGATTCACCCCACATGATATCAAGAAATGGTTGGAGACACTGGATACTGCAAACGCTACAGGCCTTGACAACATTTCAGCAAAAGTACTGAAGACTTGTGCACCAGAACTTGCCACTCCTCTAGCTAAGCTGTTCCAATACAGTTACAACATTGGTATCTCCCCACAATGTGGAAAATTGCCCAACTATGTCCTGTGCATATAAAGCAGAGCAAAGCTAACCTGGCCATTTACCACCCATCAGTCTCCTCTCAATCATCAGTAAAGTGTTCAAAGGTCTCACCAACAGTGTTATTAAGCAGCACTGCCGAACAATAACCTACTCAGTGACGCCCAGTTTGTGTTCTGCCAGGTCCACTCAACTCCTGACCTCATTACAGCTTTGGTTCAAACGTGGAAAGAAGAGCTGAATTCCAGAGGTGAGGGGAGAGTGACAGCCCTTGACATCAGGCTACACCCTTCCAGGATTGACTATGTGCAACATCAAGGAGACCGAGCAAAACTGATTTCAATGGGGATTAGGGGAAATCTCCCTGTCTGGTTGGAGTCGAGTCCTGGGAAGATATATTTGGTTGAGTCAGTCATCTTAGCTTCAGGACATCTCTACAGAAGTTCCTGAGGGTAGTGTCCTGGGTCCAATCATCTTTAGCCGCTTTATCAATGATGTTCTCCTCATCATAGGATTATAAGTGATCTTGTTCACTGATAATTGGAAAATGTTCAGCAGTATTCGCAACTCCTCAGATACTGAAGCAGTCCATGTTCAAATGCAAGGTAACAAGTGTGGGGCTGGATGAACACAGCAGGTCAAGCAGCATCATAGGAGCAGGAAAACTTGACGAAGGGTCTTGTTATCTCAGATTCACCAGCATCTGCAGTACCTTTTATCTCATGTTCAAATGCAGCAAGTTTTGGACAATATCTAGGTTTAGGCTGACAAGTGGCAAGTAAGATTCGCATCACATAAATGCCAGGCTGTGACCATCACCAATTAGAGACAATCTAACCACCACCTCTTGACATTCAATGGCGTTACCATCACTGAATCCCCCACTCTGAACATCTTAGGGGTTATCATTGACCAAAACCTCAACTGAATTCATCATATAAACACAATGGCTCCAACAGCAGGTCAGAGGTTAGGAATAATACAACAAATAACTCACCTCCTGACTCCCCAAACCCTGTCCACCATCTACAAGGCACAAGTCAGGAGTGTGATGGAATACTCCCCACTTGCCTGGATGGGTGCAGCCCCAACAACTCTCAAGAAGATTGACACCATTCAGGACAATGTAGTCCATTTTATTGACACCACCTCTACATGCATCCACTTCCCCCTACCACTGACACTCAGTAGCAGCAGTGTGTACATCTCCAAGATGCACTGCAGAAATTCACCAAAAATACTTAGACAGCACCTTCCAAACCCATGACCACTTCAATCGAGAAGGACAAGAACAGCAGATACATGGGAACACCACCACTAGCAAGCTCCCCTCCAAGCCACTCATCATGCTGAGTTGGAAATATATTGCCATTTCTTCACCGTTGCTGGGTCAAAATCCTGGAATACCCTCCCTAAGGGCATTGTGGGTCTACCCACAGCCCATGAACTGCAGGGGTTCAAGAAGTCTGCTTACCGCCACCTTTTCAAAGGCTACTAGGCACAGGTAATAAATGCTGCTCTGCAAATGATGACCACATCCCATGAGTGAATGAAAAATAAAGGTGGTCTATCCAGTTCCATCCACATGCCTTGAAAATAAATGTTGTTTATCTGGCTCACAACAGGCTACAAATAACTGAGCCAGCCAGTTGTGCAAGCATGTACTTTGTTGACAGGGACCTGGATTTGTTGGTGGATGGGTGGTGGAGAGGAGTGCTGAGCTTTAGCCTATTAACAGGCAACAGAGGACATACCATCGCACCCAGTCAACCTGGACTGTGATAGCAGCCCTGGTCAGTGCAAAATGCTGTGAAGCATTGACAGTGAAGCAAAATGTACAGCCTTGCAGCAAGAAGGTTAATTATCTTCTACACTCTACAAGAGTCATTGATGCCATCTTTCTCTGTAACATCACACTCAGAGGTCACCACTCACTCTAACTCTGCCACGGAGCACACCAAACCTCCTGAACTGTAGCTCTTGATATTGGTCTCATCATGTCCACTCTCATTCACTTCATTGTCCCAAATGACTAATCTTTCCTGCCCTCTATGCTTCCTACTCACTTTTTGTGCTCTCCTGCTCATGCAGCATCATCAACTGCTCTGCCATTCTTAATCATACTCAGCCCCTTCCTTTGTCTGATTGCAAGAAAAATTAGCTTTATTTTGCATTGATGTCTCCATGGAACTCTGACTGACTTATCTGTAATTCTCCAGCCTTGACCTGCAGGATCATGGCCTAATCTCTAGACTACAAAGACACAGATTCCTGACTGGCAGGAATAAGCACCTGACTGACTGTAGCCAATCCACTGGACTGGGATCAGACAAATTCCCAGATTTCCTGTAAGGAAAGCCCTGACTGACCCCGTGGTCACTTTTGACCCCACAAATGACTGCTCCCCTTTGACTTTCACACATAAACATTTCGTTGAAGCACAGGCAATGTTTTTGCCACCTAAACAGCTGAGACATGCGATGTTGATGTAGCATGATGATACATCCACCCCCTTAACTGCTCAGTGCTCTGAACCATGGCAAGCTGCTTGCCTCTGTCTCTGCATAACCTGGCAGCCTCGAAGCAAACACAAAATGAGTAAGTGCTCTGACTCTCATGTTGAGAAGTGGTAACATCTAGCCTTTATTTGGGAGTGGGGGAGAACAAAGACCTACGTAGAAATGATGTGAGTCGATCTAATAATGAAATGCAAATGCATTAAATAAGGTTGTCACTGCTCATTAGGGAGATTCTGAAGTTGCTGTTTAAAATTTAAGAGGAAAATCAGTAAATTTATTTCTAGATGTTGAAGTTCTGATTATTTTCATTTTCACTGTGTTTTTCCACATTGCCACACTGTTTAAGGGATTGGAATATCCCACCCAAAGCTTTTGGTCACCGAAAACAAAATTCAATTCACCAGTCTCTGCTTAGTTTCATGAAGGGCAGGTCATGCTTGACAAACCTGTTGGCGTTCTTTGAGGAATGTAACCAGTAAGGTAGATAATGGTGATCCATTAGATGTAGTATATCTAGACTTCCAGAAGGCATTTGACAAGATGACACATGAAAAACTGATCTAGGGGATTAAGAATAGCGTATCAGCTTGGACAGAGGATTGGCTGGCTGATAGAAAGCAGAAGGTCGAGATAAATGAGTCCTTCTCTGGATGATGAACTGTAACTAGTGGGGTTGTGTAAGGTTCAGTTCTCTGAAATCAACTACTTACAATCTACATAAGTGATCTGCAAGAAGGGGCAGTGTGTGACATAGCAAAGTTCGCAGATGATACTAAAATAGATGGGAAAGTAGGCTGTGATGAGAAGTTGAGAAGTTTACAACGGATATTGATAGTTTAGGGAAATGGGCAATAATCTGGCAGAAGGAGTTTAACGTGGATAAGTGCACTTTGGCCAGAAAAATAAAGAGGCCGATTATTATTTAAATGGGAGTCAGATTCAAAGTGTGTCAGTGCAGAGGGATCTGGGTGTCCCTGTGCATTAATCACAGAAAGTGGGTATACAGGTGCAGCATATAATAGGAAAGGCAGATGGAATCCTGGCAATGATTGCAAAAGGACTGGATTATAAAAGCAAGGAAGCGTTGTTACAATTATATAAGGTGTTGGTGAGACTAGACCTGGAATATTGTGTCCAGTTTTGATTCCCTTCCTTGAGGAAGGATGTGGTGGCATTGGAGGCAGTTCAGAGGAGGTTCATCAGATTGATTCCAGGGACGAAAGGCCTGTTGCACGAGGAGCGGTTTTATAATTTAGACTTGTACTCGCTGGTGTTCAGAAGCATGAGTGGGATGTGATTGAGGTGTATAAAATGCCAAAGGGGATTGATAAGGTGGATGTTGAACAGGGGATCCCCCTTGTGGGACAGTCTCCAACAAGAGGTCATGGATACAGAGTGAGAGGAGGTAGGTTCAAAACTGAGATGAGGAAAAATTACTTCTGTCAGAGGATTGAGAATCTGCGGAACTCACTGCCCCAGACTGCAGTGGAGGCAGAATCAATGAACAGATTCAAGAAGGAAATAGATATGTTTCTGAAGAAAAACAGGAGAAAAGTAATGGGGAGCAGGCAGGAAAGCGGGATTGAGACCAGGATAAGATCAGCTATAATCATGTTAAATGGCGGAGTAGGCTCGAAAGACTGAATTGCCTACTCCCACTCATAATTCTTATTTTCTTTTGTTCCTATGGCTCACTGTCAAATTTTGTCTGATTACACTCTCGTAAAAGTGCCCTAGGGCAATTTACTATATTCACGTTGCTGCATCAACTCGGATTGTTGTATTTGCAGCATTTTCTGCTGCTGTTGTCCTCATATGAATTAGAAGTTATTTTTGAGGAGAATAGAATAACGCTACATTTTTGAATAAACAACTTCAGGCTGTGAAACCACCTGGAAGGTAATCCATTCCATTGAATGAAAGTATTTGCAATGACTCTTTGATCTGACATCGTCAATGATTCCACTTGGCATGGAGGAACTCCATTTTCTGTATCAACCCTTTGGACTTTCATGTTATTTCCTTCTCATCGTGGCACAATTACATTAAATAATAAAATATTTTGCAAATATCTATTTTAAAAAAACCCTCTGCTAGCTACTTAAGTATTTGTAATTATAGTAAGTCAAGCTTGGGTCAATGTTAAAAGGCAGATTTCACCCACACACCTCCATCCTTTCCCACACAAAAATATACTTAACCTTTAAGGTTATTCTGATAAAATCAGTCTTTTGCTGATTAGCATTCACTTATTGACCTTATTTTAGGAGATTTGGCAGTCGCTTCAACCCGTCGAAGTTATAGTCCCAGTTTTTTTGGCTGTCAGTCAAGGGCAGAATTTCTGATATCAGCAAAATGGCCAACAATCCCCAGGAATAAACACACTGATGATGGGAAATCAAATTAGTGCCAATCAGTTCAACTATCAATTTCAAGCAGGGGAGGTTGCAGTGCTGGTGAAGGCTCCTATCTGAACCACTCGCCTGTGTTTTCTCTATCATTTGCAGACTGACCCAATGTGCATGCCCAGTATTTTCATTGTGTTGGTGGGAAGTGGTAAGGGGTAGTCTTTTTCTATTTGGTATGGGAGAAACTGGCAGAATTTAGTAAAGGAAAATGGGAATGAACAGTGAGTCAGGTTTTTGTGGATAATCACCAAACACTCAGTATTGGATAGGCTGTCCATACTTAAACTTGACAAGGCACCAAAACCAGTGAGATGTAGCCAAGGATATTGACAGATGGGAGATTGTAAAATGCAGAGGCCATGTGAATTTTTTATCAGTCTTCCTTAGACCGTACCAGAGGACTGGAGAATTGTTGTGTCATTTCTGTTGTATTATGACATACATTCGAGACCAGCACTGTCATATGACAAGACAATTGCATTTGGTTTTGAGGTCGTTATGATAGTTCAGGCTAACTATTCCAATATTGAAAGATAAGACTCTTGCTCTGCTTTCAGGAAACAAAGGTTTCGTATATATCTGAGATAAAAGGTACTGCAGAAGCTGGAGAATCCGAGATAACAAGCATGGGGCTGGGTGAACACAGCAGGTCAAGCAGCATCATAAGAGCAGGAAAACTTGACGTTTCGGGCCTAAACCCTTCATCAGAAAATCGTATATATCTATATATATATGTTTCGTATATATCTAGTTGGCAAGCACTTCTTTGATCATATTGCTGACAAAATGTTAGAAATGATCTCTTGAAAACTTCTCACATGTGCATCTCCACTACTACAACATCTACAAAGATACAAGGTTACAACTTAGAAGCGCAATACGGATTGGGTTCCCAAATAATCATCGTTGATAATCTTAGATAGCATCCAAACCCCCACTACAATTAAATATATTCCTTTAGACTAACAAGTGAATATTATTGTATCTGAACTAGAAGATAGTCTTAACATCAATCTCTTGAACTATGGTCATAGTCAAGCAGAGTCTTTTCAGCAAGCTATATAAAATGATGATCATTGACCCAACCAACGAGCATCCTGTTTTTATGGCGAGTAAAATCAAGCATTCTTTGATTCAAATCGGTTTCTTGAATCCTAATTCCGATGAGTGCAAGATGAAAAACTTTCACATCTTGCCCCTCATTAACAATAATTAAGTTCTGCACTGCCGAGTCATTATTTAAATTCGCTTTTGTGCAACAAATACGCGAGCAGTGTAATGGTCATTGACACATAGTATCTGTGTTCAATATGTTCGATGTATTTCAAAAAATTGCGTTCGACAACTGTGCCCTGCAGTACACTAGTTCACTTTTCCAATACAGGCGAGCAAATGGAATGTTCAGTGTATTGCTTCTTCTCCCCACTGCCTCCAGTCAAATGGTTTCATGGGATACACAGTTTTTAACGTATACCTACAACCATTAAATGTAAAATGACTGGCCACGATTTTCAGATGGCTGTGTTAAGTTTACATGCTACTCCTGAAGACAATGGTCCATCCTTGCCGGCAACCCTTATGTTTGGAAGATGGATCCATACAATTCTTCCGTCCCACATTCTCAGCACCATTAAACATGTGTTTAATGCACTGTTGGAAAAAAGAAAGAAAATGATACAAGAGCATGATCAATGAACATAAACAAAGTTAAGCAACTTGAACCAAGACAAAACATATGGGTGCAAGATTTTCATACGAGTTTGCAGGTAAGTACTACAATGTAGTGAAGATCATAGGATCCCTACAATATGGAGACAGGCCGTTTGGCCCAACAAGCCCACAACAACCCTCAGAACATCCCACCAAATCTATACATCCCTAAATACAACAGGCAATTTAGTATGACCAATTCACCAAGCCTGCACATCTTTGGACTGTGGGAGGAAACCCCCACAGAATGTGCAAACTCCGCACAGACAGTCACCTGAGAGGGGAAATTGAGCCCGGGTCCCTGGTGCTGCGAGGGGCAGCAGTGCTAACCACTGAGCCACCATGTCAAATACTTTAGAGACTTCTAAGCGACTCTTGGATAACACATGGAGGATAGCAAAAAGTAGGGTATGTGGGGTAGATTGATCTTGATAGGATAATAAGTCAGCACAACATCATAGGCCGAAGGGCCTGTACTGTGCTGTACTGTTCTATGTTCTAATGTCCAATGTGTGTTGTAAGATGATGTAACAAAAAGCAAATAGAAATTGCTGGAGAAATTCAGCAGGTCTTGCAGCATTGTTGAAGAGCAAACAGAATTAATGTATCCAGGCCTGTGACCCTTCTTCAGAATGTTTTGTTGTTTTCTCTTCTCTGATGCTGCCAGACCAGTGAGTTTCTCCAGCAATTTCTGTTTTTGTTTGTTTCAGATCTCCAGCCTCCACAGTTCTTTATTTTGTTATCATAAGATGCTGTAATGAGCAATTGTCAAATTGCATATGATCATCTATCCATCTAAGACCATGTCAGCTGACAGTGAAACAGCTATAACAAATGATACTATCCATCCATGATACCGATAACACTCCAGAGAGTGAATCTGAGAACCAAATTGCTATAACTCTAAAAGGATCATAACTGGTCAGTTCATATGTGCACCAAGGTGATATCTGAGTGTGTAAAGACAATGTATCTTTCGGCATCCTTCTTCATGCTCATCGGAAAAAGAGTTTCTATTCTTTGAATGGAAAAGTTGTATTATGACATAGATCCCACATAAAATAGGTCTATGTAATGGTGTCAGTGTAGTCAGTTGGTTATGTGTGTGTTATGTCGAGTAATACCAGTAAGCACTGAACCTAGACAATGTGTGTAAACCTGTGAGACTATAGAATCGTAAGTAGTTTGTGTTATAAATAAACTTCAGGATATTTGATTCAGCTGTCTTCATCGTATACATTACATAGGCCAACATATAGAAAACCACAAAGTGCATCAGTTGAACCATTTCCTGTTATGTGCATACTGTCTACATAAGACCATAAGAAACAGGAGCAAAAGTAGGTTATTCAGCACCTAGTACCTGCTCTGCCATTCAATAGGATCATGGCTAATCTGACACTCCTCACATCCACTTTCCACTCTTTTCCCATGACCCTTGATTCCCCTACTTATCAAGAATATATCTAACTCAGCCTTAAATATGGACAAGGACTCTGACTCCCCATTCTTTGTGGCAAGGAGTTTCAAAAAAATTACAATCCTCAGAGAAGAAATTCCTCCTCATTTCATAAATTGGTTCCCCTTTATTCTGAGACAATGTCCTTTCGCCATGAGAGAGACCAGCCTTTCAGCATTTACCCTGTCCGGCTTTAAGTCACACTGTCCTGTACCTGATCACTGACTGAATTCAAAGTAGTCAATCTAAAGGGTGAGATTACCTCCTGAAACACAGCATCTAGGTAATTCTACCCTCCCTGATGTATCATCATGTGCAAAGTTTGAACTCCAACTCATCTACTCTGAGCTGGAGTTCCTCAAGCAACAAATAAATGTTATGCGGGCGCAATATATTGACTGGCGGTGCATCTCTATTTAATTTATATAGTTGTTTAATTTTTTTTTTTAAATTTCGTACTAGTTTCTCAGTTTTTGATCTGTAAAATAGTTTTCCTATTTACAATTAATCTGAAAGTAATTTATGGTAGATAGTCAAATTAGCAGTTTTTACCAACCAATGAATTTACTGTTTTCCTGTGGTATCACTCTTTGGCTTGTTCTGGGCTTCAATTTATCTTGTTAAAAAAACCTCACAAACTATTAACTAAAAAAGCAAGCAAAGAATACCTCTTCCCTTCTGCACCGAATTCCCAACTGCTCCAAAATCCTGGAAATATACACTACCTATCAAGTTGAGCCTCACTCATTGTGATCCCTCCTTTCTGATTATGCAAAGCTCTTTGGCATGATATACGGTCAAACTTAAACCCATATATGACATTGTAGATTTTATGATAATAATATCTTTTAAAGCAGTGACTCAAATTGTTGGAGTAGATATTCCCTGTGAATAAATTGCAGAATGTAAAGCATTTATCAGCAAAGCTGCCCAGTGACATTCACTACTAATTCTGTTAGTTTGCAGCTGAACATAATTATTTTGGATTTAATATAGCTTGTTGTAGAGGCTCTTGTTGCATAGTGATAGGGTCCCTACCTCGAAGCTCGGAGGTACAGGTTCAAGCCTGACCTACTCCAGAGCTGAGTCACAACATCTCTGACCAGGTAATTTAAAAATAACCAGCAATAGCTTATTGTTAAGAATTCTTGTGATACAGTGGTAGTGTCCCTACCTCCAAGCCAGAAAGCTCAAGTTCAGGTCCGACATGCTGCAAAGGTGTGTGATGCCGTCTCTGAACAAGTTGATTAAGGAGTTTCCACAGGGAATAGCTGGAAAAATGTCATAAAGGGGCAGCTCTGATTAACGGAAACAACAACATATGTAGGTTGTTGTCAGAAGCTCTCTTATGGTGCAGTGGTAGTGTTGCACCTCTGGACCAGAGTAACTTGGTTCAAGTCCCACCTGATCTGGAAGTGTGTAATAGCATCTCTGAACAGGTTGATTAGGAAACTATATACAGCTTGTTGTTAAGGCTGAGTGACTGGAAAATCAGCATTCAAGATTGTAATTAAACTGAAGAATCTGAGACTCAAAGGAAACCATTTACTGAAAGCGCTATTAATAGTTTCCCCAGCTGTGAAATGTTAAGATATTTTCAGTAATACCTGTATTTGTAATGGAGGAGGAGTCAAAAGAAGGTTAGTGCTGTTGTGAGAGCACAAAGGAGACTTTCTTATGGAGGTAGAGGCCATGGCTAAGTGTGAGAGTACTTCACATTCCTCTTCATTAGGGAAGAGAAGGTTGCCAACCTAGTAGTGAAGGAAAAAGAAGAAGCAATATTTGGTTGGATAAACGTAAGGAGGATGGACTGAAAAAGATTTGCAGTCTTCTGGGAAAATTAGGTGGTTGGAGGAAGTGAAGGTCAAAATTGAAGACACCCTAACCAAGATAATAAGGTGTGGGGCTGGATGAACACAGCAGGCCAAGCAGCATCATAGGAGCAGGAGAGCTTGACGTTTCGGGCCTAGACCCTTCATCAGAAAATGTTCTGATGAAATTTTCTGATGAAGGGTCTAGGCCCGAAACGTCAAGCTCTCCTGCTCCTCTGATGCTGCTTGGCCTGCTGTGTTCATCCAGCCCCACACCTTGTTATCTCGGATTCTCCAGCATCTGCAGTACCTTTTATCTCTGACACCCTAATCAAGTGTTCTTTTTGATATTGGAGGTGGTTACAGGAAATGAAAATGATAAATGTTACACCCGTGCTGAAGAAACAAGGTGAGTAAGTGGGTAGGCTCCATGAATGTTATATTTCTGCATTCTAAATCTCCAGCCCCCAACGATCCAATAGATGTTAAGCCAAATTGGCCCTTAAGTTGTTGTTGTAGCTTTGGTGGAGGTCCTTTTAATCCTAGTAAATGCAGTTCCGTATTTCTCATAACCTGGACGTCAGGTTCGAGCATGAACTTGCTCTTTTTTGCGGTTAGAAATTGCTTATCCAGATCCATTTATTCCTGTGAATTCTCGATCTCACTTACATTTCAGATAATGTTGCAAGACTGTGGTTGTGAGTCTGTGTTCGCTAATCAAATATATAATCCTGTTCTTCAACATGTCTTTGAAGGTGTTCAATTTTCTCTCAACTGAAGTGTCAGGAAATAATTTTTTCCCCATGAATCTGGTTTAGTTTTTCCTTCCTATCAGGTCAAACTTTGAGAATATAAACCTGCGTAGTTTGTATTCAGTGATGTTCCATTCCAAATGATACTGAAAAGAAAGAAAATATATTGCATTAATGTTGCATCTTTCATGACTGTAGTATGTTCCAAAATGTACTGTAGGATTTTAAGTAACTCAGGAAGCCATTCATCCATTGTGTTGATTTTGAAATAGCTATATTTCAATGGTTCAATTCCCTGTCCCTCCGTCAACATAACCCTCTGGAGTTCAGAAGAATGAGAGGAGACCCAAGTAAGGCATATAAGAAGCTAAAGAGGATTGACAATGCAGATGTAGAAAGAATGTTTCCTCTGAGGAGTAATCTAGAACAAGAGGTCATAGTTTTAGGATAAGGAATGGCAAATTTAAAACAGAGATGAGGAGAAATTACTTCTCTCAAAGTGTTGTGAATCTGTGGAATTTGCTTCCTCACTCTACAATGAACACTGAGACATCGAGTAAATTTGAGAAGGTGATAGACAGACCTTTAATTAGTAATGAATTGAAGGATTTTGGAGACCAGGCAGCAAAGTGGGGCGGAGACCAAGATGAAATAAGCCATGTTCGTATCAAATGGTGAAGCATCTCGAGGGGGTGAATTGCAAACTCCTGCTCCTAGTTGTAGATTCATAGTGTTATATAACATGGAAACAGACCCTTCAGCTCATCTCGCCCACATTGCCCAGATATCCTAAACTGATGTAATCCTATTTGCCAGCGTTTGTCCTATTCATGTACCCAGCCAGATGTCTTTTAAATGTTGCAGTTTTACCAGCACCGATCTTCGTGGCAGACTGTCCTTAAATCCTTGTGATGTGATTTTGAACCTTGCTTGCGCCACTCTTTCAGAAAGTGCATTTCAGATAAACACTAAATGTGTTTATTTTCCTTCATGTCACTCCTCGTTCTTTTGCTAATTGCACTTATTCCAGCGGAAACAGTTTCTTATATTTCATTCTCCTTAAATTCTCTGCCCAAAGGCAAATCTGACCCACAGCACCTTAATCTCCAGCTCAGACTTCCAGTTTATTTCATACTGACGATAACTTCGTGGCTTTCTCTAAACCTTTATGTCGATAAAGGTGTACGTGAGGCACCGCCCAACTTAGGCATATCAACATGGGAGCCTGAACAAAGAGTTCCTGATGTTCCCAGAGAGAAAAAAAAGACATCCTCTATTGAAATCAGAGATAATAGGTACTGCAGATGCTGGAGAATCCGAGATAACAAGGTGTGGAGCTGGATGAACACAGCAGGCCAAGCAGCACTGCTCCTATGATGCTGC
>JAHRHZ010000249.1:14438347-14448986 GCA_024137785.1 Ginglymostoma cirratum
TGGAACTACACGACGCTCTTCCGATCTATCGGTAGTTCCAGTATGTTAGGCCTACCATTCCAGGGATCATCCGTGTGAATCTCCGCTGGACATGCTCCAGTGCCAATATGTCCTTCCTGAGGTGTGGGACCCAAAATTGGACACAGTATTCTAAATTGGGCCTAACTAGGGCTTTATAAAGTCTCAGAAGCACATCGCTGCTTTTATATTCCAGCCCTCTTGAGATAAATGACAACATTCCATTCGCTTTCTTAATCACGGACTCAACCTGCAAGTTAACCTTTAGAGAATCCTGGACTTGCACTCCCAGATCCCTTTGTACTTCAGCTTTATGAATTTTCTCACTGTTCAGAAAATAGTCCATGCCTGTATTCTTTTTTCCAAAGTGCAAGACCTCGCATTTGCTCACGTTGAATTTCATCAGCCATTTCCTGGACCACTCTCCTAAACTGTCTAAATCATTCTGCAGCCTCCCCACCTCCTCTGTACTACCTGCCTGTCCACCCAACTTTGTATCATCGGCAAACTTCGCCAGAATGCCCCAGTCCCTTCATCCAGATCATTAATATATAAAGTGAACAGCTGCGGCCCCAACACTGAACCCTGCGGGACACCACTTGCCACCGGTTGCCATTCCGAAAAAGAGCCTTTTATCCCAACTCTCTGGCTTCTGTCAGACAGCCAATCCTCAATCCATGCCAGTAACTCACCTCGAACACCATGGGCCCTCACCTTACTCAGCAGCCTCCCGTGAGGCACCTTATCAAAGGCCTTTTGGAAGTCTAGATAGATAACATCCACTGGGTTTCCCTGGTCTAACCTACTTGTTACCCCTTCAAAGAATTCTAACAGGTTTGTCAGGCACGACCTCCCCTTACTAAATCCATGCTGACTTGTTCTAATCCGACCCTGCACTTCCAAGAATTAAGAAACCTCATCCTTAACAATAGATTCTAGAATTTTACCAACAACCAAGGTTAGGCTAATCGGCCTATAATTTTCCATCTTTTGTCTTGATCCTTTCTTAAACAAGGGGGTTACAACAGCGATTTTCCAATCATCTGGGACTTCCCCTGACTCCAGTGACTTTTGAAAGATCACAACCAACGCCTCCGCTATTTCTTCAGCCACCTCCCTCAGAACTCTAGGATGTAGCCCATCGGGGCCAGGAGATTTATCAATTTTTAGACCTTTTAGCTTTTCTAGCACTTTCTCTTTTGTAGTGCCTACCATACTCAACTGTGCCCCCTGACTCTCCTTAACTGTTGGGATATTACTCATGTCTTCCACTGTGAAGACTGACGCAAAATACTTATTAAGTTCTTCAGCTATTTCCTTATCTCCCATCACTAGCCTTCCAGCATCAATTTGGAGCGGCCCAATGTCTACTTTTGCCTCTTGTTTGTTTCTTATGTATTGAAAGAAACTTTTACTATCATTTCTAATATTACTGGCTAGCCTACCTTCATATTTGATCTTCTCCTTCCTTATTTCTCTCTTCGTTATCCTCTGTTTGTTCTTGTACCCTTCCCAATCTTCTGATTTCCCAGTGCTCTTGGCCACTATATAGGCTGTCTCTTTTGCTTTGATAGATTTCTTGACTTCCTTTGTCAGCCATGGCTGTCTAATCCTCCCCCGGATAATCTTTCTTTTCTTTGGGATGAACCTCTGTATTGTGTCCTCAATTATACCCAGAAATTCCTGCCATTGTTCCTCTACTGTCTTCCCCACTAGGCTCTGCTTCCAGTCGATTTTCGTCAGTTCCTCTCTCATGCCCCTGTAATTACCTTTATTTAACTGTAACACCATTACATCCGATTTTGCCTTCTCTCTTTCAAACCGCAGTCTGAACTCTACCATATTATGATCGCTGCCTCCTAAGTGTTCCCTTACTTTAAGGTCTTTTATAAAGTCTGGCTCATTACATAGCACTAAGTCCAGAATAGCCTGCTCCCTTGTGGGCTCCATCACAAGCTGTTCCAAAAAGCCATCCTGTAGGCATTCCATGAATTCCCTTTCTTTGGATCCACCAGCAATATTATTCACCCAGTCCACCTGCATTTTGAAGTCCCTGTTGGAGGTACATTTCTGTACTTCAGACACTGGAGAAAGATTTAGTTTTCACCATTTTGTCAGAAATCTCATAGAGCAGATTGCCCACCCACTGGAGAAAAGGGAAGATTTACATTCTATTTGATGGATTCTACGATGAGCAAGTGATCCACTTCACCAGATTACTGGTTCTGAGAAAGAGTCACTGAGACTGAAACATTAACTTTGCTTTATCTCCACAGGTGCTGCCAGACCTGCTGAGCATTTCCAGCAATTTCTGTTTTTGTCTGACCAGATTACTGCCCTGGGTTGGGAACTGTGGAGGCTGAAGACAACAATGTTGTTTATAAAGGTTCGGTGTAGGCCTCAGTTTTAATATGTAGACAAAATTACAACCTCTCTTTTCACATTTAAGTGACATGTTTGAACTGTCAGCCTGAATTTCTTGTAGTCCATAAAGGTCATGGGGTCTTTGGTGTATGTTGGCCTCTTCCTGCCTGAGCCCATTTCACTGTCATGGGACCATTTCTCAGGGTCTGGATAATTTAAAGGTTGAAGCAGGAGGAACAAAGTGGAATTAATTTTGGTGGTTGCTGAGTCATGTGCCTTGGGTGGGGAGGATGACAGAATCCACAATGATACCCCCTGGGCTGGTGTGCTGCATCAACACCAGATAAGCACCTTAAAGAACTTTGAGATATTAAAGTGTAAGCAGTTATCACCAAAGTAGGTGTAAGATTATTCCCTCCCTGCCACTTCCCTCGGTAGCATAGGATGTTGGAGTTACAGTATTAATTTGGTCCATTATTTTTGCTTCGGAGTTCATAACATGAACCTAACTGGGTTTTTTATATCTCTTTGGGAAGAAAGTCTGCCATCCTCACCTGGGGCTGCCTAAGAATGTCACCAATGGGATTGACTATTCACTGCCTTCTGAAGTGGCTGAGTAAGTCACTCAGTTGTACCATAACCTCAGACAAAAAGGGAAAAAACTGGGGAATAAATACTGATTTTACAGCAACACCCTACACTTAAGGATGAATAATTTTAAGAAGACAGGATGGATATTCTCAAGCTGAGCCAGATTCATAGTTCTACAGTGAATTACACTCACTTCTGTGACTAAAAGGGGCAGACTAGCATTGGTGGCAGTGATCAAATGCACTCATTTTTGATCAGGGATGACTTCATTATTGGCCACTATTGTCCCAAGTTTCATAGAAGTCACAGAGCTTGCTTTGCAAGATAAATAGCATGTAGCATTGCTCACTGTTGTGTCAGATTGGCGCTGACTTAAAGATCGTCATTTAATTACTTAGCATTCAAGGTACGCCAGGTGCACTTCACTGCCAAACTCACAATGGGATTTTTAGCCCTTTGTCTCTGCAGCAGGAGCTACAGCAGGCAGCTTTGTAAAGTCCACCGCCAGAAAGAAATAAATCTTAAAAATACAATGAGTCTTGTTATATGGAATTATGTAGAATTCTAAAGTACAAAAACAAGCAACTAGTCCATGCTCGTGTTAATCCTCTTCTCCCTCGGTTTACCTTTCGCAACCCTTTCCCCATGTACTTATTCAGCATCCTGCTAATGAAATCTGTGCTGTTTGTCTCAGCCACTTCATGTAGGAACCAAAAACAATGATTGCTGAGATCACAGCAGGTCAGACAGCATCCATGGAGAGAGAGCAAGCTAACGTTTTGAGTCTAGAGGACTCTTCATTGGAGCTTCCACATTCTCACCAGTAACTAAATATTCATGCCATTTGCAAATCAGTAATTGCCAGCAATAAATTATCTCTATTTTACACTCCAACACTCCAACAGCTGACATAGAACGTAGAATAGTACAGCGCAGTACAGGCCTTTGGCCCACGATGTTGTGCAGACCTATTATCCTACTCTAGGATCAAACTAACCTGTATGCCCTTCATTTTACTATCCTCCATCTACCCATCCAAGAGTCGTCCAATACATGTTCCTAATGTATCTGACTCTACTGTCACCACTGGCAGTACATTCCACGCACCCACCACTCTCTGTGGAAAGAACCTTTTACCTTCATTTTACCTTCATTACCAAATGGGAAATGGAGATGATGAAAGTACAGCAGTTGCAAAGCATCAATTTTCCTGTATCCACCAACATGCAGGGCATTGTTGTTTGAACTTCAGATGGCCTAGAATTGGAATTAGGATTAGCTTTTATTGTCACCTGTACTGAAGTACGGGAATACTGGAGTACAGTGAAAATTGTACAAAGCCACCATTTCTGGCTCCATCTTAGATACAAAGATACCCAGGTACAAAATCTTAGGTGTAAAGTAGACAATGAAATAAAGTTTTAAGTTTAGCATTACAGCCCTTAAATTCTTCGCCTGGATCCGGGCTCTTCCACCATGACACTGAGACCAACACCAGCAACATTCCCCTCACCGCGCCGCTGCTGCAGAACTGTCGCCATTCTTCTCCCATCTTGCCTCTACCAACAATGTCACTGCCATGAGATCACCCTGGGCCGATCTCAGCAAATACAGCCACCGCTGAAACTGCTGGGTGTTCTCCACAGAAGGTAGGAGAGGTTAAAAAGAAAAATAAAGTAAAGGCAGATGGAGCAAATGAATCCACAATGGTCTTCAACCCCAGGTCTGCGCTGGGCTACAACTAGAGTCTGCATTGGGCTATGACCCAGGTCCACGCTGGTCTATATATTAGGCAGAGGAGTTCCTCGAATTCATGCATGTCAGGGTTTATGGCATCAACAGAACTTCTCTTTAAGATCACATCAGTGAACTCGAGATCTCTCTGCTCATTCAAACCTTTCAAAGTTCTTCCATTAGGTCTAGACTCCTGTTCCTACTTCTCTCTCTGCATGCGGTGGCACGGTGGCTCAGCGGTTAGCACTGCTGCCTCACAGTGCCAGGAACTCTGATTCGATTCCACCCTCGAGTGACCATCTATGTGGAGTTTGCACATTCTCCCTGTGTCTGCGTGGGTTTCCTCCGGGTGCTCCGGTTTCCTCCCACAGTCCAAAGATGTACAGGCTAGATGGATTGGCCATGCTAAATTGCCCATAGTGTTCAGGGATGTGTAGATTAGGTGGGTTATAGGTGGAGGGGTCTGGGTGGGATGCTCTGAGAGTCAGTGTGGACTTGTTGGGCCGAAAGGCCTGTTTCCACACTGTAGGGATTCGATGATCTGTTACTTCACAATTCACCGCATTAAATTTCATCTGGTCATTCTGCTAGATAGGAATGTAGGGAATAAGAGTAGACCATTCAGCCCCTTGAGCCTGCTGCTGTTCAACTGGATCATGCTTGATTGTTCATGCATGTTCCATCTCAATGATATTTCCTTGTAATATCCCCATTTCCTTTGATATCATTGATAACAAGCAATCTATCTATCTATCTCAAAGATTGAGCTTACTCAGCCCACTGGGGTAGAGAATTCCAAAGATTGGTCACCATCGGAGCACAGACGGTCTTTCCCACCTCAATTCTAAGTGGCTTTCCCATTATTCTGAGATTCTATCCCCTGTTTATTGATACTGCTCCATTCAGTAACTAACTGACAGAACAATACATTCAAGACTTCGCATTGATATTATCCCAGTCTGATGTTAATACTGGATGAGTCAGATCTCAGCAACATTCCCTCTAAACTCCATTGCTGTGTCGCGGCTAGGAAGCTCGGGACTCACCAATCAGCATGCTGATGAATGGTTTCCACTTACTGAAGCCACTGACATGTACAGACCTTAGAATTCCACCTAACAGCAAGAAAAATGACAGGGAATGGCATTTTTCAGATAGAACATAGAACATTACTGCACGGTACAGGCCCTTCGGCCCTCGATGTTGCGCCGACCTGTGAAACCAAATTGAAACCCATTTAACCTACACTATTCCATTATCATCCATACGTTTATCCAACAACCATTTAAATGCCCTTAGTAAGTCTACTACTGTTGCAGGCAGGGCATTCCTTGCCCTTACTACTCTCTGAGTAATGAAATATGGTTTAAGAGATTTTTTTAACAAAATGAAGATTAAATGAAATAAACCAAACTGTTTACATTTATAGTCATAGAACAAGCAGCATGGAAACAGACCCTTCGGTCTAACTAGTCCATGCTGCAAATAATCCCAAACTAAACTAGTCCCGCCTGCCTGCTCTTGGCCCATATCCCTCCAAACCTTTCTCAATCATGTACTTATCCAAATGTCTTTTCAAAGTTGTAATTGTACCCACATCAACTACTTCCTTAGGAAGTTCATTCCATGCGCAAACCACCCTTTGTATAAAAAAATTGCTCCTCATGTCGTTTTTAAATCTCTCTCCTCTCACCTTAAAAATGTGCCCCCTCGTCTTGAAATCCCCAATCCTTGGGAAAAGATGACTACCGTTAACTCTATCTATGCCACTCATTATTTTATAAAATTCTGTAAGTTCTCCTCTGAACCTCCTAAATTCCAGTGGAAAAAGTGCCAGCCTATCCAGCCTTTCTTTATAACTCAAACATTCCATGCCCTGCAGCATCCTGGTAAATCTCTTATGAACCATCTCCAGCTTAATAATATCCTTCCTATAACTGGCTGACCAGAACTGGGTACAGTAATCCAGAAGACATCTCACCAATGCCCTGTACTACCTCAAAATGACTTTCCACCTCCCATACTCAAAGGACTGAGCATTGAAGGAAAGCGTGCTAAATGCCTTCTTAATCATCTTGTCTATATGTGACGCATCCTTTAAGAATTATGTACCGGCACCTCTAGGTCCCTCTATTCTACAACACTACCCAAGGTGCTACCATTAATTGTATAAGCCCTACCCTCTTAGTTGTACCAAAATGTAACAACCCACATTTACCCAGATTTAACTCCAACTGCCATTTTTCAACCCATTGACCCAATTGATTAAGATCTCTTTGCAATCTGAGAAAATCTTCTTTACTGTCTACTGTACCACAAATTTTGGTGACATCCACAAATGTACTACAAATGACAAACAAAAGAGGACCCGGAACCTATGATCAAGTATTTCAAAATACATCTAAAATACTACCCCATTAATCCCAACAGCACTCTATTACAGTACAGTTAGGGGAGGCAATGGCCTAGTGGTAATATTGCTGGATTGTTAATCCAGAGACCCAGATGATGTTCTGGGGTCCCAGGTTTGAATCCCAGCAGATGGTGGAATTTGAATTCAGTAAATATCTGGAATTAAGATTCTAATGATGGTGATGAATCCATTGTCGATTGTTGGGAAGAACTCATCTGGTTCACTAATATCCTTTAGGGAAGGAAACTACCATCCTTACCTGGTCTGTTGACATGTGACTCCAGACCCACCAGCAATGTGGTTGACTCTTAACTGCCCTCTGGGCAATTAGGGATATACAATAAATGCTGCCGAGCTAGCAACACCCTTATCCTGTAAATGAATAAAGGAAGAAAAAAGCCCAAATACCAGAGAGAAAATCCCCTTCTCTATCACAAATAGAGTTTGAGATAATGGATGCTTTAATTCCTGGTCCGGAAAATCGGATAACCTCTGACTTGAGCCTTCATTAAACTGTGCATAGACTTTCTCAGCTTCAGAAAGCCTCTACGAATTTTAATTAAACGCTTTTGCTCTGGAAATTTGAAAACAAAGTTCTTACACTGGGGCAACCTATTTCTAATGATTCTCAACCATCTCCTTTTGTGACAAAGAACTATTTTTTGGAATCAAGGCTTCTGCAGCACAGTAGCTCAGTGGATTGCACTACTGCCTCTCAGCACCTGGGACCTGGGTTTGATTGTAGCCTCAGGGGACTGTCCACGTGGCATTTGCACATTCTCCCTGTGTCTGTGTGGGTTTCCTCCCACAGCCCAAAGATGTGCAGGTTAGGAGGATTGGTCATGCAAAATTACCCATAGTACCTAGGGATGTGCAAGCTAAGTGCATTAGCCATGGGAAATGCAAGGTTACAGGGATGGGGTAGACTCTGGGTAGAATGTTCTTTAGAGGGCAGGTGTGGACTTGATGGGCTAAATGTCCTGCTTCCACATTGCAGAGATTCAATGAAAACTGACACCCAAAAGAGCTTAATTTTCTTAACCTAATATTTGCCCTATTCCAAAAGAAAACATAAATAAATTTTCTAAACTGAAAGCCGAATGTACAATTGTTTCCTTTGTTTACTCTCCCAGTGAATACTAAACCCTATTCCAGCAGTGAATTCAGATCCGATTCACTCATTGTGTAAAAATCGTTCGCTCTTGTTGCCTTTGTTTCTCTTGATAATGAACTTTATTTAGGGTCCTTCGATTCTCAATCCCTCTTGCAAAGGCAGCTCCCCTGTCTAGTCTGTCTGGAACACTCAGGGTTTTGAATGCCTCTATCAAATTTTGTATCAACTATCTTCCCTAAATAGAAAGGCACCAACTTTTCCAACATGTCCCTGCAATATGTTTATCATTGGCACCATCTTTGTAAACTTTGTCTCTACCCTCCTCTAGTCTTCACATCCACCCTAAAACATAGAACTCAGATTGGGAACCGTACTCCAGTTTAGCCTGAATCAGTGTCTAATAAATGTTCAGCATAACCTCCTTACAATTGTCTTCAATTTATCTAAGCACAAAGATCAGCATGCTGTTTGCCTTTTAAACTATTTTCTGAAACTGCCCTGCCACTTTCAATAACTTAGCCACTATTACTCTCAGATCCCTCTGCTTCTGCACTCTCTTTTAAATATTATCTGTTATTTTTTATCGCCTTTCCTCATTCTTCCCTCCAAAATGTATCACTTCACATTTCTCTGCATGGAAGTTCATTGCCACATGAGCACCTATTCTATCAGCCTGTCTATTCCTGTTGAAGTCTGTCATTACCCCACTCACTGAGCTCAATACTTTCAAACCTTATGGCAGCTGCAAATTCCTAATTTTTTGCTGCCCCCTACGCCCCCCCCCCCCAATGTTTACATGAATAACATAGGTCAAGAAAAGCAGTGATACCAACCCCTGGGGAAGTCCACTGTATCTATTCTTCAGATTTGAAAAATAACCATTCAACACAGCTTTTTGGCACTCAGCCAACTTCACAGCCCGGGTGGCATTGTTCCTTTTATTCCACAGACTTCACCTTATGAAGACAAGCCTGTTTCAAGGCACATTGTTGATTTGAGTTTGTGTGTCCATGTACATCGCATTAACTGTATTAGCCTCACCAATGCTTTTTATTACTTTATCAAAGAATGCAATCAAAGTAGCTGAACATAATTTGTCATGAACAAATCCATGGTGATTTTCCAGAATGAGTCCACACTTGTCAAAGTGACTTTTCATTCTGCCTTGGTTTATCATTTCTAACATTTTCACTGCACCAGAGTTAAAAGGGTAACAGTAGTTGATGTGTTTATCATTGCACTATTTTTAAAACAAGTGTGTAACTTTTGTGATATGAAACAAACGTTGTTTTTCTAATTTCAAAAATCTACTTTATTCATAAGAATGTATATATTCATACATAGTTGCCAAAACAGTTTGGTTTGATACTAAACAATAGCATTTGAAGAAAACAAAACAAACATTGGAGTTGGACTCTGTCCAATAAACAAACTAAAGGCATCTCTTATTTCTGTAAGATTACATTGACATATATTTGAGGTACTGGGAGGTCCAATAACTGAACGGACTATCATTTAACTTCATTTAACCCATCGTGCCTTGGCCGTGGCACAAGCCTTATATTAAAGGAATATTGGAAGATCATAGACAATTTGTCTGCAACTTCTATTTCCTCTATCTCCCTCAGCTTCCTCAGCTATACCCATCCGGACATTGTAACTTATCAATTTTAAGTAGAGTCAGATCTTTTAATACCTCCAGAAATTGCTGGAAGGTCTCAGCAGGTCTGGCTGCATCTGAGGGGAGAAGAATTAACATTTTGGGTCCACTCATCCTTCTTCAGAATCGAATGTAGCTACGAAAAGGTTGGTAAATGTGCAGAAGGTAGGGTGGGGGATGGGAGGAGAATGGGTGGAGATGGAACCGAGACAGACAGAAACACTATTGGGCAGACAAAGGGATGGGTAAAGGTCAGCCTGCTAATAGAGGCCATTAGTGGCTGACAATGGGTTGTTTGTGGTAGCAGCCTATGTGGTGACAAGGTCTGCATGTGTGTTGGGTTAGCAACATGGTAGAAGATCTTCAGGCCCTCAAATTGTTGAACTCAATGTTGAGTCCAGAAGGTTGTAGAGTTCCCGAGTGGAAAATGAAGTGTTGTTCTTCCAGCTTGCACTGAGCTTTGATGGGGCGCTACAGTCAGCCTGATACAGAAATGTTGGCCAGGAAACAGAGTGGTGTGTTCTAGAACGCCCTCGACCGTGTCTCCCGCATTTCCCGGAACACATCCCTCACGCCCCGTCCCCGCAATAATAACCAAAAAAGAATCCCCCTCGTCCTCACATACCACCCCACCAACCTCCGGATCCAACGCATCATCCTCCGACACTTCCGCCATCTGCAATCAGACCCCACCACCAAAGACATTTTTCCCTCCCCACCCTTATCTGCCTTCCGGAGGGACCAC
>JAHRHZ010000249.1:14448996-14486259 GCA_024137785.1 Ginglymostoma cirratum
CAATGCCACAGTGATGCCACCCGAAGGCTGCAGGAACAGCAAATCATATTCAGCCTGGGAACCCTGCAGCCCAATGGCATCAATGTGGATTTCACAAGCTTCAAAATCTCCCCTCCCCCAACCGCATCCCAAAACCAGCCCAGCTCATCTCCACCTCCCTAACCTGTTTTTCCTCTCACCTCAAGCCACACCCCCATCTCCTATCTACTAACATCATCCCGCCCCCTTGACCTGTCCGTCCTCCCTGGACTGACCTATCTCCTCCCTACCCCCCTACCTACACTCACCTTTACTGGCTCCATCCCCGCCTCTTCGACTTGTCTGCCTCCTCTCCACCTATCCTCTCCTCTATCCATCCTCTATCCGCCTCCCCCTCTTTCCCTATTTATTTCAGAACCCTCTTCCCCTCCCCCATTTCTGATGAAGGGTTTAGGCCCGAAACGTCAAGTTTTCCTTCTCCTATGATGCTGCTTGACCTGCTGTGTTCATCCAGCCCCATGCTTGTTGTGAGGATGTATAGTCAAGGTAACTGTGGGAGTCAGTGGGTTTGTACTGAATGTTGCCCTGGCTACAGCCTATCCCCGAGAAATGGAAACCGAGACATCAAGGAAGGGAAGGAAAGGAGTCAGTGATATACCAAATGAAGGTGAGAGCAGAGTGGAAACTGGAAGCAAAATTGATAAACTTTTCCAGTTCCGGATGAAAGAGGGAAGTAGCACTGATGATGTCATCAATATACCAGAGAAAGATTTGTACTTAGGGGCCGGAATAGAACTGGCACAAGAAACGATCCAAGTACTCTACAAAGAGACAGGCATAATTGTGGGTACCCATGGGCACACCTTTGACCGATGAAGAAAATGAGATGAGTCAAAAGAGAAGTTGTTCAGTGTGAGGACACGCTTGGCCAGGCGGAGGAGGTTGGTGGATGTGGACGGTTCAGGCCTTTAGTTCCAGGAAGAAGCAGAAAGCCCTGAGACAATTCTGATGGAGGATGACATTTAAAGGGATTGCTCATCCATGGAAAATAGGAGGTGGTTGGAGATGGCAAACTGGAAATTCTGCAACTAATGTCAAGCATCAGAAGAATTGCAGATATAAATGGGAAATACTGGACAAGGGGAGAAAAACATCAAGTTGAAGTAGGAAGAGATGAATTCTGTGGGCCAGGAGCAGGAAGAAACAATGGGTCTGCCCAGGCAATCCTGTTTGTGGATTTTGGGAAGGAGGTAGAAGCGAGCTATGCAGTGTTTGGGGACTGAGCTTGGAGGTAGTGGCGGGAGATCACCAGATGAAATGATGTTGGTGATTGTGGTTGACACAATGGCCTGATGTCCAATGGTGGGGTCATGGTCCATGGGGAAATAGGAGGAGGTATCTGAGAGCTGGCGCTCGGCCTCTGCAATGTAGGCCAATGTGTGCCAGGCAACAACAGCACTGCCCTTATCAGCAGGCTAAATAACAAAGTCAGAGTAAGATCCACAGTTATTCAGAATTTGTTTGCTTTCAATGCTTCCTCCTGGTTAGCCATTCAGTATCATAGCTGAAAAACGTGGATTGTTATTTCTAGGACAACATCTTTCCTCCTTGGCAAAGACCACCACAAAATGCTAATTTAATACCTCAGCGAAGTCTGTTCTCTCTCTGCAAATTAATCAGAACCACCCCTCCTCTCATTCACCTTCGTTAATACTGTTTTGGAAATATGTGAAATTAAGTGAACAAATGACAAGCCCATAAGGGACCATTGTAACAAAAACTAAATTCTCAAAGGAAACTTACCTAATTTGAATTAAAATTTGATTGTTCGGAGAGATTATATACTCCAGCTCTTACAGTGCGTACCGATAGCTAGAGGGTCTTAAGGATGGCAGTGGGCAATGTGTGCTCCCTCTCCAGGGCCATTAGGCACAGATATAATTACACAAGAGTGGCAGACAGTCAGGGTCAAAATGACCGCACTGTCTGAGCCTGTTGATGGCTATATTGGGCCAGCGTTATAATGAGCTCCTATGACTTATCTGCCCCATTTGTGCTGGTGGCCAGATTTTACGTGGGAATCATCTTCACAGAAGACATTTGGTAAAATGTTTCTAGTTTTGTTTCCATTCCTTGTGAGGTATATTGCTGCCTTATTCACAGCATACCACTTCCCTTCTTATAAATAGGACCAACTATTCACGCATTCCTCAAACAAAGGACAAAAATTGAGAGGAAAACATTATCCTTTTAAGTATTGCCTGGAAAAATAATAACAGCATTTTGATATGATGATGCAATGAGATATCTCATATGACCTGGGGTGTTTGCAAGCCCTGGTCTCCTTTCTGTGCCGTGGTTCGAATCTCTTGTTATTCTTGATACAAATCAGTTATAAATGTAAGGAATGCATGAGACAGTTCAGTGACCTCTCACATGTTCCAGAGTTGTTGCTTCAATTGCAAGCGCCTCATATTTAATCTCTGCTGCCAGGAGAATTTAAATTGTTTACATGCAGATGAGGATATGCTTGTCCTTGTGAACAAGAAGATGGAGAAAGGTAAACAATCACTAAAGACATTTCCCACAGAACTTCCAAGGAAGTTAAATAGCTTTGTTTCTCTCATCCTGCTCTGAAACAACTATTTTCAAACATAACAAAAACAAAGTTGCTGGAAAAGCTCAGCAGGTCTGGCAGCATCTGTGGAGGAGAAAACAGAGTTAATGTTTCGGGTCCGGTGACCCTTCCTCAGAACTGATGATGGCTGGGAAAACATCAGTTTATATGCAGAAGATAGGGAAGTGGGTAGGGTAGGGAGTAAACGATAGGATAGAGTCCAAAGAGAGGGGAAGACAGTTCGACAGACAAAGGAGTTGCTAATGATCAGGCTGGGAAGGTGAATAGTTGTTAATGGGGACTGTTAGTGACTAACAACAGGGGGTGTGTAGTGGCAGGCTATGTGGTAACAAGGCCTGGTGTGTGGGGTATGGGGCTGGGACATGGGAGAGTTTAGGCCCTAAAATTACTGAACTCAATATTGAGTCCGGAGGGCTGTAGGGTTCCCAAGCGGAAAATGAGGTGTTGCTCCTCCAGCTTGTGCTGGGCTTCACTGGAACACTGTAGCAAGCCGGAGACAGAGATGTTGGCCAGGGAGCAAGGTGGTGCATTGAAGTGGCAGGCAACAGGTAGTTCAGGGTCTTTTTTGTGAGCAGAACGTAGATGTTCTGCGAAGCAGTCACCAAGTCTACGCTTCAGTTCCCCAATGTAGAGGAGATCACATTGTGAGCAGAAAATGCAGTAGACTAGATTCTTGGAAGTGCAGGTGAAGTGTTGCTTTACCTGGAAGGTATGTTTGGGCCCTTGGATACTGGGGAGGGAAGAGGTAAATGGGCAGGTGCTGCACCTTCGCTGCTTTCAGGTGAAGGTGCTGTAGGGCTGTGGGGAGGTGTTGGGGGTGAAGGAAGCATGGACCAGGGTGTCCCGGAGGGAACGGTCCCTGCGAAAGGTGGACAAGGGAGGGGAGGGGAATATGTGTCTGGTGGTGGCATCTTGCTGGTGGTGGCGGAAATGGCGTCTGATGATCAGTCATTTAATCAAGCGTTTGATCATCAGACGCCATTTTTTGGGATGGTTTTGGGATGCGGTCGGGGAGGGGAAATGAAGCTTGTGAAGTCTACATTGATACCCTTGGGTTGCAGGGGTCTCAAGCGAAATATGAGATGCTGTTCCTGCAACCTTCGGGTGGCATCTTTGTGGCACTGCAGGAGGCCCAGGATGGACATGTCGTCCAAGGAGTGGGAGGGGGAGTTTAAATGGTTCGCGACTGGGACGTGCAGTTGTTTGGTACGAACTGAGCGTAGGTATTCCACAAAGCAGCCCCAAGGCTCCGCTTGGTTTCCCCGATGTAGAGGAGGCCACAACGGGAACAGCGGATACGGTATACCACATTAGCAGATGTGCAGGTGAACATCAATTTTATGTGGAAGGTCTTCTTGGGGCCTGGGATGGGGGTGAAGGAGAGGTGTAGGGGAGGTATTCGCAAGGTTGCAACCGGAAAGTTGCAGGAACAGCAACTCATATTCTGCTTGGGAGCCCTGCAGCCCAATGGTATCAATGTGGACTTCACAAGCTTCAAAATCTCCCCTCCCCTCAACCGCATCCCAAAACCAGCCCAGCTCGTACCCACCTCCCTAACCTGCCCTTCCTCCCACCTATCCACTCCTCCCACCTCAAGCCCCACCCCCATCTCCTACCTACTAGCCTCATCCCGCCTCCTTGACCTGTCCATCCTCCCTGGGCCGACTTATCCCCTCCCTAACTCCCCACCTACACTCACTTTTACTGGCTCCAACCCCGCCTCCTTGACCTGTCTGTCTCCTCTCCACCTATCTTCTCCTTTATCCATCTTCTATTTGCATCCCCCTTTCTCCCTATTTATTTCAGAATCCCCTTCCCCTCCCTCATTTCTGAAGAAGGGTCTAGACCTGAAACGTCAGCTTTCCTGCTCCTCTGATGCTGCTTGGCCTGCTGTGTTCATCCAGCTCTACACCTTGTTGTCTCACATAATAAAATGTGACCATTTTTGTAAAAGGCCAAGTTTTCAATAGACTTAATAATTCTACAAATCCCGAGATGCAAATCTTACAAGTTGCTATTGAGATTTTGTTAGATCTGCTTCAATGAATCTTTGCAGTTCATCCATTCACAAGACTTTGGCTTTAAATCTGTGTATGTTAAGACCCCCAGAAGCTCAGTAAATAAAACCATCACTGAGCTATTCAGGATTTACAGGTGTTGCATCAGATTTTATAGGTTAGTCTGAGTCACACCGTTTGCTTAGATTTAAATTTAGCAAGGTGGTGTTCTGTCATCTGTGAGAGCAATTAAAAGAGGATTTAACATCCGGATAATACTGGCTTACCAAAATAAAATCTCTTTTCAAATTGACACCATTTCATTCAGATAAGGGCCACTGCACTTAGTGCCCTGGACTGTGTTTTCACAAAGACTATGTTGTGTGCAACCTTTTGAAGGGCACATTTCCTTATATTTTTGCTCTGGTGAAAGATTGTGATTTTTGCTGCTGCGTGCATGTAGTCATGTCAATTGTTGGTGAATTTTAAAAAAAATCCTTCATCCACTCATCCAGAGGCTCAGCTAATGTTGTAGGGGCTTGAGTTCAAATCATGCCATGGCAACTGTTCGAAGGTAAAGTCAATTAGTCATTTGGTGGCACAGAAATTGAGCATTTCTGAAAATAGTTACATTCTGTAAAAAAAAATTCACCTTGTATTTATCGGGACAGTTTGCAAGAATACCACCTTAAGGAGAAAAATCAACATTCATATTTTAAGAGAGGATAATGTTGATTGGTTGGAATGTAAGACAAGACATTCCCGCAAGAAATGAAACAGCAAATAGCTGTTCTCAATTTTGTTGAGTTGAAATTGTGTGTGTGTGTGTGTGTGTGTGTGTGTGTGTGTACGCGCGCGCATGCATCAATATGTGCCACTTCCAATATAAGCTAGTGTACCACATTGCAAGCCTGACTGAAAACAAAATCATTTAGAAGTGTCATCGTTTGCACATTATCCAGCAAATGTTGTCCAACTGCAGAGTTATATCTAATATTAGGCACTGTTACAAGTTTAGCAAGCCCAAGCTGGTTGGGTATGGACAATATCTTGTATGGCACAAACAGCTGAAGAGATATGCAGTATGATACGATCTGCCAGTGTTTGGTATGTATGTTCTTTGTACCTGGCATCATATTGGCATTGAAATTCATGTGCCACTTTCTTCATTTGTGTGATAGGTGCATCTTTTTGCTTCACAGTGCACCTTGTTATTGGAAAACACCACACATGTTGCTACTGCCAATTTAGTCTTATTATTCCACACACCACACTACTGGATAAAAATATTATACTCAAATCCCAATATGGCTAAACATAAACTTTCTCCATATTAGACTTAGGAGTTCCCTTCCTAACAGCACTGTGCATGTACTTTCAAGAAATTTGTTCATGGGATGTGTGCATCACTGGTTAAGCTAACATTTATTGTTCATCTGTAATTGTCCTGGAGAATATTGTCATCAGCAGATTTATTGAACTGCTGCAGTCCTTGGTGTAAAATGTCAAGCCACCATTGTCTACCAAATCATAGGGCTACTCTCTCATTATATAGAGACATCTTGTGGTGTTTAACCTGAGGATCACTTAAGGGATATGCAGTTTGATATGATATTCCAGTGGATTAGCACTTAAAATATGAGGGCACAGTAGGCTATGGAGCAAGCGCAGGTAAATGGAATTAATGTAATTTGGTGTTTGTTGGTCAGTGTTGACATGGTGGGCTGTTTCTATGCTGTCACACTCCTAACTTAAGCTTTTGAGATGGTGGTCAGGCTTTGAGGAAACAGTAGGTCACTTACATGATGCAGAATTAAACAATAAGGCCAATTCTCAGTGAGGATCTGGGCTTTGTCCTGGAGTTACAGCATGTGGGCACAGGCTGCTTCAGTATCTGAGGAGTGAAGAATCATGCTGAATATTTTACAATCACCAGTGAACAAGACTACTTACAACCTTATGATGGGGGGAACATCGTTGATGAAGCAGCTGAAGATAGAGTGATAGAGTCCTACAGCACAGAGACAGGCCCTTCAGCCCAGACTGGTCCATCCTGACCAAAATTTCCATCCATGCTAACCCTATTTCCCTACACTTGGCCTATATTCTTCTTAACCTTTCCTATCCATGCATTTGCCCAAATGTCTTTTAAATATGGTTAGTGTACTCGCCTCAACCACTTCTGCTGCCAGCTCATTCCATTTGTGTACCACCCTCTGTGTAAAAACGTTGCCCGTCAGGTTTGATTTTCCAAAATGCAACACCTCACACTTATCTATATTAAACTCCATTTGCCACTTCTCAGCCCACTTCCCCAGATGATCAAAATCCTGCTGCAATTTCTGATAGCCTTCCTCATGGCCCACAATACTGCCTATTTTAGTGTCATTAGGAAAAAAAGATACTTAGACCAGGGACACTACCCAGAGGAACTCCTATAGAGATGTCTTGGAGCTGAGATGACTGATCTCAAACAAGCTCATCTTCCTATGAGCCTGACAAAGAGATTTCCCCTAATTCCTATTGAAATCAGTTTTGCTCAGGCTCCGTATTGTTGCACATAGTCAAACCCTGGAAAGGTGCGGCCTGATGTCAAGGGCTGTCACTCTCACCTCACCTCTGAAGTTAAGATCTTCTGTCCATGTTTGAATCAAAGCTGTAATGGGGCCAGGAGCTGCCTCCCTGGCAGAAACCAAAGTAAGTACCACAGAGCAGGATAATTCTTGGCAATTGCCCATGGTAGCAATATTGTTGATCCCTTCCATCATTTTGGCCGATGATTGAGAGTAGACTGATAGGGCATTAATTGTTGGATTGGATTTGATTTGTCCTGCTTTTGGTGTACAGGATATACCAGGCAAATTTCCACATTGTCAGGTAGATGCCAATGCAGTAGCTGCACCTACACCCCAAGAACTATAGTGAGTCAAGAAGGCAGCTCACCACTACCTAAGGGCAATTAAGGATGACCAACAAATCTTGGCCTAGCCAGTAACATTCATATCCTGAGAAAGAATAAAGACAAATCAGCTTTCAACTGACTACTCCATTGGTGTTGAATTTTACCTGCAGACATTCCTATATGTATAAGGCGCCAGTGCCAGGGTATAAGTAATGTGTTCCACTTTTAAGATACTAAGCGAGTATAGAGAGCTTGTATCATTACACAGTTGGAATCCTGATGAACGCAGCTATTGTTTGCCAGGCCTTGAGCAATGTTTCCAGACAGTGCATACAAATTGGATTTGCAAATTGTAGCACAGCCACTTGAACTATTCATTCAGCAGATTAAGTCAAAAAATTCTAACTAAATGATCAATTTTTAAATGAAGATTTATTCTTGCAAAAAGTTCTCCTGTTGAGTTGACACTGCCGGTGAACTAAGTGTACGTGAAGGCTGGAAAATACTATATAACTGGTCAGCACTGCATAACAAGATGCATGAAATCAAAGCTTTTCAGTTTGCACTCATCAGAACTGAAACAAATAAAATCTTTGAAAAGAAAGCAGCAATTTTTAAAGAAAGAGAAGAGGATACAGATTGGTTCAACTACGAACTGCAAACTGTCAAGCTATGGGACCAGCCCTGAGGAACTCTCACTGGAAGTACATCCGCGATAATCCATGCAGGAACTTTAAATTTCAATTCCCAATGATTGATCACAACCATGAAGACACCCTCTACTTGGTGCTTACACGGATTTACTTTCCAGTCTAAGTAAACTGGAGTGGGTATATGCAGAAAGTTTCTGTTTCTGATTTCCAGCATCCACAGTTCTTTTGGTTTTTCACCTAGTTTTTAACTCACTGCTGCATTTCTTCCACGATGTGGAGGTGCCGGTGGTGGACTGGTGTGGACAAAGTCAGAGGTGGCACAACACCAGGTCCAACAGGTTATTTGAAATCATAAGCTTTCAGAGCTCTGCTTCTTCATCAGGTGCAGTAATGCGCTGCACCCGCCATCCCAAAATCAATATACACCACCTACCACCCCCAGACAGTGCTCACTCCCTCACATACATCCCCACCACCTGTTTGAATCTTGGAGATGTCTTGGAGCTGAGATGACTGATCTCAAACAAGCTCATCTTCCTATGAGCCTGACAAAGAGATTTCCCCAAATTCCTATTGAAATCAGTTTTGCTCAGGCTCCTTATTGTTGCACATAGTCAAACCCTGGAAAGGTGTGGCCTGATGTCAAGGGCTGTCACTCTCACCTCAACTCTGAAGTTAAGATCTTCTGTCCATGTTTGAATCAAAGCTGTAATGGGGCCAGGAGCTGCCTCCCTGGCAGAAACCAAAGTAAGTACCACAGAGCAGGATAATTCTTGGCAATTGCCCATGGTAGCAATATTGTTGATCCCTTCCATCATTTTGGCCGATGATTGAGAGTAGACTGATAGGGCATTAATTGTTGGATTGGATTTGATTTGTCCTGCTTTTGGTGTACAGGATATACCAGGCAAATTTCCACATTGTTCATGTGGACAGTGTTCATCTGAATGTTGGGGAGGGGCTTAATGATCATTGAAATAGGACATGAATAATTATAGGCACACAGCCTGACGATATTTAAAACTAAGCGAATATGACATCCCCTCCTGGAAAGTAAGAGCTTGATTTGAGGCTTTCCCCAGTATTCCAGCTTTACAAGGGAACAGTTGGATATCAGGATGCTCCACATTTCTGCAATTGCTATGATCAGAAATGCAAGCAAAAACTCTCGGTCTGGCCCTAAAATGCACAAAGGAAGTGGAATGACAATTCAATGGTGTATGTCAGTCTTCAGAAGATTTAAGCCATTGTATTTGTCCATAAAGAACAAGAGTGTTTGAGTAAATGTACCTTTGAGCTTTCACAAACCAATAACACGGTGATCCAAACTTATAATTTTAAGTTGGTCTCCAGAGTAAATATTATCACAATAAGGATTTTTAGCAAATGTTCTCCAAAAACAGACTCGTATCTAATGTTGGATGTCATAGGCTGAATTTCCCAGTTGAGATCGACGGCCCTGTTTTTCTCCCTTGGCCAGACATTGTCTCATCTGATGCAGAATAAACAAACTGCTTGGAAACTATGGATCCTTTTTAGAGCAGTAAGTGGCATATTCCATAATTTATAGCTCCTGTAGCCACTTTGAAAACTATTGGGAGAAGGCATGTGTGAAAGTAAGAAGATCAGCTGAAAGGCCATTAGGGGGCTAGGATGGCAGATGGAAGCGGAGTATTAGGTAATTTACAAAGTGGTTAACAGGGGAGATGCCAGACTGGTGAGGGGGTAGGTTAGTAGGTAGCTTGGCAGGTAGTTTGGGAAGGTTGGCTAGGTTATTAGGTCTGGCAGGGTTGGGTCAGAAGTTGTCAGATCAGACAGTGTCAGGGCATGGCAGGTAGTTGGGAGGGTTAGTGGTGAGTTGGAAGTTTCAGTTTAAGAGTTCCCCAGGAGTAATGGCAGATTTTAATCTTCTAATTTGTCTGGGAACCTACTAACCCTAAGGGAGGTAGAACCCTCTGAAATCTCTGTTTCTAACCCAATGTTGGCGATTTTCCTGGAGGGTTTCAAATTCTGGGTAATTGTCCCTAGGAAATTTCAACTTCCTGGACAATCCTAGTAGCGGAAGGTATGTCACCGTTACTGCATAACTTCAACGTGCAGCTCCAATGCAGATTGCAACAAAGATTATCTCCTGTTGAAGTTTCTAAGTTTTGCAGGCACAAGTTGGTTGAGCATAGCCAATGCAAGTAGTCGAAGGGATGTCGAAAGGAGCAGAAAGAAGCCATTCAGTTCATCAAATCTGCTCTACCATTCAATGAGAATGATCAAATAATCGTCAAGTTCACTTTCTTGCTTTTTCCACATAGCCCTTGATTCCCTTAAAAATCTATTTCAGCCTTGAACGTATTAATGACCCAACCTCAACAGACCTCTGTGGTAAGGATTTCCACAAAATCAATGTC
Organism: Ginglymostoma cirratum; assembly: GCA_024137785.1. Lineage (NCBI taxonomy): Eukaryota > Metazoa > Chordata > Chondrichthyes > Orectolobiformes > Ginglymostomatidae > Ginglymostoma > Ginglymostoma cirratum. The sequence goes on from JAHRHZ010000249.1 coordinate 14,459,568, forward strand.
CTCTGAGCGAAGAAATTCCTCCTCACCTCTATCTTAAATTTGTGACATCTTATACTGAGATTATGTGTTCAGGCCTAGACTCTCCCACAAGGGTAACAACCTTTCTGCATCTTCCCTGCCAAGACCTATAACAATCTTGCATGTTTAAATAAGGTCGCTGCTCATCTTTCTATGTTTCAACGAGTACAGCCACAACCTACTTGGCCCTTCCTTATAAGACAGTCCCTTCATATTTAGTAGCAGCTAGTGACCCTGCCCTGTACAGCCTCCATTGCCCACATATTTTTTCTTCCGTAAGGGGCCGAAACTGTCCACTTTATTCCAGCTATGTTTTGCCTTATATGTTTTTAGCAAAACTTCCCTACTTGCATATTCCAGTTCTCTCTGAAATAAAGGCCAACATTTCACTTGCCTTCCCTATTAGCCGTCGAACTTGGATGCTAGCCTTTTGTGATTAATAGACTAGGACTCCCAAATTCTCCTGTAGCCGTCTGCATTTTTCCCCATTTCAATAATATTCGCTCCAGTATTCTTCCTGCCAAAGTAGAAAACCTCACACTTCCCCACACTATATTCCATTTGCCAAGCTTTTACCCACTAACTTAACCGGTCTATATCTCTTTGCACACTCTTTGTGTCATCCTTGTCACTTGCCTTCTCACATATCTTTATGTCATCCTCAAAGTTGACTTAGTATTTTCACTTTCCTACAAGTCACTGATACATACTGTAAATAGCTGTGGCCCCAGCACTGATCCCTGTGGCACTCCACTAATTATGGGTTACCAGCCTGAAAGTGAGCCCTAATCACAACTCTCTATGTTCTATTAGTTAGCTAATCCTCCATCCATTTTAATATACTGCCTCCAATGTACTCCTACTTATTAAGCCTTATGTAGGGTACCTTATCAAGCACCTTCTGAAAATCCAAATGTATTACATCCATCGCTCCCCTTTATCTATTCTGCTTGTTATCTCTTCAAAGACTTATTACAAATACATGAGGCATGATTTCTCAATCATGAAGCCATGCTGACTCTGCTTGATCATTATTATGTAGTTCTAAATGTTCTGCTATTACATTCTTTATAACAGACTCCAACATTTTCCCAACAACAGATGTTAAGCTAATTAGCCCAAAGTTAGAGGAGTAGGAAAGCTGACATTTCAGGTCAGGACCCTTCTTCAGAAGTGGCATCTGATGGTATTTCAACCTTCATTAATAATATTTCTCTATAACCCTATATACCCCAGCAGTGGTAAATTAGGGGATGACTGAAGCAGGAAATTAGAGATGCTCACAACGAGAGTGCTAAAGTAATTTTAAGTAACTTTAATTTATGCTTAGGCTGGGCAAACCTGGGCCTGCTCCAGTTTCAGAATGATACCACCCGCAAACTGGAGGAGCAACTCCTCATATTCTGCCTCGGGACCTACAGCCCAATGGCCTTAACATGGAATTCACCAGTTTTAAAATCTTCCCACCCTTGGCCTCATCCCATGTCCTACCCTTCCTCTCATCCCCGCCTCCTTGACCTGACACAACCTGTCCACCTTCTCTCCCACATATCCGCCCCACCCATCCCAGTGACCAAGCTCCACCACTGCCTGCCTGCACTTACCTATCACCATCCCATCTACCTTACCCATTCCCACCCCTCCTCTCTCTACTTATTTCCCAGCTCCCTTCCTCCTCCCCATTACTGAAGAAAGGTCCAGACCCGAAACATTAGCTTTCCTGCTCCTGTGATGCTACTTGGCCTGCTGGGTTCATCTAGCTCTACACCTTGTTATCTCAGATTCTCCAGCATCGGCAGTTCCTACTATCTCAGCATTAATACTGTTGCGGCTGAATTACTGGATTCTGTGCAACTTTTTTTTTACACTAGTACATTGAGGAACTAACTAGGGAGCAGTCTATCCTAAGTTTGGTTTTGTGCAATGAGAAGCAGTTCTTTAATAATCTTGTTGTGAGAGGTCCTTCAGGGAAAACAATGACCATAATGTGATAGAATTATGCATGAGAATGGAAAGTGGTGTAGCCCAATCTAAAACCATGGTCCTAAATGTAAACAAAGCAAATTACGAATGTATGCGGGGTAAGTTGATTGCAATAGATTGGGTGGCTTAATAAAAAAGCATGATGGTGGATAGGCAATGGGTAATATTTCATGCATTGTAATGGTTATGCATTCCTTTTGGGTGAAGGAATATAACTGGAAAAGTGAGCCAAGGCTAACAAAAGAAATTAAAGATTGCATTACATCCAAAAAGGAGTCATATACAATTGTTAGTAAAGTCTGAGGATTGGGAGCAATGTGGAATTCAGCAAAGGTGGACCATGAGATTGATTAAAATTGGAATAATAGAATCTGAACAAATTTGCAAGGAACAGAAAAGTGGACAGTGAGAGTTTCTGTAAATACGTAAAAGGAAAAAGATTAGTCCAGATCAAACATGGTCCAAAATGGGAGCATTGATAATGGAAAACAAGGAAATAGCAGAGCAAGTGGACAACTACGTTAGTACTGTATTTACAGAAGGAGATGCAAATAATGCTGGGAAACAAAGGATCGATTGTGAAGGAGGATTGAAGGAAATTAGTATTAGTTTTAAAAATGTGATGGAGAAATAAATGGGACTGTAAGCTAATAAGTCCCCAGGCCCTGATAACCTCCATCCTGGGTACTGAAACAGGTGGCCGCAGAGATCATGAATACATTGGTTATCATCTTCCTATCTTCTGTAGATTCTTGAATAGCCCTGGCAGATGGAGGGTGGCAAACCCCGTTATTTAAAAGAGGAAGGAGCAAATACAGAATTATAGAGCCTAACATCAGTGGTAGGAAAAGTGCTGAAGTCTTTTTTTCGTTCATGCATAGGGCATGGATGTCCCTGGCTGGCCAACATTTATTGCCCAGCACCCAGTTGCCCTTTGAAAAGATATGATTGCATATTTAGAAAATACTGATGGGATTAACAGTCAATAAGATTTATGAAACCTACCGGAGTTTTTTTAGAGGATCTAATGACTAGAATAGATGAGAGAGAACTAGTGGATGTGGTGGTATATTTGTTTTCCTTTTCAGAAAGATTTTGATGACGTCCCATCAGTGGTTAGTGTGCAAAATCAAATCTCATGGCATTGAAGGTAATTTGCTGACATGGATTGAGAATTGGTTAGCAGACAGTGGGAGGAAATGAGTCTTTTAAGGAGTGGGAGATAAGGACAATGAAGAACCACAGGGATCAGTGTGTGGTCCCAAGCTATTTACTACATAGATCAATTATTTAGATGATGGAATAGAAATATGAAATTCCCAAGTTCATTACTGACACAAAACTAGGTGGGATTGTGATTACTAAGCAGGGTGTAAAGAGGCTTTAAGGTGATTTGGACAAGTTGAGTGAGTGGATAAATGCATGACAGATTCACTATCGCATGAATAAAAGTGTGAAGCTGGATAGGAAAAAATAGTGTGACAGCATTATTTAAATGATGATCAATTGGGAAAGGTTGATGTGCAAAGAGACCCAGGTGGCCTTGTACACTGGTCAATGGGATGGCAGTTTTGGAATATATGAAGAGATTGGATCAACTGGGACTTAACGGACTGTTTTCTAGAAGAATGAGAGGGGGTCCCATTGAAACATATCCAATTCTGACTGGACTGGACAGACCGGATACAGAGGTGAAAGCTCCCCTGGCCAGGGGTTTAGAACAAGGGTCAAGGTTTCTGTTTATGGGCTAGACTATTTCACACTGAGATGAAAAGAAATTTCTTCAGACAATTATGATCGTGGAGAATTCTCTGCCACAGAAAGCTGCAGAGGTGAAGTCACCGAATGAAGAGAGAAATGGATTGATTTCTAGAGACTCAAGTCATTGAGGATTATGGGGAGACAGCATGAGTATAACTTTGAGATAGAAGATCATTCATGGTCATGGACTGAATGGCCTCTTCCTGCTCCTATTTTCTATGTTGCTAAATATTCTTTCGCATCATGAGAACATAACTTAAAACTTTACTCAGGTGGAGCTCAATGATAGAAAGATGAATTTCTCATTCTTTAGACTTTCACAATTTCAGCACGGTCCTAAACTGTTTACATACAATGACGAACTTCAAACGTGTAGATATTCTTACACTGTTGGAAGTGCAGCGGCTACTATGTGTACAGCAAGATCTCATAGACAGCCATGAGATCATTCCCAGGCAAATCTTTTTTATGATGTTATTTTTGGGTTAAATATTGGTCAGATCACTGAGGAGAACTCCCCCTCTCTATTTTGAAATAATGACGTGAGCTGCTTTCCTGGGCCATTGGGAGAAGGTAAGAGAAAGGTTGAGGGCAATGACTTCTGATAAACACCATCTGCTCAATTTGTTCCCTGCTGAAATTTATGGACCGAAATTCAAAATCTGAAATGCAGAATCCGTCAATATCTCACTCCTAAGGCAGCAAGAAAGACCATGTCCAAAAAATCCATTTTGATGCTGAGAAGTAATTACGGAAACAGAATATATAGATTATAAAACTAGATTATAGATAATATTGAAAATTTCAAAATCCTTTGATAAATCTTGCGAGACAAGGTGACAATAATTGTAGAATAGCAAAGGGTGGAAATCTCCATTGGGAAGTGCAGCGATGATAGACCAATTAAGCTTAAGGTGCCCTGAGAACGTCAATACCACATTTAGCCATAGAGTCATAGGGTTGTACAGTATGGAAACAGACCTTGCAGATAATGGACAAACTTTGGAGAGTCAGGTGGTAATATAGGATCACGGAATGGTTCTGTGAATTTGATTATGTTAGGTTGTTGCTTGACTAGTCTGTCAAGCACTAGCCTGCAAAATATGATAAGAAGGGCTTGGCTGGGTCAACATGGTTGCATTTACCGTTCCCATTTCTAGTCAAAGAACAAAGAACAAAGAACAAAGAAAGTTACAGCGCGGGAACAGGCCCTTCGGCCGTTCAAACCTGCGCCGATCCAGATCCACTGTCTAAACCTGTCGCCTATTTTCCAATGATCCATATCCCTCTGCTCCCTGCCCATTCATGTTTCTGACTAGATACATCTTAAATGACGTTATCGTGCCCACCTCCACCACCTCTGCTGGCAACATGTTCCAGGCACCCACCACCCTATACGTAAAGAACTTTCCACACATATTTCTCTTAAACTTTTCCCCTCTCACCTTGAAATCATGACCCCTAGTAATTGAATCCCCCACTCTGGGAAAAAGCTTCTTGCTATCCACTCTGTCTATACCTTTCATGATTTTGTAGACCTCAATCAGGTCCCCCCTCAAACTCCATCTTTCTAATGTAAATAACCCTAATCTACTCAACCTCTCTTCATTGCTAGCACCCTCCATACCAGGCAACATCCTGGTGAACCTCCTCTGCACCCTCTCCAAAGCATCCACATTCACATCCTCAGTCATTGCCATGTGGGCCATCTGTTTCATTTTCTTTTTTGTGGCTTTTTAGTGGTTGATATCTCTAAAGTCATTCATCTCCAGAAACCGAATGATTTCACAGCTAAAAAGTTCCACATTCTCCCTCTCCTTAAATGCTGGTGTTACATTTTCTTCCTCTCAGTCATTAGGAACCTTTCCAAAATCTAAACGATTATGAAAAGGAGCTATCATTCTCTCCATTATTTCTATTCCTGCATCCATCAACGCCTGGAATGAAGATTATCTGTTCCAAGAGATGGACCAACACTCAACACAGCTAATTTTTCAAGTACTCAGTAGGTTGAAAGGCCTGCACCTGTTCCTATGTTCCAAGTGGGTACTATGTGGCAGTGCAGGAATAGTCATGATGATCTGGTGAGGCTGGTGGTTAGTTGCATGGACAGGAGGAGGTTGCTATTTAAGGTTGAAGGGTCAAATCACAAACATTGTTCTGGAAGGATTTTAAATTCTGATTTTTTAAGTATTCTTTTTGTATTTTCCGAAGTTTCTTGCCATTGCTCATGTCATATCAGCAAGCAGAAACATTTACTCAAATGTCTATCATATCAGTTTAACTTGTAACCGGTTGCGAATGTGCAGGAAACTATATCTTCTTAACTACAAGAGACTAGATCAACCAAAAAGTGGTCTTCCTCTGTCACATTAGACCAACCAGGCCCTGTAAATCCCTACACTTAAAAGATGTAACAGCAGATGTGAAAAGATGTCAACAACATTCATTAGCAGTAGTTCACTGAGTTTAATCAGTTGGTCTTATAACAGTTCAGAGATATCATCATTCAAACAGTCAATTGACTTGACTTTTCTAGTCAAAACCATCTGTTTGGAACTTCTTTGGGAACTACTATTTTTGATCAATACAACAATAGAAAGACAAAGGGCTGTTTTCCACTGCATGTTTACATACTCTGCCCAGACACATGCATGAACCTTCTGTCCGTAAATGGACAGAAACACTGGGGAACGCACACATACACATTCATGGAATTATTATACTCCCAGGGAGGCCATTCACCCATCATTTCTGCACCAGCAGCCTGAATGAGCCATGTTGTGCCACTCTCCTCCCTTCTCACTGTGATTTTGCACAATCAAACCTGCCTCCACTATACCCTTAGGCAGTGCAATCCAGACCCTACCCCATAGTGGGTGAGAAAGCTTTCTCTAATATACTGTCAGCTGTGGAGTCTCCATGATCGGAGCATTGAAAATCAGCCCCCCAGCCTAAAAGATCTGGACAACATCAAGCTAAAAGAACACAGAATGCCTTCTTACAAAGTTCCCCAGAAAACAATTTCTTTACAAATTTTAAACGAAACAAAGATATTTTCTAGACTTTCGAATTGAGTTGTACATAAGTGAAGCCAACTGTTCATATTGTGTTAATCAACTCCCTCAATGAAAGGATCATAGGCATATTACCTTTACTACCATACACAGGATCAAAAACAGAAGTTGCTGGAAAAGTTCAGTAGGTCTGGCAGCATCTGTGAAGGGAAGAACAAAGTTAACATTTCGGGTCCAGTGGCCCTTCCTCAGAATGAGGAAGGGTCTCCTCACTAACATGATGTGAATACATAGTCCCAGGGTCCTGTACTTCTGGATGAAAGGTGAATATTATTTGTGTGAGAGCTCTAAGTCGTGTTGAATAATGCAGCTATGGATAATATTGTTGAGTTTTGCTCAGCTACCATAAATTGACAGGTAAAACTGAGAGACTAGCAAAGAGGAAAAAGTAAGCATACATAAGGTCTAGGTGACTGAAAACAAACGAAGCTTTGGAAAAATATCTGGAAAGTAGGACCAATTTGAAATGAGGAATTAAGAGTGCTAAAAGGGGTCATGAAATATCTTTAGCAAACAGAGTTAAGAAAAATCCCAAAGCCTTTTATTTGTACATAAAGAGCAAGAGGGGAACTAGAGAAAGGGTTGGCCCACTCAAGGACAAAGAACGGAAGTTATGTGAGGAGTCAGAGAAAATGAGTGAGATTCTTAACGAGTACTTTGCATCAGTATTCACCGAGGACAGGAACATGACGGATGTTGAGGTTAGGGATAGATAATTGATTACCCTAGGTCAAGTCGGCATAAGGAGGGGGGAGGTGTTGGATATTCTAAAAGGCATTAGGCTGGACAAGTCCCCAGGTCCAGATGGGATCTATCCCAGGTTGCTGAGGGAAACAAGAGGGGAAATAGCTGGGGCCTTAACAGATATCTTTGCAGCATCCTTGAGCATGGGTGACGTCCTGGAGGACTGTAGAATTGCTAATGTTGTCCCCTTGTTTAAGAAGGGTAGCAAGGATAATCCAGGTAATTCTCAACCGGTGAGCCTGATGTCAGTGGTGGGGAAGCTGCTGGAAAAGATACAGAGGGATAGGATCTATTTACTTATGGAAGAAAATAGGCCTATTAGTGATAGGCAGCATGGTTTTGTGCAGGGAAGGTCATGTCTTACAAACTTGATAGAATTCTTTGAGGAAGTGACAAAGTTGATAGATGAGGGAAAGGCTGCGGATGTCATATACATAGACTTCAGTAAGGCATTTGATAAGGTTCCCCATGGTAGGCTGATGGAGAAAGTGAAGTTGCATGCTGTCCAGGGTGTACTAGCTAGATGGATAGAGAACTGGCTGGGCAACAGGAGACAGAGAGTTGTAGTGGAAGGGAGTTTCTCAAAATGGAGAACTGTGACCAGTAGTGTTCCACAGGGATCCATGTTGGGACCACTGTTGTTTGCAATATACATAAATAATCTGGAGGAAAGTATAGATGGTCTGATTAGCAAGTTTGCAGATGACACTAAGATTGGTGGAGTAGCAGATAGTGAAGGGGACTGTCGGAGAATGCAGCAGAATATAGATAGATTGGAGAGTTGGGCGGAGAAATGGCAGATGGAGTTCAATCCAGGCAAATGCGAGGTGATGCATTTTGGAAGATCCAATTCAAGAGCGAACTATACAGTAAATGGAAAAGCCCTGGGGAAAATTGATGCACAGAGAGACCTGGGTGTTCAGCTCCATTGTACCCTGAAGGTGGCAAAGCAGGTCGATAGAGTGGCCAAGAAGACATCTGGCATGCTTTCATTCATCCGACGGGGTATTGAATACAAGATTTGGCAGGTCATGTTACAGTTGTATAGGACTTTGGTTCGACCACATTTGGAATATCGCGTACAGTTCTGGTCGCCACATTACCAAAAGGACTTGAATGCTTTGGAGAGGGTGCAGAGGAGGTTCACCAGGATGTTGCCTGGTGTGAAGGGTGCTAGCTGTGAAGAGAGGTTGAGTAGATTAGGATTATTTACATTAGAAAGATGGAGGTTGAGGGGGGACCTGATTGAGATCTACAAAATCATAAGAGGTATAGACAGGGTGGATAGCAAGAAGCTTTTCCCCAGAGCGGGGGACTCAATGACTCGGGGTCACGATTTCAAGGTGAGAGGGGAAAAGTTTAAGAGAGATATGTGTGGAAAGTTCTTTACGCAGAGGCTGGTGGGTGCCTGGAATGCGTTGCCAACGGAGGTAGTAGAGGTGGGTGCAGTAGCATCATTTAAGATGTATCTAGACAGATACATGAGGGAGCAGAGGGATACACATCCTTGGATAATAGGTGACAGGTTTAGATAGAGGATCTGGATCGGCGCAGGCTTGGAGGGCAAAAAGGCCTGTTCCTGTGCTGTAATTTTCTTTTTTCTTTTTACTAAATGTCTCTAAGATCACAGGATCTTAAGAAATAGGAGTATTAGCAGGAGCAGGACACTTTGCCCATCAGGCCTGCTCCACTAATCAATCAGATCATTGTTGATCAGATGATGGCATTAACTCTCTCTTCTGCCTGTCTCCCAACATCCCTTTATTCCCTTGTCTATTAAGGATGTGTCTTATTTAGCCCTGAATGTATTTAGAACATAGAACACAGAACATAGAACAGTACAGCACTGTACAGGCCTTTCAGCCCACAATGTTGTGCCGAACTTTTACCCTAATCCTAAGATTTATCTAACCTCCACCCCTACCTTATACTATCATCCGTATGCCTATCTAATAGCCAATTAAATGCCCCTAATGAGGCCGACTCGATTACCCGCTCCAGCAATGCATTCCATGCCCCAACCACTCTCTGAGTAAAGAACCTACCTCTGACGTCTCCCCTATATCTGCTTCCACTTACTTTAAAACTATGCCACCTCGTAATAGCTACCTCCACCCGAGAAAAAGTCTCTGGCTATCCACTACACCTATACCTATGATCATTTTGTACACCTCTATCAAGTCACCTCTCATCCTTTGTCGTTCTAAAGAGAAAAGCCCTAGCTCTCTCAACCTTTCCTCATAAGACCTTCCTTCCATTCCAGGCAACATCCTGCTAAATCTCCTCTGCACTTTTTCCAACGCTTCCACATCTTTCCTGTAATGAGGCGACCGTTTAATGTCTCCCCATCCACTGCTCCTGGTGAAAATGAACTCCAAAGACTAATGATCATCTGTGAGAAGAAATTCCCTCTGTTTTTGATCTTAACTGGGAGGGCCCTTAGTTTTAAATTGTGCCACCTTGCTCAAGATGCCCCATGAGAGACACTACCTTTTCAGCAACTATCCTGTCAAGATTTCTCATTATCTTCTATGCTTCAGTAAGATCATTGCTCATTTGGTAAGCGTTCAACTGTTCCTCAAAGCACAAACACTTCATCCCCGAAATCAGTCTAGTGAACCTTCTTTGACTTGCTACTTGTAGATATTCTTCCTTAAATAAAGGGGCAAAACTAAACCTGGGACTCCACATGCAGTCTCACCAATGTCCTTCTCGGATATCGGAAGATTTCCATACTTTTACATTGTATCTCACAGGGAAACTGCGGGCACCTTTCACTTAGAGTGCGAAGTACGTGAAGTTATGCTGGTAATAAAGAGAATGCAGGCAGTCTTCTTCATTTATTAAGCCCAGAAGGGAAAATCACAACCTGGTGTAAAGTCTCATTCTAAAGTGCACATTAAAGAATCAGCATATCTGATTTATTGTATTCCTCAATTCCTCAAGGCGGTATCTTTGGCCCAACTGTCTTCAGCTGCTCCATCATGGACAATCCTTCCATAAAGTCAGAAGGGGGATTGGTTATTGATGATTATGTCGTGTTCGGTTCCACTCACATTTCCTCAGACAATAAAACAGTTCTTTCTTTCATGTTGCATCAACTGCTTTGGCTGATCATTTGCCTCACCTGAATGCCTCACCTCCTGACTTTGTAAATTTTCTCAGACACTTAGAATTATGAAATAGGTGCTGTGCTTTGAAGAATCTCCATTTGAATGGTTAGCTGCAGCTGCAATAACAGTCATGCTCAACACCGTCCAAGACAAAGCAATCTTTTCATCGGCATTTCACTAGGCTTGTCCATGTCACCAGATATCCTGAATTAATCTAGTTCCATTTGCTAGCATTTGGCCTATATCCTGCGAAACTGTTACTATGCTTGACATATGAGGAAAGTTTGAGGACTCTGGGACTGTACTCATTGGAGTTTAGAAGGATGAAGGGAGATGTAATTGAAACTTACAGAATAATGAATGGCCTGGACAGAGTGGATGTTGGGAAGATACTTTCATTGGTGGGAGAGACTAGGACTTGAGGGCACAGCCTTAGATAAAAGGGAAGAACTTTTAAAAAGGAGATAAGGAGAAACGTCTTCAGCCAGAGAGTGGTGAATCTATGGAATTCACTGTCACAGAAGGCTGAGGAGGTCAGGTCATTGAGTACATTTAAGACTGAGATAGATAGGTTCTTGATTATCAAGGGAATCAAGAGTTATGGGGAGAAAGCGGGAGAATGGTGTTGAGGAACTTATCAGCCATGATTGAATGGCAGAGTACTTGATGGGCTGAATGGCCTAATTTCTGCTCCTATGTCTTATGGTATTATGGTCTATCCATATATCCCTTCAGAAGCCTCTTAAATACTGTAATTTTACTAGCCTTCAACACTTCCCTGGCAGCTCATTCTACATACGCACCACCCTCCGCATGAAAAATTTGCCTTTTAGGTCCCTTTAAAAATCTTTCCTCTCTCACTGTATATCTATTCCCTCTAGTTTTTGACCCCTCCACTGTGGGGAACATAATCATAGATATTGAATAACAGGTGAAAGACATGAAGAGAATTAACTAGAATGAGACGGATAAGGGAGTGAGCGGAGGTAGGAAAACTGTCCAGCAGCAATGCGGGAATGCTTTCTGGGCTGGAGGGTTTGAGCTACAGGGTGAGACTGAATAGGCTGGGGCTATTTTCCCTGGAGCATTGGAAGCTGAGGGGTGACCTTCTAGAAATTTATAAAATCATGAGGGGTATGGATAGGGTGAATAGTCTATTCCCTAGGGTAGGGGGGTCCAAAACTAAAGCCATAGGTTTAAGGTGAGAGAGAAAAGATTTGAAAGGGACCTAAAGAGCAACTTTTTTACGCAGAGTAGTGTGTGTATGGAATGAGCTGTCAGAGGAAGTGGTGGAGGCTGGTACAATTACAACATTTAAAAGTCATCTGGATAGGTATATGAATAAGAAGAGTTTAAGGGAATATGGGCCAAATGCTGGAAAATGGTACTTGATTAATTTAAGATACCTTATGTCCTTTAGGGAAGGAAACTGCCATCCTTACCTGGTCTGGCCTACATGTGACTCCAGACCCACAGCAATGTGGTTGACTCTTAACTGCCCTCTGGGTAATTAGGGATGGGCAATAAATGCTGCTTAGCCAGCGATGCCCTCATCCCGTTAATGAATAAAGAAAAAAAACATGGACGAGTTGGAGCAAAGGGTCTGTTTCTGTGCTGTACATCTCTATGACTCTATAATCAAATACATGATTATCCGTCGCAGTTATTCCTCTGGCTTCTTGCAATTTAGCAGCTCAATAGACCATAGACCAGAGTGGGGCTGTGTAGGCTTTTGAAACTTTCTATTTGATTCAGTGTTTTGTCTGCCCAGAATGATTAACATGAAACAGGAAATCAGATGACAGCAGGGATTGTAAAGTGTTTTACTGCACTGTTGGAGGATCGTAAGGCTGTTTTATAATTGAGTAAACAGCACTACAATTGGAGTTCCACACTAAGTCAGCTTCACAAGTAAATCTGTCTCTTAACTGTATTAACTGGCCTCATATAGATTTGCCTTCTGCAAATATCAGTAAGAACGATGGCTGAACTTTACTATTCGCTTAATGGTTGTAAAGCACTTTGGGGCCTCTTGAATTTATGAAAAGTACAAACAAAATGCAAGCTCTTTCTTTTATCTCATACTCCTTCTTTTTGCTAGTCAGGCCATTATAAAAAGTAAACTTCATGTTCTCCCAGTTGACACTGTGAAGGGAGTTCAAAATTCTGTCAAGTGAACGTTTCACTTTGATTGCAGCTCATACGGAGCTGAAACTTTGTTCAGTAATGAGACCTGTGCTCAAAATAGTGGACAGTCTGATATTTTGACGCGTAAAGCAAATTTAACTCTAACAAGAAATGACAAAATGTGGCACCGCATGGGGAGAGCTGGAGGAACAAATCACTCTGGGAAAAGGGTAAATAAATAAACTTGTCTTATCCATGTCAATTTAGAAAAATAAAGCTACTGAAATTCCACGACAAATGTTTGATTAAAACGGTCAATGTTCTGTGAGATTTCCTCCTTTCCATGGGAATCTGCTGGGAAAGAGGATTCTCAGGCTTATCCTATGAAGGAATTCTCCTGTGATGGCAGCACAACCGGGCTGGCAAATAAACTGAAGCTGCCTTGGTCTTATCTTAGTCCTCACTGTTTCTTCAAATGCAGTTCCAGCCTCTCCAATCACTCAATGCTGAAAATCATGTTCCCAGGGAATGTCAGGCAGTGACTGAAATACAATATTTTGGTCTGTGTTGGGAATGCTGATATGGAATCATTTCTTCAAAAGCAGGAAAAGATGGAAAAACTTGACCTTGGTACAGGCACAGCAAATTTGTAGTATTATAATGGTAACACTATCATATTACAAGACTGGAAATTAATACAGTCTACAAAAGGCAAGACTGTTAGAAACACTACTGAGAAGGATCATAGGAGAGAATCTGCTTTGTGCTAAAGACTCCAGTTTATAAACAGTGATATCTCCACAATTCGCTGGTAATAACATTTTAGAAAATATCCTGAAATTAACCTTATTTTTCATGCCCTATGTGAGACAGGTAAAGAAATCCAGGAGGTAATGCTGAAGGGGCCTCAGCCCTTAAGGTGTCTAACAGGTTTGAGATTCTTGCTCCCTGTGTGAATGAGAGTGGGGGCTCTAAGGGGGGATGAGCAAACTGACCATAGTACTATGGGACATATAGCCATTCAAGAGGGGGGAGAAAAGAGAAATGCAGTTGTAATAAGAGATAGTGTAGTCATGAGGATTAAAAAGTGCTTTCTGTGTTCAGGATCGTGAGTCCTGAAGGCTGTATTACCTGCCTGCCACCCAGGTTCAAGATATCTCATCCGGGTTGCAGAGGAACTTGGTGTGCGAAGGGAAAGATCCAGTTGTCATCGCCCACATAGGCACCAACAGTACAGTTAGAGAGAGGAAAAAAGGTATTGCTGAGGGAATGAGAGCAGCTAGAGGTTAAATTAAATAGCATTACCAAAAAGGTTCTTCCAATAATCTCCCGATTACCTTAGCCATGAGCTAAATGGCTAAATGAATTGCTGGAGGAAGTGGTGGATGCAGATACAATTGCAATGTTTAAAAGAATTTGGATAAGTACATGATTAGGAAAGACTTAGAGGGATATGGGCCAAATGCAGGCAGCTGGGACTAGTTTACTTTGGGAACATGGTTGGCATGGTTTCCATGCTGTATGACCCTATGACTCTAAGAAATGATGGGTGATTCTGCAAAGCAATTTGCTTGAGAAGTGACATGCAGGAGAAGGCTTGGAAGGACAGGCTGAGGGAATTGCTTTAGACCACAGTGAGCAATTATTTGAGCTGGATCCCTACTTCTAAATGAGATGACGTTGAGGTATTTGCACATAAAAAACAGTGGGACTAACAACAGGATAGTATTAAAATTTGTCATGGCATTTATTGTTCAGAAAACCTTTGGTGTGATTTCTACATTTGAGAAAAATGACATTGAATTTCATGCTAATGAACTTGATATAGAGTTACCAAAAATGGACTTGAGCTATTGCTTCATTACGGCATTATTAAAACTACATAATTGGTTAGTTGACAACTGTTGCAAAACTTTGTAAAACAGAAGAAAAATTTAATTTGTTTAAACTTTCAGATGGTATAATTTTAACAATTATAAATGACAAACCAATTACATACTAACAATTAAACATCTACAGTTAACATTTTAACAGAACACACAAACCCTTGCTGCAAAAGCAATGAAAATATTAGTTAGACGCTGTAACTAATTAATAACAGATCTGTGTTATGCTCACTGGCATTTTAAAACTCTTCAGTGAAATCTAGCACGAGGCGAGGGGCAGAGGGCATTCACCAGCATGTTTCCTGGGATGGAGAAATTGAGTTATAAACAGAGATTAGATCGGCTTGGATTGTTTTCTTTAGAGCAGAGAAGGCTAAGAGGGTCATGTTTGAGGCATTTAAGATTATGAGGGGTATGGACAGGGTGAATAGAGAGCAGTTGTTCCCCTTGGTTGAAGGGTCAATCGCAAAAGGGCATACTTTTAGGGTAAGGAGCAGGACATTCAAAGGAGATTTGGGAAAAACATTTTCACTCAGCAGATAGTGGGAATCTGGAATGCACTACCTGGGAAGGTAGTGAGGGGTAGCCTTACAAACTTTAAAAAATATTTGCATGAGTGCTTCAAATATAACCTTCAAGGATATAGGACAAGTGCAGGAAATTGGTACTAGTGCACTTTTAGTAATAGTTATGTTGGTGCAGCCTCGATGGGCTGAAGGGCCTTCACTATATAAATCTACAAATCTACAAAAATGTTACAGGCTTCAATACAAAGTGGGCAGGAATCAGGCGACAATCAAGGAGTTACTCACTTTCTCAATCTTTATGCTGTACCCTGTGTGGTGGAGGCCGGTACAATTACAACATTTTAAAGGCATCTGGATGGGTACATGAATAGGATGGGTTTAGAGGGATACAGGCCAAATGCTGGCAAACGGGAGTAGATTACTTTAGGATATATGGTCAGCATGGACAAGTTGGGCTGAAGGGTCTGTTTCCTTGCTGTATATCTCTATGACTCTATGTGATTGCTATGCTTCCAATTCAAGTTTGCAAAAAGCCAAGCTCCATTCACCACTCAATGGCTTACCCTTAACTACTTCCTGTGATTGCTCATTAAAGGTCATTCTACTCTACGGAGCTTAAAGCAGACAATGTGATTGCCTTTTCCTCTCAAAGTCACTACTTCTTAGGGTAAGACATTGTACCGTAGTAGATTTAGGTATCAATGAAGTGAGATGCAGTCTCGCCTGTTTGGGAATCCTTTGGTGAAGTTTCTTCTTCTGTTCAAATGCCCTGGCAGTCTTCCAATCATACTTTTTTCAGGATTCTGTTAAACATTCCAGCTGAAATAGGCAGGCCCCACCTGCTTAAATGCATCAGGCAGGAAGCCAATGCAGTGACTTGATTAAAAGGTCACTGGCTATAATCTGCGGGAACTTCAGGGTTCTGCATGTCATGTTCATCTGCTCATTGTCAGTGAGTCACCAAGTCAAGACCGCCACTTTCCCCATTTGTCTTTGTTCAATTTTATCTTCTTTTTTTCTGGTATTTTAAGAGATTTTCAGTGAATTGGACGCTAAAGCTTTCGCTTCATAATTAAATATTTCCTAATTGGGCTGTTTTTGGAGTGAGTGTAGTATCGTTGTGCAGTGATTTTAACAGACTTACTTAAAAATCTTTAAAAACATTGCTTCATCAGAGGCCACACTGATGATGTTATCCAGTGCGGTGATGAAACATCTGTACGCTAACCAGCCAGCACGGTGAGCAAGCCAACAAACTCATCCACAACCTGAGCTACAAATCTTTTCAAGAACCTTAAAATCTTTAAAAACACTTCCATCTCTCGGGCCTGACAAGAATACAAGAAAGCAGCTTGTACTATATTTGTCTGAAAGTGTAAAAACATCCCGTTGACAGCTGTTACTTGAAGTGATGATAAAAAGCAGTGCTGCCAGATAATACAGGAGCAGGGATCTGGTCTAATCTGTCTATCAGTGCTGTAATCTGACACTACACTTTTTTATCCACAATGTCAATTTGTCAAATTTCAGCAGAAAACTCAGAATTTTTTTCAACTTCAATTGAAATTTATTAATGCAAACCAATCAGGTCAGGACAGAATGCTGTTAAACATGAGAACATAAAAACAGGAGTCAGATATTCAAACACACAAGATTCTTCTGTCAGTCAATTAGACCAACTAGACATGAATCAATTTATTCCTTAATATTCCCATTCTGAAAATGAAAGATAAAAATCTGTTCATTGCAGTCCTGAAAACTTCAACGTATCATTTTCAAGGAGAGATTTCCTCAGTCCTTTGTACGATTCAATGCTTCTTGAATGGCCTAGCTATAATTAAAGAATGTATCCCCTTTGGAGTTTGTGGGATTAGTGACTATATGCTAGACTGCATCATCAGTTTCGTCAGATCATATGGAAGAATGAAGAAGATTGCAACAATGTCTTGATTAAACATGCCTATGTACATAGTTGAACAGTTGGTAAATCTTCCTTGGCTTACCCTGGCATCATGACCAATCCTTTTCTATCTGCAGTTCCCAGATAGTGTTCATCATATTTATTCATTGTGACAATGGTAGTGTGTGGTCTGTGAGCTTCTCATGAGTGATTCCAACCGATGCTGATAAAGTCTATGGTTTATGGCATGACAACCAATTTTAACTTAGATACAGGAGCAAACATATTCATTCTTTCAGAAGACTCAGGGAAATTGTACACCAACTGTTTACGAAATTGGTTGTCTCAGAAACTGCAGAAAGAGAATAAGTGTGTAGCCTATACGAGTGATGAAATAGGATGTCAGGTGTGTGGGCAAGGGGTTAGGTAGACTGGGGGTGGGGTGTTAGGGTGTGGTGTTACAGTTAGATGAGCATGTAGACTAGCAGGTGAGAATAGGGGTAGGGTGCCAGGTTAATAAGGTTCCCAGGTGAGGGGAAAGGGTAGCAGGTAGACAACGAGACAGGGCAAATAGCAGGGGGCACGATGGCAGATAAATAAGTGAGAAGTGGAGTGGGTTAGATGTTTGTGGTTCGATTTAGGGGTAGTTGGGGGAGAAGGTCAAGTATCAGGAAAGGACTAGCATTGGGTATTGCAGAGCAGTCAGGTCTCAGTGGAGAGTCAGGTGTTGGAGCTTCAGGTCGAAGGTCAGTGTTGTGTAAGGTCGGTGGGGTGGCGAATGGTGGGAGGGTAGGAATGGGGGCATAAAAGTGGTGCTAGTTTGAGTGACTGAGAATCCAGTGTGGGAGTTGGGGGAAATCAGTAGACTAGTTTGTTATTCTTTACCTTGCTAGCTACTTGGATGAGTAAGTCGAAACCACCCAAAATCTTGGACACTAATTCAGAGTTGGAACCTTTTTAATATTGTGGCACATGCAGGGTAATTGCTTTATGAAACTTTAAACTTCATGAGCGGTCAGTGTGTTGGGACTTCAAAGAATAATAGGGCTGTTTTTGAAAGGATACATCTAGTTTCCATCCATCTTGGCCAATCTTGTGAAACTACATTGAGACACGAGTATCTATACAGACAGACGCTGTGATTAGTTTCTGTGTAGGAGTGTCTCTCAAGTCCAAGTTATCCTGTAGCTGTGGTGTTCACACCCAACTGCTTGGTAATCTTTCAGCATTGGACGTCTGTAAGAGAGGAATCATAGCTCCTTCTGCTCAGTGGCTGTTTCACCAGAGTCTTGCCAACACATCAAGTTGCATTGAATAGAAAGAACTTCACAAAGGTGGGAGCTGCCTCAAGGCACTTCTGTAGACCAATCAATTGACTTTAACTCTTTCCCTCCTGTCGGCTAGTTGCATACCCTACAACCAGGACAATGGCTTCCTCCTCCGATGAGTGTCAAGAGACTAAAGTCTCTGAACAATTCCACTCTCTGCATTGCGTGACCATTTCTCTACAATGTGAGTATGGAGAGGTCAGCTACGTTCTACCTTCCCACATGCTGATCCTGAGCCTACATTGCTTTGCTCATTTCCCTCCCTTGTGTAATTGTTGATGATCTCTGTGTATCTGCTTAGAGGCTTTCACGCTCAGAGACATTCAGGCTCCATAATATACTCCAATCTGACAAGTTGGTTTTACATATCAGATGGCAGAAGGTGGTTCAAAGCTGGACCCAAGTCCTGCTGACTACACCACAACTGCTGACCTCTCTGTACTGTTCTCCAGTACCTCCCTTCTTTGCCTGACAGGCCTCCTCCTGCTATTCAGCAGAAACAAAATATTTCTCTTGACTCGAATAGCCTTTGTCCTCCCCTCCAAGGAGATGTCAGGAATCCTTGGGCTCCCCTACAAGGATAGATTGTCATGTCACTGATATGTCAGACTGTTCCATCAGGGCTCATTCTCTTGGTTTGCATTTTAAATCCAAATGTGTGTTCTTTAAAAGGGTAGGACGGTACACACAATGAGGTCTCTGCGTGCTTGGGCTCCCAGACAATGGCATGAACTGAATTCTCAGCCTGGGTGGTTAAATTTCATTTTAACTTGATAGTTTTTATATTGCCTCCACCATAATAGCTAACAAGGTCAAGGGAGAGAGAGAGATAGTGGGAACTGCCGATGCTGGAGAGTTTTAGACAACAAGGTGTAGAGCTGGATGAACACAGCAGGCCAGGCAGCATCAGAGGAGCAGGAAGGCTGATGTTTCGGGTTTGGACCCTTCATCAGAAAAAAACGATCAAGGGATTTATTTTGATACTGGCGCGTTTAATGAGATCATGCAAAAGTCAAGGAGAAAGGCAAGTATGGATTCATACGAGTGAACTTATAACTATTTACACTGTGTATAAGTGGATAGGAGACATCATTCCTAGAAAGTGGCAGTCTCAGTCTTTGTTCTAAGTGTGCCTCAATGTCATCAGGTTTCACTGATGATGTATCTTGTTTATTAACATAATAGTACTTGACCTTTATCTTATAAGGCATGGCCAAAGAAGCTATTTGAATTATTTATTAACAAAATGCAGTACTCAAATTACTGTATGAAGGTAGTAACCATTCATAGAGTAGAAGATTACATAAGTAATGAGCCTTAATTAAGTTATAATGAATAAATAAATAACCATATTATAAAGACAAGATTTATACCTAAATCAATGTACGAGAATAGGCAGATTGAGGTAAACTGTTTTAGGAATGAAGTCTTTTGATTCCTGATAAAGGTCGAAGTGGGGTTTGTGATGCGGTACAACATAACTTTGCAGCTTCTGGTGCTATGAATAGACAACTATTTTTACCATGAAATTCAGCATGGAACAACTCCTATTACATTTTCATCTTAGATGCTGAGGCTAGGTAACCACTGTGACCAATCACATTAACTTAGCAACAGCAAAAGCCAATTATTAAATCAGAAAAAGCCTGAAATTGGTATAGGGTGATTGTCACTCATGATTAAACGGTCGGACTCTATAATGTTTCTTTGTTAGCTAAGCACAGGAAATTTGTAAGGCTGGAACCAAGTCTAACATCTACACAAGTAACATTGATTTTGAGATGGAGCCTTGAAAGCGTCAATGGATTACCTGGATTAAATTATTTCAACCAAGCAATTAATTGGTATTCCATCACTGGTATATCAGTATTTGTACTGTGTGGATGGTGGATAGGATTTGGAGAGACTGGAAGTGGTTATTTGCTGCAGGATTCCTAGCCTCGAACCTGCTCTTGTAGCCACATTATTAATATCACAAGACCGGTTCAGTTTCTGATCAAGGTAACTCCCGAATGTTGAAGGGGTTGCGGGTGGGGGGGGGGATAGCGGGTGGTGTTGGGGAGGGGTGCAGTGGGTTTAGCAATAGTAATACCATGTGGATAGTAATGTCAAGTGGATCATGTTAAATTCTCTCCAATTGGAGATGATAGTTGCCTTACACTTGTATCATGCAGATGTAATTCGTCACTTCTCAGCCCAATGTTGGCTATTGCCCAGATCTTGTTTCATTTGGACATGAACTACTTCAGTATCTAAGGCATTCTGAATGGTGTTGCAGTTATTAACAAACATCCATTGTCTTACCTCATGATGGAGGGAAGGTCATTGATGAAGCAACCTAAGATGGTTGAGTCTAGGACACTATCCTGAGGAATTCCTGCAGAGATGTCCTGGAGTTGACAGACCTCTGACAACCACAACTGTCTTCCTTTGTGTTACAAGTGATTCTAGCCATTGGACAGTTCTTCCACCAATTCCCATTGATTCCAGTTTTGCTAGGGCTCCTTGATGCCACAGTCGGTCAAATGTGACTTTAATATCAAGGGCTGCCAGACCTATCTCACTTCTAGAATTCATCTCTTTTATCCATGTTTGAACCAAGGTCATAATAAGGTCAGAAGGTGAATGGCTCTAGTGAAACTCAAACTGAACATTAGTGAAGAGGTTGTTACTGAATGAATGCCACTTGACTGCAGTGTTAATGATCCCTTCCGTCACTGAACTGATGTTTGAGAGTAGACCGATGGAGCAGCAATTGGCAAGGTTGGATTTATCCTGCCTGTTATGTAAATGACCTATCCAAAGAGTCCTTTTTTGGCCTTTGTTGGTTAAATCTTATATGAAGATGAGTAATCTATTAAGTTCATTACAAAGTACTGGAAAATTAGGATAGCTGGAATCAATCAGATAACAATGTCTGCAATTTCTTTTTACTGATCAACTACGATCTAAATAAATTGTAGAGGAGGCCTGAGGGGCTGAATGGCCTACTACAGAATTTCCAACTGCTAACAGGGGAAAATCAGTTTTAGCTTGACAGGAGAAGGCTTAGTTCCAAAATGAAAGAAAATTCGTAAGTTACGGGGGCTGCAAATCCCTGGAGCTTTGGTGTAAGAGCTAATGTTGAGATCAGACACCTACGACTCTCTCCAACAGACACCTACGACTCTCCAACAAAGTCAGACGACCTTGGTAGTCTGGTGGGGTATCAAAGAAAATCGAAAGAGAATAAAAATTGCGGGCTATAGGGAAAAAGTGGAAGAGCCAGTCAGCCTTTCTTCTGCACTGTAACCGTTGTATGGTTGAACCTCTGCAAGAAGACACGCTCATCGTCTTTTATAACATCAGTGTATCACAAAGTTGTTCAAAAGCTAATTAATGCTTTTGCAATGTGGTCACTTTTGGAATATAATAAACACAGCAGCCAATTTGTTCACAACAACCTTCCCCTCTTCCCAAACCCCAACAAACCCCTACCTCCAAACAGAAATGGGATGATGATCCATTAAAATTAAGGTTATTTGTTCTTGAGATGTTTGCATTGCTGGCTGGGCCAGTGTTTGTTGCTTTTACTCAATTGGCTTTGTGGACGCCTGTGTGAGCAGCCTTCTTGCAACACTGCAGTCCATGTCAAGTAGCTGGACCCAAAGTGATAGTCACAGAGTCGTAGAGTCATGCAGCATAGAAATGGGCTCTTCGGCCCGCTACGTCTATGTTGACCAACAAAAACAAAACTACACTAATCCGAGTTACCTGCGCTTGGTCCATAGTCTACTAGTGGCCTGGCATTTTAAGTACTTATCCAGCTGCTTCTTAAATATTGAGAGAGTGCCTGCCTCCTGCATCTTCTTAAGCTGCACATTCCATATTTCTACTACCCTCTGGGTGAAAAAAAATTCTTTCTCAGATCCATTCTAAGCAACTTACTCCTCACGTTAAACTAATGTCCTCTGGTTTGAGACACATTTACTGTGTGGATGAGATTCATGCAATTGACTGTTAGTGCCTCTCATAATTTTGTATACATCAATCAGATCCCCCTTCAGCCTCATCTTTTCCAAGGAAAACAAATCCAGCCTATCCAGTCTCTCCTCTTAACTCAGATTTTTCATCTCAGATGACATCCTGTTGAATCCCCTCTGCAGCCCCTCTGGTGCAATCACATCATTCCACTCGTATGGCAACCAGATCCACACACAGTATTCCACCCGTGGCCTAACCAGTGTTTTACAAAGTTGTAACAAGAGTTCTTTCCTCCATTATATGATGCTCCAGCTAATGAAGGCAAGAAACCTGTACCTACACCACCCTGTCTACCTGTGCTGACCTTATGTGATCTATGGACATGTACACAAAGGTCCCTTTGTTCCTCAGTACTGCCTAGGAACCTACCATCCATTGTGTATATCCTTCCCTTATTAAACCTCCCAAAATCCATCACCTTGCACGTATCAGCATTAAATTCCACATGCCATTGCTCTGCCCAATTTATTGGCTGATCAATATCAGACTGCAGCCTGAATCCACCTTCCCACTATCAACAATACCTCTAATTTTTTTGGCATCTGCAAAGTTATTAATTATACCTTCTACTTTCACATCCAAATTGTTAATGTACCTTACAGCAAGCATCCCAGCACTGATTCCTGTGGTACACTCCTGGTCACAGATTTCCAATTACAAAAACAATCCTCCATCAGCACCCTTTGCTTCCTATTTGCAAGAAATTTTGGATCCAGTTTGCCAACTTTCCTTGGATCCCACAGGCTCTTGCCTTTTGATTTAGCCTTCCATGTGGGGTCTTGTCAAAGGCCTTACTGAAGTCCATTTAAACCACATTATTTCGATGAACCACATCAATATATTTAGTCACATCTTCAAAAAACTCAGTTAAATTAGTCAGACAGGATCTCCCTCCAACAAAGCCATGCTGACTATCCCTTATCAATCCCTGATTAATCATGTTCTCAGAATGTTTTCCAATAATTTCCCTACCACTGGCATCAGATTAACTGGTCTGTAATTACCTGTCCTATCCCTGCTGCACTCTTGAACAAAGGAACACATTAGCTATTCTCCAGTTTGATGGCACTTCACTTATGGCCAGTGAAGTATTAAATATAGCCACTAGGGCCCAGTCAGAATCTAAGATCTAGAAGCAGGGTTAGGCCACTTGGTCCATTGAGTCTGCCCCACGATTCATTCATGGCTAGTATGTTTCTCGACTCTTTTCCTGTCTTCTCCATGTAATCCTCACTATTGAAGAACCTAACTATCTCTATCTTAAAGACACTCAATGACTTGGCCTCCAAAGTCCTCTGTGGCAATGAGTTCCACAGATTCACTAACCTTTGGCTGAAGGAATTCTTCCTCATCCCAGTTCTAAAGGGTCTTCCCCTTACTCTGAGGCTGTACCCTCAGGTTTGAGTGTCTCTTACTAGTGGAAACACCTTCTCCGTCCACAATATCCAGGCCTGTCAGTATCCTGTAAGTTTCAATCAGATCCCACTCATCCTTCTAAACTCCACTGAGCACGGACCCAATGTCCTCAATCACTCCTGATATGACAAGCCCTTCATCTCTGGGATGATTCCTGTAAACCTACTCTGGACCAATGCCAGCACATCCTTCCTTAGATATGGGGCCCAAAATTGCTCACATTATTCAGCCTGACTGGAGCCTTATATAACCTCAGCAGTAAATCTCTGCTCTTGTATTCTACCCCTCTTGAAATGAATGGAAACATTGCATTTGTCTTTTTAATTGTCAACTGAACCTGCATGTTAACCTTAAGAGAATCGTGCCAGTATTTAGCCTTAGATGGAGTTTACCACCTTCTTTGAGCTGCATTCACAAGCAACCCAACTCCGAGAAGATGAGCCATGGGCTGCCACTGGCCTTACACTGTCCCCAGGCAAAGCCTCGATCAGGAGGCTTGAACTCTCTCTTCAAAGTTCTTTGCAACTTTCCGTTACCATACTTTTTGACATTGGTCTTGTGCGAGATCCTGAATTAAGTGCCTTTGAGCTTCAGATTTCTGAAGGATTTTCCCATTTAGAAAATAGTTTACACCTCTATTCTTTCTATTAAAGTGCACAGCCTCACACTTGCCTACATTGTATTCCATCTGCCAACTCTTTGCCCACTCTCCTGGCCTGTCCAAGTCCTTCAGCAGCCTCCCCACTTCCTCAGCACTACCTGTGCCTCCATTTATCTTTAAGGTATTTACAAACTTAGCAACAATGCCCTCAATTCCTTCATCCAGAAGGAAATTTGTTAATGTAAGGGAGGTGCCCAAATTTCCCCAGAGAGAGCAAAGAAACAACAATTCGGTTCCAAGTCCTGATTGTATGTGACTTAGAGGGGAATTTTCAGCTGGTGGAAGGGCCAGGGAATGAAGCAATGGGCCATGGTGCTTCTCCTTTTCCCAACCCTTTATCACCCAAAAATTACTCTTTCCCCCTTTTGGGTGCCTGGACTTGGGAACTACCAGAAGGAATGGAGAGAAATCTTGACTTTTCAAACAATATTCTCTTGTTTTTCCTAAATAAATGGATACTTGCTGAGCTTAACACTGGCTGTTCTTTGTCACAGAATGTACTTTTCAAAAACTTCCAACAGACAAAAGCTAACTCATCACTTCCTGGAAATTCACGCTCTTGCCTTAGGTGGACACACTAGTTAAACCAGCGCAAAGAATTGGTCAATGAGATGTCCACCTCAGCCAGTTCTGAACAATGGAAAGGCTCCTGAAATTCATTATGCCTGAGATGGTTCTAGTGGCCCTGCAGTTATCTCCCAGAATGCACAATGATTTTGGCCAGAAGGATCAAAACCATCTCATTAACTGAACTGACTCATTTCAGATCCCTGTCACATCATTGTTTTTTTTTTAATTGCTTACAGCATACTGCTTTAAACTCTTTCCTTATTCTGTGTTTTTTATATCAGTACAAAAAAACCACAGAAAACTCCAGGCTCAGTTAAAGAGCTACATTTAGACTTGATCTTCTTTAAAACCCTGGTGTCTGGAAAGAATCCTAGATTTACCTGAAAAGTGAGTTAATTCCCAGTCAACAAGAATCATATTTCTGCATGTTCACCTGCAACTATTTGTATCTGATCTCCTATGACAGGAAGTTCTGACTGAAGAACCAACTGCAAGAACTGAACATTAACTGGTTGTTTTTGTTCCTGATTTACAACTTCCGCAGTTCTTTTGGTTTACATTAACTTACTGGACTCCAATTTAAGTGCATTAAAGTCCTTTATTTAATAAGTATTTTCTCATTTTGATTTATTTTTCTTAATTTCTCTTCTTTCTTCTTTATACATTTTGTGTGTGCTGTGAAAATGTATCCTCTGGATGAATGCTGGAATGAGCCATCTTTAAAATGACCTTGTTGCAAACCATTTTACAACTGCATTTTAGAGATAACAAGCATGGGGCTGGATGAACACAGCAGGTCAAGCAGCATCATAGGAGCAGGAAAACTTGATGTTTCAGGCCTAAACCCTACAACTGCATTTTATTGAGGCTTTGTGGAAGACACCAGAGAGATGTTAACTATTTCCAACACCTACCATATCTCTTGGAAGAAAATATCTCCTTTAAATGCTTCCAAAAAGCAATCAGACTTCTTATGAGATAACAAGCATGGGGCTGGATGAACACAGCCGGTCAAGCAGCATCATAGGAGCAGGAAAACTTGACGTTTCGGGCCTAAACCCTTCATCAGAAATGGGGGAGGGGAAGAGGGTTCTGAAATAAATAGGGAGAGAGGGGGAGGCGGATAGAGGATGGATAGAGGAGAGGATAGGTGGAGAGGAGGCAGACAAGTCGAGGAGGCGGGGATGGAACCAGTAAAGGTGAGTGTAGGTAGGGGGGTAGGGAGGAGATAGGTCAGTCCAGGGAGGACGGACAGGTCAAGCGGGCAGGATGATGTTAGTAGATAGGAAATGGGGCTGGGGCTTGAGGTGAGAGGAATAACAGGTTAGGGAGGTGGAGATGAGCTGGGCTGGTTTTGGGATGCGGATGGGGGAGGGGAGATTTTGAAGCTTGTGAAATCCACATTGATGCCATTGGGCTGCAGGGTTCCCAGGCTGAATATGATTTGCTGTTCCTGCAGCCTTTGGGTGGCATCACTGTGGCATTGCAGGAGGCCAAGGATGGACATGTCATCTGAGGAATGGGAGGGGGAGTTGAAATGGTTCGCGACTGGGAGGTG